>OFHU01004414.1:597500-1197500 GCA_900245905.1 Lacerta viridis
AAATATCATTTGGAGAATAATTTTTTTGTCTCAATGTGTCCTGATGCTGCTCTTGTGCAGGAGGCATTTTTAATTCCCCAAATGTAAGAACTCAAGACATTATGTTCCAAAACTTTGAGTCAAGAAAATAACATATATTACAGCCGTTGGAGTGTTGTTTTCAGAAAATATGCACAAGATATATTTTTTTCTTCACTGGGATAACCTGGAGGAGGAAGGAAAAGTGGGGTCCCATAGATATTCTTGGTTCCATGGGCTTACCTAAGCCTGGAGCCAGATATAACCCATGACATCTTTTGACTAATCTTGCCTAACTCTTTCTTCTCTCAAAATTCCTCAGTTATTTCCCCCACACAGGAACCTTGAAATTCACCTTCGGTTTTCACTTCATGTGAAAATGCAGCAGTCCCTCCACTTATTTGGGACTACATAAAATAAGTTACCGTTCAGAAAAGCAAAGTTTGTCGTTTGCTTGGTTTGTGACTTTGCTAAGCTTTTATTGGCTCAGAATTTTAATTCTTCTTTAAGCAGTTTTTCCACTTCTGCTAAAAAAAGAAGAAGGGAGAAGCAGGAGAATGTTTTGCCAAGATAACTGTCTGCCAAATTATGCCAAAGACATTACATAATCAAGTAGCCCCATACAAGACGATGGGAACAGAAGGAAAGTATTTAGCAGTAAATTATGGAAGGATCATAGTGGGCTGTTTTGTGCAAGCAGAGGTGTATTTCAAAGTTTAAAACAGGAGTTTAAATGTCATTTGTAACACTCTTCACAGTTTAGGCTTGCTTGCTCAATATGTGTGCATTTCAGCCAATAAGGAAAAAATGCATAGTAATTTATTTATATCCACCAAAAGGTCAGTATCAGAAATACTTCTTCCCATATTTCTTAAATCAGAGGTTTTGTAGACAGTCTTTATAAATATTATTTTTAAGTTCAATTGCAGCCACAAAACTTCTACTTCCTCATAAGGACAACAGTTTATTTACTTATCTGCTATGGCAAAGGGCAAAATTCAGAGCCAAAATGAATTTGCTTTGCAGAATGGTAAACTAAGAAACATGTCGTCTAATATTCCCAGATATTCTTAGAACACTCAAATATTTGCTGAATAGTCGCTGAATATTTTGAATGTGTTATGGCATCTGATGATACTTGATTTTCCGTGTTAATTTCCCCCCCCAGCTATTATTTGGCTACATTTGAACATTGATGTGCAATTTTATACGATGCATGAGATTTGAGACCTGTCAAAAAATTTAAAGCCCTAGTGATGATATCTATAGCTCATAAATACAAACTTCACACTCAGTTGTTGTTGGTTTTTTGCAGGTGATAGAAGGGCCAAACTAGAAATAATATTCAATGTCTCTTTTAATCTGCATGTTGTTGTTTTTTAATGCAAACAGCAGCCACTTGGTAAATTAATAAATATCAGCATTGAAGCGGGGAGGGGTGAGATTAATTGCCCCTCTGAAACTGTTATTTGCATCAAGAGGAAATCCCTATTCATCCCTGTGGAGGGGAAGTGGCGTATTTACATTCTTACTCTTTCAAATAAAGCTGAACTCCCGCTCCAGCTGCTTTCCTAAGCTCATGCAACTACCACCATTCAGTCTACTTTTTCATTCTTTATCAATAACCCAGTAAATGAGGGGTAAAAGTGTGGAACAAATCCAGGGAGATACTAATATTATATTAAACAGCACTATTCACATTTATTTATTACAAGATTATTAAGTGCACAATCTTAAGCAGTTACTTTAAAATAGTTCAGTGTTGTTCAGTGAGCACATACTTTCCTGACATTGTTATTAGCATTACGTATGAACAGCTTATGTTCAACTATTAATGTTATAGTAAGACGGTCACTTTTGCACTTAGTAACCCTATTAATGTCCTTTAGGCAAATTGCCCTTTTACTGATTTCCTTTTCACCCCAGTTTAACCTTACCAACACTATATGCGAAGTTTCTGCTGGAAGCTTCTTTTTCCAACCCTTTACTGACTTGTTGAAGTGCCAGTTTGTATTGCTGTAGTTCCCTTGACGTGGGTGGCACTGTGGTCTAAAGCACCGAGTCTCTTCGTCTTGTGGATCAGAAGGTCAGCGGTTCGGATCTCCACAACAGGGTGAGCTCCCGTTGTTCTGTCCTAGTTCCTGCCAACCTAGCAGTTCAAAAGCATGCAAGTGCAAGTAGATAAATAGGTAGCCTACAGCTGCAGCGGGAAGGTAAATGGCATTTCTGCGTGCTCTGGTTTCCGTCACAGTATTCCATTGCACCAGAAGCGGTTTAGTCATGCTGGCAACATGACCCGGAAAGCTGGCTCCCTAGGCCTGAAAGTGTGATGAGCACCGCACCCTATAGTTGCCTTTGACTGGACTTAACTGTCCAGTTCCCTAGATATCTTCCCCTCTGGTACTCCTGCCAGATACAAGAGACCAGCATTCCTAGATGATTCCCAGTTCTGCAGCCAATCTTCACCTTATCTCTTCCATCTAAGCTAAGTGATTCAGCTAATCTCAAAGGAGGTGGGAGGGAGCTTCAGCCAGCCACCCACTCCATCTGCCCCTCAGCTCTTCCTTCTCCTTCTTCTGTTGTCTTCTTCCAGCTGACTCCACAATGGTCAAGCACCAAGAACTCCAACTCTCCAACCAACTGCCTTCTAACTCCCTACTGATCAGCACTAAGTTGTGGTCCCTTGTTGTGGTCCCTCTACAGTAGGTTAGCCCCAGCCAATCACAGTCTAACAGAAAATTCTAAGCCTGCACCCACCAATCAAAATACGCCTGTCTCCTATCCTTCTTTTGCATCCTGAGACTTCTAACTGACAACTCTCAGTTAAAGGCCCCACACGACAGCTGAACTCACTTTCACTGGACCAGACAAAAAGTGCCCCAAATACATTGCAACGTACATTACAATGCAAATGTCACATTACAAAATTCGCATTAAATCTTAATTCAGATAAATGGGATTTCTTCATAGCACGGATGGGGGACTTTATCCCAAAGCAAATAGCAGTTTAGGAAGAGTGAATTCCACCAGGATTTTAGCCTTTTCATTTCTGATATTCCGCCCAGTTTCTGCATTAAAAACAAACAAACATACATCTTAAATGCAAAGCTGCGTTTAATGTCACTTTTATTTGGCGAATACCAGAACTGTTTTCAGGCAAGCCTTTCCCTATAGCTACTTGGAGAAAACTGTGATTTTGTTAATAGGTACAGTTTCATTACAGATTATTTTACAAACCTCAAACCCATAAAAGCGAGATAGTTCAAGATAAGCCAACTAGTATGAGATAATTATTGTGCATTACAGAAATCGTTATGGATTATGCATAGTGCTGTTGTCTGGAGCAATACAATGTTTTACTGCTAGCTTGCATGCTTAAGTTTATTGACAAGAAACTCTGTAATTTGTAAGTGCCGCTGTTACTTAACATTGCAATTAAACCATCATATTAGATAGCTATGGAGCCACTGTAAAATTTCCTCCAAAGAAATCAAATGCGTTCTTATCAATAGACTGTAATGCATATGTACCTGTAAGTACAAAGTCCCCTTATTCGGAGTCAAACCATTGGTACATTGGTAGCACTGCTAACAATAGCTTAATGCAGTGCTTTTTTTTCTGGGCGGACGCAGGGGTATGCATACCCCCAAACATTTTATGAATCTATGTTTGGCCTCATTGAGGGGCAGTATATCAATATGAGTAGGAAAATGAGAGTACACCTAATTTTTTTTAAAAGAAAAAGAGCATTGGCCTAAATCACCAGTGCTGCATGGGATATCAGAATGGGCAGCCTTAAACTGGGAGGGTTAGCCATGGCTGGTACCAAGAAAACACGGAAGTGCCATCTCTGTGGGGCACACCTTAGCTTATTGCACTGTTGTACTATAATTATGTCGGGATGTGGGTGGCGCTGTGGTCTAAACCACTGAGCCTCTTGGGCTTGCCGATCAGAAGGTCGGCGGTTCGAATCTCCATAACGGGGTGAGCTCCTGTTGCTCGGTCCCAGCTCCTGCCCAACCTAGCAGTTCGAAAGCACGTCAAAGTGCAAGTAGATAAATAGGTACCGCTCTGGCAGGAAGGTAAATGGCATTTCTGTGTGCTGCTCTGGTTTGCCAGAAGTGGCTTAGTCATGCTGGCCACATGACCCGGAAGCTGTCTGCAGACAAACGCTGGCTCCCTTGGCCTATAGAGCGAGATGAACGCCGCAACCGCAGAGTCGTCTGTGACTAGACCTAATGGTCAGGGGTACCTTTACCTTTACTATAAATATATTGTATATATGTTAATGGCACAATATGTTATGGGAAGGGCTGCTACTCAATGGAGTGAACTGCCTTGAGACCTGCAGGTATAGGGTAGTATACAAATTTGATTGATTGATTGATTGATTGATTATAAAGCAGCTGCATGCAGAAGGTTCCTTGTTCAACCCCTAGCATCTCCCAGTTGGGCTGGAAGAATGCTGCCTGAAGGCTGCTGGGAAAGAGCTGCTGTCAGTCATTCTAGGCCAGGGTTTCCCAAACTTGGGTCTCCAGCTGTTACTGGACTACAATTCCCATCATCCCTTATCATTGCTCCTGCTGGAGAGGGATAATGGGAGTTGTAGTCCTGCTGGATATGTCAGTGGTCTGCTTGCTATGTGGTTTTATGTTGTATAAACTGTGGGGCCTTATAGGTTTATGCAGTGGTTTACCATTGGCACATCAGATTTCAGCGGTGCCTGTGCAGCGCTAAAATATGGTATCCCCTCCTGCCTCTCATGTTCCATTGGACATCATGATTGTGGCACTCGCTGCAGTGATCCCAACGCTCAGTGCCCAGTCAGACTGAATTGATAAAGCTCCCCTAGATCCGTCTTTGGTTTATGCGAAGTATAACTTATGTGAAGTGTTGTTGACCACAATGGCTTCTTGGCAACAATATTGTTCTACTGAAAAAGTAAAGTTCTCAATTAAGGCATTTTCATCAGCAGCAGCAGCAGCATGCAAAAGGTGTCATGTTTAATATTATCCTGCAGGCATTTTATTTGTAAACCTTTTTCAGAATACATTTGATCCCCCAACTGGATTAATACAGTCATATTTTTCTATGGATGGAAGGTTGTATCATTACAAATATTTTCCCGATCTGTATTACTTTTTGAAATTTTATAGCAAGAAGAAGAAGAAGAGTTTGGATTTGATATCCTGCTTTATCACTACCCGAAGGAGTCTCAAAGCGGCTAACATTCTCCTTTCCCTTCCTCCCCCACAACAAACACTCTGTGAGGTGAGTGGGGCTGAGAGACTTCAAAGAAGTGTGACTAGCCCAAGGTCACCCAGCAGCTGCATGTGGAGGAGTGGAGATGCGGACCCGGTTCCCCAGATTACGAGTCTGCCGCTGTTAACCACTACACCAAACTGGCTCACAATACTGCAATACTGTAATAGCAATACTGTAATAGCTGTATTTTATAGTTTTGCTGTGTAATTTTGTTTGTCTTAACCTTTGAAGTCTGCCTATAAATTTTATGCATGAGATAAACGTGCATTTTTTGTTTGTTTGTTTTCCACTGTGCTGCTTACATCCAACACCCGGTATTCAGATCTGATTTCAGAGTTGTAAGAATCAGCAGAAAATTGATTACAAATTCTGAAGCTTAGTACCTACTTATATCTGGCTTAAGCCCAAATGGGTTACATTTACTCCAGAAGTGTAGGTAACATGCTCACGCTTTGCGATGCTGGAGTTTGCTTGTTTCTCTATGAGCTGGAACCATCCAAGATGTCTTCGAGTTATTTGAAGCCTCTCACAGCTGCTTCTAAAACCAAATGGCATTTCCCTATCAGAAATCCATTTCTGCAGCCTGAAGATAGTCAACTTCCTTTCTTGTCCTTTCCTTTCTATGGGGTTAACCTACGATTTGCACTAATGGAAAGCAGAGCTGTGGGCAAATGACCTCTCAAGATTCTCTGTCCTATTTGTGGGCAAATAAATGGAGAGGATAATTTCACCAAATTTCTCCAGGAGGAGAAGAAATTCTGCAACGGTTTATTTATTTGTCAAATCTCTATACCGCCCTTCATCCGAGGATCGCAGGGACATTGACATTATGAACAGTTTCTCGGGGATAAGGCCTCACTATTAGCTGGGGCACAACAATGCTTCTCTTTTCTTAATGATGGGCTGTTGTTGTTTATGCCTGCTGCGGTATCACATTAAGGATGGAAAATTTTCCTTTACCACCAGAACTGTGCTTTCCCGCCCCTTTTGCTTACTACACCATTTACCTGCTCAGCTGCACACAATCATTTCTAAATAAAATAAAAAAATCCTTCCAGTGGCACCTTAGAGACCAACTAAGTTTGTTCTTGGTATGAGCTTTCGTGTGCATGCACACTTCTTCAGATATCTTCAGAAGAATCTTCAGAAGAATCAGATATCGTCAGATATCTGAAGAAGTGTGCATGCACATGAAAGCTCATACCAAGAACAAACTTAGTTGGTCTCTAAGGTCCTACTGGAAGGAATTTTTTAATTTGTTTTGTTTTGACTATGGCAGACCAACACGGCTGCCTACCTGTAACAGGAACAATCATTTCTGTTCTTCGGCCCATATAAGTCTTTTTCTTGGCCTCCCTTCCTTCATTCCCTTGTATCTTATGCCTTTCCCCAAACACTTCTCTCTCATATGCACTGTACCCTGGTGCCTCCTTTATCCCTTATTCTCACCTTTGTGCCTTCTGGGCCATGTGTCATGAAGTTATCCTATCAACTGTCCTTGTTAATATTTTGTGTCTATGACTGCCGTTTGCATGTCCCAGCGCAAGCACTCAGCTATAATGAGGGGCACTGTTCATATCACAGCAGCTCATTCATCCTTGTTCAGTGGGTTAAGGAATAACTATTGCTATTGAAAGTTAATTAACCTTCCGATCCAACCTGTTAGGTATGCATCTTCTCCAACTGCAAATCCCTAGAACATGTACCTGTCCAATTAAAATGTTCCTTCTTCTGCTGGCATGACAGGTAAGGGAAGCACTTTCCCCTACTATTAGGGATTACCTCCTAATTGTAAAACCTATTCCTGCTTCAGTAATTTCCTAGAAATTGGATTGAGCAAGCTGTTTTGTAAGAGGTTGTCTCATGGCAACTTCCACATTGAAGTACATACCTGGATGGTTCAATATGAAGAGCAATAGCCTTGCAGAAGAGACCAAAGAATGGTGATTAAGTATTAAGAATAACAGAAATAATTGCTTTTGCAATTTCCAATACAAAATTCAGGCAAAGCAAGCAAATCCAGAAAAAAAAATGATATAGGAAAGATTGATCAATTAATTAAATTTCTGTGTCATTTTCATTCAAATGAATCCCAAAGTGGCTTGCAAACAATAAATAATAACACAATATAACAGAACATCACAAATACAGCATAAACAATAGAGAATAATTAACAAATCATTAGTAAAACATTTACAATCTATAAAACACTACTAATAAGGCAACAACTAAAAAAAAATAAGCTAAACATCACAATTAAAGCCAAAGTCATATTATATGATTAACAAATCAATACGGCAATTATCTATAAAATAACACTGATAACAGTATTAACAAAATAGCAGCTAAAAAACAAACTAAGCACTGTTAAGTTCATACACAGCCCTTGACTCTTAATCTTTGACTCTATTAAGTTAATTGAAATACATACACAAAATTCCCATGACAGCAACTCCATTCTTAAGGTTCCTCAGGTTGGAAGTGGGGCAGCGTAGGTACAACCAACCATCCCCGATGACTAACAGAATCTCTCTCCCCTCACAGCCCCCCCCCCGAAACAGGTCCCTATGAAGGCTCCTAGGGCTGGAGGGTGGACAAAAATCATGATGGCAAACACAGAGTCTCTCTCCCATTCCACAGAAATATTCCTTTACTGAGGATTCCAACAAAATTCAATTTCAACCTGCCTTTGACACATACACAAACCTCAGCTATTTATAATGCTGAATATTAGTCAGGCAGTACTTCGTAATCGCCGCAACTTTGGTGGCTAAGGTTTTTTGAGCCAGGAGCTGTCTTGCAACATTAGGCTGTGTGCAAACTATACCTTTAAAGCACATTTGATGCACACATTTTCCCTGTCAAAGAATTATGGGCACTGTAATTTGTTAAGGTTTGCTGGGAATTGTAACTATGCGAGGGGTAAACTACAATGCTCAGAATTCTTTAAAGGAAACCTTTGAGTGGGCTTTACCCGTAAATGCATAGCATGTATGCAGCTTTAGTCTGGGACTTGTGGATCAGGTCAGTCCATTTCAGAATTGGCACAACTGAATTCTTCCATGCATGCTTAGTTAGAGACCAGCATTACCAGAGATCTTCTTGATCTTTGCTTCAAGAAGGGGACTGCCCAAAACTGCATCATTCAATAGCTAGGGGGTCAGAGCTAAATTTCAGATTGAAAAGAACAATGAGCAATAGAAAGGCAAGAAGAAGAAGAAGAAGAAGAAGAAGAAGAAGAAGAAGAAGAAGAAGATGAGAGTTTGGATTTGATATCCCGCTTTATCACTACCCGAAAGAGTCTCAAAGTGGCTAACATTCTCCTTTCCCTTCCTCCCCCACAACATAGAAAATTCTTTCCAGTAGCACCTTAGAGACCAAGTGAGTTTGTTCTTGGTATGAGCTTTCGTGTGCATGCACACTTCTTCAGATACACTGAAACAGAAGTCTATTTTGTTTCGACTATGGCAGACCAACATGGCTACCCCCTTCCTCCCCCACAACAAACACTCTGTGAGGTGAGTGGGGCTGAGAGACTTCAAAGAAGTGTGACTAGCCCAAGGTCACCCAGCAGCTGCATGTGGAGGAGCGGAGACGTGAACCCGGTTCAGCAGATTACGAGTCCACCGCTTTTAACCACTACACCATGCTGGCTAGATAGACAAAACCTAAACTATTGCCCAGAGAAATATCAAAGCTTGATCTAGAAGCCAGGTCAGGGACATCAAATGGTCTGTCTAATGTGGAACAAGGCTGGAGATTTAAAAGGGAGAGATTCCTGAAATCAAGCCATTAAATTATTCTGTAGGACCTCTAGAAACAAGAATCTGGGCTCAGACCACACTGAGTCAACATACGGGTTTATTTTAGAGTTCCTTCCTTGTAGACCTTGTTCTTGATTTCAGTAAGAGTTCTGACAAAGTCCCCCATAATATTCTTCTCCATAAGAGAAGAGCTGGTAAAATGTGAGCTGGGTGAGGTAGATGTTAGGTGGATTTGTAGCTAGTTGACTAACCAAACTCAAAGAGTCAACCAAACTCAAAGAGTCCTCACAAACTGTCAGGGACTGGGCAGAGGAGGAATGGTGGAGACCGCCTCCCCAGCCTGACCCCTCCAGTGAGGAGGAAGAGGAAGACAATATAGATTTACAACAGGGGTTTGAGGGAGGTCACAGCTCAGAGGCAGATGAGGGGGAAAGCTGGGAAATAATGGGAGAGCCAGGAAAACACCCGGTTGACATGTTGTCCTTAGAAAGCATTCCAGGCCCTCCCTCTCCCAGAACCTGGTGTGCCTTAAAAGTAGGAGAGCAATGAGGTCAGAATGCACTTAGTGGCACCCATAGAGGAGAAAACGAGAATGATGAATGAGGAAGTGGGAGAGACGAGGGGTGGAGAATCACTCGGAATAATGCTATTTTCCAAGAGGCTGGGTTCTATAGCCTCTCTTTGTAAAGACTGAAATAAAAAAGGACGGTAAGAAACTTTTCCTTGTCTTTATATTTTCCTGGGCAACCAGCCAGGAGCTGCTAACAGCATCCTGACATAAACATTCCACACCATCCTGGGGAAAAGTGACAAGTGGGGTGCAGCAAGGTTCTGTCCTGGGACCGTTGATGTTCAACATCTTTATAAATGACTTGAATGAAGGAATTTGCAAATGACACCAAACTGGGAGGAGTAGCTAATGGCACAGGAGACAGAATTGGGATGCAAGATGAACTTAACCGATTGGAGAACTGGGCCCAAACTAACAAAATGAAATTCAATAGGAGCAAATGTTAGGTTCTGCACTTCAGCAGGAACGATCAGCGAAGTTCATGTGGAAAGGATCTAGGAGTATGAAGGGGGCTGGTAGGTGCATCTGACTTAATATTCTTGCACACCTTCTTGGAATCGGGGACCCTTGAAGCATAAGTTATATTATGGGACCAGGATCCCACCCACTCCAAACCACTTGCTAAATCATTTACTGCATCATTTTGCATAATATTCCTCTCTAATCACTTGGAGGCTTCTGCCTCTTAGCTGTTCAATGAATGATCTGGTGCTGGATCTATATAGCAAGGGAGCTTAGCCTCTGCAGTGTGCTAAAAAAATTATAACAGAAAAAGGTGGGTATAGGAAAAATACTTGTATTGCTGATAACCAATGATGTCAAATGTGCTATCTGATAGTTGCTGACCCTTGTGAAACTTTATTTCACTCGTAATCTCTGTGGGACATCTGAATGGGGAGAGGGGGAGAATCATTCGCCCTCCTCATTGGTTTGGTTTCCACTGAGCTGGGGGGAAATTGCTTTTTGAGTTTCTTGATTATTTGTTTGATGAATATTTAAATTCAATCAATATTTTATTGGGAAATTGTCCTTAGGCCTCGAAAGTAGGGGAAAACAAACAGAAAATAGCAACTAATAATGCATTCCACACTAAACAAGAAAAATGGTTGATAAAAAATACATGGATATAATACAGTATGCACAACAGACAGCGAAAACATGCAGTATTGGATGAAAACATGCTTAACATTTCACAGATCAAAGCGTGTCAGTTTTAAAGGCATGCTGAGGAAGCAGTGAAATTCCTACATCACACAAGGGATGGGCAAATCTTTCAGTCGGTTTTTCTCTGTTTCTCATTTTCCAGTTCTAAGTTCATTTCTCCATACTTCAACACCAGTTTAAAATTTAAAAAAGGAAGTCCTTATGAAAATTTAGCAGCATTTTAGTGCAAGTTTCTCCTTACAAGAATATATACATTCATTGATTTGATTTGACTGAATATTTGTATTCTGCTTTTACCTTACTTTGCTTTTGTTCAAATATTTATATTTTAATAATTTTTCATTTTCAACTTCTGTTTTTATATTGTTTTATATTCTGTTTTTCCAACAACAATCCTGAGCTCAAAGTGGCTCTCAATCAGGGTTGGCTTCAGGTTTCTGGGGGCCCTCGGGAAAAGGGCATCAAGCTGAACCCTCTATTTTATTATTTAATAAGACTTCTCTTCCTTCACTATTGCAGGGGTCCTCAAACCTTTTAAACAGGGGGCCAGTTCACTTTCCCTCAGACACTGTTGGGGGGCGGACTATAGTTTGAAGGGAAAAAAAATGAATTCCTATGCACACTGCACATATTTTATTTGTAGTGCACAAAAACCAGGAAAAGCAATACAATATTTAAAATGAAGAACGATTTTATTTTATTTATTTATTTTTATAAATAATTTTATTAAGTTTTACATACGTTCTTTTAAACATCAAATCATATTCATCTCTTATACATATTTTTGACTTCCATCAACCACTTCTCAAGATTTTCGAATTTCCTAATTTCTTCTTGTATTTCCAACTTCACTATTACTTTTTATCACAATAATTGATTATTACCTTCCAAAATTATTTCCGTAATATTTCCTAAAATTAACCTTACAAAATTTCTTGTAATCGTACTAGCTAAACTGGCGGGACCAGGAATTCCTGAAGGATTGGACTGAATTTGAGAAATATTTGAAAGACAATTGTAAAATGAAGAATGATTTTAATCAACATAAACTTATAAATATTTCAATGGGGGGGGGATACGAGAGAGAGAGAGAGAGAGGAGGGCAACTGAGTAAGAGGGAGGAAAGGAAAGAGTTGCCGCCTCAGGCTGTGGCCAGAGGTGGGGGCAGCAGCATCCGGCTGCTCCTCCCTCAGTGCCCTCTGGCGAGAGACCCGGTGCCCTGATCCTTTGCGCTACACCCGCATTTCCACAGGCCTTTCTCGGCAGCAGCGGCAGCTCCTCCGAACTCGGCTCCAGGCCCGGCTGGTCCATGGGCCAGTCCCTCCCCCTTTGGACCCACTTCGCCTGGCAACCAAGGAGGAGGAGGAGAAGGAGGTGCATGTGTGGAGAAGGAGAAGCTGGGCGGGGAGGGGGGATTGCGGTCGCCGCCACAGAGGCCTCTGCCGAACCGGTGGTCCCTTCTCAGCGGTTTGAGGGAGCTGCCACTAACACCGGCAGCGTCTCACTCAGCCGCTTGCAGTAGGACCCAGCTGCTTGCAGTAGTAGTGGTTCGGAGGGAAGGAAGCTCGTGTTGGCTGTGGCCATCTGGGCAATGGGAAAGAGGAGTACCACGGGTTCTGCAATTGCCCAACGGGCCAGGTTCAAGACCCTGGGGGCTGGATCTGGCCCACAGACAGTAGTTTGAGGACCCCTCATCTATTGGATCACTCACCAACCACCCTAACCAACGTACTCTGATCTATTTTGGTTTGGATTCAATGAAAATCGGGGACTTCCTGTTCCAGGTGTGGTGATGTCATTTCCACACCCCAGACTTTCCAGGCAATCTATGTTCTTTCCCTACCACCCCATTGCCCCAGTCTCTATTGGATGCACTAACGACAACTTCCTTCCCATGCCAAATAGTGGCTTTGGTGGTGGAGAGATTCCTTGGGATCATGGCACGGGGGAAATGATTTCCTCAAAAACCTTCCCTTTGTTGATGTCTTGACAATGCCCTTATCTGTTTAGCCAAGTGTGTAGTTTGGTCCTTGGAAAATAACTCCTCTAGGGATGTGGGGAAGTGTGGGTGGTTAAATTGTTGCTCTTGTTGCCATTATGCTTTGAGGTCATGGTGGAGGAAGTCGCAAAGAATCAATTGAAACAAGAGACACTTTGGAGTCAGCAAAATGACAGGGCCCAGGAATTTGTTTATTTCCTCCTTGGAAGTATGCTGAAGGTGCAATTAAAAGGGGAGGACGGAAAGCTTAATTAGGAAGCTGCTTTTCTTCTTGTGTCCCTAAATGTTCCCTGTGTTAATTAAAAGTGAAACCCTTAGAGGAAGTTTGCAAACAAAATGAAACAATGCCTATTTAGCCAGATAGCCTGTCTTCTGTTCCAAGCAATTGACTGCTTTGCAATATCGCTACAGTTTGGGTGAATTTGCCCAGAGATAACTAAGAATACAATTGTTCACAAAGGAAACATTAGATTTAACTGAGTGCCTTTTCCCCTTCAGTGCTCCAAAGATTCAAATACAGAAAGAAATGTTGATGCAGATGTTGCTCTATGAGTAAAGACACTTTTGTTATTGGCTTCCTCTCATGTGCCAACATAATTTATCCAGAACACGTAACACTTCCACAGTTTAATAAATCCTGGTGCCAAAGGGTGAGTTTCCCTCTTATTAAGGGATGTTTCTATCGCCTCTGGGTCATTCCATTCCATTTTTACATGAATAACATCACTTTGAATACATTTTTTTGAACTTCTTCATGCTTAAAGCAGATTTATGAATCAATAATTGTGATATATTTGCTTGTTTAATTTCCTCTTTTTTTTGGGGGGGGGAGTACAGCATGGGGCAATCAGTTTTACAGACAAAGCACATTACCTGCAATGTTGCAGTATTACTATAGCAGTAGCTACTGATGGAAAAGTTTATTTAGTTAAAAAAAAAAAAAAAGATTGTGGGATCTATATAGCAGTGCATTCCTGTATAGTCTACTCAGAAGGAAGCTCTATTGAGTCCAAGGGGGCTTACTGCCACATAAGTTATTGTAAGATTGAATCCAACAGATCTTACTTCTGAGTAGACATGTGACAATCATGCTCAGTAAGGGATTAAAACAATAACAATGTCTTTGTCATTCAGAATGGTTTGTTCTTCATGAGCTGTTTGCTTTAAGGTGCTGGAAATAGATGAACGCAAGATGCATACATATGTCTATTTAGCAAATATTAATGTACCACAGCATTCATACAATCAGTTTGGCGGGTGTGCTCTGTGAACAGCAGTCCTGTGGTACAGCTCTTGTTGGACTGTACTATACTTATAATTCAAAAATGGGGTCAAATGTGAATGCTTCTTCATCTATAAACCTACTGTGCATAATAGACTAGGAAGTTGAGATGAATTTTGGAGTAGATTTCTCCCCATGTGAGTTTTCTGTGTCCATGGAGTCTTGTTTTATGGTAGGAACATATACAATCGCTCCAAACCATTTTCTCTGAACTATCACAGTTTTGTAAAAGGTAACGGTAAAGAACCCCTGGACAGTTAAGTCCAGTCAAAGGTGGCTATGGGGTTGCGGCGCTCATCTCGCTTTCAGGCCAAGGGAGCCGGCGTTTGTCCACAGACAGCTTTCCAGGTCATGTGGCCAGCATGACTAAACCACTTCTGGCACAACGGGACACCGTGACGGAAACCAGAGTGCATGGAAATGCCATTTACCTTCCCGCTGCAGTGGTACCTATTTATCTACTTGCACTGGTGTGCTTTCAAGCTGCTAGGTTGGCAGGAGCTGGGACAGAGCAATGGGACCTCACCCCGTCGCAGAGGTTCAAACCACCAACCTTCTGATCGGCAAGACCAAGAGGCTCAGTGGTTTAAACCACAGTGCCACCCATATCCTACAGGTCCTATAGTTTTGTAGGACCTGTACCACCCCATGATTGGCTGAGTGTATACAGTATAACATCCTTCCAAAAATGTTACCGCACATTCACAAGAGTTCAGCAATGCAGGAAAGCAGAGGAATGTCAATTTCTTCCTCATCCCTTGGCAGATAGGAGCAACAGAAAGGGGTGATGGATTAGGTCATAGAATCCACTGCTGTGCCATTCTTTATGGGTCCTGAAATATTTGAAGATGCATGAGGTTGCAGCTGTACAGGGCCTGTGGAAAATGTAACACCAGCTGAGGAGAGAATCTGAACCATTTATTCTTAATGTTTATTTTATTTCAACTATCTATGCAGGCAACTCCCAATTGATGCAGGTGTTACATGGGGGAGACCCTCCGCAGAGCCCATAGAGATCTAGTGCAACATCCGGGGAATCTCACAAGATTGAGGTGGCCATTTGCAAAAGAGGGCAGAACTTCTATTAGATCTGCAGGAGTTGGTTTGTCAGGCAAAAACCTCCTCTCCTACTCAATTGTTAGACAAATGCAGAAGCCCTATCCCCTTTTTCGCATGGCCATCCTATGTATGGTTTGCCATACGTCCGGAATTTCCCAGACATATTCAGGATCCAGCCATGGGGCAGTAATCACTTTAATGTCCAGGAAAATCTGAATGTGTATCAACCCTTACTGGAAGTGGTAATCTTGGCGATTTCTGGGAAAGAAAGCTCTAAAATCTTGTGTTTTTGTGTGTGACTTTGCATGAAAAGCTCAACAACGTTGCCTTAGAAAGTTTAACCACTTTTCTGTCTGGATTTTCACTCTCTGAAATATGACCAAGACACAGGACCTTGCCCCATCCAAAGGATAACTCTGCTGGCTGATTTCAAGAAGATAGATAAACTGTTCAGTAGATCCCAGGCCTTCAGGTTTTCTAAGCGATTGGTCCTTTGCTGTAACCACTAGGAAACTATTTCCATACTCCTGGGCAACAATGGATCGCACTTCTATCAGAGTAACATTTCAGATTGATAAACACAACTTTGCCAAACAAGGGAGCTCCTCTTTAAAAAAAATAAAACAGGCTCTCGCCCATCAAAGCCAACAAAAGTGCACTTTGTAATTCCAAGCATGCTGCCAACCCCTGCAGAAAGAGAACCTTTTGCTTTTCATTCTCTACACTTGAGTATTGATTAGCTTAACAGCAGCTGTCTCCGGTTACTTTGAAGAGGCAAGTGGCTGTAACACTGACTGATGTCTTCATGTTCAACCACCTGGAAGAGATTAACCTAGGTCTTACCCCAGGTAGGCAGCCTGCCTCAGGAACCGACTTCAAATGTTTCAAATGAAGCTTTTGAGCGCAGAGTGCAGCTCAGCCCCTCACGTGAGCTGTCTGATCTCAGCTCTGGCCCCCTCAAGTGACATTTACAGTCAGGCTGTATTACCCCAACTTAAGCTGAAGGAGGAAGCCACTGTAGCATGCATTTCACTGTCCAGCTGCTCTGTGCAGAAATGAATGTTGTAAAGGTTTGGGGTTTTTTTTTTTTTAATCAAAGAGATCTTGGTACGCCATTGCCATTTGAAATAGATCAGGGGTAGCTAAGGCAATGCCTCCCCAATGTTGTCAGACTACAACTACCATCATCCCAGGTTGCTCGCCATGCTGGCAGGGGCTGATGGGAGTTGTAGGCCACATCCATACCTTACATTCAATGCGTTATGATACCACTTTAAGATTCACTTAAAGTGTGGTGTAGTGGTTAAGAGCGGTAGACTTGTAATCTGGTGAACCAGGTTCGCGTCTCCGCTCCTCCACATGCAGCTGCTGGGTGACCTTGGGCTAGTCACACTTCTCTGAAGTCTCTCAGCCCCACTCACCTCACAGAGTGTTTGTTGTGGGGGAGGAAGGGAAAGGAGAATGTTAGCTGCTTTGAGACTCCTTTGGGTAGTGATAAAGCGGGATATCAAATCCAAACTCCTCCTCTTCCTCCTCCTTCTCCTCCTCCCTCCTCCTCCTCTTCTTCTTCACTTACAAATCCTGTCTTAAGGGCATATATGTGTATGAATAGGATGCGTCTGTGACCTGCATTCAGGAACTAAAGTGTTAACCATCACAAAAGAATGGCCAGGCTGCCCAGCTAATGCAACCCGAGACCATTCTCAGGTATCATGGCAGACAGGATTTCTGCTGTAGACCACCTCCTATGATGTATGTATGATGATTTTGTGGTCTTTGGCTAAGCGGGTTCGGCACTGTCAAAAGGATTTAAAGGTTCCAGCACACTTTTGTTCCGGGTCTCTCTCCCTCCTTGGGGAGGGAGCTCTGTTGCAACAGAAAAATAAATATCTCCCTTGCTTTCCACTGGATCCTGTCTCCATCCATTTTTCCCTGACCGATCATGCACTTAGGGGACTCAGAGTCCCATGGGGAGCTGGGCAGCAAAAGCCAAAGTCCAATTTTTACACCAATGGGAAATCGTACTCCTCCCTGGGACCTTCTGAATGAAAAGTGTGTGTTCTGCCATTGAACAATGGTTCCTGCTCCCCAGTAAAGGGAAAGGCACTGTGTTAGCAAGCAGATGGCTTCAGCACACAGCCTTGATGTTGTTAGTAGCATGGTCACAGCAAAGGAAGGCTGCAGGGCCACAGAAGTAAGTGAGATGCCTTAGCAAGACTGGGGCACGAGGAGGGAAATCACTGCAAGCCCAGAAGCGCTTCATCAAACACCCGTACACTTGTACCAGGGATCATCTATCAACCCATGTTGAATGAGATAGTCATTCATGGTACACTAATTGGAAGGGCTATGTCATTACTCTCCTGATGCTCCAATGTTTCTTATTGTTAGCTGCAATTTTTTATTGCCCAGTTGCAATAGAGCATCTCAATGTTTTTTACCTTCTGTTATTTTACCCAAGATTTTATTAAAAGATTGTAAGATAGAAAGCAATATGGGGGATTCTAAATGGTACACTATATGGCTATATATTTTTACTCTTATCTTCCCTCTGACTAATTCCCTATTCATCTGTAATCTCTCTCTCTCTCTCTCTCTCTCTCTCTCTCTCTCTCTCTCTCTCTCTCTCTCTCACACACACACACACACACACACACACACACCAGAGTATCTGATGCCTTGCTATGATCCTGTCACCTCGCACACTCCTTTTCTGTGTTGCAATTAATAAAGTTCCTGCAAATTCTAGTGCAATTTGGTGAGATGTATACACAAATGGTAAAGATTGTGGTTGTGCAGTATTCTGTGACCTCAACACAGTCATTAATATGGTGTTAATAAGCAAAGGCAAAGAGGGAGGCTAATGTGGTTTTATTATACGTGCAATATGCAGCAAAAATAGAAAAATCAATATGCTGTAATAGTTTCTCCCATTGTAATTTTATATGCTACACAGAAAAATGCAGTTGTCCCCACCCTCCCAAAAAGGTTAATCCAAAATTAACTACAGTTGCTTAATCCATACCAATTGTGATTTATCCTTAAACATTCCTATTCCTGCATTCATTAGGGTTTCAGAAAAGGGCCTCTCTTTGGAAATGCTGGCGGGGGGTTGGACCTGGGACTTTTTGCACTCAAGGCAGGAGCTTTACAACCATTCCTAAATTCAGCTCCTTTTGCTTTAATTTATTCTTCATTTTTTCAAGTTCTCCAATTAATCACAAATATTCAGGCTATCCTTGTTTACTGTTTTACTATGATTCACAGTGAACAGTGAACTTTAGCCCTCATAATGCAGGCTAGATATTTTCCAGTGCAGGTTATATGTCTATCGTTTCCCCACAGAACATAATGCAGCTTAACTTCTTTAATTCTTGGCAATGTTTATGTCTGACAAGCATTTTCATGTTGTTGCATTTTAATTTTTTTAATGACATTATTTCACCTTGATACTTTCTAAATCACAATAATACTTCTAAATGAGGAAGAGACATGCTGGCATGGTATATTTTTTATGGCAGTGATTGATAGATTTCAATCAAGGAAGTGTAATTGTTATGGGAGCTACTCCTGGCAAAACTACCAGCTGAGCTTGTGCCAGCATTCCTGTTACAATTGACTCATTTACAAGGGTTTAAACTTGGTCCATTAAGGTCTGCTCCAGGCTACTGGTAGATAAGTAATGTTGTTTTCAGTGAGGTTTAGTAGCGTCTTGTGAATATTTTTTTTTTAAGGAAATGTGAATTAAATTGGCAATGTAACTCGAAATCTACAGCAGCAAAACAAACACTAGTTGGTTATAAGGAATGAAACGCACCAGTGGTCAGGTGGGTCAGGATTTCATTCTGCCAGAGTCTGAATTAACAACTGTGTGAAATGTGCTTCTGCCTTAAATATTGTTAATGAATCTGGAACAGGTTAGTTTATAGAAGAGTTCTAGCAGTGTTTCCCAAACTTATAAGAGTGGTGTACCCCCGTTTACAGATTTAGTCTTACCACAGTACCCCTTCTCAGGTGAAGATAATTTTGGGGTAGTTTTAATAATACTATTTTCTCTTTGACACCCCCCCCCCGAAGCTAAATAAAAAGTGTTAAAGTAAAAAAAAATAAAAAAAAAATTGGCTATATACCCTTTGAAATCCTTTTGTATATCTCCAGGTGCCACACTTTGGGAATCCCTGTTCTATCATACAACGTCCTTGTTAGTAGTTATTAAGATATGACCCAGATCCTGAAGCTGAGGCTCCAATACTTTGGCCATCTCATGAGAAGAGAAGACTCCCTTGAAAAGACCCTGGTGTTGGGAAAGATGGAGGGCACAAGGAGAAGGGGACGACAGAGGATGAGATGGTTGGACAGTGTTCTTGAAGCTACCAACATGAGTCTGGCCAAACTGTGGGAGGAAGTGGAAGAAAGGAGTGTCTGGCGTATGGTCCATGGGGTCACGAAGAGTCGGACATGACTGAACGACTAAAGAAGAAGAAGAAAAGAAGAAGAAGAAAAAGAAGAAGAAGAAGATCTGACCAAGACTTTAAGGCATTCAGTGAGACTTGAGTCACTGTTGCCTGTTCAATCTTATGTTTTCAGTCCTGTTCCAGGCACTGTTCAGAAAGCTTTGAGATAACACAGCCCAACAGTTTTAAAGTATGCTACTTTGCAAGACAAGGGACCCAGGTGGCGCTGTGGGTTAAACCACAGAGTCTAGGGCTTGCTGATCAGAAGGTCGGTGGTTCGAATCCCTGCCACGGGGTGAGCTCCCGTTGCTTGGTCCCAGCTCCTGCCCACCTAGCAGTTCGAAAGCACGTCAAAGTGCAAGTAGATAAATAGGGACCGCTCCAGCGGGAAGGTAAACGGCGTTTCCGTGCGCTGCTCTGGTTCGCCAGAAGCAGCTTTGTCATGCTGGCCACATGACCCGGAAGCTGTCTGCGGACAAATGCCGGCTCCCTCAGCCTATAGAGCAAGATGAGTGCCGCAACCCCAGAGTCGGACACGACTGGACCTGATGGTCAGGGGTCCCTTTACCTTTACCTTTACTTTGCAAGACTCCTTTCTATATGTTGTCTGATGAACAAGCCCTGTATGTTATTAATTCATTTATAGGTAAAAAAGATAAAGGACCCCTGGACTGTTAAGTCAAGTCAAAGGTGACTATAGGGTTGTGGCACTCATCTCGCTCTCAGGCCAAGGAAGCCGGTGTTTATCCACAGACAGCTTTCCGAGTCATGTGGCCAGCATGACTAAACCACTTCTGGTGCAATGGAACACTGTGACAGAAACCAGAGCTCAGAAACGCCATTTACCTTCCCACAGCAGTACCTATTTATCTACTTGCACTGGTGTGCTTTCAAACTGCTAGGTTGGCAGGAGCTGGGACAGAGCAACGGGAGCTCACCACCGTCATGCAGATTCAAACCACTGACCTTCCAATCGGCAAGCCCAAGAGGCTCAGTGGTTTAGACCACAGCGCCACCCACATGTATATCCCATTGTCTGTCAGGAATCCTGGAGGAGTGGCGTTAAAGAGGGGTTGGAAAGCCACAAGAGTTCCCAGCACTTCCTCTTATCCCACAGAGCCATATAAGGCCACTGCCTTTTTTCATCTGAGTTCAGGCACCTTACTCATCGCCGGGGTCCTGCCTAAATACAGATAGGTGAATCTGGCAGTTTTGGTTCCTCTCGGTTTCTTTATTCCCTTGTTTCAATTTTAAAGAAGTCCTTGTGAAAATTCACCAGCATTTAGTGTGAATAGACACACATTTATGTGCATTTTTCCTTAATATAAACATTTTAGTCAAAATAGAGCCTCCTAACATAATGTATCTTGGGATGTTGTTTTCACTAATATATGCATTCTTATGCAAACTTAGTCCTAGTACAGTGGTACCTCGGGTTACATATGCTTCAGGTTACATACGCTTAAGGTTACAAACTCTGCTAACCCAGAAATAATGCTTCAGATGAAGAACTTTGCTTCAGGATAAGAACAGAAATCGTGCTCTGGCGGTGCAGCGGCAGTGGGAGGCCCCATTAGCTAAAGTGGTGCTTCAGGTTAAGAACAGTTTCAGGTTAAGAACGGACCTCCAGAACAAATTAAGTACTTAACCAGAGGTACCACTGTATATGCATTGCATTGTCCACCTTACTTGGCTGGAGAATTGCATTGCAAAATCTGGAGCAGCACACATTTCAAAGGATGGCTGTTAGGTAGGTTCAGCTTTAAATTGCATGAGATTTCTCTCCCACCCCTAACAATAGCAGCAGTCACTATAAAGCTTGCTCCATGCCCAGTAAGTGTGGGACACCTTCACCCTGGGGCGCTGGGGCCCATAGATTGCACCAAAATATTGGGCAAGTTTTTTTGCCCATTATCTTGCCCATCTGATGTGCTCATGGGAAAACTGGCTTTCCACTTTTTTCTATTCTCAAAACTATAAGAAGTATGGAGTTGGTATTTTACTGTCTGGCCTCTCATTTTGACTCACCTCTTTAGTTTATTGCAACTGGGAGGTATAATTCATTGTGCTAAAAAAAGAAAAGAAAGAATATTAAATATTTTCTGTTTTGGGTTACGAGGGATTAATGTTAAATGGATGTAAAGACACTCAGCTCCAAAAATATAATCTTGCCTCCAATTTTTAATTTATGACTTGCATATCAAATGAGAACGTTTCCATACGAACTTGTTCTTTACACTACACTCTAATTATCAGGCCACTTACAAAAAAAACAAAACAAGAAAAACAAGAAACTGGGATGTGTTTTAAATGTCAAGATTTTTGTACTCAAGTACAGCATTTGCGTTTTATATCATAACAGACTCCAGTTGCTTTACTATCCCACCCTAATTATTCTTGGTCATACAACCAATGTGGCTCCAGTTATTTTTCAGTGCTCCAGGTGTAGGAATGTTGGGAAATTCCCTGGAAGAAAAAGGCGAGTTTGCATAACATTAGGAACAGAAATCATGCAAGTAAATATGGAAGAAGAAGAATAAGAAGAAGAATTTGGATTTGATATCCCGCTTTTCACTACCCGAAGGAGTCTCAAAGTGGCTAACATTCTCCTTTCCCTTCCTCCCCCACAACAAACACTCTGTGAGGTGAGTGGGGCTGAGAGACTTCAAAGAAGTGTGACTAGCCCAAGGTCACCCAGCAGCTGCATGTGGAGGAGCAGAGACGCGAACCCGGTTCCCCAGATTACGAGTCTACCACTCTTAACCACTACACCACACTGGCTCTCTGGTATTGCTGGTATTGCTTTTACAGGTAGAATTCAACAATGCACTCTTCTGATCATTCCATCAGTGCAAGTATTTCAGCTTGTCAGGCAGAATAATCTCCCCTTTCTCCACACCACACACTGTTTTGAGGGTTCTCCTAACAACCTTTCGTCAGGCCAATTTGGGGTGGGCAGGGCAGTTCGAGGGAAAGCCCTGTTGTACAAGCAGAGGTCCTTGTGCAGGGCTTCTGGTAATGCACTCATTAGGTGACTCCCACCCTTCGTCCACAAAATTACATACACATGTTACTGTCTTCATTGTTTTTGGTGTTTCCCTTTCATTGAAAAGCATTGAAGTTAATTATGTAGTTAACAATCATCATCATCATTAATGCAACTAATTATGTTAGTTTCAGTCACAGTAGAGAGAGCAAGACGAACAATGCAGATTTTGGCAGAATTCGAAACGTAGTGGAATGGAAACAGCGCTGATTGTGATTAATGCAAAAAAGATGGAAATTGCAGCCTCCTCGCATCCGTGCCCCAAGGACAGAAGAGAGAATGATGCTTAGACATGCTCAGACATCAAGGTAGGAATTAAATAATTAAATGTAGAGAGGATTAGGCCCAACTGTGCCCAACCCATCCCAAACCACAGGGAGAATGGAATAGCAGAAGCCCCACCCCACCCAATTGCAACATTTTGTTGCTGGGCCTCAGCTGTATATACTGCACTAGCAGTGAACTCGGGCACTGAATTAGGAAAGTGATGTAGCCAGAACAGGGCTACTATTAAACAACAGAGAGATATTAGCATTCTGAGTGGCCACAGAATACTGAGTTTCTGTTGGGGATGGGAAGAGAATGAAAACTGAGGGGCTGTAGGATGAATGGAATGAAGGAAGGTATGGCATGGGAAGAAATGGAAGAAAAATAAAGGAAAAACACACAAAAATGAGGGGAGGGAGCTATAGAAGAGCATTGCCTGAGTCTGTTGACAGGAAGGATTGAGGCATGATGGAAACTGAAGTAAGGATGTGCTGTCTTATTCAGGGCAGAGCCGTTGTCAGATTTGACTGGCTCTTCTGACGGGAGTGAGAGAAGCAATCTAGACAAGGGTATCTTCCTTTACCTTGAAACAAAATCGAAAATTCTTTCCAGTAGCACCTTAGAGACCAACTGAGTTTGTTCCTGGTATGAGCTTTCGTGTGCATGCACACTTCTTCAGATACACTGAAACAGAAGTCACCAGATCCTTAAATATAGTGAGGGAGTGGGGAGGGGTATTGCTCAGAAGGGTGGTGGGAATGGGTGATCAGCTGATAGGTGTAGAAAACCTGTTGACGACTCTTAATGGCTGTAATTAGTCTTGCAGGGAAAGGCAAGTGGTGAGATGGCTAAAGATAGCTTTGTTATGTATAATGAGATAAGAATCCAATGTCTTTGTTCAGACCAGGTTTCTCCGTGGTTTTAAGTTTGGTGATTAGTTGTAATTCAGCCACTTCTCTTTCCAGTCTATTTCTGAAATTCCTTTGTATTAAGACAGCTACTTTGAGATCTTTTATAGAATGTCCTGGGAGATTGAAGTGTTCTCCTACTGGTTTCTCTGTCTTGTGATTCCTGATATCAGATTTATGTCCATTTATCCTTTGGCGTAGGGTTTGGCCTGTTTGTCCAATATAGAGAGCTGAAGGGCACTGTTGGCATTTGATTGCATACACAATGTTGGAAGATGAGCAATTAAATAGTCCTGAGATGGTATGTTTGATGTTGTTGGGACCAGTAATGGTGTTGTCCGGGTTTATGTGGCAGCAAAGTTGGCATCTGGGTTTATTGCAGGCTCTGGTACCAGTGTCCATGTTGAGTCCTGTTGTAGTATTATTGTGGGTGAGGAGCTGTTTGAGATTGGGTGGCTGTCTGTAGGCGATGTAGGGTCTTCCTCCCAGAGCTTGAGAAAGAGAACTGTCATTGTCTAGGAGAGGTTGTAGATCTCTGATGATGTGTTGTACTGTTTTAAGTTTGGGAGTTGTATGTGATTACTAGTGGTGTTCTGTAGAACAACTAATCACCAAACTTAAAACCACGGAGAAACCTGGTCTGAACAAAGACATTGGATTCTTATCTCATTATACATAACAAAGCTATCTTTAGCCATCTCACCACTTGCCTTTCCCTGCAAGACTAATTACAGCCATTAAGAGTCGTCAACAGGTTTTCTACACCTATCAGCTGATCACCCATTCCCACCACCCTTCTGAGCAATACCCCTCCCCACTCCCTCACTATATTTAAGGATCTGGTGACTTCTGTTTCAGTGTATCTGAAGAAGTGTGCATGCACACGAAAGCTCATACCAAGAACAAACTCAGTTGGTCTCTAAGGTGCTACTGGAAAGAATTTTTGATTTTGTTTTGACTATGGCAGACCAACACGGCTACCCACCTGTTCCTTTACCTTGGGAAAATAAATGCATTTCACGCTGCAATATTTTGCTGTACGTTCCGCTTATTAAGAGTAGAAAATGGCCACAGCTGGATCAAGGCACCTGGTTAAGGAATAGGCAGCTGCTCTTTGAATTAGGTTTATTCTGCATTGGAAATAACAAATGGAATAAACAAGCAAAGACATATTGAGAATTATAATGCAGAAAATAAACTGAACAATCAACACGTGCAGCATTACATAGCTTTTTCTACTGCCAATATAAACTGAATAATCAACACAAATACACACACACAGACACACACACACACATTTTCTGGTGGCCATATAAGGACAGACATTTGAACTGATCTGGGTGCAGCGTTTTTCTTCAGGGGGTTGCACAATAGAGAAAAAAAATGAATTTGCTCCTAGAATTGGCCGCTAGAGCATATGTTGTTCTCAAACGTATTTGAAAACCCAATATGAGTATCTATTTCAAACTGATAACAGGGTTGTACATTATGAGCAACTCATATTACAAGCACTGAAGCCTAATTAGTAACGATTGCCACTATCTTCAGTGCACCACCAGGATTTCTATTCAATCTGATTGATTAATTGATAGGCACCCAGTGCAATTTGTTCTGAGTCCATATTGCAACTGCTCATAAAACACGGCGCATGCCAAATGATTTTTTTTATAACCTCCTGCCGCAAAGAACAGCTGAATTTGTTTATTTATTTACAGGAAATATGTAAATTACATATGTAGCTTGAGCTACAACACTGTTAAAGCCAGAAGCAAAAAGGGGTTAATCAAAAACTCACTGAAAATTTCCTAGAGGTGTTATTTGAATGAATGATGACTCTGCATCTTGAGTATTGTGTGGATTTTTTTTTTTTGTACGATTGCTTTATTATCTTTTTTCCTGTAAAATGCTGCAGAATATTATGAAGCATTCCATGAATACAAATAATAAATAAATACATTCAGTTAAATGGTTTTGATCACCCCATCCATTTATCAAAGGCAAAAGAATCCCACTCACCTTGTGTTTTACGTCTACATTATTAGGAGCAGCCTGGTCATTTCTAAGTCAGAAATGTATGATGTGACTGCACTTGGATTACTAAATACAGTAGGGCTATAACTTTCTGATTTTTTAAAAAAAAGATTGCCTGCATCATAAAGGGATGAGTAGAAGCACCGAAAAAGGGACTAATTCTTCTCAGTTGTGAAAAAAGGCCACCCTGAAATGAAAAGTTGCAATCATCGTATATGTAGCGTTACTACTTGGTGAATATGACTTCAAGAACTTGTCAGAAATACTGAATCCTTAGAAAACGTGCAATCAAAGTGATGCAGGAACTTTATGGTGTTTGCAGCAGAAACAAACTGCAACCTTGATTTATTCTAAGTGATAAGAAGTGATGTGCAATGTACAAAACATTGTACAAGTATTAGCAAATGTGCAAGCTCTATTTTTCCTGTATTATAATAAAGGTAAAGGTAAAGGTAAAGGTAAAGGACCCCTGACCAAGGTAGGTCCAAGTCGGACCCCTGACCATTAGGTCCTAGTCGTGTCCGACTCTGGGGTTGCGGCGCTCATCTCGCTCTATAGGCCAAGGGAGCTGGCGTTTGTCCGCAGACAGCTTCTGGGTCATGTGGCCAGCATGACTAAGCCACTTCTGGTGAAACCAGAGCAGTGCACGGAAATGCCGTTTACCTTCCTGCCTGAGTGGTACCTATTTATCTACTTGTACTTTGATGTGCTTTCGAACTGCTAGGTGGGCAGGAGCAGGGACCGAGCAACGGGAGCTCACCCCATCGCGGGGATTCGAACCACCGACCTTCTGATCAGCAAGCCCTAGGCTCTGTGGTTTAGACCACAGTGCCACCCTTGTCCCTTGTATTATAATACATGATTATAATTATTATGTATAATTACATCATACGGTTTCATATACAAAAATTGATTTATTGATTTCAGGGTGAGCTTTTTCCAAAAGAATTTAGAAATGACAGTTCGTTCCTTCTTTTTTTGTTTTTTTTTTTTTGGCAAAAGTTCATCTAACTAAGCTACAGGAACATGAGGTTGTAAAAAAGTTATAAAAGTTATACAGTTCTGGTACATGATTATAATTATTATGTTTAATTACATCATACGGTTTCATATACAAAAATTGATTTATAGATTTCAGAGTGAGCTTTTTCAAAAGAATTTAGAAATGACAGTTCACTCCTTTGTTTCTTGTTTTTTTATTTTGGCAAAATTTTATTTTATTTTATTTTATCTAACTAAGCTATAGGAACATGAGGTTGTTTAAAAGTTATAAAAGTTATACAGTTCTGGTACATGATTATAATTATTATGTTTAATTACATCATACGGTTTCATATACAAAAATTGATTTATTGATTTCAGGGTGAGCTTTTTCCAAAAGAATTTAGAAATGACAGTTCACTCCTTTGTTTCTTGTTTTTTTATTTTGGCAAAATTTTATTTTATTTTATTTTATCTAACTAAGCTATAGGAACATGAGGTTGTTTAAAAGTTATAAAAGTTATACAGTTCTGGTTGCCTCACCTTGAAAAGAATACCATAGAACTAGAAAAGATTCAGAAAAGGGCAACCAAAATGATAAAGGGTCTGGAGCTGCTCCCCTCAGGGGAAAGGTTCCAGCATTCGGAACTCTTTAGAGAAAAGGCAAATGAGAGGTGATAAGCATTTTATAAAATTATGTGTGGCACAGAAATAGTGAAAAGAGACTAGGACTCAGGGACCTCCACTGAAGCTGAATGACGGAAGATTCCGAACAGACAAGTGTCATGGAATTCTACTCAATATTGATCCAGAGCAGATTCCAATGTATAGTTAGCAGAGTAGAACTTAAACACGTTGCAGGATTCCCAAAAAATAGACCAGAGGCAATTATATTTCATCCAGCAGAGCTTTACTGCTACTGAAGGCAAATGAGCATAATGGTCACAAATCCAATACATTCAGGATTGGCACTGTCCATAAGAAATCCAGTTGCAGCAGACTTAACTTAAACTTACAATAACTTATAATAAGACTAAACCTTAACACTAAGCATACTATGTACAGAACACCACACTAGAAGGAAAAGAGACAGAAAGAGAAACCCAGGCTCCTTCTGGCCTTACTTTTATAGTCAGCATGACCTTGACAGAAGAGATAACAGAACCAGTTTAAGCCAGCTGTACTCAGCTTCTCTGAAGGAATAACCCAAACATCATGAACCTTCTGCTTGTTTCTTTCACACAGAGAAGCTTCCAGAACCTTCTTGAATTAATTAGAATAGGAAAGATCTCTACACATCAGATCAATACTTTCTGCACTAAGAAATGCAAACTGACAACGAGTAGATAAACCATGGAATTTGCACCCATAAGAGGCAGTGATGGCCATTTGAAAAGAGGATTTGACAAAGTCATGCAACACAGGGCTATTGATGGCCATCATCATGGGTACATTCTAACTCCACTGTCAAAGAAAGTATGTCTATAAATACCAGCTGCACTTGGGTCCTGCTTTCAAGTTCCCATAGCTACCTGGTTGACCACTGTGAACAGGACGATGGATTAAATGGACCATTGGTCTGATTTAGCTGGCTCTTCTGTGTTGTTAACTAACTGTATCTTCCCAGGGATAAGTGCTTTGAAGAGCCTGATGCTGTGAGATTATAGGACAAGGGAGAGAGATGATATTCTAGGGACCCTCCAGCTCTCCTGGAAGACTGGCTACATTTGGCTCCTCCTCTCTGTGAAAAAAATCCAATTCCTGCTTGACATTACAGGAACTTCATCCCTGAGAAACAGTGTTTGTGTTTGCTGTCCCCCCACCCCCATCTTAGTGCCTTTGCATTTTGTTTAACGCCTTTTAGACTGGAAGCCTGAGGGCAGGGGCTGCCTTCTAATTGATGTTTCTAAAGACTTTTATTTTTACTTTTGGCTGAGTAGCATCCTATAAATGCATAATGCAGATCTGTCTACCTATTTGTGAGGAGCAGGTATGTGTGCCAGAGGCACAAAACATGAGGGAGGACTTTTTGACCTGTTGTAAGATTGCTCATAGGACGCAGGTGGCGCTGTGATTTAAACCAAAGAGCCTAGGGCTTGCCGATCGGAAGGTCAGTGGTTCGAATCCCTGTGACAGGGTGAGCTCCTGTTGCTTGGTCCCAGCTCCTGCCCACCTAGCAGTTTGAAAGCACATCAAAGTGCAAGTAGATAAATAGGTACTGCTCTGGCGGGAAGGTAAACGGTGTTTGCGTGCGTTGCTCTGGTTCATCAGAAGTGGCTTAGTCATGCTGGCCACATGACCCAGAAGCTGTACGCCGGCTCCCTTGGCCAGTAAAGTGAGATGAGCGCTGCAACCCCAGAGTCGTCCACGACTGGACCTAACAGTCAGGGGTACCTTTACCTTTACCTTTAAGATTGTTCATAGTTCCTATACTTAACATGTTACCGTGGTTACTGCTCTTCAAACATGCCAGGTTTTTATGCAAATTCATCAGTTCAAGAGCTGATCTTTCAAAGGGGTTACACCAAAGGACAGCTGAACTTAAGGTGGGTGAGGAACCACTCTATAGAATTACCTCTTTCTATGGATCATCTCTGGATTAGACTATGTAGACTCTGTAGCTGGAAGAAGATCTTGAGCTTCAGAAGAGCTATATTGGTCCAAGATAATTTTAGAATAGATAGATGATAGGTAAAAGTGTGTGCCTGTATGTGTTATTGTACAAAACTAATGTTAAAATGAGTCATATTACAGCTGTTGCCATTACTGTGAATGACTGTAGCACTATTGCAATTCTCATAATTTGTAATATACCTCTTGGAAAAGTATTGAATAAATGGAATCCAATTTGATTTTTGTTTTGCTATCACTTCCCTCAGTTTAATGCATCGTGTGCTTTCTTAGCCAATACTATAATGCTCCATAGCTTTCTAAGCTATTTATAAACTAACAATTGATACCTAGATTTCTAGTGCTTGGAGATGATTATTATTAGGTTTGCCTCTCTCCTTTCTATTAAACCTATAGTTATCAACAGAATGAATAGCAAAGGTATAAATAGGCTACCAAGGCCCAAGATTATGGCTGTGATTACTTTGATCTCTGTAAAATAATAACAACCTTGAGCTACATCCAATTGTGCTCCTCCACAAACAGAAGGTTCTTCAGTTACAGGTAGGTAGCCGTGTTGGTCTGCCATAGTCAAAACAAAAATAACAATAATAAAAAAATCATTCCAGGAATTTCAGAAATAGACTGGAAAGAGAAGTTGCTGAATTGCAACTAATTACCAAACTTAAAACCATGGAGAGACCTGGTCTGAACAAAGACATTGGATTCTTATCTCATTATACATGACAAAGCTATCTTTAGCCATCTCACCCCTTGCTTTTTCCTGTAAGACCAATTGCAGTCGTTAACAGTCGTCAACAGGTTTTCCACACCTATCAGCCAATCACCCATTCCCACCACCCTTCTGAGTAATGCCCTCCCCACTCTCTCACTATATAGAAGGTTCTTCAGGATAGAGAGGAAGAATGTGATTTTGGCAATTTCCCCCTTTCTCTTGCAGCCCCTCCCTATACCACCTAAAGTGCTATCTAATGGGACTTCCAACCCTTGGGAAAGGTTTTTGCACTGACAAAAACCTCTGCAGGATCAAAGAGTCTTCTGTTACTGGAGTTATTTATTCAAAACAACTTCATCAGAGTGTGGTATGTGAAACTGGAGTGTGTGGCCCAAAATACAGGATCAACATACAGATTAGACCAGGCTTCCTCAACCTCAGCCCTCCAGATGTTTTGAGGCTACAATTTCCATCATCCCTGACCACTGGTCCTGCTAGCTAGTGATCATGGGAGTTGTAGGCCAAAAACACCTGGAGGGCCGAGGTTGAGGAAGCCTGCATTAGACTCTTAAACCATCAGAAACATGCTTAGTACCATCCCAGCTACACTGTATCACCAAGCAGGACATTTGCAGAGCACGCAATACAACAGGAGCAGGCTTAAGTCAGATCATCCAGCTTCTTCCTCTATCTCTCCTTCAAAGGTCTACCCACCTCAAAGCCAACTGGCAAAGTCCAACTGCCAATGTGTCTGCATTCTTTCGCTCTCCTCTCTTTTTGTATTCTGTAAAGAAGAATGGCTTCCTGAGGCTCATCTCCCAAGCCTGCCTGGTCACTTCTTCTAATAGGAAATGGGAAATAGTAGCTGAATGTGGCTTCCTGGTTTGTTTCCCCACTTCCATGAAGGGAGGAGTAAAGGATCTGAATGCATTTACATCAAGCTAGCGCATGTAAGTTAGGATTTGATTTTTTTCCCCCACTTCCCAAGTTCAGTGGTAAGTAGTTCCAAGAAGAAGCAACTGCCAGATTGGTTTCCTTGTGAGGAGAGGTTGTTTAAGATTTATCGTGTTTTTCTGCTACTTATTTACAAACATATAAGCCGAAGTAGACACACACTGAAACAGAAAAAAAACACACTAATCTCTACAGCAGCATTTCTTTCCCCAAGAATCCATAGCATATCCTTCCTGCTTCCCTCATAGCTCTTTCGTGCCCGAATGCTACAATTTTTTGTCTCCTGCGCTGCCTAACTTCCAGCTGCCTCTATTTTTCATTCTCCATGCAGGAGGCGGTGACCACCAGCCATCAAAAACCAATGCTAATTAAATGAGGTGCCTTCAGGCCATGGATGCCCATTTAAGAGACATCTTTGGCAGTTGACTATAGAAAAGAGCAAAAGTGAACCACTTCATTTAAGAAGTAACTAGAACTGTGCTGGAAATGTCAGGAATGTATTTTTCAACCTTTCATTGGTGTCTGGGGCTGAAATGGAACCCTCTCAAAAAATTATGGGAGGGGGTGAAATTTCTACCAACCCCCCCCCCCACAAAATCAAGGAGTCGGTTGTCACCTTATTTAACCTTACAAGATAGCCAAGGGGTTGTGTTTTGTTTTCGTTTGCTATTTTACTTGCTTTAAAAAAAACAAAAAACAATACAACATACAACATCCAAAACATGTAAGTGACATATAGTTGAATCTCTGTTATACTGTAAAACTTCTGTTCTTCTTTACTTAGTCTATTGTTTTGTTTACATTGTCATCTTATACCGTCATTCCACAGAAGATTCCATGTGGTTGGTGGTTGCCAATTCATAGAGTAATAAAATCATAGAGTTGGGAGGTACCCCAAGAGTCATCTAGTCCAAACTTCTGCAATGCAGGAATCACAGCTAAAGAACCCCTGACAGATGGCTGTCCAAATTCAATTTAAAAAAACTTGCAATGAAAGATATTCCACCACCTTCCAAGGCAGTCTTTTCGACTGAACAGCTCTTAGCATCAGAAACTTATTCCTAGTGCTTGGTCAGAATCTCCTTTCTTGTAATTTGAATCCATTGATTTAGGTCCTACCGTCTGGAGCAGCAGAAAATAAGCATACCATTCAGATAGCAAGTTGTCTCCTAAATCTTCCCACCTTCTAGCTATTGTCAGGTGTGCTGCTGAAAGGAATACTTTCCTTTTTAACATTTATTTATTTATTTATTTATTTATACACTTATTTTTAAAGGGAAGCTCTGTCCTACTCTGTACCACTGCCCTTCTCTGCAGCACCCCACCTGACACAATTCCTGGGATAACTTCTCGGCACATTATGCCTTATCACATTGCTCCCAAAGGCATTCCAGGAAGTTGTGGCCAGCACAAAGCAACATGAAACTCTTTCCGCAATTTTCTTCCATCTGTACTTCCTGCAGAGTTGCGTTAAGGTAAGCAGCAACCACCTCCTGAAAATTTCAGAGATTTTTTTAGCCACCCTCCCCAAAAAGCACCAAAATGCCCTCTGCAATTTTCTCAGAGGGATAATTTGTCATGGGAAACTGGAATGGGAAACCTAGTTCAGCAATCACCTTAACAATACTGCATGTATTGATAAACACGTACCTGTCTATATTACATTAGAATGTCATGTAGGGAGGTGGGTGGCGCTGTGGTCTAAACCAATGAACCTCTCTTGGGCTTGCTGATCAGAAGGTTGGCGGTTTGAATTTCCATGATGGGGTGAGCTCCCATTGCTCTGTCCCAGCTCCTGCCAACCTAGCAGTTTGAAAGCATGCCAGTGCAAGTAGATAAATAGGTACCGCTGCAGCGGGAAGGTAAACAGCATTTCTGTGTGCCCTGGTTTCCGGCACGGTGTTCTGTTGTGCCAGAAGTGGTTTAGCCATGCTGGCCATATGACCTGGAAAGCTGTCTGTGGACAAACGCTGGCTCCCTCAGCGAGATGAGTGCCGCAACCCCATAGTCGCCTTTGACTGGACTTAACTTTCCAGGGGTCCTTTACCTTTTACCTTTTAGAATGTCATGTGTTCCAGAGTAAAAATCTGGCGAATTCTGATTCAGATTTTTTTATCGTTTTATCTTTTAGACAACCCTATAAAATAAACAGTTCCACATACATACTATTTTTGAGCTGGGTCACTCTGCAGCAATGTTATGCACACCTCCTAACAAGCTACCTGGTGTTGCTTGCACCTTTGCACACAAGAAGAAGAAGAAGAAGAAGAAGAAGAAGAAGAAGAAGAAGAAGAAGAATACCCCACCCATCTGGCTGGGTTTCCCCAGCCACTCTGGGCGGCTTCCAACAAAATATTAAAATACAATAGTCTGTCAAACATTAAAAGCTTCCCTAAACAGGGCTGCCTTCAGGTGTCTTCTAAAAGTCTGGTAGTTGTTTTTCTCTTTGACATCTGGTGGGAGATTCCCATCGTGGCTTCTAGCTGAAGTTTCTTGCAGATTGGCTAACTGATTTTAAGGCATATCCATAGACAATCTGTCCTCCCTCATGACATTTTTTCCTGTTAATTTCCTTAAATTTTCAATAGCTTGCAGGCATTTTGCATTCTGAGAGTCATCTCCATGATCTCCACACTGTGTTTCTTCTTCATCTCTTATTTTGCTGTTTATGTTTTCCAGTTGGAATGATTCATTTTGGCTCACCAAGTTTAGAGAGATACCAAATGAGAAACAAAACAACAGAAGCACAAATTTGTGCTAAGCTATACAGAAACTTGGAAACAGAACACCCAGAATATCACATTGTGTATGTATCCTGTTGTGCGGAAGGGACTAATCAGGGATTTAATTCAGCCATGTTTTGGCAAGCTTAGCTCTGGAACTTGTGCTTAATGCTCAGTATTAGCTGGAATCAGAATGAACAATGTGTGCCTGTGTGTGTCCACAGGGTTTTTCATTCCGTGTTAAGAGTTTCTGAAAACAATGTTGTAAAATCTTTGAGGGACTTGGTATATGTGTGCAGAAGAATGATGGGAATCAGGTGGTAGAATGAAGACAGAATGACAGTAGACTTCAGGGAACAACACAAGAGAAAAGAAAATTGTCACCATGTTAACTCCCGCTTGGACTACTGCAATGCGCTCTACGTGGGGCTACCTTTGAAGGTGACCCGGAAACTGCAATTAATCCAGAATGCGGCAGCTAGACTGGTGACTGGGAGTGGCTGCCGGAGACCATATAACACAGGTCCTGAGAGATCTGCATTGGTTCCTAGTACGTTTCCGAGCCCAGTTCAAAGTGTTGGTGCTGACCTTTAAAGCCCTTAACGGCCTCACCCCGGTATACCTGAAGGAGCGTCTCCACCCCCATCATTCAGCCCAGACACTGAGATCCAGCGCCGAGGGCCTTCTGGCGGTTCCCTCACTGCGAGAAGCAAAGCTACAGGGAACCAGGCAGAGGGCCTTCTCGGTAGTGGCGCCCGCCCTGTGGAACTCCCTCCCTTCAGATGTCAAAGAGATAGACAACTACCAGACATTTAGAGGACATCTGAAGGCAGCCCTGTTTAGGGAAGCTTTTAATGTGTGATATTTTAATGTATTTGATTTTTGTTGGAAGCCGCCCAGAGTGGCTGGGGAAATCCAGCCAGATGGGTGGGGTACAAATAATAATAATAATAATAATAATAATAATAATAATAATAATAATAATAATGGTATGCAGGCCTCTTTTTAAAAAACATGGAGGAGCATTTAAAAGCATCCCCACACCCCTGCACTCTGAAGTAGTAAATTCCATTTTATCACTTCGAGATTCTACCCACCTTCATGTGTAGACTGCACCACTTCAGAATGCAAGTGGGGAACTCCGCAATGAGAGATTGAAACAGTCTTTGTATAAGGCTGGATCGACAGTGATCTTCTAAATGTTATTAAATAAAATATTCTATAACACTTAATAGCAGATTTCCACTGCTGGTGGCTTGCTGCTCGCCAGTGCCCTCTGGTTCACATTTTAATAACACATTTTTAATGTTATAAATGACAAGTGTAGATCTACCCTAAATGATTGCCCTCCTCTGATTCACTATTCAGTCAACCCAACTGTAGTCCTAGCTTAGCTGCCTGTTTCTTGATTATGACATTGAGCATCAAATATCATATTACAAAGTAGGAATGTTTCCAGAACTTGAAAGAATACTATCCCTCTTTCTTCTCAGTCTTCCCTTGAACACACAGCCAGCAACATTGAGCTCCATGCCATTGAAATCCCTATTTGTATAATGGAAAATTTACCATTGCTGCAAACAAAGCACAACTGTGAGATCAGTAACTAGCAGGATACTGTGGTCCGTGTAACTCAATATTTTCAACACCGACTGCCAGCAACACTGACACAATACTAATTATCTAATGCCAAGGGACCAAGGAAAGATCACTCAACACTAAAGTAAATGCCAGGTGTAAAGATTTTGAGAATATGGAGCAGAGGTGGGGACATTGTTTCAAAAAATAAAAAAATAAAAAGGACCAGGCTTTATGCTTTGTACTTCCATGGTAGTTGCTATATTTTAAAGGACTTCGGTCCTGCTGTACTAAGGAATTGCTTGGCACACCAGTAGAATTACCAGTAGATCACTACTTTGTCATCGTGCCAAGTCCCAGAAGACAACCATAGGTCAAGTACCTAAAACAACCAAAAATGGCAGTGAGAACATTGTGGGGGGGGGAGGAGAGAGTCTAGCAGGTGATACACAAAACTATTTCAGCTAACCAGACAGCTTTCGGTGAGCTTAAACCCAGATGAATGTAAAGCCCCAAAGTAATTTACATTTGATGCTGATGAATGTACATCAGAAGAATAATTCATACCCTACTGCTGAGTAATAAAACTACTTGAGAGTGTTAAAAAAAAAGGTGTCACAGTAGGAAGACTTGAGGGGAGGAAACACTGCTCATTTGCATATATCGGTGCAGTTTTATCAAATAACAAAATGAAAATGAACAAAACAACTGTGGTTGTGAAGCAAATAGTGACTTTTTTGACCAGAGCTCGGGTTAAGGAAATGCCTACTGACTCCATTGTCGGAAAATAACACAGTGAAATCGCCCTCTTTGACAGCGGGTGAGGGAGGGGGGAGAGAGAGAGACTATAATTTGTGATAATTTTGTTTGAATTACCAACATAGTGAATTTTGAAGTAGTAGTATCCAGTGCTAGGTTTCGCAGCTAAATCGTCCGGTCGGCTAACTTGATCTAAGTCAGGTGTCGGCAAGGTTATCTGGCCATGGGCCGGATCAAACCCACGGAGAGCATCCGTGGGCCAGACAATGCTGAAAATCACGTCTGCGCATGTCCATGGCATCGAAAATCGCTTCTGCGCATGCCTAGATGCCGAAAATCGCACCTGTGCAGAAGCGATTTTCAGCGTCTGGACATGCGCAGATACAATTTCCAGTATCTGCACATGTGCAGATGCAATTTCCCACGCCGCTCAGCAAGTCCCCGCGCCGTGCTGGTTTAGCGCAGCGTGCGGGGGGGGGGGTTGCTGAGCAGGCAGCTCTGTTGGCAGGCAGCTCATGGGCTGGTAATACGGTCTTCGTGGGCCACATCTGGCCCACGGGCTGCAGGTTGCCGACCTCTGGTCTAAGTAATAACTTGGTTCACATATCTCTAATGGTAGGGCAATTATGAGCCCATACAGTCACAGTAGGGTTGATGATTCCAATGGGTAGGGAATTGGGGGTGGTGGTGGATAGGTTCAGTATTCTAGAAACAATACCAGAAAAAAACAGATTTTCAGACTTAAGAAGCACCAGGAACCATAGTTCCCATGTTTCCCAGTCACAACCGATGTTGCTCATCCAATATTCCCCATGCATCCCAGGGAAACAGAAAGGGGGGGGGGCTTCAGTAAGTGTTAGCAGAGTGACTGAAATAAAGCAGATGGAGTCCAGAGAGTAAATAAACAGATAATGTTTAGTGAGATAAACGGAGCACAAACAGTATATATATTGAGAACCTTATTTTCAGGCCTAGCTGAGGGCAGGGAGACATATTCAGTCACAGATACGGAGGTAAAACGCCTTCAGAAGTACTTTCCCCTCCAACTCCTCCAACTCCTCCAACTGTCAAAGGTCACCCATCTTCCTCATTGACAGCTAACTCCTAACTAACTAGAACTTCCACATGTGGTGGGAGTGCCCCAAAATCCAAACATTCTGGACAACAACCACACGAGAAATATGTAAAATAACCGAGCAAGTGTTAGAAATCACCCCAGAATTGATCTTACTAAACATCTTCCAAGACAATAATGCCCACTTACAACACAAAGAACTCATAATCCATCTACTCTCAGCATCCAGAAACATCATAACCAGACACTGGAAAGACCTGTCAGGAGTAAACATGGACCAATGGTACCAAGCAGTATGGGAAACAGCCCTACTAGAAAAACTAACCAGTAAACTGAAACTGACACGGGGACAAACTGAAGAAGACACCTTCACCCCGGTATGGTTCCCCTTCATCACATACACAGCCCAACAAGACAATGACAAAAATTTACCGACAGCATACAAATCAATATGGCTAACCTGACCCAAAATACCCACCAACCCCACTCACTCAGGAAACCAAAGATCACCACAGCCAACCACAAACGAACAACCACATCCCAAGCCAACTCCGACCTCTCTCACCGCCAAACGAGCACAAGCAAACAACAGAGAACCTACATAAACAATGCTGACACCAAACCCTACTCATATCAAGTAAAAAAGAAACACAGTCACCCCACCCCACCTACCTCCCCGTCCCACCCACCTCTTCTCCCCTTCCCCCCTTTTCTTTTCTAATGTCTCACCAACACTGACTTATAAAAATGTTATATGGAAAAACTTGAGAGAGACATTGTACTACCTTTGAAAATCTTTAATAAAAATAATTATAAAAAAAAACTAACTAGAACTTCCAGCCAATCAGCATCTGCTGTCATCCAAGCCAACAACAGAATCAAACCCTTAGGTGATGCACTGAGTAACCCCTGCTGTTGTACTTCCAACAGCAAGAAGAATGCTTCAAAATTCTTGTCCAGAAGGCATAATTAATAGGCCATGGGGGGGGGAGTGCTTAGAAAATGTTGTTTCCAGACACCTTCCACTGGCAGCCCTACAAAGAGTGCATTGCAATAGTCCAGATATGATGTAACTGAGATATACATTTTGCATTATGAATGCTCCTTCACCCATTTAGAAGAGAAGATCGGCTGGATGACAGGAAGCCTTGCATCCGATCATCTAATGAGGGCAGTCTCCTGTAATTGCAATGCATGCAAAATGTCAAGAAAGGAAGTGCTCTTGTCACATCTCTGGAGCTGGAACCATGTTTCACTGATCGATGCTCGTGTCAGATAGTGAGACGTATGAGAAAAAGTTCCTAATCACACAATTAAAATTGACGATGGATCTGATTAGTGTGATTTGGAAGAGGGTAGTGTGATTTTTTATTTTTTATTTTTGAAACTGAGCAATCAAAACAGCTTTTGGAAAATACTTACTAAAACATAAGCAAACATGTGCTGTAAATGGTTGTAGACAATTCAAGGATAGCATTTCGCTGAATATTTTATCCTCAGTGAAAACGTTGATACCAAACCTGTTGGACATGTTAATTTATTTTTCATTATATCTGTGTATTCAAATTTCCTATACATGCTGCCAGATGAGGAAACTATTATTATTTCCCCATGGAAGAATGTGCAGCTGTCATAATTCTTAAAGAAATTATTCTGAGCTGCCCATGCATTGACTTCTAAGCTACTTTACATGGAATGAAAATTGAACACACATATAGTAGTGTTGTGGTGTGTACCAATATGACCCCCCATGGTGTGAAGTTAGCATAACTTGTTATAAAATACATCTCTCAATGGGCTCCCTTGATCCTGTTTCTAGCCCTTATCGTAAACATGTTCTAGAAGAGATGAGTAAATATTCTGACCTCCTAATACTTAATGTAAAGATCACACACCAGTCCTCTGCTACTAGCAAGGATTAATGATCACCTTCTGTAGGAAAGATTGGGTTCCGCATAACCAAAGAATCTTACTCCAAAGGTAAACTCAAGATTTGGGAAGTATACAAGATAACCAGCTAGTCATTTGTCTCTAGGGTCATGTCCTTTCAACTACAAAACTGGGGACGCTAAACAAAATTGCAAACAGACAGGAACTTGTAGGAAATAAAGTTACAAAGGAATAAAAATGTTATTACACCCACTCATCCAAAAAGCCCCCCCCCCTTTTCCATAAGGAAACATTGGCTCAAAATAGTATTTAATCCCCAGATTTTCTATGGTTGGGTAGCTCAGAGCTCCACCAGGACCCCCTCTTTGCTCCTAAACAATCTCAAGGATCAGCCCTATGCCTCACTGGACCATGGACCATGTAATGAATGAGAGAGATATCATAGTCTTGCTGGTACATATTATTGATGGGGAGAACATAAACCCTCAAACAAAAGGCACAGCCCTCTGATTCATGTCTTGAGTTCCCCTTACTTCAGAACAGGTCTACCCTTCCCATCAGTTTCTCACTTTACTTATAGCATGGGTCTGTGGCACATTACTGAGCTCACTCTCTCTAGACTTTGTGAAATAATCAGGGGTCCTTTTTACTCTTTAGGTCAAGGTTTCTATGCCGTGTGATTTGCTGTCTGCTTTGTTTTCTGTATAAGAGCCAGCTCCTAGGGGCTGAGGTCCCTCGCCCCCCCCCCCAATAAAATATTTGAGGAGATTGCCTCCCCCACAAGTTGACAGGCATTGCCATTCAAATGGCATGTATGCACCCTGTCTCATGATTAGTTAGGTAGGGTGGGGTTGCCTGAGTTCACCAATATTTTATTCAAGTTGTCTGAATGCAGCATCTATCTACTCTTTCACTTTCATTTCACGTAATAAAGCATTCCCACATTCAGATTACAGAGCTTGTGATTCACTGTCTATCACCATTTCTCAGTACTTGGGAGCAGAGGTGAGTGAACTTGCCTATGGGAACACAGCCATGAGTTGCTATTGCAGCAAAGGCCCAGTAGAGATGGGAAGGTTTATACCACTTGTCCTGTTCACCATCTAGATCCCAGTGCACAACTAGTCCTTCTCTGGGGCCTCCCTACTGCTTAGTCATCTCCTAGTGGTGAAGTCCTCTGGCTGCTAGGTGTATACTCCTCCACCAGCTCTGGACATTGACAGGTCCAACACCATCTCAGTTCCTGGAAGTCTGGGCTGAAGAGGAAGAGTCTTGGGTCATGGTCCAGATGTAGTGAGTGAGGTCATGTGTTTGAGTCTGCTTGACTGTGACAGTGTTTTCAGGGACCACAGAGTCCCATTCCACTTACTTGGATCAGGTCCCTATGAGTCATGGTTGTGCTGGACACCCAGAGCAGCTGAATGTAGCTCCCTAGCCATGTATTATGATTTTCCAGGTGCTTGCCAGGTGCTCAGAAAGCATCAAAACCAGAACATTTACCCTGTTCCTGCTGGAATACCACCATGTGGCTAGCTGGGTGGTGCTGTGGTCTAAACCACTGAGCCTGTTGGGCTTGCTGATGGGGTGAACTCCCATTGCTCTGTCCCAGCTCCTGCCAACCTAGCAGTTCGAAAGCATGCCAGTGCAAGTAGATAAATAGGTACCGCTGCAGCGGGAAGGCAAACAGTGTTTCCGTGCGCTCTGGATTCTGTCACAGTGTTCCGTTGTGCCAGAAGCAGTTTAGTCATGGTGGCCACATGACCTGAAAAGCTGTCTGTGGACAAATGCCAGCTCCCTCAGCCTGAAAGCGAGATGAGCACCACAACCCCATAGTTGCCTTTGACTGCCCAGGGGTCCTTTACCTTTTTACCTTTACCTTTTACATTCAGATAAATATGTGACAAGTTGTGCAGGCCTCAATTAGCAATACTATTCATCTCAAGTACAGCAATGTTGCATTCACTGTGAGGCACATAATTTAATATTCTTTTATATACTATTAAAAACAACAACAACAACAACAACCCTAAAGAAATTCCATTTGGCATCTGTTAGCCAATCAGTATTTCCTTAACTTCTATCTAATCTCACTAGCCTGTGCATATTTTTCTGGTAAAAGCCACTTGCATATTCCACTTACCGGTATATATAATCATGCTGTTCACATATATTTTGTGCTCAGAAACTGCAAAGTAGACAAACAGACACTGCGGTACATTGGATAGTGTGTTTGATTTGCATGAGGACGATGGGTGAGGTGGACCACTCAGTCATGAAACTCTGGGTGGCTATGGGAAAATCACTGTATTTCTGTCTCCTTCTCAATTCTCTCAGGTTGTTGTGAGGATAACATGGCAAAGGTGGGGGGGGGGGGAAACCGGAGAATGAGCTAGACTACAGGACAACCAATCAGTTAACAGTCATTGTCCCCTGTCAAAAGTCCACGAAAGAATACAGTTACTGTGAATGGTGAAATGGAAAAACAAGGTACACATGACATCCCAAACTATCTTTCATGGCATTCTTTGACCCACATGAACAGAAAACAACAAGGAATGTTCCTGTATTAGGCCTGGCCTCCAGTTTTCCCAGCTTCCTTGGACGTTCAATGTCAGTCGTAATTAAAGTTTCTCAATTTCTGATAAAAGCTGATGACCTAGAAAACAAAGCCAAAGACCTAAGGCTAGCTGGGATGCCAGCAGAAATGAAACCCTTAGGATTAGCCCTTCTTCAAATCCCTCTTGTTCTGTGACAAGTTTCATTAGCTGCCGACTTAGTTTAAACTGTCTTGCATTGATAGGCACTTAATAAAGGTGCAGCCTCACAAAGCATATTTTCAATATTCACTCTCAACGTAAGTAAATGCCCTTGAGAAATCTCTGCTGGAGGAAAGGAAAGCACCTTCCTGCAACCATTTTATTTTTGATAGATCACTCTTTTGCATTTCAGTCCATATTCATTTTAGGACAACCCCCCCCCCCCGGGCAAAGAGATAGAATACAATACTTTTCATGAGTATATTCTGTTGTGTAAAATTCCCTTCTCTACACAAATAATTAAATACGCTTCAATATCAACCAACCAATTCCCAATACCAAATTCACAATAACAATATTATAAATATGTCAGCATTAATAATGAAATTCACATTTGTTTCAAAATATACTACAACTATATTAATATCATTCAATAGTGCCAATAACACTATCTTCTTCTTTGGCGACCACTCGTAGCCGAGTAAGATTGCCTTCCATAAACATGGTTTTAACAATGAGTCCGTAAGTGACTGTGGACGCCAATTCTGGATCCACACATCCTTCCACAGTGGAGACATTGGTTTCCGGGCAGGAGTTGATCACTGGAAGAAGCAAAGATCACCAGTGTTGAAGCAATGATTCTTCAACATCAACTTCGTTGGACTGGTCATGTTGTGCGGATGCCTGATGATCGTCTTCCAAAGCAACTACTCTATTCCGAACTTAAAAATGGAAAGCGTAATGCTGGTGGTCAACAAAAGAGGTTTAAAGACTGTCTCAAGGCAAATCTTAAAAAATGTAGTATAAACACTGACAACTGGGAAACACTGGCCTGTGAGTGCTCCAGTTGGAGAACAGCCTTTACCAAAGGTGTCATGGGCTTTGAAGACACTCGAACTCAGGACGCAAGGGAGAAACGTGCTAAGAGGAAGGCACGCTTGGCAAACCCTCACCGTGATCAACTCCTGCCCGGAAACCAATGTCCCCACTGTGGAAGGACGTGTGGATCCAGAATTGGCCTCCACAGTCACTTATGGACTCATTGTATAAATGTATTCACACCCACATTTAACTTGACGAAATCCAAGGGCTAAATCCTTTTAACACATGACTGCTGTGTTTAAAAGGCATCCCCAAACAAAAGGGAGAATAGGGGGGAAATAGTAGTGTTAAAGCTATGGTTTTCCCAGTAGTGATGTATGGAAGTGAGAGCTGGACCATAAAGAAGGCTGATTGCCAAAGAATTGATGCTTTTGAATTATGGTGCTGGAGGAGACTCTTGAGAGTCCCATGGACTGCAAGAAGATCAAACCTATCCATTCTGAAGGAAATCAGCCCTGAGTGCTCACTGGAAGGACAGATCCTGAAGCTGAGGCTCCAATACTTTGGCCACCTCATGAGAAGAGAAGACTCCCTGGAAAAGACCCTGATGTTGGGAAAGATGGAGGGCACAAGGAGAAGGGGACGACAGAGGATGAGATGGTTGGACAGTGTTCTCGAAGCTACTAACATGAGTTTGACCAAACTGCAGGAGGCAGTGGAAGACAGGAGTGCCTGGCGTGCGTCCATGGGGTCATGAAGAGTCGGACACGACTAAACAACAACAGTAGTATTTCACCTAGAGAACAATGATTGTCCCTGTTTTGTTTTTTATTTTTAAGGAACAACTTACTGTGGCCTCTCTTGAAAAAGACTTGCATTCTCCTCCATTGAGAGTACAACTCAATACACCTTGCAGCATGCTAATTTTAAATGCTGTTTGTAATATCTTATGAAATAGATTTTCTAGGGTGTTTTTTCCTCTCCATACACCATACCGACTATGCCAAAGCCTCAGTGCTAAATCCCTTAACAATTTCATTGGCATATCTAATCGAGTTACATAAAGATTTAAGTCATTTGGGGAGCCGCGGTGCCTCATCCGCAGCTTTACAGCAGACGGTAATTCCATTTATTGAAGGCTTGAAAGTATTTAGGTTTAAAATGCAGAAGACAAGAAATGACTCAAGCTTCCAAGGCAACACATCTTAAACTAGTCCAGTGAACATCCAGGCCTTGGGGCAATAGGGGTGGCAGTGGGTGAGTGGCTGCACAGAGCCAACAGATGTCCAACAGCAGGGGGGAAACTAATGGTGAAGAAATGCCCCACAGCTTGGAGGGAGGTTTGCTGAGGAGCTTTAAGGTACGCAGGAAAGTGAATGGCAATGGAGAAGGCAGAAGTGTGTGTGTGTGTGTGTGTGTGTGTGTGTGTGTGTGTGTGTCAGAGACATGGCCAGCAGAGAGGAATCTGCAGAGGGGGAGGAAGAGGCAGAGAAAAATTTGAAACTTGATTCTTTCATGCAATGAAAGTGAGATAAGCCCTTTTCGCTCTGGAATGCTGCCTGTAAGTTTTCGCAGCAGCACCAAGAGGAAGGAGCAGGAGGCAGGTGGTGGGAGGGAGTTGGATTCAACTCCTGAGGAGGAGGAATTGGCTGCACCTGAGTCTCCAAAAAGTAAGAATCGGAGCAAGTGATTAGAACAAAGGAGGATCAGCAGGAAGCAGGGGCGGGCCTGGGGTATACCTGGCCTTGGGAAGGGCAGGAAGCCAGTCGAGTCAACTGACTCTGACAGTGAGGAATGAGTTACTGGAAGCTCAGATTGCTGGAAGCCTGTTATTGCTAATAAACCTCAACTAGTCAAACTGCCAGCGTCTTGTGTCTTGTGTGAGAGAAGTGCTAAACCTGACTGTGTGTATACTTCAATTTCTCTTTAAAGGTAGACTTTTTGTTGTTGGAATTTTTGTTGGCTAAGTCAAGCAAACAACGAGAAATGGAGCAACAGAGAAGAACCAAAAAACTACATACAGTGGTACCTCGGTTTTCGAATGTAATCCATTCCGGAAGACCGTTCGAGTTCTGAAACGTTCAAAAACCGAAAACTCAATAACTGACAGCTAGGTCTCAGGATCTTGCACTCATAGAATCATAGAGTTGGAAGAGACCATAAGGGCCATCCAGTCCAACCCCCTGCCAAGCAGGAAACACCATCAAAGCATTCCTGACAGATGGCTGTCAAGCCTCCGCTTAAAGACCTCCAAAGAAGGAGACTCCACCACACTCCTTGGCAGCAAATTCCACTGTCAAACAGCTCTTACTGTCAGGAAGTTCTTCCTAATGTTTAGGTGGAATCTTCTTTCTTGTAGTTTGAATCCATTGCCCCGTGTCCGCTTCTCTGGAGCAGCAGAAAACAACCTTTCTCCCTCCTCTATATGACATCCTTTTATATATTTGAACATGGCTATCATATCACCCCTTAACCTTCTCTTCTCCAGGCTAAACATACCCAGCTCCCTAAGCCGTTCCTCATAAGGCATCGTTTCCAGGCCTTTGACCATTTTGGTTGCCCTCCTCTGGACACGTTCCAGCTTGTCAGTATCCTTCTTGAACTGTGGTGCCCAGAACTGGACACAGTATTCCAGGTGAGGTCTGACCAGAGCAGAATACAGTGGTACTATTACTTCCCTTGATCTAGATGCTATACTCCTATTGATGCAGCCCAGAATTGCGGAAGCCACGTTGCATGTTCGACTTCTGAGTTGTGTTTGAAAACCAAAGCATTTACTTCTGGGTTTATGGCATTCAAAAACCAAAATATTCGTCAACGGAGATGTTTGAAAAACAAAGTACCACTGTACTAAGTCTATGTTTCTGCTCTATGTGAACCCTAAATGATGAAATGATTCAGGGAAGCTTCCCATGTTCCTGAGCCCTTACCGGCTCAACTCTGCCACCTGTTTGGTCTGGTGTGAGTGACCTTCTTCGTATTTCATTTTTTTCCAATCATTACTTGATATCACTATTACTTGTTAACACTATGCTTTGCAGTCACCACCACCATCATTTGTTGTAATTGCAAGTTGGAAAATAGTACAGTTACAATTCAACGTTTCCCCCTCCTACTTGCAAGCTTGTGCTGTATAGCTTTGGTGTGAACTGGAGGCATCATCGAGAAATCCTTCTCACTGAGTCTCAATATTTTCCCAATATTATCATCAGTGTTATTTACATTTCATCTACTGTTATTCTGCGAGTTAAAAAGATGCTCTCTCTCTCTCTCAATTTTCTTTCCTTGCTGCTGGGTCTGACTTTCTGATGTTTCAGCTAGAGAGGTTCTTTTTGCCGTGACTCAATAATTTCCCATCATTCTGATGGCAAACAGGATTGGGAGATAATGACTATTCGCATTCCACGTCAGATTGTATTTCCTTTTGTTAAAAGATAAATAAATGTGCATGAAAATTCATAGGGAATTTCCATGTTCATTTCTCCTAAAAGACACATTTCCGCTCATATAATGCATTTTGTTCATTGTTTTCATGAATATCAGCACTTGTATCTGTATGTGTTCTTTTCTCTAACACACTTTTTTGTACACGTTTCTAGGTTGCAGATTGCATCGCAAAATTCAGCCAAAGACATAATGACTTAAAAAAGATGTTTAAATTGTTGACTCCCCACAAACCTGGAGCTTTTTGGTTAGGGATAATTGGGACATAGGTTCCAAAGAAGTTGACTAATCTTTTAATGTATGCACAACCACACCCAGAATCTTGTACATGCAGAAATGGAAAGACGAAGAGACTCCAACAAAAGAATGGCTTATAAAATTAATGCATTATGCTGAAACAGCAAAATGGACTGTAAAACTAAGAGATCAAAATGATAAACTATTTATGGAAAATTGGAGGCCTTTTTGGACTGTCAAAATATTTTAGCGATATGAAATCATGTGCAGGATTTGAGATATGAGCAGCGGTGGGGGGATGAAATGATGTTAGGATGGACTTAGTGGGTTTCGTAACAAGTATAAAGCAACAATTAAGGGTAAGAATAAAAACACCAGTGCGGGAGGGGTGGGAAGTCAAAAAGAAAAAAAATATAATGAATGATGCATTGTCTATTTGGTAAATTTGTTTAAAAGTTTTGAAAAAACTAATAAAAATTAATAATGACAAAATTCAGCCAAGGGTGAATTTTGTGGTTCACTTCCTGCATTGGTTCAGAAAGTGCAAATTAGGTTGGTTCACATTAAAATATATACTGACCAGAGTTTACTCCCATCCCTTGAGTGAGCAATCTGTTCCTACTTTCAGAACTCTTGAACTTGGCTGCAACACCAAGGGTTGCTTCAGCTCAGCAATAGCTTTCACCTCAGCCTGTCTTGAAGAATACATTTCCTTATGCATCTCTCTCTCTCTCTCTATATATATATATATATACTTAACTTTGCATTCCTGACTGAACACTGCTGTCTTGTTTTATAAAACATCTCTGGGGAGAAGAAAAGTGCCAGACTTGTCTCAAGGTCTGCCAATGAATGTCACCTGAAGGTGTGTCGCCCTCATTGCTATCTTTTTTTGTTCTGTCTCAACGCGGCTGCCTTCATGTGTTTGAACCCTTTCACATTACATTTTCCAATAAATTAATAAGCAAGAATGAGAGGAAACATGATACGCAATCTGTGTGCATCTCACACCGAGAGCTCTTGTTTTTTTTTTTTTACCTCTGCCTTGTTGTATGAAAAACAAGGAGAGTGTGAAGCCAAACCAGAGAGAATAGCGTAATGAATGTTTCTATGGCTACAAGGGGAGTTGCTGTGCACTGAGCCTTTTCGATGAAGACATTAAGACAGTTTGACAAAGTACCAGTAAAGAGGGGAGAAAGGAAAGCTCCAGAACTGAGGAAGGTCAAACGTGGACTAGACACTTGTACAAAGCATGTCACTTTTATTTGATTACGAAGAGGCCTGCAAATTAATATGCCGTTGTGGCAAGAGTAACATTTCCAGTTTTAATACTATTCCTTCTCTGAATTCATGGGAGTCATGGTTAAGAAAAAATATGTAAATCTGAGCTTGTTGTTTCTTTCTTTCTTTGATATCATACATGATGTCACTTAACAATAATTTTTACTGACAGTGGCAGATCTTCAGCAAACTGGAAACCCAGAGCTATGAATCCTATAGGCAAAGAGGAACAGTTGAGAGATCGTTTACCAAGCAAAAGGAGATTGGTGAGTTGAATTAAAGTATGTTCTTACTGCTAAGTGGTGTGGGCTTGGACAGGGGAGGGTTTTACAGATAGCACATTCCCCCCCCCCAAAGAAGCTTCTTCCACAAGTGGCCAAATTTCTTAAGCTTCTTTGTTGCAAAGCCTTCATAAGGCCAAGAGTCATGACACACAATGTTCCTTAACATCTCTGTATAGTGCCTTCTAACCCTCCTTTTCCTCTTCCAGCACACTTCTTTCCAACCAGTGGCATTGGGGTATGGGGCGGTTGCCCAGGACACAAAATTTCAACCCCTGGTGCTACTTCAATATAGCCGTGTGCTTCCATCACTGGGCTCTATTGAAAATGGTTTCTCCATGCGAACTAGGAAGTGACCTCTCTAGACAATGGAACAACTCTTGAAAAAAATAATCTGTGGCTGTGATCTCCTGGGTGATGCGGATGCCATTAGGCAGTTCAATGTCCATGCATATTCTTTGTTTCCCTCCCTCCCTCCCAATACCCCTCTCCACATGGACCCAGGCACTAGCAAACTATGTTATGCCACTGTTTCCAACTCCATACTTGCTTTCTTCTCTCTCATAAGTCCCAGCTAGACTGTTGCTTCCTTTCCCCGCTCTCCCAGCTTTGGCATCCAGAGATAATATGTTGCTGTTTCTAACATGTTCTCTCCTATGCTTCCTCTGCCCAATGACTGGCTGATAGCTGTGGGCCATTGTGACCTCACAGTAGCTGGAGACGCTATGACTTCCAAGCCAACTACTGACATTACAGAACTCTCTGTTGCCTGGTTCAGAATGTAAGTTTGGCCAGCTTGCCATTCTTACAAATTGAATGCCCAATGCCCTTACTATCTGCTAAGGCCACAATAAAAACTAGGTTGTGGGACATCGAGCGCCAAGAACTCATAGAGGCAGCAGGCAAAACATGTTCCCCTCTCTATTTTCATCTTCCGTGGGCACACGAAACAAATTGTAATTATCTTGATTTTCTACTGAACCCCCCAGAAAGAAGGGCTTTTTCGTTGGCCAGGTTCAACGCAAATCTGAACCTCCTTGGGGAAGGCAGGCAGGGTGGAGGGCGAGAGGATTTGTCCATCAGACCATCAGGTGGAAAGCCTTGTTCATATGTTTTTCACTGCAAACTTTAGCGATTCCGCCACCATTCCTGGACCAGCTCTGTATCCCTAGAAGGAGACCAGACGGGAAGTCTTGCATTTCCTACTAAAGGGAATGACCAGGGCTTACCAAATTGGTAGCTCAATACCTCATTTGCTCTTTTCTCGTCGAAATTCAGTCGTCTGAGTTATCAGGGTCCCAGAGATTATCGTGGACAGCGGAGTCTTGTCTCTTTCCTCTTCTAATATAGTTTGCCCCACTGTGAAAGTATTATTTCGCTACTGTTTTGTATGTATGTATGTATGTATGTTTGTTTGTTTGATGCCAATAAAAGGTTGATGATGATGATGAAAATTGAATGGCTTCCCTCAGAAATTCTTCTGCGGCTTAGAAGGATTCCACACAGAGACTTTTCTCTTCATTTTCCTTTTTCTCCAAGACATAGGCAATACAGTGGTGCCTCGCAAGACGAAATTAATTCGTTCCGCGAGTCGTTTCGTATTGCGAAAAATTCGTCTTGCGAAGCACGACCATAGGAATGCATAGGAATGCATAGGAATTTAATTCCCATAGGAATGCATTGAAATTTTCGTCTTGCGAAGCACGACCATAGAAAAATTCGTCTTGCGAGTCACCTAAAAATCACAAAACCCTTTCGTCCTAGCGAGTTTTTTGTTGTGCAAGGCATTCGTCTTGTGAGGTACCACTGTAATTGTATCTCAGGCAAAGCCCCACATAAAGCTCCAAGTGAGGAGAGGAGATTAAGCCTAAAGGAACAGTGGACAAACCCAAGAAGAAACAGAACCTTGCGAGGAAAGTAGCTCTACTACTCATGCGTCTCTCTAATCAAGCTCCATGAAGCTTTCCCAGTGGGTGTGATGCAGATAAAAAGAAACATGACTTTAGAAACCTTCACTGGTGGCCTGGTGGATTGACCCAATAATGAAAAGACAGAAACTGCAGAGTTGAAAACACTGTTAAGCAAGGCAAACAGCACCAAACATTGCAAAACCTAAGGGATTATTTACAATGCAAGAGTAAACAGCTGTGGGCAGTGCAGAAAAACATTCACCCACAACAAGCAGCAATTTCCTGTTGTGTCAAACCCAGGGCCAGGTTCAGTATCTGCAGGTTATCTTTTCTTTGCGCATATCCAGTTTTAGCTTAAGCCCCCACCTTCAAAAATCTGGGACTCCAGTTTGGATTTATTTATACCTCACCATTTTTCCTGACCAGACTCAAGATGACTTACAGCTAAAAATAAGAAATGTTTAAGACATACCAAAAAATAATTAACAACAATTGAACATTGATAGGATTAAATCTCCCCCACTCTCCCTCCCTCCCTCTCTCTGCAATGTATTAGACAAAACCACAGAAATATACAAAACCTCAGAGCTTCCCGCCTCCTCCTGGGATCTAGATATGCCAATCAAAGTCTGTCTTTTGGTCTTACTCGTTTTTATTCAAAGACAAGATGGTTTGTACCCCTTCCCATGTACCAAAGCAAACTGTTAGCTGAATTTAAGTTGTCATTAATATTATTAAGATTGGTTTCAGGACAGCATTATCCTCTGCACCTGAGGACAGAAACCTGGCTCTAAAACGAAAAGACTCTTACAATCAGTGGGGTAGCTGAAGTTTCGATGTGCTGCCTGAGACTGGGGACAGAAACTGCAAGTTGCTAGTCATCCGGGAGCTGTGAATTTGACGCACGGTGATCTGATCTTAGGGGACAGAAGGGCAGGAAGCACGAGAGGGTGAAGTACTTTGCTGGAAAAATAAAGTTGCTGTGAGTTGCTCAGTTTAGAACCAGACCGTCTCGTCCAGCATCCTGTTCTCACAGTGGCCAACCAGATGCCTGTGGGAAACCAGCAATCAGGATTTGAGCATAAGAGCCCTCTCTCTTCCTGTGGTTTCTAGCAACTGGTATTCAGAAGCACTGCTGCTTCCAACTGTGGAGGCAGTGCTTCAACAGCGCTATCTTCCACGAATGTGTCCTGTCCTCTTTTAAAGCCTTTCAAGTTGGGGGCCTTCACTGCCTCCTGTGGGAAGAAGAAGAAGAAGAAGAAGAAGAAGAAGAAGAAGAAGAAGAAGAAGAGGAGGAGAGAGGAGGGGAAGAGTTTGGATTTGATATCCCGCTTTATCACTACCCGAAGGAGTCTCAAAGCGGCTAACATTCTCCTTTCCCTTCCTCCCCCACAACAAACACTCTGTGAGGTGAGTGGGGCTGAGAGACTTCAGAGAAGTGTGACTAGCCCAAGGTCACCCAGCAGCTGCATGTGGAGGAGCGGAGATGCGAACCCGGTTCACCAGATTACGAGTCTACCACTCTTAACCACTACACCACACTGGCTCTCTAAGTGAGTTCCTTAGTTTTATTTTGGATTCGTGGAAAGTAATGGCCAGCGATGATTTTTATTCCATTTAAGAAACCAAAACAAAAACCGAGTGCAATTTCATATAACTTTCTAATGTGGGTGGCTAGATGCTGGAAGCAGGGGCAGATGGGCTACATTTTACCAAGAATAATAGTACATCCATCATCTGCAAGTTAGATATTTAAGGCTTAATGAAATATTCCAGCCAAGGCAAGCAGATTTGTTCATATGTCAATAACTGGAAAACTGATTATTTTGCAAGGAAAATAAAGCAAAGAAATAAAATGACTCAGCCATTAAGACAATCTACGAAAAATTTATGAGTCTGCAAAAAAACCCGGCTTGCTGAGCATTGGAACAAATTGGAAAAATCGAAGAGAAAACTGGATGTGAACCTTTAAATGTGCTTTTGACCTATGCAAAGTGACTTTGCACACAAAAGAAATAAATGGCATCATATAGTTAATTATTAAATCAGTATACATATGAAAAAAATCTGTTTGCAAACTCACCAGGAGCCTCTCCACGCAGTCTGATTTTTCCCATGTTAATTTTTCACTTCCAATTTCATTCCTTTATTCATAAGTCTGAAAGCCCATTACCTTAAAGGTTTTTTTAATGCTCTCAAATTTGTCTTAAGTAATATGGTGCAAGTTAAAGCCAGTCAAGTCAGGTATGAAAGTCTAGCTGAATGCCATACTAAACGTTTCCTGAGAATATTTTGTCTTCGGAAGACAGGTCAAAATTTCATCAAGCACTATTTCAACTGGAAACACACTACCTGTGGGGAGGAGGGAGAATAAGAAACAACAGTTGACTGAAAATATAGCACAAGGCAGTAAGACAACATGTACACCAAACATGGAGAAGATGAGATAGAGACAAAGATCTGAAGAATCAATAGTAGCAATAGAAAGTGGGGCTAGGAAGATATGGAAGGGGCTGTGCCTTATTGGGATACAAGAAGCAGACAGGCTAAGGATGGGGCAGAAATTGTAGGGTGCATTTTCCCTGTTGATGTTCAGTTCCAAGTCCCCTCCCTTAAAACACAAACACACACATTATTTCCCTCCAGTTGAAACAAACCACAGTGGTTCCAGACTTGGCATAGAGACCATCATATCCTGGAAAACCTGCTCCCTGCCTTGCAGTCCTTTTCCCACCCAGCCTGGGAGGACTGACTCCACCTACAAAACCCGAGGTTGCAGAACAGACTCTTTGGCTGGGGTGTTGTTTGGGGCTTTTTGCTGTAGGGGTGGTGGTTGTTGCTGTGGTTGGTGGGTTACTGGTTTTTTTGTATCTTTATTTTAGTTCTTGTGATTTATGTGGAAATTGTTTAGTTTGGTTGTGTATTTTTCTTGATGTTTTCCTTATTGTTTATGACTACAGTTGTAATGATCTACAGTACATTAATCTACCACTGTGATCTACACTCCCATCAAATGTCAAAGAGATAATTATATGACCATCCATAAACATCAGAAGGTGGCCCTGTATTGTGAAGTTTTTAATGTGTAGTGTTCTGTTGTGCTTTTGTATATTCTCTTGGAAGCTGCCCAGAGTGACTGGGGTATAAAAAAATATTATTATTATTATTATTATTATTATTATTATTATTATTATTATTTGCAGTTATGTATCTTTTTATGTTGTAAGCTGCCTTGAGCATGGTTTGAATTCTGGAAAGGCAGCATGAAATCAAATAACATACAGGTATGTATATTCATGCCTCTCCTGACATGCCCCCAGAATGCCTCTCGTTTGCCCTCTCCAAGTTGGAAGTCCAACATGGTAGAGGACTTTACCACCACCTCAGAGAGGAGGCATCTCTCTCTCTCTCTCTCTCTCTCTCTCTCTCTCCCCCCCCTCTCTCGGATGGACCTCTTTCTATGCACTGAGAGAGGGAGATCCCATGCACCCTTTGATGCCCTCCCAGGGACTACAAAACTGCACCCTAATACATTTTTGGACAGAATTCTTATGGGGATTTTACTACCTCATACCACAATTGTTATGGGATATCTTGCTTTATAGTGTTTAAACTGCCCTATTCTAAGGATGTGTAATAGAGACCCATGAGACCCACACATACATATACATTGGATTCTTCCCCCCCAGTCACTGATCCACTTAGTTCTTCCCTAGGCGTTCAGAGCTGCTTAGGAATCTAATTGCCCACATCACCCCCTGATGAGCTGCTTTTCAAAGTGGCAGCAAAGTCTGAAAATCAGAACCCAAACTTACAAGATTTCAGACTGTTCCTGTGGCAGATAGAATTCATATTTCAGACCTTAGTTCATCTAATTTAAGGATTTCAGCCACATTACCCACATACATCTCACAAGGAAGTCTGTTTTCCTTTTTAACAGGTTTCCTTTTGATTTGGGATCTTATTATTTTGAGCTATTGGTCAAAGAAGAACGGTCTGCCTTTCATTCTGAAACATAGCATTTTGAAAGCCACTGTAGTATGAAAGACGGTCCTTTTTATTATTGCAACAGAAATAATAGGTCTGGAAACTCTTCTTCTTAAGACTGTAAGATGGTTTCATTTGACATCAAATCAGACTCATTGGGATTCAATAGTAAGAGTTCAAGAGTGAGCTCAACTGCCTATTATGGAAATTAAGACTCCTCCTTCCATGAAGACTAAAGAGTATTATCATATTATAGCATGAAAGCCATAACACTTATGGACTGGTGCAAGTGAACTCTCATGGTAGTCTACCACAGGCATATGATTAGGAAACATTGAGGATTTTATCACTTACCATGAGTTTAATAAGAGAAGCAAGGAGCAATGACGAGCATAGCCGCATAAGAGATTGTATTTCTCAGACTTTTCCAAGAATATACAGGATACATATAGATTGTATACTAGGCTTCAGATATTAGTAGTGCAAGCACATTGGAGCCAGCGCAAATGGTAATGTGCACTGGGGCCTGAGCATGCACTGTTGCCTGGATAATTAGTTGGCATGATGTCACAACTGATACAAGAGTTCTGCAGTTGCCATGGACTCTGTACCTAGTGCATCTTAGTACTTGAACCTGTCATGTCCACTCAGAACTAGGAGCATAGGCACATAGAAAACTGCCATTGTTCACGTGCAGCTGCTCCACAGGATCTCAGAAGAGTTTCTTCAAGACCTTCCTAGAGATGCTGGGGACTGAAGCTTGGACCTTCACAATGCAAAGCAGTTGCTGTTTAACTGACAACTAAGTTGGTCCTTCCTCAACTAAGTCCCACTTGCTCACTGGGGGTTACTGTCAAGTAAGTGGCCACATGATTATAGCATTAGTGTTCTCTGAATTTTATTATTGTGTTGTGTGGTGCTGCTGCCTGCTGAGGACAGGACACTAGACCTAGCTTCTGCAAAGAAAGGCACAGCCAGCAGCCATTTTATTCCTAAAACCAGAACGCCATTTTTCAAAGCAATCTGGTAAAAAGTGTTAGGTTTTCTTAATATTAATGTGGTCAATGGTGCTACTCAGAGAGGTGTGTTTGTAATCTTAGCCTGCATGGTGGCACACCTGTGAGCTATCGACATTTCAGCACACCTGTGGCATGTTAGCAATTTGCCTAACTAGCATGGGGAGTTTACCTGCTGCAATGAATGCAGAGATGTGATAGGATAATTGATTATTTTGAATACTGTATTTAAGTTCACCAAATGCTTTGTATCATATCTTGCTATCTTATTTTGTACTCTCTGTTTGACTTACTAATTGACTAGTGTAGTGTTAAAGAATTCGGTTAACAACTGGGGGAGTGTGTAGCTGTGAGAAGGCGTGTTTTGAAGCTGTTTGATTTTTACTTAAAATAAAGCTAAGCAAAGATATTGCGGGAAAGTTTTTATTCCATCGTCCCAGCCACTGCGCAAACTTGGTTGGCAAAGAAAAGTCCTGTGTAAGAGGACAGGTAGTTGGATTAAATCACTAGAGAGAGCTGGGTTGAAATCCTTTCTCAACTACGATGTTTATTGGGCGACCTTTGCCCAGTGACTAACTCTCACCCCAACCTACCCCATAAGATGTCTTGTATGGACATTTCAGGGCCGGCCTGCTCAAAAGGTGAGCTGAAGCAGCTGCCTCAGGTGGCAGAAGAAGTGGAGAAGCACTGCTGACTTCTGGCAAGATCTTGCCCAAAACTCTCAAGAGCTTGCTGAAATCTTGCAAGATCTCATGGAGTGCATGAGATTGTGCTATATCTCACTGGAGCCTGCCACCGCTTCATGTGTGCTGCCATGCAACCCAGGTAAGGGAGGGGTGATGCAGAAGCGGAAGGGCAGGATGGCACCTTCCCGTTTGCCTCAGGTGGCAAAATGGGACATTCGTCCCCCATCCATTTATAACAAATGTGATGGAAACTTGAATATATGATTTGGAAGTATTATAAATACACATTTCAGAAATATGCTGTAATACATGAGCTTTAATTGCTCCAGAGTAATGATAGGACAGCGGGGCGTGGTGGCGCTGTGGGTTAAACTACAGAGCCTAGGGCTTGCTGATCAGAAGGTCGGCGGTTCGAATCCCCGCAACAGGGTGAGCTCCCGTTGCTCGGTCCCAGCTCCTGCCCACCTAGCAGTTCAAAAGCACGTCAAAGTGCAAGTAGATAAATAGGTACCGCTTCAGCGGGAAGGTAAACACCGTTTCTGTGCGCTGCTTTGGTTCACCAGAAGCGGCTTTTTCATGCTGGCCACATGACTCGGAAGCTGTACGCCGTCTCCTTCGGCCAGTAACGCGAGATGAGCGCCGCAACCCCAGAGTCAGACACGAGGGGACCTAATGGTCAGGGGTCCCTTTACCTTTACCTAATGATAGGACAACATTTCAGAGGGAACAGGTTGGGCACGGTTTGCTTTGGGTCCCCCCCCCCCTGAAAAAGCACTGCACTATGCCTTCATGTCTTTTGGGATTCTTCAAACATTTAACAGAAACTTAGGGAAGAAATCGTTCTAGGTTTTGAAATGGTCTCTTTTCACTTTGCCTGAAGATGCCTCTAAGAAGCTGAAATGTAAGATATTCATCTTGGCTCACATTACCAACCTTTCAGAGCAGATTATATCCCCAACCAAAAAAAAACTCCACTATTAGGCTTTTTTGTTTGTTTGAAGGCTTCTTTTCTTTGGCCCCAAGCTTGTTGAAAATACTAGCCATTCATTTCTTAGTGACATGCTGCAGCATAAGAATTGTTCTTCCCTTCAAGTAGAAAAATTTGATTACCAGTATTTATCACAAGAAGAAATGGAAGAGAGAAATATGTTTTCTGTTTTTCAACAGAAGACCAGTGCTGCCACCTTTAAAAAAAAGGGGGGAATACACTGGATGGCAATTAGATTTTAATAATTTGGCTTGGAACCTTAAAACGAGGTCTTGTTCCCTGTTTAAAAATTCTCTTCTTGGCTCCCTGAAATAACAAGACTAGCAACAAAAGGGAACTTTAGACTTGTCAGATCATTGCAATCATTTGGAGAAACCTTCCTAAATGTTCCACAGTTTAGTTTCTATCCAAACTATAGCTTTTAGCATAGTGTCACCAGTAGGGAACCAGACAGAGTGCCTTTTCAGTAGTGGCACCCATCCCAGCAGATGTCAAACAGATAAACAGCTATGTGATTTTTAAAAGACATCTGAAGCTAACTTTGTTTAGGGAAGTTTTGATGTTGTATTGTGTTTTTACCATCATTATTTTTTGTTGAGAGCCACCCAGAACGGCTTGGGCAACCCAGACAGATGGGCGGCATATAAATATTAAATTATTACTATTAATAGTTTGGAATGCTGCTCCTACTGAAATAAGACAGTTCTGATATTTCATCATCTGCTGGAAAATTTTCTGTTTAGAGAATTGTTTTGAATCTGTTTTGGTCTGCTGTGTATTTTAAGTTTTTATACATTTTATACAATTACGAAGTGTTAATAATCGTACTGAACACTGCCATGATGTTGTTCACGAGTTGGTGGTTCATAAATACTTTTATAAATCAATAAAAACGGGGGATTAGGCAAATTCATGGGGGATAAAGCCATTACTCAGAATGAGGCAATCGCCTCAAGTAGCATATGCCTGGTGGGCAGTCTTAATGACTGTGCCTTTGGATGGAAGGGATAAACTTCTCCTTCTAGCATGCTGTGGTCCTGACAATTAGGCCACCCATGCATGTGATTAATTAACAACCCCACCCCCACCCCAAAATATAGCCTGTATGCTACACATTTAGCATAGCACAAGGCCAATTTATCCCTGAGCTATATGGCTCAGCCCTGCAAAGCATTGCTCATGCAGTGTGCAGTCCAACTCCTCACAAGACATAGGTCCTCCTCCTGAGCTTATGCACACATTGCCTGTCATAGAGAACATCAAGAAAGTTACTGGTATGGACTCTGTTTCTATACTGCTAAACCCATTGCCTGTCAGCTCCATCTTAACTCTCGAAACACTGATTATTTTATTTTATTTTATTTATTTAATTTATAGCATCTTAAAAAGCAAAGACATCACCTTGCCGACAAAGGTCTGTTATAGTTAAAGCTATGGTTTTTCCCAGTAGTGATGTATGGAAGTGAGAGCTGGACCATAAAGAAGGCTGATCGCCGAAGAATTGATGCTTTTGAATTATGGTGCTGGAGGAGACTCTTGAGAGTCCCATGGACTGCAAGAAGATCAAACCTATCCATTCTTAAAGAAATCAGCCCTGAGTGCTCACTAGAAGGACAGATCCTGAAGTTGAGGCTCCAGTACTTTGGCCACCTCATGAGAAGAGAAGACTCCCTGGAAAAGACCCTGATGTTGGGAAAGATGGAGGGCACAAGGAGAAGGGGACGACAGAGGATGAGATGGTTGGACAGTGTTCTCGAAGCTACTAACATGAGTTTGGCCAAACTGCGAGAGGCAGTGAAGGATAGGCGTGCCTGGCGTGCTCTGGTCCATGGGGTCACGAAGAGTCGGACACGACTGAGCGACTGAACAACAATAACAACAACTGCCCTATACCTGGTTCACAGAAAAGATCACAATATATAAAATTAAAATAAGAACAACCCAATAACACCCTCCAAGGAAAAAAAAAGCCACATTTTAAAAGGTTATAGAGTGTCAATCAGGTCAACAAAAGGCCTGGTTAAAAAGGAATGGTTTTGCCTGGTGTCTAAAGGTGTGTAATGAAGGCGCCAGGTGAACTTCCCTGGAGACAGCATTCCAGAGATGGGGAGCCACTGCAGAGAAGGCCCGTTCTCGTGTTGCCACCTCTCGAGAAGGAGGCACATGAAGAAGGGCCTCAGAATGTGATCTCAGGATCCAAGTAGGTGCATATGGAAAGAGGCAGTCCTTGAGGTATTGCGGCCCTGAGCCGTTTTAAAGCTTTATATGTCAAAACCAGCATTTTGACTTGGGCCCAGAAACTAATTGGTAGCCAGTGCAGTCGGACCAGGATCGCTATATCATATAATCTAACCATCCTGCTCCGTTGAGCAACCTGGCAGCTGAATTCTGCACTAGCTGAAATTTCTGAACTGTCTTCAGAGGCAGCCCTATGTATAACACATTGCCATAATCAATTAAATCCCAGCACCCAGGAATCAAGGGTGAGGAAGCACACCCAGAAACCCACGGGAGTCAGGGCACCCACAGATCCATTAAACTTCTATTTCCAATATTTAGGCATGAGTGCCATTGCTTGTGTAAGCAAAACACAAGGGGGAGCTTCGGAGAACCGTCAATTTTCTCAGAAGTATGAATATACTGTCCATGGAATGCTGATGGGCTGTTGTAGATGAGTGAGTCAAGAAAACCAGGTGGAGAAGGGGAATAGTATCCTGAAGGAAGCCAAGACTATCTGGCTGGGTGACTGGAACACTATACAAGAGAACTCCACATTGCAGGTGTTACCCAAAGCTGGCAGACTTGGAAGCTTCTATTGAGCGTCATTCAAGAACTTTTAAGAGAAATGAAAGGATTTTGGAAAAGACTAATGACATGACTAAGAAAGGGTCCTACGCCATTTTCCATTTTGGGAAATGGAAAGAAGCAGAAGTTCCAGCAAAGGAAGAATGGATACAGAAACATATGGAATACGCAGAAATGAAATCAAGGCAACAACCTTTTTATAAAAGAATGGAAATGGTTTATTGAATATTTACAGACAAAATTGTAAACAGATAAGAACACTGGCAGGATTATTGTAATAACCTGCAGTTTGATAAGAGTATATATTTAAAGTAGATGAATAAATGAGCAAATTAGGTTAATTTGGATATGCAGAAGATATTAAAAATAAATTTAAGGACACCAGAAAGAGGGGGAAGGAAGTCAAGTTTGGAAATGTTAAATGGTTGTAAAATTAGTGAAATGTATAAATCTGAAAAGCATAAATAAAATATAAAAAAAAGAAAGAGAGAGAGAGAGAGAGAGAGAGGGTCCTACACATTGCTCCCTAAGAGATCCAAACCACGGCAAAACAACTGAAGGACGTTTTCATTCCATTTGAATATACATTTTACATCTCCTTTGTTTCATTTTGTAATTTGTGGGACTGAATGTATGTTTATCAAGTAATTTAAGTTTTTCTTTCTTTTACATTTAAGCAATCCAAAATATAAAATGAGAGGTTCATTTTCCGCAAGGGAGAAAAAGGGCAATTTAACGAAATTGACCTAAATATTTAGCCATGCTCCACTAAGGATTAGAAGGAAGGATTCAACCACTTCTTATGTTATGAAAGAGCAGTCTTCCATCCCCACTTTTAAGTCCCCTTTAAGCTCCTCTCAGAGATCAAATGAAGTTTGTTTGCCAAATCTCTATGTAAGGAAACCTGTTCTGTATTAGACTTTTAAAAGAGAGTGAGAGAGCAAAAAGTGTACTAAGCTCAGTAAATCCGGTTAGCAGGATAAACCTCCCTAAATCATTTTGCCCCCTCTTCGGATATTCTGGAAGCAACATCAGCAGCAGTTTTTTTTTGTAACTTGATCCTATTTTCTTTGTGGTACAGCTTGCAAGCCCATAATTGAACAAGGTAATTCGGAGTAGCCGCATTCGCCCAGCACAATCTCCTCCTGCTCATTGGCACATATTTGGGTTGGGGTTGGGGTTGGGGGCAGCACACTTCTAGATGTAACAATTTTAGGAGTGGGGTAGGAGGGCTGAGCTTTCAATACAGCCTTTTGGGTGCAGAAGCAGAAGTCCCAGCAAAGGAAGAATGGATACAATTGCTGAAACCCTATAGACCAGGGATCAGCAAACTTTTTCAGCAGAGGGCCGGTCCACTGTCCCTCAGACCTTGTGGGGGGCCGGACTATATTTTGAAAAAAAAAATGAACAAATTCCTATGCCCCACAAATAACCCAGAGATGCATTTTAAATAAAAGCACACATTCTACTCATGTAAAAACACCAGGCAGGCCCCACAAATAACCCAGAGATGCATTTTAAATAAAAGGACACATTCTACTCATGTAAAAACACGCTGATTCCTGGGCCGTCCATGGGCCGGATTGAGAAGGTGATTGGGCCGCATCTGGCCCCCGGGCGTTAGTTTGGGGACCCCTGCTATAGACAGTTAGGCTGTTGAAATCCCAGTGGCTTATGCGGAATTTAAACAATCCAGCTGTTCAGAGGATTGTTGCAGCCAATATGGATAAGCTGAAAGCACAATGTGAAAACACCTTTGGAAATTGTTAAAGTTCTCCCAGGCTCCTGATTGCCAAGGCAAACTTTCCCTCCCGCTCTCTCACTCGGCATTAAAACTGGAGGCACGCTTTCCTCTTACATTTGAAAATTGCTTTTTATTTTTACCTTTATTAATATATAAGAGTGAATTGCGCTGGCACTCGCTGCACAAGCTGTGTGCAGATGCCTCGAACAGACAGAGGCAACTCCAGCAGAAGAAAAAAGCTTGCTCAAGGCTTGTGAACTGAGCAAAATCCATATGTTTACATACTTGGCTTCGGCGGATGTTCTTTGAAACCGTCCTGTTTTTAAAATGAGTAATGACCAAACTAGGACGTGGGTGGTGCTGTGGTTCAAGCCACTGTGCCACTTGGACTTGCCGATCGGAAGGTCGCCGGTTTGAGGCCCCGCGACGGGGTGAGCTCCCATTGTTCAGTCCCAGCTCCTGCCAACCTAGCAGTTCAAAAGCACGCAGTGCAAGTAGATAGGTACCGCTGTGGCAGGAAGGTAAACGGTGTTTCTGTGCACTGCTCTGGCTTTGCCAGAAGCGGCTTAGTCAGGCTGGCCACATGACCTGGAAAAACTGTCCGCGGAAGCTGACAAACGCCGGCTCCCTCGGCTTGTAGAGCGAGATGAGCGCCGCAACCCCAGAGTCGTTAGTGACTGGACTTAACCATCAGGAGTACTGTTATGTACTGAGCTGAATAGGATCCAAACTGCAGCAGTCTGATTGGTCCTAGAACAATAGGATTGAGATTGCAGCAGTCTGACTGGTCCCAGAACAATAGGATTGAGATTGCAGCAGTCTGATTGGTCCCAGAACAATAGGATTGAGATTGCAGCAGTCTGATTGGTCTGCAGGAGCCACCCAATCCAGCTCCAGGTGGAAGTGAATCCGCACTCTGATTGGCATACAGGAGTATCCCGGAATTAGCCAATCACGTGGGGCCCATTGTGTAAATAGTGTATATAAAGCAAACGTTTTGGGGGAACTACATTCCTCACTACTATGAGCTGAATAAAGAGCATGAAAGTCACACTGGACTCCGAGTATCTTTCACTGGCGACGAGGATGGGATGAGGTAGTGGTGGGTGAAGGCAGGAACCCCCGGACCTTTGTGGCCCAGGATCCAGTGTACGCAAAGAATTTTGGGGCAGGCCCAGCATGGGTACCCGCCACAGTCACCAGGGTGACGGGCCCCGTGTCATACGAGGTGCTAACAGAGGGGGGGCAATGCTGGCGCCGCCACTGCGACCAGCTACGGCGACGATTCCCAGGAGAAAACCAGGAGGAGGACAGGTCAGAGGAGTCCCAAGGGAACAGTGGGGCATTGAGACCCGTAGAGCAGGAGGGGCCGGCAGGGGAGGCAGAATCAGTAAATACTGAGAGGACCCGCGAGGCCGAAAGGGCACCGGAACCAGAGCCACGACAGAGCGAGCTGGTTGCGCCAGACCAAACAGCCCCATCACAACCAGCAGCCTCGGAACACGAGCCAGAACCAGAACCCCTGACCAGGGAACAGCCCAGGCCGCAACGCACACGTAGGCGGCCAGCGTACCTTGAGGACTATGGATGCAACCTCCCAGGCAGGACTGGAACTTAGAGGGGAGGGGTGTTATGTACTGAGTTGAATAGGATCCAAACTGCAGCAGTCTGATTGGTCCTAGAACAATAGGATTGAGATTGCAGCAGTCTGACTGGTCCCAGAACAATAGGATTGAGATTGCAGCAGTCTGATTGGTCCCAGAACAATAGGATTGAGATTGCAGCAGTCTGATTGGTCTGCAGGAGCCACCCAATCCAGCTCCAGGTGGAAGTGAATCCGCACTCTGATTGGCATACAGGAGTATCCCGGAATTAGCCAATCACGTGGGGCCCATTGTGTAAATAGTGTATATAAAGCAAACGTTTTGGGGGAACTGCATTCCTCACTACTATGAGCTGAATAAAGAGCATGAAAGTCACACTGGACTCCGAGTATCTTTCAGGTACCTTTACCTTTAATTGCCAAACTGCGTGTGTCCCTAAAGGAACAATGCAATACACAAGAAGCTGGTGTGAAGTAAGGGTGGCATAAGTTAAGCTAGTGTAAAGTGACACTGGATCCAAACTCCATTCAGCAGAGGAATTGCTGCTGGCTGAGCTAGCCTAAACCTGGCAGAGGTGAAACAAGCCTTTGAAATAGTCTTTGAGTTATGTCATCCATTTTTCCTGCCTAATTTGCAGTGTGCTGTCAGGTCACATGACTGAGTAGAATGGGCTTAATATCCAGAATACGTCCACCACCCTCTGACCGCATCCCTACTATGCCTCTCCCTGTCGTCTTTTTTTCCCATATCATTTTTATTGGTTTTATAAAGATACATTGTTAAAATCCATCACGTTATCTTTCATCTTTTAGCATTTTGGCTTTTTCAAGCCATGACTTCCCTCAGTCCCGTCACATGATTTCCTAACATCTATTACTTATATTTATACTTCTTAAATCTATTATTGCTATAAATCACCATGTTCAACTTAATCACTATAATTTCATATCTGCAACAATATTTGCTTATCAAACCTTTTATTAGGCATTTTACAAGTAAAATTGAGAGAGAAAGAATCACATACAAGAACTTTAATATATATATATACAAAGAAACAACAAACTCATAGGCTGATTGTATGTGTATATATGCAAAATCTAGAATTTCCTCCTGTTAAAGTACTCCTTGAAGCACTGCTGCCAAAATATTTCTTCATTAGTCTACAAAGCTTCTTGTAATCCTATCAACGTACAGTGGTACCTCGGGTTAAGTACTTAATTCGTTCCGGAGGTCCATTCTTAACTTGAAGCGTACTTAACCTGAAGCACCACTTTAGCGAATGGGACCTCCTGCTGCCGCTGCGCCGCCAGAGCACGATTTCTGTTCTTAAGCGGAGTTCTTAACCTGAAGCGTACTTAACCTGAAGTGTACTTAACCCGAGGTACCACTGTATTTAACTGAATACAATTGTCTTTTAGATAATCAGTAAACTTAGTCCAGTCTTTGATGCATTTCTGGTCCCGCTGTTCTCGGATTCTTCCCGTCACTTTGTCCATTTCCACATACTCCATTAGTTTCACTGTCCATTCTTCCTTCATCGGTATTTCTTCCTGCTTCCATTTTTGTGCTATTAAAATTCTCGCCGCAGTTACGGCATACTGAAAAAGTTTAAAATCTTGTTTTTTAATATCTGTACCTGTAATTCCCAGTAATGCTCCCTGTCGTCTTACAACCAGTCCAATGGGTAGAACTGCTGTCAGCTTCTTCTTCTTTAGTCTCATTTTTGCCCCTGAAGCTCAGCAGGGAAGAGGGGGTCCTTTGTTCTGGCTCCCTTGGTCTCCTTGCCTTCTGCCCACATGTCCTAATGGGCACCAACCACCACTAGTTTGGGGACGCTCTATTTCTGAATTTCTGCACTAAGCAGAAGGGATGGCTTAAGCAACCTACAAGACCTCCTCTAACTCTATGATTCTTTGATTTCATGAATTGTGCAAAGCCACAGCAGGCAGACCCTGGATGGGTAGATAATTTGGACTCATAGAAGCCTTAGCACACAGTTTGGGGATTGCTGATATATGCTTTATACTGCCAGAACTGCATCAGCTTCCCCATAACATTTCTACGGCAGGAGTCTACAGGTTATAAAATTGGCCACTGAAGAAGATTTATTCCCCTAATTGTTCATGAAAACGCAGATAATGAACATAAAGTAGGCAATAACACAGGACCAGGTGTGTTTCTTGGCCAGTATATGCCCCCACTTGTCTGAGCCAAGAAGCAAGTTGCAGATGGATGGATGCTTTAACGTGCCCAAAGTGGGTATACAGTGATGGACAAACATACAGCTACTGTCCATATGTAAGCCTACTGAAATAGCCATTTAAAAAGAGGAAATATCATGCAAATTGTGATTTGCCAAGCCTGATAGCTCCTGGGGTGTAGTTATTCCATGCCATTATGGAAGACGTGCTTGGGCATTTTCTGGATCGTGCAATCATCATTAAAGCAACATTTGAGGATACTGCAAAATTAAAAATCTGTCCAATGTGTCTCTTAGTCTGCCTGCTGCATGTTCTAGGTTTCCTCCTTAGCTAGTCCCTCCTTCTACACCCCTCCATTCTCTATTGATGCTAACTGTCAGTACAGTAAATGGTTTCCCAATTACTGTTCTGCTATGCACATAGATTTTCCTGTGACAAAGATAAATAAATTGATGCTTCATTCTCTCCCATAGCCATGATGAAGTGGGCTAGTTTTCATTACAACCATAGCCTGACACCTCTCCCCCCTGCATGTGTGGTGGTTCCTTCGCTTCTGGATATCAATAAGACAAGAAAAGTTTGTGTGTCTGCTTGTGTGTAGGGTGGGGCTGTAGTTTCTGTAAGCAAGGACAAAGCCACCCAGTCTCAGTGGAGGTGGGCAGGTTGTTCCTTCACTAGAAGTGTCCATAAGCATTGTCCCTCCCTATCAGTAAGGTAATCTACAGTCATTAGCACTACGAAAGATCAATAACTCCCACCCAGGATAGTTCAGGGAAAAGCTCTACTGACCTTTCTCCCCTGTTTAATTCTACCTACAGCACCCACCTCCAACTTGTTTTGTTCAGTCATGTCCGACTCTTCATGACCCCATGGACCAGAGCATGCCAGGCATGCCTATCTTTCACTGCCTCCCGCAGTTTGGCCAAACTCATGCTAGTCGCTTCAAGAACACTGTCCAACCATCTCATCCTCTGTCATCCCCTTCTCCTTGTGCCCTCCATCTTTCCCAACATCAGGGTCTTTTCTAGGGAGTCTTCTCTTCTCATGAGGTGGCCAAAGTACTGGAGCCTCAACTTCAGGATCTGTCCTTCCAGTGAGCACTCCAGGGCTGATTTCTTTAAGGATGGATAGGTTTGACCTTTTTGCAGTCCACGGGACTCTCAAGAGTCTCCTCCAGCACCATAATTCATAACTTTTTACCCCGCACCAAAAGTTAGGGAACTTGTGTCCACCAGCTTCCATGGTGGGATAATGACTCCAGATCACTTTCCTGCTAAATCACTCTCCCTTTGTCAAGGGTACATCTCTTGGCCAAGGAAGCAGGAGAGTCCTCTCCCCATGAACCCCACAATTCAGCCTTCATGAGATCTCTCCTGGGACAGATATTTCCAGCCCAAGTTGGTTTGGCTCCCCTTTCTACCCTCGCCAGCATTTCCTATTGTCCTTCCATGTTCGTTACTCTGTGTCTGGTCTAGTTAGGAACCTGTGCAAAGGCTCCTTGTGTTCTCCCCTTGAGCCACTTTCACCAGTTAGGAGAGTTCTGGTTGCCTTGTTTTGGACAGTGCACTAGGTGGAGTTCAAGGGAAACTTTGCCTGGATGGGAATAAAAACAATCCACAATGCCCCTGCTTCTTGCATTCTTTGAATTTTTATTTTTATTTTTTTGTCTGGCAGGGATGTGTCCTCAGACTCTGCTAATGGCTCTTACTTGCCTGGGTAGAGGACAGAGAGGGGTGTCTGAGTATACAGAAACTATCCTACCATACAATGATAACATTTGCATTCATGGATCTGTCCACTTTGCCTCTAGCCCATTCTTGACACAAGCCCCCACCCTCCCCAGAAGGCTGTTCAGAAGTGAATGTGTCCCTCGGGCTGAAAACATTTCCCTACCGCAGACGTAAATTGGGGAGACATGGCATGTGGAATATTTTCTTGAGCTAGTGCTTTTGCAGACAAATTTGCAAGGCTGCAGTAAGTCACCATGTTCAAGAAATACTCTTGTGCGGGTTTTTTTTTTATTAAAAAAAGAAAAACTATTAAAGTTGCTGCTGAAAATACTACAGTCAGGTAAATATATTTGGGATATATGGAGTTTCAACATAACAAAATACCAAGCAGGATCTGATTGTCTACTTAGTTATCTCACTAGTCTTTTTTTGGGGGGGAGGGGGGCTTTTAATTTTAAAATAGACATTCTTAAGTCAGATGAGTTACATAAGCATACAGAGTAGGGCGGGCGTGGATGACGGCAATCCTAACCGTATCTTCTTTATTTACTTTCCTAGTCATTCTGGGACACAAAGGTGTAAGAAAACCATGGGAGAAGAAAGAAGATGAAATCAAATTTGCAATAGAAGTTATAAAGAAAGAACTCTATGGAAATCCCTCCCCACTCCAACCCTTGCCCATACCTGCATAAGGCAGATAGTGAAGGGGGGGAAAGCACTACGCCGTCTTTAGAAGCCAGGCTCCACTCACTCACTCGTCCTTTCTTATCTATATTCATGGGTTTTTCAGGGGCCCAGCAGTTACATGTCAGAATGATGAGTCTCAACCTTGTTTCAGGATAAAGCATCAATCTGCCGGTGCATACTGAGTCTGACCTGATAGAATTTAAGAGGTACTGTAGGCTCTGTGATTCCTCTACAGAATGTAATTTTTGAACTCAGTCCTCAGTGATAGACAAGATATTCTATCAAAGCTGCCTCTCCGAATTGAGGAAAGAGCTGTCCCAGGAGTATATCTCGAAGGTTTTGCCAATCTGCGTTCACGTGGAGACTAACAACAGTCTTACAAGTGACTTTTCTCCCTTCTGTTTAGCATGGACCTAGTACGCTCTGTCCTCCCACCTTTCACTTTACTTCCAGACAGATGCAATATATTATTTGTCTGCTAGGTGCACTTATTTCCCTGCTGATCTAGGAGCAGCTGTGGAAAAGGGGAATTTCATGTGTGGGGGGGTCATTCGATAGCAGGGGCTGAAGCGCTTCCTCTGAAGTGTGAGATCGGAGAGAAAGTTAACGATAATGACTGTTAAATCTTATGTAAGCACAGCAGATTTAATGTTAGTTGGGGAGGGTGGGAATGAGTAAGTGTTAATCAATTATCTCTGGGCGCCGCCACAGGAGAATCCTAATCTCTGGTGGCTACCTGTCTATTTACTAAAGCAGGGAGGATTGGAGAAAGGTCACTAATGACCAATGGCACCATCTCTGAGGGGCTGTGGGTGTCTCAGCCTCCTCAATATTTGTAGGCAGGGGGCCAAGCCCCCAAAATTTTGAGGGGGTAGAGGAGGTCTCCTCCTAAAGATGTGTGTTTGGCTGGCTGCACCAGCCCCACCGCTGCCACAGTGACCAGGCCAGGCCTCTACTGCCTGCACCTCCACTGCCTCTTCGGCAACGAGGCCAAGACCTCCAGTGCGAGGCCTCCACCGAGTCCCACCACAGCCACACCCCAGGAAGCCAGGCTGCACTTCTAGGAGCACAACCACATCCGCGGCAGGCCCCAACGGAGGCCACGTGGCGGAGGTGGAGGCCCTGGCTCAGTCACCACCACAGCAACAAGCCAGCGGAGGCAAGGCAGTGGGCAGCAGCCCGAGCATGGAGCCCAACGTCATGAGCACATGATGCACGAGTGACGTTACAACGTCATGTTGCATGTGCGCCGCTGGGCACCCACAATCTGGGGCACAAGTCGGTGCCTCTGCTAATGGCTATTACAGCAAATGACTAAGTTCATACAGGAGAAGCTGGTCCTTCAGAAACATAAGCCATGTACCACCTCAGTGAGAACTAGTCCCTAGTCCATTGAATTGTAAAATTGATTCCACAAGTTGGACCTGCATCAAAGTTTATGGTTCAGGGTTCCAGACATTATCATTTTGAGGATAATCCATTGCATTTCGCTCTTTGCTTAGTTTTTCTATCCTCTGCATAACAGTCAGCATACTGGGGACCACTCATCATGTTCAGCCCCCTCTAGGCTGAACATTCGGGCAGAACCCTTTGTTTGTAAAACCATTATCCTGATACCAACCCCTTTTATGCATGGATGGTACCACTTTGGCTACATAAGGATCCAGTTCTATTGGTATAGATATCATATCAGCCTTTGCCAACCAGATGTCCTGCTGATGGTTTGGATTACAACTCCCATCAGCACCAGCCAGTTGTGCTGGCAATCTAGAATTGGACTGATAAGCAATTTCTGGTCCAGTGAGTTTGTTTATTTAATTAATTCCATTTAAGAATCACTTCCCATAAAATGAGAGGAAATTTAGGATGGGAAAGTGGGAGCGAATAGTTTTATTGAACAGCAGTATATTGTTGAAATGGGTATGTTTATACCCTTCCATTGCCCCGCCTTAAAAAAAATAGTATATGAGTGAATATGTGGGCACACACACACACACACACACACACACACCATTTTACATAATTAAAAAACAAACAACTTCCAAAATTATTCGGCACATGAATGTGCACGCTCTGCAAACTTTAGGCGATGGTGCTAGTTATATCTCCTATTGTTCCAAATGATAAACAAGGACTCATCACTAGGGATAGGGTTAGCTGTTCATCTTTTGGCCGAGTGATCGTTACTCAAATTAGGAAGCTTAACGAAATGGGAATCACAACGAAATGGTTTGCAAAAATAACATTATTGGATTTGATCCTTCTTACAGTGTTGGTTCATATATGCAATGGGTGTAGTTCTCCACAGTACCGCTGCTGTTATTCATTGCTCGTCATCAAGCAGTCATTTGCACCCCTCCAGGGGGATTGTAATCTGTCTGTCTTGTGGTGTCACATTAGGTTTGATGTGACCCATTCTTCTGTCCTTATTTTCTTTGGGAGTTTAATGTGCAAATACAGCTGAACAAAGTACTTCATTCTACTATTTTGCTATTTTTCAAGTTGACTCCATCGATCCTCAGTTGTACCATTGACCCTAATTGGGTTGCTTGTTTTGCAGGACGGATCTGTATAGTTTATTTTAAGCCTTGTTTGTAAAAATCGTTTTCTTTAGAAATAAAAGCCTTTTTTGACAAATATGCATTTGGTTGATCAATGTAAGTAAGCAACATTAACATTTATTATTTGTGATACTTTAAATAGGGTTGCCACTGAGCTAGTTTTAAGGAAATTCAGCAAAATCTAGACATCCGACATGGGTTGACGTTTGTCCAGATTTTCCCAGACATTTTAGTGATTTCTGCCCGGACACTGGTACCGACAAAAGTATTCCAGTATGACAACCCTAACTTTAAATATAAGCATTCACACATTTCACACATTTAAACATTCTGTTAGGTTTGCAGTGGTAGGGGTGGGATTATAATGGAATTATATAGTGAAATTATAACTTCCTCTTTGGAGAAAGTTTTGTGTCATCAGTATGAGAAATAAATGAAAAACATGGTCTTAATATATGATGAACTGAGGATGAATTCTGAGGAGATGAAATAAAATTTATGTAATTCAGAATGACATCAGTTTTGTGTGGCAGCGTATGGGACTATGGGACTCTGAGAGAAACTCAAAAAACCATTCTTTCTTTTAAAGAAAGCTACTGGTACCATTAGGCATTACTAATGTCTACACACATGTAACAGAAAGCTATATAAGTAGGGAGACAGGATAAGAAACATTAACAGTGAATGTTAAGCTACCTTCATTTCATACCCCTCAACTGCCCCGATTAAATCGGGGCATCCAGTTTATGGGTGCTGTTTTCTCAAGAGCAGGATGCCCAAAACCACACATTTAGGGGCACCCCGATCTCATGAGGTTCATGTGATTCATGTAGCAGTGTGTCCTGGTTTTCCGTAGCTATGTGTTTGTCAGGGGCTGGACTGAGGAGGAATGGTGGGAGCTGCCCCACTCCCTTCTCCTGAACCTTCCCAAGGGCAGGAGGACAGTATTGATTTAGAACAGTGGTTTGCAGAGGGGCATAGTCCAGAGGGGGAAAGCTGGGAAATACTGGGTGAGGAACAGCTAGAAGAGGGCACACCAGGAGAGAGGTGGCTGGCAGATTCAGTGTCCTTGGACAGCATTCCTGACCCTCCTTCACCTAGGACTAGACGGGCTCTGAGAGTGATAGAACAGAAAGTGCAGAGGCAACAAGCTCAGATTACCGGGTGTAGGAGTTACGTAGATTAATGGGGACGGAGGGGGTGAACCTTAACGGGGAGCAATGCCATTCCTTTGTCTCTTGCTGTGATTATTAAAGGAACTATCTGGTAAGAATGTTCCTTTCATTTGATCTTCTTAATTACTGCCACCAGGGATTCGATTCCCCAAAGCCTGACAGTGTTGGAGGGTATATCATTGCCTCGCTACACATTTTAGCACATTGGATCCGATGTAAATTCCAAAACAATGCCAACAGAGTATTGCTTGTAAAATGGCCTGAGTTCGAAAACATTGTTGTTAAGTTGGTGCTATTTTTAAGAAATTAGTATCGTTCAATAAAGCTAGTGGTCATATGGAAACTAATTGGCTCACATGGTTGGCAAATGAATGAACAGCACAGAGCCCACATTAAAGTTCAATTACCGTTCCACATAAGAGTCAAGCACATAGCAGACAACACAAGCTCCTCTTTATTCTGTTTGTAATGACTGCCACAACTGTGATAACCACACCCAGGGCTTTTTTTTCCCAGTCGGAACTCACTGGAACTCAGTTCCAGCACCTCTCAGGTGGGCGCCATTGCCATTATAAGAGAACAAGGGAGGTGTTCAGGGTGAGTTCAGGCATCTCTTTTTCTAGAAAAATAGCACTGATCACACCAGACATTGTATTAAAAAAAAAACACCCTCCTAGATTACCAAAACTTGTTTAACCTCTTAAATCTAGGGTACCTGTCTAGTATATTGCAATTTCAAACCAGAACCCCAAAGATATGTGCCTGATGAACTGAAAGATTCAAAAGCACCCTGAAGAAAACAGGGAAGGTTTTTGAGAAGTGTTTTCACTTAAACACTTCATCTGATCTTCATAAAGTATTCATGCTGCACATCATTAACTCCAGACCCAAGTCCATCAGCTGTGAAATTCAATGTTTGCATGCAGAAAACCAAGGCTCTGGCTGGCTTTTATTCATAATATAAATCTGCAGATGCACCATCCTTCTTAAGATGACATAGTGATTCTGAAAATAAAGGATTGTAAAGATTAAGGGAACTTTGAAGAGAAGAATGTCATTCTTTACAGAGTGCACAGCGCCATTGTCCCCAATTATGCTTCTGAAGGAATGTGTTGGGCTTTTGGCCCCCCTCCCCTGTCCATCTCTGAGGACAAAAGCTGAAGGACAGTTTTAAATGAAAGTCTCCTTTAGGAATGCAAAATCATAAGCTAGACAGATTCAGCACTGACTGTGCCATGCGAGCGGTGACAAAGAGAGACGGAACACATGCCAATAAAGGATTGAAAAACATGAAGAGGCCATGAAAACAACCCAAAATTGTAGCAGCAGAAGAAAAGGAGTTGGAATACAGGGAGGAGAAAGAGGTTTGTTTCATGTATTCAGAAATGGACAATAAAATTCTCAACAGAGAACACATTATCCCTACCATTACAAATACATCTGTAGGGGCATTGCCATCACATTTTGCGCAAGGCAACTTTTTGATGAATGCTAAGGGCCCCAGACTATATGCCATGTTACTCACACTTTGAAAGAACAAAAGGGTGTGCTTAAAGCAGCCATTGTTGTTTTTAAAGAAAAAGCCACGGGAACAATGCTTCCAATCTGGATTGAGGCCCACGCCTAATTCCTACCCAAAATCACCATATCCAGGTGTGATTGCTCAGTCAGTAGAGACTGAGCAGGAGAATCTAAATCTCAGGGTCATGGGTTCAAGACCCATGTTGGGCAAAATGTTCCTGTATGGCAGGGGATTGGACTAGATGGCACATGTTTCCTCCCAACTCTACAATTCTCTGATTCTACTTGCCCCTAAATGGCACTTCTGGAGCTAACATCTGGGAAGGAGGCAATTTCTGATAGAAGACTGCACTGGGCCGGGATCAGGACCGTATTTCAGATCAGGACTATATTTCTCAGTCTGGATCAGGACCATATTTTAGATCAGTGCCCCAATGCTGCTTTTCCTTAAAGCAGACCCCCTGAAATCAACTGCACTTAAGTCAGTCCCATTGATTTGTATGGGTCTACCTGAAGTATGACTAAGCCTCGATCTAATGTAGTGAGTTTGACCTAATGTAAAATGTCAAGATGAGCTTCCTGCTTGGGCAAAACAGCCAACGGATTTCAGTAGACCCAAAAGAGCTCTGAGAAGGCTCGCCACATTCCTCCATGGGTCTCGAGATATCCCTGCTCAGAATACCACTTAATGGCGTCTGTGATGTTACATGGAACTGACTGAGCACAGCGATTCTTGAGTGTGAACTGCAGATTCAAATCTTACTGTGTGGTTTGGGGCAAGCCACAAACTTCAGCTTCAGGCCCTCTATATGCAACCCTAGAAAAGTAATACACTGGCTTACCTTTCAGGGCTATTAAAAGGATTTGCGAGATAATGTACATGAACTGATTTTAAGACACAAAGTAAATGCTAAACATCACTGCCATTTGAGCATTAGAATTGACAACATTTTATGTGAATGTTTTATAGCTAAATGTAAGAATAATAAAGCTGGAAAGACACCAATGGATAACCTATCCCCCACCCGCCACAGAATGTTTCCATTATATTATATATTTAGCCAGTTCCAATCCATCTTTATTCAGCTTTCAGTGTGTACATTTGTCCTACAGTTCATGTAAAAAATATTTATACCCCACCCATCTGGCTAGATTTGCCTAGCAGTTAAATAAATAAAAAGGAGGTATATCTTGGGCGTAATCTCCAGATTATGATGGAAAACAAGGTGGGACCCAATTGTCAGCTGTACTTTAGCTCCGTCTTATGTTCCCTACACATAAATCTGCAGTGCTTTTCTGCTAGGAAAAAAAATGCCAATACTGTGTGCACTTGAGTTGTTGTTGTTCAGTCGTTCAGTCGTGTCCGACTCTTTGTGACCCCATGGACCAGAGCACGCCAGGCACCCCTATCCTCCACTGCCTCCGCAGTTTGGCCAAACTCATGCCAGTCGCTTCGAGAACACTGTCCAACCATCTCATCCTCTGTCATCCCCTTCTCCTTGTGCCCTCCATCTTTCCCAACATCAGGGTCTTTTCAGGGAGTCTTCTCTTCTCATGAGGTGGCCAAAGTATTGGAGCCTCAACTTCAGGATCTGTCCTTCCAGTGAGCACTCAGGGCTGATTTCTTTAAGGATGGATAGTTTGATCTTTTTGCAGTCCATGGGACTCTCAAGAGTCTCCTCCAGCACCATAATTCAAAAGCATCAATTCTTCAGCGATCAGCCTTCTCCACTTCCATACATTACTACTGGGAAAACCATAGCTTTAACTATACGGACCTTTGTCGGCAAGGTGATGTCTCTGCTTTTTAAGATGCTGTCTAGGTTTGTCATTGCTTTCCTCCCAAGAAGCAGGCGTCTTTTAATTTCGTGACTGCTGTCACCATCTGCAGTGATCATGGAGCCCAAGAAAGTAAAATCTCTCACTGCCTCCATTTCTTCCCCTTCTATTTGCCAGGAGGTGATGGGACCAGTGGCCATGATCTTAGTTTTTTTGATGTTGAGCTTCAGACCATATTTTGCGCTCTCCTCTTTCACCCTCATTAAAAGGTTCTTTAATTCCTCCTCACTTTCTGCCATCAAGATTGTGTCATCAGCATATCTGAGGTTGTTAATAAAAAGCACTGTTAGGTAGTCCATATTAAAGATCATTGGCAGTATAATGCTATATATAGGATAGAAGTCTACCCAGAATCAAGTCCCTCCAAGTTCAAGAGCCTTATTCCCAGGTAAGTGAGCTTAGGATTGTAGCCTTACTGTGGTTTAGCTTTCTCTTAGCCTCCTTTATGCGGTACTTCCCATTCTCAGCAATCAGAACTGCTGGTTTGCATGGCACACCGAGCAAAGACAATAGAAAATGTCTATGTAAGGTCATCATGGGCTGAACAAGTTCTGGTAGTTCAGCCCCACTCCTTTGCCTCCGCGGTCCTCAGTGAGAATTGTTGCCAGGCAACAGCCAATTGCCAGCAAGGAAAGACTTGCCTCCATTATGAGCTGAGTGAATTCAAGCTGCTCAGTTCCCAGTCCTTTGTCCTCCAAGATTCTCAGTGGGCTTTGCTGCCTCTACGGTTTGAGGGTGAAGGTCAAAACTGGGGCAGACCCAAGTATGAGGGCAGGAAATGTCACCTGAGTTCCTCTGCTTGAAACCCTAGACTTGCCGTTTTTCATCTGGGAATCTTTTATAAGCCGCTCTGAGAACTTCTCATAAGGCTATAAAGCGAGCTTCCTAGGGTTGATGGGAGTTGTTGAGTTGAGAGAGCTGGCATCCATCTGTCTTGGGAGATGATGGAAGAAAGTGCCTTCGGGGGTAAAGTCAAACCATTGGAGAGTTACTGTCAGGATGCTGTCAGGGGTTCCCAGCTGGTTGCCCAGGTAAGTATAAAGACAAGGGGAAGTTTCTTACCATCCTTGTTATTTCAATCTTTACAGAGAGAGACTATAGAACCCAGCCTCTTGGATAATGGAGTCCCAAGTGAATCTCCAACCCCCATCTATCCCACTTCCTCATTCACCATTCTCATCATCTCCTCTATGGGTGCAGCTACATGCCCTTTGTCTTTGAGCTCTTTGCTCTCCTACTTTTAAGGCTCGCCGGGTTCTGGGAGATGGATCATTTGGAATGCTTTCTAATGACAACATGTCAGCTGGGTGTTGTTCCAGCCCTCCCATGATTTCCCAGCTTTCCACCTCATCTGCCTCTGAGCTGCTACCTCCCTCAAACCCCTGTTGTAAATCTATAGTGTCTTCCTTTTCCTACTCCCTGGAAAGGTCAGGATGGTGAGGCGGTCTTCACCATTCCTCCTCTGCCCACTCCCTGACAGTTACAGCACCTGCTGTGGCTGTAGAGACTGATATGGGAGGGACATGCTTTGTTGCAGAGGGTAGATGAATGTATCCAGTTTTGCTGCTACAGGTGCACCATGGTGTTTCATCTCTCCAAGCTCCTCCCAGGAGTCACTCCTCCTCTAGTCACTGCTGTGGATGCATAAACTGACTATCTGTCTCCAGTGATGGGTATTGAAGTTCAACATATGGGAGCCAATGTTTCCTCACTCCTGCTCTAAATAAATAAATAAAAATTAAACTGCTGCCTGTCCCAGCTTCTCTAGGGACCTACCATGCAGAATATGTAGTTTGATAGTTAACAGTTAATCTCTATCTCTGTCTATAATGCTTTACAGCTTCTAGACAGATCTCTGTCTATAATGCTTTACAGCTTCTAGACAGACATTGCTTACCCATTGCGCCTCTTGCCTCTTTCTTTCTTTCTTTCTTTCTTTCTTTCTTTCTTTCTTTCTTTCTTTCTTTCTCTCTCTCTCATCCCCAACCCTCTTTCTTTCCTTCTCTCATTCCCTTACTTACATGGACCTTACTTACATCACATTCAGACATTATCCAACAAAATAAAGTCCCCCCCCCCATTCCAGTCTCAATTCCTGACAGGGTGTTTCAAGCTGCCATTCCTGTTTGCCCTTTTAGCTCACTCACTGGTAGATGGAGATATTCTCTTTCGGTTGACACCCAGCCACTGCTAGCCTTGTCTGACTGACTGCGTTCATAGCCTGCCTTAGCTCTGCCTAATTTCTATTCATGCTCCCATATGAATACAGCAAACAGTTATTTGGGCTTCCTGTGACTGGTGGCTGAAAAGGTGCTGAATAAAATTCAAAACATGAAGTCAGTAATAATGAGGTTTTGACAGTGCTACTGATAGTAGCTGGGCTTGAGAAATGATTTTAAACAGATTGCTCCTTGGGGGAAATAAAACATTTTATTTCAACCTGAGTTGCATAGGAGCAGCGCTAAAAATAACTTCTGTTAACTGTTCCATTCAAAGGAAAATGAATCAAGGAGTAATTGCAATGCCTTAAGAAAAAAGTCAAGGATCTCCATCAGTAGGATGCATGGGGATTGTATTTCATTTATATCATGCTACAGAGAATTAAGTTGAGCTCCTTATGAGGAGTCCAAAATTCATCTGGTGGTTATTGGTCTGTGTTAAATTTAAAATCACAAAATACTCTAGCAGTGAAGTTTGCAAAGATTGAAAGATCCGAAAGTCACAATGCCTAGTGCAAGTAAGAAGTAATAGGAACAGATTGTCAAACAATGTTATTCTCTGGCACTTCCAAGTACAGTTTCTTTTGCAAATGCGGTTTACCACTGACAAGAACAATTTTCTTTGTTTCTTCAGCCTCTAAGGACATTCCTTACAGCCCACTCCTGGTCATAGGCTTCAGCTGCTTCAGTGCAAGCACAAAGCCTCAATATATAAAACAACAAACAGCTTTGGGATACCTTAGATGACCAAATTTTGGACGGCAAACACTTTCATGGAGCACATTCCATTTCATCATCTGATTCATATTCCTGAAAAAGCAGCCAATCAAGGAGCAGCCAGTTGGCTTACAAACAAGGCGAGGAAATGATTTTCCCCCTGGTATGTTTTGGAGGTTCTGAAAGCATTGCATTGCATTGCATTGCATTGCATTGCATTGCATTGCATTGCATTGCATTGCATTGCATTGATTCTTTTTCTGTAGCACCACCAGTGTCCTTCACACAGTACGAGTAGTCAGGTCCCAGCTCTATGTTTGCACTGAAAATATACACCGGTACATATATTGTGCAACTCTAAATAAAATCAGGAGGGCAGATGCTACCAGCCAGCTTCATTTGATGACAATTTCACTGAAGGCAATTTAATGAATAATGTTATTATTATTATTTTTTGGCAGAGGCAGGGCAGAGTGGAAATGCTATCCTAGCCTTTGGTCACTGTTGCTTAACAGGAGAAAGAGGGCAGGCAGGTCAACATGGTGCAAACCCACTGGCAGGATCACCAAATTGGTCAGCATGGTGCAAACCACTGGCAGGATCACCAAATTGATTCCACTATTGCATTTGCACTGACTTCACCACCTCACCCCTCTCCCTCTCCTTGCATAGCTGCTCCACCCCATCTGGTAAGCTGCTTTCCCATTTTTGCAAGCGGAAATCTACAGTCACTACAAACAAGCTTTTTATCATTTCTGGCATTGTTTGCAAAAAGAAAGAAAGAAAGAAAGAAAGAAAGAAAGAAAGAAAGAAAAGAAAAGAAAAAGTGTTTCTGCTCTTGCAATAGGTTTGAATAGGTTGCAACAAAGTTTTAAGAAAAATTGAGACTGGATCTCTTTAATCCATAGTGGATGCTGCTATGACAGTTGCAATGGAAAGGTTAATATGAAGTGCACATCCCCTGTATGCCCTTGCCTTTGGTCAGCAGTATGCAAAAGCTAAGGAGAAATTTAATAAAAACTTGCTTTTGTGATATCTCTTTGTCTCAGCCTTTGTATGGAAAAGAAATGTCACCAATAGCATTGTTCAGGATATAGACTGTCTTGTTCCACACTTCTGACCTACACTGCAATGTTAACATAGATTAACAACTCACGACCTAAGAGGATTATTACAGTTTCTCAGATAAAGCAGGTAATTAATTCCCCGAGGGGACTAATGAAGCCATGTTTTGCTATAATCATGTTTAGTTTTCTGACTGTTTGAAAGGCAGTGCTAAAAACTGGACAAGCGGGGCAACAGCAAAGCATCGGGATGATATTTTACAGCAGGCTCATACCGTTAATCATCTGGTGAATTTCACACTCGACACCGCTGCATATGAAGTAATCACATTATTGTGTCGCTTCTGGACTATATTTCATGCAGTTTTGTGAGGCAGGCGCCAGCACCCACATAGCACGAAGCCCACAAGAGAGGCCATTGCTCTTTCAAAGTGGGCTGGCCATTGAAACCACAAGGCACTGATCACTTTACAGAGACAGAAATAAGCATTTTCTCCCTTCTCCAGATGCCAGAGCATTCAGGAGGCTGGAAGAGGGTATTTGTCCTCACTGTAAACAGTTTTAGGAGTCCCTGAAGGAAATTCTAAGGGGCTTGAAATGTATTGGATTTTTTTTCTTTAACGGCTTTTAAACTGGTTTCTTCACAATAAAGGACTCTTTTTATCTATGTCAGCGAACACTGGCCAATGTGGTTCATGACAGATTTTTTACAGCCATAAAGACTAGGAATCGCCACTGAAGCTCATGGAGTCAGACCAAGATATGGAGTCTGGAGGCTCAAAGAGAGAAGTGTAAACAATTTGAATTGTTTTCTGGCTCAGATTAAAATCTGAGCTAGAGACAAATTCCTAGATGACTGGGGGGCCCTCACAACCAGTCAGCACCAAAACAGACCCCAGCCACCAACCCTGCCCCACTTCCCTTAAATTCAACTAGGCCAGCCATCGCAGGCAGCTGGACTAAGAGGCTACAGTTTTGAAAACCACTGGAAAGGAGGCGGGGAATGTCTTCCATCAGTAAATACCCATTTGAACAAGGGGGTCCCTGGAGGGAGCTGGGATTTCCTCTTCCACAATACACACAGGTGGTTTGGAGGAGACTTTTTCGTCTCTGTGCAACCTCAAAAACTCAATGATGTGTCTGTGTATAGTAGTTGTGTCCCTCCATAGGAGTGACAAGGGCGTTTGATGTGCATCCTCTCTGTCTCTTTCCCTTACCTGTGTTTGCTTGTCATCATTAGCCACAGCAACCAAGTTTATGAGGTTTGGGGATCAGACATTAGGGGGATGGAAGAAGGCTGGCTGGGGTGAAAGGGGCTTGAAGCCTCATGGTGGGAAACATCAGGCCGACTTTGAATTAGTTCAGGAAAAAAAACAACCAGGCAATTTCCTGAATTTTGAAATAGTTTGGCTTATTTCGGAGCAACTGAATGGAAAGCACAGGTGGCTCACTTCCTTCTTCATTGGGACCAGAAACTTGGTTTCTTTAAATAAATTAAAGCTGAGATCCTCAGAGATCTCAGTTCTGCACCCAGGACCACATTCTATACTTTCCCCATGTTCTCAGGCCCCAGTGTTGGTCCAGAAATCAGGGGTACACTATCTCTAAACATGGAGGGTCTATTTAACCTTTAAATAACTAAACAAAAACCTAGCAACACAGGGAATATGATGAAAGTGTTCGGGAGGAGAACGAATTGGTTCACGGAAGAGTATTATTATGCATTAGTTTTGCATGCTGAAGAACATTAATAAATAATGACTAGGGGGTAATAATAACCAGAGGCAGACTTCCGGCGAGAGAGCCACTGCCGGCGGTCGGGAGTTGTCTCGGCTGCGAGACAGCTCCGTTTTCCCCGGGGGCCAGGAGTCCCGCAACCGCGCAGCGGGCTCTGGTAAGCCACGGGAGGAGCGTCCCGCGGTCAGGGCTCTCCAGCGGGCCCCATTTGCGACGTCCCATTCTCGGGATTCCCTCGTAAGAGGGAGTCCTGAGTGAATGGGCAACGGCGCGGGGCTGTGGAGGCTGTCCCCAACCGGGGGATAACGAAGCGGCAGCGGCCGCCGGCACTTGAGCACCCCGTTCTTCTTCATTCGGCTTTAAAATAAGAAGAAACCCGTAAGCTGTAAGTACAGAGTTTATTTGGATGCTAAAATCTGGTTAATTGGCTTTTGGGGAGAAACGTCAAAGAGGAAGTCCGTTTCTTTCCCCTGTGACAGTAGAACAGTAACATTGGATCTGGCTGTTGCTACTTTTGGCTGTTACAAAGTTTTCTTGACTTTGAGATTGACTGATAAAAAGACCCCTTTTAGGGGTGGACTGAGATTTTTGAGCTATTTCTTCGGTGAGACTGCGGATTATAAAGTGGAAAATTTTTGCACTCTGATTAGGGGGAAATGGCGGCTGTAATTTGAGATCTGAAGATGGAAAAGTACTGAACTTTGTTATTTCCTGCCTACTTCTGCCCTTTTCGGTTTCGTTTCTATGATGCCTACAGACTCAGCAATGACTTTAGGACAAAGATTTTTTGGAATTGGAACTTTCACAACAGAATGTCATGGAAAGATTTTCTGAGATTGGAACTGCTTTTAGGAACTTTGCTAAGGAACTTAAAGAACTTAAAGAAATAATTAGTGAGCGCTGTTCAGGGATTTTATCTGAAGGACAGAATAAGCAACTCCAAGAAGAAGAAAAGTCCTGTCGACGTGAGAGGTCCAGGCCTGATAACCGCTACGTCAGAACTGTTTTCTGGGGTGAGAGCCCAGAAAAGCAGGAACAACAATTTTGGGAACTACAATTGCAATTTGATTGGAAGACTGAAGTGGAGATGCTTGGTGGTGCTGTATCACTTGCTCTGAAGAGCCCTGCAAAAATGCTTTGGGACAATGTTTTGATTTCTGGATATCAAGGAAAAGAGGACATTCTGGACTATGGTTTGGGAAAAGATTGGGGGGAAGTCTGGTGGGTGACTGTGATGGGAGGAGAGAAAATGGCAAGAAGTGGGGTAGGATGAAAGAACATATATGATTAACCAGGAAGGCCTATCACGGTACCCCGACGTCAGAGAGTAAAAATGGATTTGGAAGGAAGAAATACTTAGGTTTTTTATGATATTGTGTTGGTTTAATATTTTATAAGGTATGAATTAGAAGTAATAATAGCAGCAGTTTTATGGAATTAAGAGAAAGAAAAGGTTATAAGAAGCTAAAATTTGCAATATGAGGTTATATTTTTTGGTTAGAAGTAATATGATATAAGATTTTGAGATAAAGACTAAGAAGGTTAGTGAATGTATAGTTATAATAACTAGAAATGTTACTAGAGTGGATTAGAGTTGAACGCAGGAGAGAGGGCGGGGGAAGTCCCCTTAATAAGATTTGGAACAAGATTATAAAAAAAAAAAACAGTTGGTGTGTTCCTGTAGGTAAGGTTTGTATTTGTTTTTTTTATATTTAGTTGATGTTGTTTGTAATTTTTGTTCTTTTTTTAAATAATTGTTGTTATTCGTTGTTGTTTTATTTGGCTGTATTTGTTCATTTTTTTCAATTTCAGAATTTCTGGCAGCGTGCCTGCCACCACCCCCAAAGTGGGAGTGCGAGGGTTTGTCCATTTCTTCTGTCTTCCCATTCACTGTCCAAGCAAAACATTCTGGGAACAAAAGAGAGGACAATGAGGAGAATGGATATGCACAAATGAGCCTCTCTCTTTTTTAAAAAAACATATACAATGGAATTGGCATCAGGGCAGCTATGAAATCAGTTTTGACATCTGCTCCTATGTCAACACATTAATTACCTGCTTCTGTTCCTTTGCCTGCAGGCACATCAGCTAAGGCTTACCCATTCCAACATTTCTTCCTTTCTTTCCTTTCATTAGCCAGCCTTAGTTTTGTAGGAGATATGTGACAGAAATGGACCAAGCACAAGCAACATAGGCTGAGGGTGTAGAGAAAGACGCTATTCAGACCTCAGTATGTTTACTTGACTTCCTTGTAAAAACAAAAATAAAAATGGGGTGTGTTCTGGAATTTCTAAAGCGATTTTCTCACTCTGGTTTTTTTCTTTTCTTTTTAGGTAGTTGATTCAAACTTCTTTAGATTTCTGATACTATTAGCCAGCAGAAGTGGATCCTCCAGTGCGGCAGAGTCACAGTGCGAGTTTCGCAGCAGGACAGTTGCCATCAATTACTGGGAGGGTGAAGGGTGAGGAAGTGGGGGGGCAGGCGCTGGCCTCCCCACTGTTTCTCCCCTCTCCCTATCAGTAAGTGGTGGTGACATCACTAATGGAAAGTTAGCTTTGTGTCTCCCCCACCCCACTGTCAGGGTCTAGGCAGAGGAGGAATGGTGGAGACCACCTCCCCAGCCTGACCCTTCCAGAGAAGAAGGAGACAGTTCAGAATTACAACAGGGGTTTGAGGTAGATCACAGCTTAAGAGGCAGATGTGGGGGGAAAGCTGGGGAATAATTGGAGAGGAGGAGGAAGAGGAAGAAGCACCACCAGGGGGGTGACAGCTGATGGACTCAGTGTCTTTAGAGAGCATTCCAGACCCCCTCCACTCCCAGAAAATGGTGGGCCTTGAAAGTAGGAGAGAAAAGAGCTCAAAGGCAGAAGGCAAGTCCCAGCACCTGTAGTGATGACTCATGAGGAAGTGGGAGGGGGTGGAGATTCCTTCGGAGCAACGCCATTATTCCAAGAGGCCACACCCCCAAGCTTCTCTCTGTGAATATTGACTAAAAGCAGGTGGTAAGGACTTTTCCTTGTCTTGTCCATTCCTGGGGAAGTTGGTTCCTCTGCACTTCTGTTAGTCGTCAGTGCTAAGAACTGAAGGCAAACATTCATTCAGCAATGCCTTCAGTGCCATTAAAATTTTCAAAGCTGGGGTACACCTTCAACCCTAACTTGCAATATCATACCCACCTTTTCATATTTCCCATCTATCCCACTTCCTCCCGTTCTCACTCTTCACAGCTCTCTGCAAGCGCAGACACTCTCACACGCTCCATCTCTTTAAAAAGTAGAAACCTTAGAAACCTTTTTAAAAAAATTGTGCTAGTAGTGTTAGCACGGTCCATTTTAGGTTGGACCACAAATCACCAGCTGAAGACCAACAGAGTGCCCTACATCATATCAGCTCCCACATTCCTGTTCTCTTATTCCTTTGACTAATTTTTCCTCCTGTGACACATGCTGCTAGATGGTTCATTTCTGCAGAGTAATAACCTGCAACTCATGTAGAAAACCAAGGACCCAAGGGCATCTTAATTTAACATTTATGTTCTCCACTATATTATATAGTAGCAATAATATGCTGTTCTATTGACTTTTTCATCATTATTTATTTGTATTGGCAGGACATTCTACCCAATGGAACTGAGGGAGGCTTTTTGTTCTCCTGAAAAGCTGAAAAGCGAAGGGAGATACATTTCAGCGTCTCAAAGCAAAAAGGGATATGCACATATTTCGGCTTCTGGTTGAGTATATTGGGGGGCGGGGGTTATTCTACAAGGGGCAATTCAACATCAGTAGTTTATTCATGTTTTAAGACGAAAAGAAACAATGAATGCATACATAAAAGTTAAACAAATCAGCCCAGCCTGTTGTAGCAGCATATATATACTAGAAAATATAAGAAATTTATCCAAGCTAAAAACTGATTGAAATAAAATATGCCTTTAAGAATTGTCGATGGGGTGGGGTGGGGGTGTCATTCCAAAACCACACAGTCCTTCGGAAGACCCAATGAGACCACCCCACTTAAAAGATAACTCAAGCACATGCTTCTCATACAAAAAGAGATTGCTTCATGGGACTTTAGGATTTTAGCGAATCTAATTAATGCATAGATGAGGAATGTGTGCCCCCCCCCAAATATATTGTTGGAGTGTAGCTCCCACGAGCCCCAGCTAGCATGGCCAATGGACAGAGAAAATGGGAGTTGTAGTCAAACTACATCTGTAGGGCCACAGATCACTCATCCCTAGATTATGAAGCTGGGATGAAAAGTCAGATGCATTCAAACAATTGGTAGACTCTTGCTAACAAAGGCCATCGAAACAGTTGTGGAACTTTCAGGTGATCAGGCTGAGATTTCCCTGAAGGTCAGTCAGGATTCTCAGCAATGGTAAACATGTGGTCTTTAATTCAAAATTAGGGAGGGGGAATGCCATGCATTTTTAGAGTGTTTCATAAAATGGAGTTACAAAAGGAAAGAAATATATTTAGAGGGTTTGTTTGTTTTTTGAAATTCAGTCTTTGAGTACTCCCATACAAACTGACATGATCCGCACTTCCCAAACTATGTGCGTCAGAAGTTGAACAGAACTATTGGGGCTATTGGGTTGTTGTTTTTATTTTTATTAGGTATTTTGTGGTTTTACATCTTGATTTTATTCTGTGAGACCCTTGGGTATAGGGCGGTATATAAATTCAAACCATCACCATCATCCTCATCATCATCAGCTCTCAGGTTTCCAAAATATTCTGATGAAGCTGGTGAAGCTAAAAAAAAAAAAAACACCTTTCAAAACATGTTTTTAAGCTGCATATTTTTGAGGGAGAGGGTAAGTACTTCTTTAAATGCAAAGAGAATTTTTAAAAGTGTATTAATATGGAAGCAAGAACAAAATGGATGATACGGCTGAACATTTATGGAAGTGTCACTGGCTGACTGGCTGTGGGAGATTTCATAGGTAGAGGCATCCATCTGCTCAGCTCTGCCAGCTGAACTGTCTTCCACCAGCAGACACCTCCACCTTCCACCCCGGTGGGTGAGAGGTCTGCTCATGGTATCCTGCATCTGATTTACACCCATTTCACCAACCACAGCTAATTGCACCCTATCCCATGCCATCCTGGGGTGGAGCAAGGGGCTGTGTTGGGCAGGAAATATGGTGGTGTCAGGAGCGAGCCAGTCAGCAGTAAATCACACAGGAGTTAACTCTTTATTAGAAAAACAGGATCTGAACATGAGAACAGCAACTTTTCTTTGGTAGGTGTTGCCCCTATGTAGCAGTTGCAGAGACTATAGGTCCCACCCTCCCCACAGCTATGTCCCTTCCTCTTCAGAGTTTCCCCCAAGCAATCTGAGACTGTGCCTGTGTGCTTGTCATTGCTCCTCCCGCCTCATGCCTCTACTGGTTCTGAGATACTGGGAGACAAGGGAACTTGACACAGCAGGAGGGGGAGACACCTGTGACTCTTCATCTCTGCCCCTTGGCCTCCCTTGTCGTACTCTCCTGCTGAAGCTTCTAGCTCTGATTCTGGACTGCTCTCTACTGCAGCCTCTTTGTGCTCACTAAGCCCTGTTACCTCTTTAGCTTCTAACACCTACCACCAGTCTTCTCCCTCTGACCACTCATTGTCATCCGACCACCAAGCCCCAGGCTCTGGGGGTTCCCCATTTGGTTCCTCCCACCATACCTCTGCATTCAGCCACCATACCTCTGCATTCAGGCAGCATGAAACTTCTATTCACACAGCTTATTCCAATCCATTCCCTTGACTTTAGTGAGTTATTCTAACTGAAGTGGGAGCAGGTTAAGGGGTTCATTTTCTTACAACTATAATACTGGCTGCCATAATAGCTTCTAATAGTAAAACATAGCACTAATTGCTTCAGGAAAAAGCAACATCGGTCTATCTGCAATCCTAAGCATATTTGCAAGGAAGTAAACCCCACTGGATGTAGTAAATTTGTCCAATGGGGCTGATAAGTAAGTAAGTAAGTAAGTAGGTAGGTAAAATGGAGTGGGACTGAGCCCCCAAACCATACAAAATTGTTTAATCTTTCCTAGAATATTTTTTTGCTTTAAAAAGGTAAAGGTAAAGGGACCCCTAACCGTTAGGTCCAGTTGCAGACAATTTTGGGGTTGCGGCGCTCATCTCACTCTATAGGCCGAGGGAGCCAGCATTTGTCCACAGACAGCTTCCGTGTCATGTGGCCAGCATGACTAAGCCGCTTCTGGCAAACCAGAGCAGCACACAGAAATGCCTTTTACCTTCCCGCCAGAGCGGTACCTATTTATCTACTTGAATTTGACGTGCTTTCTCCTAATTAATCAAAATCCCATATGTTTTAGATATTAATTCTATAAGCTTTATTGTTCATTTTAGAATTCGTTCAAAAGGAGAAAATTCCCGTGACCCTTGATTCATGCAAAAGATTTTAATAAAACGAGCTAAGCCGTATTATTTAGAAAAGCCCTTTCCCCTCCAGCATGAAAACTCCATGTCTTTTCTTATTCAATCATATTGTGGGTAGTATAATCTAAAGATCAAAGGAGGCAGATCAGGAGATATTGTGTATGCCAAATGTTCAATAGAACTAGGACTTGCAATTTGGGTTTTTACACATGAAAGTCTATCACTTGTACCTCGCTAGCAGAAAGCAGATAATGGTATATCGAACTGATCTTGTTCAATATTGTATCAAGGAGGAGTTAGTTCATTTTGGCATTATGAAAACACTTTTAGTTGGCTTCTTCTGCATTGTGCTCCTCTTTAACAAAAAGCAGTATATTTTAAGAGCATCTGTTAAGGATATATATATATATATATATATAATAATATATATATTTTGAATTATGGTGCTGGAGGAGACTCTTGAGAGTCCCATGGACTGCAAGAAGATCAAACCTATCCATTCTGAAGGAAATCAGCCCTGAGTGCTCACTGGAAGGACAGATCCTGAAGCTGAGGCTCCAATGCTTTGGCCACCTCATAAGAAGAGAAGACTCCCTGGAAAAGACCCTGATGTTGGGAAAGATGGAGGGCACAAGGAGAAGGGGACGACAGAGGACGAGATGGTTGGACAGTGTTCTCGAAGCTACCAACATGAGTTTGACCAAACTGCGGGAGGCAGTGGAAGACAGGAGTGCCTGGCGTGCTCTGGTCCATGGGGTCACGAAGAGCCGGACATGACTAAACGACCAAAGAACAACAACATATATAACAACATTATCAATATATTTCAGATAGTTATTTTAAAGCAAAAAGTGATACGTGCTAGAGCTGTACATTTGTCGCGGACTCATACTTCATTCAAGATTACGGTCTCTGCCTCAGAGATACTAAGACAACTTTGGAATCAACACAGAAGACATAGCAGGCTTTGCAAATTAAGTCAAGGTGACCCTCTGCCTTGGATCGGAAGTGAAACCTGATGTTATTATGGGACACCAAACAGAAGACCCCCTTCCCTCCATCAGAGCCAAGGAGGCTGGTTCCAGTGTAATTCCCCCTGCCCCACTGTGACTAGCTTTAATATGTGACTTCGGCATGCATGCCTAATGTTTATTGCTTAATGCCAATATTAACTCCAAGTGCAGAGGTAAAAAGGTAAAGGTAAAGGACCCTTGGATGGTCAAGTCCAGTCAAAGGTGACTATGGGGTTGCGGCACTCATCTAGCTTTCAGGCTGAGGGAGCCGGCATTTGTCCACAGACAGCTTTCTGTGTCATGTGGCCAGCATGACGAAACCACTTCTGGTGCAACGGGATACCATGACGGAAACCAGAGCACACAGAAGCGCTGTTTATTCCTGCCACAGCAGTACCTATTTATCTACTTGCACTGGTGTGCTTTCGAACTGCTAGATTGGCAGGAGCTGGGATAGAGCAACGGGAGCTCACCCATTGCTGGGATTCGAACTGCCACCTTCTGACTTTTGCTATTCCTATTTTTTAGAAAGAAAGAGTTTGGATTTGATATCCCGCTTTATCACTACCCGAAGGAGTCTCAAAGCGGCTAACATTCTCCTTTCCCTTCCTCCCCCACAACAAACACTCTGTGAGGTGAGTGGGGCTGAGAGACTTCAGAGAAGTGTGACTAGCCCAAGGTCACCCAGCAGCTGCATGTGGAGGAGCGGAGACACGAACCCGGTTCCCCAGATTACAAGTCTACCACTCCTAACCACTACACCACACTGGCTCTTAGGTTAATTATATGTTTTAGAAGTATATTGGTTAAGATAATAGATTATAGAAACTGCTGATTTATGTTAAGGAAATGAAACTCAGATCGTGGGGACCGAGGGGAGTCCACTAACAATGTGAAGAACCAATTATGTATGTAAGAAGAATCTATTGTTTCTTCTTCTTCTTCTTCTTCTTCTTCTTCTTCCTTCTTTTGGTTTTCTTTTTTATAGTTGTTATTAATTGTATAATGATGGTATTTGTTTTAAAAATCTTACAAAACCAATAAAAATTATTTTTTAAAAAATAAATTAATTAATTAAAAGTACAAAACCAAATGAAACAAAAAGAGCCACAAAATAGGATTGCAACAAAAGGTAAAAGGTAGAGGTAAAGGTGACTATGGGGTTGCGGTGCTCATCTCGCTTTCAGGCCGAGGGAGCCAGCGTTTCTCCACAGACAGCTTTCTGGGTCATGACTAAACGCAACTAAATGCATGACTGGTGCAACGGAACACCGTGATGGAAACCAGAGCGCACGGAAACACCATTCACCTTCCCGCCGCAGCAGTACCTATTTATCTACTTGTACTGGCATGCTTTTGAACTGCTAGGTTGGCAGGAGCTGGGACAGAGCAACAGGACCTCACCCCGTCAAGGGGATTCAAACTGCTGACTTTCTGATCGGCAAGCCCCAGAGACTCAGTGGTTTAGACCACAGTGCCACCTGTGTTCCATATAATACAACAGTACAACAGCAGGAACATTGTCCACTCACCTAAAAGCCTAAAACTGTAACAATGGTGCAAGACCCACCCTCAGTTAGGATGAGTGCTGGGTAACATGGACACTATTTAGGGTGCCTTGTTGATTAAATCTCCTCCATTTATTCCAACAACAGAGGTTTTGGTATCATGTTAGTGTATTTGTTTACCAGCAGTAAGATGTTATAAGCAGGTTAAGGAGAACTTGTAATCCTTCAGCCCTCTCTCGGAAGAACTAAGCAATGATAATTCACTTTTTAAAGCAAAATAATAACTTCATTTGCTTACACTCAAAGCGGCTGTAGCTTAGTGGTTACTTTTCCAAGGCATGACACTTTGTTTCAAATAGACCTTCCTAACAGTGATGATTTACCAGTAACCATTTTAACTCAACACTTTAAATCTGCCACCGGACAGAGAAACTATTTATAGGATGGCTGTTGTTTTAACCTACCCATAAAATACTTCCATCCCTCTTGCAGTCCTAGACTTTCCATCAGACACATAGATAATATGTTGCCAAGCCAAAAACTATTCCTAACTCTAACTGAGATCCACTTTGCAATCTGTTCCCTCCAACAGAGAAACTCTGAGTCTGCTCAAATAGCCAGTGACTCCTTGCTGCCCACTCAGATATAAAGTCCCTAACTCTAAAACTCAGGTCCCTAACTCACAGACAAATCCTGCCTGCTCCTTTCACACCTCCATTTGCCCCACTGTTTTCTCTCAGGGGAAACCCGATCTTTTGTGCTGAATAGGAACAAATAGCAAAGGGCATTCACTGAAAGTTCCTCCAAATTGACTACTGTATCAATTCAGTTTCAAGAGGAAAGTTTTGATACATAAATTGAATCAGACCAGTATAATTAGCTGTGCCAAGAGTAATTAATTCACATATTTTCCTTTGATTAAAAGGGAGGGGGGATTATTTTGTACATGAATTCCAACATGTAATGAAATTTAATAGCTGGATTCTTGATTGGCCATTACCTATTGTGCACAAGTTCATTCTACTGTCGATAATCCGACACTAAGTCATAAAAAACTTACCTTCTATCATAATAGTTTGCAGTGGGGATAGTCAAAGCCTGTAATAATCAGGATTATGCAAAATGTATTTGAGTATTTTCTACCCACTTAAAGGTAGAACATAAATTATATGTTAATAAGGTGAAAATACAGTTAGCTCTGGGGTGAGAAAGTTTCTCATGGAGTTAAATGAAATCGTTCTATTTGCAAGAGGAATCTAAGGCTCTCAATTTCCCCAAAGCAGAAAAAAAAGTATTTCAAATGTCAGTTAATCTGTTCAAGGAACAAAAAACTTGAGATGGGAATTATTATCTAGAACATTATCAAATTCTGCTGCTAATCCCCAACTTCATCAGAAAAAATATGAAGCACTACATACTTTCTTTCTTCAGCAAATAGAGGTTTAAATAATTACTGATATATAATCAGTGCTATTTTTCTAGAAAAAGAGGTGCCAGAACTCACCATGAACATCCTCCTTGTTCTCTGAGAATGCCAATGGCACCCAGCTGGGAGGTGTCGGAACTGAGTTATGGCAAGTTCCAGCCAGGGTTGTAGCTAGGGGGTGGCAAGGTGGGCCCCTGCCACAGGTGCAGGTGAGGGGGGAGCATGGAAAATCGGCATAAAATATGTCCATAAATACATGTATAAATAAAAATATTGATTATTGCCTCATAAGAAATGGTTTTAAATAGAGGGTGAATTGAATGGGTGGAGAAGGGGGTGTTGAAGGAGAAGTGGAAAGAAGAGCTAATTTGTCCGTGGCTAGGGGGTGCAATCTGGGCGGTTCTGCCAGGGGCGCAAGATCACCTAGCTATGGCTCTGCTCCGGCTGAAAAAAAGTCCTGTATATAAAGTATAAAAGATTAGAAAACCTTAGAATAAAAATAGATAAGGAAGCAAGTTTGTTTTCCAGTAGGTTTAGCTAAGTATAACAAAGGCAACCATGCTGACTTTGTAAGCATTACCTTCTGTTTCCACTAGAGCAAAAATAATTCATCACATATAACAGCCCTCCGGGGCTGAAGTCAAACCGCGTCTTAAGCAGCACCAAAGCAATCTCGCCAGGACACAAGCCTGGGCAGTGGGTAATGGACATCCTGGGTTGCCCACCCACCCCCACTCAGCCTCACTGATGTGGTCCAAAGGAAAGCAGAGCAATACGTCTGGCACCAGCTTGGCTGCAGGAGTAGCTGGAAGAAGGTGTACAAGATGCCATCGAAACAATTTAGGGACACATGGAACTCAGCAAGGGAAGAGGATGAATCCCTGCGACGGGGTGAGCTCCCACTGCTCTGTCCCAGCTCCTGCCAACCTAGCAGTTCGAAAGCACGCCAGTGCAAGTAGATAAATAGGTACCGCTGTGGTGGGAAGGTAAACGGCATTTCCATGCATTCTGGTTTCCATCACAGTGTTCCATTGTGACAGAAGCAGTTTAGTCATGCTGGCCACATGACCTGGAAAGCTGTCCATGGACAAACACCGGCTCTCTTGGCCTGAAAGCGAGATGAGCGCCGCAACCCCACAGTCGCCTTTGACTGGACTTAACTGTCCAGGGATCCTTTACCTTTAACCTTACCCGGTTTAACTAAGGTGGTGTGTGTGTGTGTGTGTGTGTGTGTGTGTGAGAGAGAGAGAGAGAGAGAGAGAGAGAAATGGATTCAACAGCCTTGTTTTCAAACTGAGAATATATTTAACTATTATTTCATATGCTAACATTGCTGTCTTCGTTTTTGAGTTATCCTGGAGAAGTGTGTATTCCCTTCAACTCTGTTTTATTGAGGTGATGGTGGTAACCATTAACATTCATTGCTATGCTTCTTATCCTGCCTCCCTACTTACATAGCTCTCCTTTACACAATTGTGTGTGTGTGTGTGTGTGTGTGTGTGTTAAGGTTTATAAAAATTTAAGCAAATGCATTTTAATTTGAAAGAGTGTCTCAGAGTCATTATCTCATACACTGTTGTACAAAACCAAGGTCATTCTGAAGCATACCTGTGTTCATTAGTCTCATCTCTCATAATCAGTTCATCATATAGTAATATCATGTTTTTCTTTTATTTCTTATATGGATTAGGAAACAATACACTTTTCTTCCATGAAGGAGGACTGGCAGAGATCATTACAATCCAACCTCCACCCACCCATCCACCCACTCAGTGGATGATGTTCTGTAACGCACTTTATTTTATTTTTTGCCTCAGTTTGAATGTTTAAAGGCATGGACAAACTTGGCACTCCAGCTGTTTTGGGACTACAATTCCCATCACCCCTGACCACTGGACCTGTTAGCTAGGGATGATGGGAGTTGTAGTCCCAAAACAGCTGGAGGGCCATGTTTGGCCATGCCTGCAATGTGAATCTTACTAAAATAAATATTACATCTGTTGCTGGCTTATATTATTCACATACACACACAGACAGACACACACACACACACAGAGAGAGAGAGAGAGAGAGAGAGAGAGAGAGAGAGAGAGAGAGAGAAGGTTATTGAAGCTACCAACATGAGTCTGACCAAACTGGGAGGCAGTGGAAGACAGGAGTGCCTGGCATGCTCTGGTCCATGGGGTCACGAAGAGTCGGATACGACTAAATGGCTAAACAACAACAACAAACAACCCATAATCTGAAGTAGTACAGCCCAATCTCGTTTTATCACTGCAAATTAGAACAGCACCTCAGTCGGGAAATCAATTAATTCAGTGAGGGGGGATGCAGCTCAAAATCCCTCATCCCCAGAATCCCAGATAGAAAATAGAAATGACAACAACTAGTCTCAAAAGAGCACACAATGAAGTAAGAGAACACTTTGAAAGTGTTGTTTAAAAAAGGAGGCATTTGTGTCTGCCAATGCCCCATTTTTTACATTTAGACAAGTGTGGTTTAAAAAGAGCTGGACACCACTGCGGCGCATTACTGTCTTCCACATGGGGACTTTGCTTATACAGATATGTAATTCATAACAATGTTTAGAGGCCTTCGCACAGTAGCCAGCTGACACCTGTCTCACTGCAGGGGATATAACTTCATTGTACCCCATAGCACGGTAGTCTTACAAGTAAAGGGGAAAGGATCGATCTTGTTTTACAGATGATATATCAAGGCACAGAAAGATGAGCGTGCACTTTCCACAAAGCGTTGAACTATCAGAAGCCCCATTTGTTTCCATGAGGATCAGGGTTATGGTATTGATCCACTCCATTGATCCTCCAAAAAGACCTGGTCATTAAGTGCCTGTTATGATGTAGCAATATCTGTGTTTATTTTGTAAGAGAGATTTTGTCCATCTTTCTAAACTCACTTAGCCCTGTTTATTCTCTTCAATCTGAAATGGGCTTTCAGCTGTAAACAGTTGCTTTTTTGTGTGCATGGGGAACGTTCGATTCAGTTAGCAATCACCTGGCAGAAAACGTTATGGTTTCCAACATTCTTGATTGTAACTGTCTTCCCAAATAGCTTCTACCCATGGAGCAAAATTCGTATCATCACCGCCCTCATTTCTTGGAAAAATAATTAGTCCCTGATTTGAAATCAAAGAGGTTTAGGCAGAGCAATCCAAAGCCATCCCATTCTGCCAGGCTGTAAGGGTTGGATTTGATAGAAGTCTTCCTCTTCCCAGCTATCCTGGGTGAGCTGATCTCCTGTGGCCAACAAAGACCATTCCCTTCCACCTGCAATATGGGTGGGTGGCAGACTGTGTACTGGCAGTAGATATCAGAAGGCCCTGGGTGACATATTTATTGCAGGGGTTGCTTTTCAGGTTTATACATCTCACTAATTTTAGATGTATTCACTAATTTTACAATCATTTTAACTTTTCAAAACTTGACTTCCTCCCCCCTCCTTCTGCAGTTCCTTAAATTTATTTTTAATATCTTCTGCATATCCAATACTTTGGCCACCTCATGAGATGAGAAGACTCTCTGGAAAAGACCCTGGTGTTGGGAAAGATTGAGGGCACAAGGAGAAGGGGACAACAGAGGACGAGATGGTTGGACAGTGTTCTTGAAGCTACCAACATGAGTCTGACCAAACTGCGGGAGGCAGTGGAAGACAGGAGTGCCTGGCGTGCTCTGGTCCATGGGGTCATGAAGAGTCAGACACAACTAAACGACTAAACAACAAGCATATCCAAAATAGTTAATTTGCTCCTTTATTCATCTACTTTAAATATATACTCTTATCAAACTGCAGGTTATTACAATAATCTTGCCAATGTCCTTATCTGTTTACAATTTGTCTGTACATATTCAATAAACCATTTCCATTCTTTTATAAAAGGTTTGTTATCTTGAGTTCTTATACTTCCAGTAAGTTTTGCCATTTCTGCATATTCCATAAGTTTTGTATCCCTTCTTCCTTTGCTGGGACTTCTGCTTCTTTCCATTTTGGGGCGAGTGACATTCTTGAGGCTGCAGTAGCATACATGAATAAGTTTCTATGCAGTTTGGTTAGTTCTGTCCCTAGAATTCCCAAGAGAAAAGCCTCTTGTTTTTGTTGTACAAATGTTATTTTAAACATCTGTTTCAATTCATTATATATCATTTCCCAGTAAGCTTTAACCTTACTCCAAGACCACTACATATGATAAAAAGAAGCTTCTTTCTCTTTACATTTCCAACACTTATTTGATTTAGGTTTATACATTTTTTGCCATTTTGGACTGGATTACCATTGGATCCCTTCCAATTCTACAATTCTATGCTTCTATGAAAACACTCTTAGCTTCCTTTGACATCTCTAAGATGTTTCTCCTGAGGACCAAAATTTGAATTTCATTTACATTACATTTTTGGAGAAATGTCAATGTGAATTTCACACACAATATTTCTTAGGCCTGGCACTCCAGTTACATTCGGTTTTTTACACTGTGTGAGAATATTTCAACAATCCTTTTCTCTGCCCCATTTCCCATCGTTTCCCAGTGCCTGCTCCAGAATATTCCCTCCTAATTGAAATAAAAACCTAAGATCTATGGAGCTGCCTGATACAGACCAAGACTAGTGGTCCAGCTATCCCTACCTATTCAGCTGGCAGAAACAGAGGCCATGGAAAATAGCTGGGAATAAAAAGACACCCCAGAAGAGAAGCTGAGGCTGGGACTGTTCACTCGATCATCTACAGCTATTTGGTAGCAGCACAAATAAGCAGATTGTTTCTTTTTGGTATGGAGATACTAAAGCCAAATTATCTCCAACTTGTATCTTTTCTCCTCTTTTTGTGAAAACGTCAAAGGAAAGAAGAAGTTCTCTGGGAGAATCAAACTGTTTTTAGAAGGCAAATTGTTGCATGCACACACACCAAATCATCACTCACCTTTGTGGAGCCTGGAAGAGTTTCTGCAGAACCCCAGGGCAGCAAGCAGAGCTAGTCTGTAAAAAACAGTTGACAAGGAGAGAGGCTTGAGGCTAATAAGCATTATCTGATGGACAGCAATTGGCCAGGGCTGCCTCCTCAGATAGGAAGGTTTTGATCTTAAGCTTCCCAATGTCACATCAATGCAAAACAAAGCAGCAAACATATTTCTTAACACAGTCGGAGGGAAAGGGTGGGGGAAGCCTTCTGTCTGGACACCTGCAAAAGCAGCAGACAAACAAATATCTGGGACATGACATCTGACATCCTCCTTGAGAGCAACAGGAGCAAAGTGTCATCTACTTGCCTGCCTGCTGACTGGCATGATGCGACTTGAGCTCATTTGTAACAAATATGAAATGTACAGCTATGGTTGCTTCTGCCTGCTGCAGTTTTTGCTCCCCCCCCCTCCAGATTAATTACACAAGGGAAGCATTCCTGAGCCCAAAATAAACAGCAGGGCTTGGGTCTGAAGAGTAATTAAGTGAACTAAATTTTCTTCAAGAGCCCAAGGCTGTAATTACTTGTGATGACTAATTGGTTGATCAATACTTTGATGACTATCTCTTGTACTTTACACAGCTTAGGGGGAGGACTGGAATATGTCAGCAAATAACCCCATTGATTTTGCCATTCCAAAAGCATTTCTACAAATGCTACTCCTTATTTAGTTTGCTCTTGGATATGTTCACAGGGCAGCCTTGTTAGCTTCTCACATGTCTCGGGGTTGAAAGGGCCCTTGCCCCTCTGCTCAGGCGTTCTTAAGGATTTAAGTAGAAAGAAAATTAATCCATTTAAAACCTACTGCCAAATCCAACCAAGGTGACAGACGCCGGTTGCCTCCAACGAGCAAACTGCAACAACAACCCTCTTTCCTATGACTGGTCTGTTACAAGGCAACTGTCTCTCGCCAAAGTGACTCTGAACTTCTAATCAGGAAGAATGCAACCTTTTGACTCATTCTAAAAGTCCTATGAACTCTTAAAACTACCCCATCTTAAAGATCTATTTCATTTTACAAAGGAGACAGTGGGGGAACTACATGTGAATGCTTGGGGGGAGGATAAGGGAGACTTAAGAACATTTAAGCAACTGCCTTGCTGAATCACAGCAAAAGGTCACCTAGTTCAGTATCCTGTTTCTAATAGGTTGCCTCTGGAAGGTCACAAGGATGGCACAAAATTCATAGCCCTTCCCAGAACATGGCACCCACAAGCTCTGGAAATGGAGGCTTGTTTTTACCAAGATAGCTGATATTGGTAGTTGAATCTGGTCCTTTGTTCCTGGTTCATGAGCTACAAAATTACCGCATGAAAAACAGCTCCAGATAACTGGCACTATGCAATAATGATGTTGCCTCTCTTTTTTTGGAAATTAGAGGGATTCTGAACTAAGTCCTCCCTAAAGTAATAAATATAATACTAAGAAGTAATAAATAAGTAAGTAAGTAACAGAGGTTGTAGCAGAGGTTGGTCGGTACCCAGTGCTGCCACCTATGAGCCAGGTGGGGGCAGGGCATGAGGGGTGCGCTTCAACTCCGTGCTCACCCAACGCTTGCCAGCAATGGGTGGGCACTCGTGCATCGAGTGTGGCATGGAGGGTGCTCTTCACCCTCTGGATTCACCCAGCCCTCATTGCCGGAACCAGGTTTTCTGCGGGGAGCACCTGGTTCGCCCCCCCCCCCCCCAGATTCTGCACCTGGGATCACGGCACCCCTGGCTGCCATGCTATGCCACTGATAAGTAATAAATATGATCTAAGCCAAAATCTCTATGTCTGTAAGTAACCTTGGGTCATTTAAACATGGGTCTTCCATCAACAGCAGCAAGTAGGTGTGCAAAGAGAAGAGGGTGGCAGCTCCTTGAGCCTTCATTAGGTCCAAAAGTCTTAGTAGCAGAAAGTTCTGAGCCCATAGGAAATTGGAGGAAGCCATTTAAAAAACATACAGAATTGGGAGATGTACAAATGTATGCATGATACCTCCATATCCAAAAGGGGTGAAATATTGTGGACTGGATAAATTACCGTATTTTTTGCTCCATAAGACGCACTTTTTTCCTCCTAAAAAGTAAGGGGAAATGTCTGTGCGTCTTATGGAGCGAATGCATGGTCCCTGGAGCCCAGGGGGGAAAGGCAGATCCTGCTTTTTCTGTTTTAGAAAGAGCTAAAGGCTAACAAGAGGGAAAGAGAGTGTTGAAAGGAACCCGCTCAACAGCTGATTGCAGGAGATCGGGAGGGAGATAAGAGAGCTAGCAATAATAATAATAATAATAATAATAATAATAATAATAATAATAATAATATTTCTACCCTGCCCATCTGGCTGGGTTTCCCCAGCCACTCTGGGCGGCTTCCAACAAAATTAAAAATACATTAAAACATCAGTCATTAAAAACTTCCCTAAACAGGGCTGCCTTCAGATGTCTTCTAAAATATCATATAGTTGTTTATTTCTTTGACATCTGATGGGAGGGCGTTCCACAGGGCGCGCGCCACTACCAAGAAGGCCCTCTGCCTGGTTCCCTGTAACTTCACTTCTCACAGTGAGGGAACCGTCAGTTAAGCTTACACAATGGCATTTCGGTCTCTTCCCAAATATCTGATAGAACTCCTCCTCTTTCAACCTATCCATGCATTAAGATCAGAGGAAGATGCTGGTCCTGGAATTAAATAAACTGCATAATGCAGTAGCCCAGGAGCTTTTGGGATAATGCCGGCTCTTTGTCTATGAAATGACCTTCTCATTGATGTGTCTCACAAAGACAGGTAAAAGCTGACCTTCTTCATTGGACCTTTATGGGCTAATGGGTTGTCATTTTTATGATGTTGTTACTTATGTTCCTTATGAGAATTATTTTGATGTTTCTGATTATTATGAGTTACAGTTTTATGTTACCCTATTTTTGTATACAGTAGTGCCCTGTAACCATTTTTTTTTGTGTGATACGTGCTATGGAATTCTCTTAATAAATGCACAGGTATATCAGGGCTATTGCTACTGACTGGAATTTAATAATTCTTGATTTTTGGTAAAATGAGCATGCTGAAATTTCATCAAAGGATTCTGAATACAGTGACATGCATTGTGCTGTGCAATACGGTCAAGGACACTTTCAGTTTCTTGTCAATTTACAACCATCCCTTCTGGCAAAAGGTATTCGAGGAAAATCAATACCGGATTCAGTTTTCATCTGCATTTATTTAAATGATTTGTGCAATTGTTTACCAACAGGCAATCTATAGCACAGCAGCTGCAGATGGCAGTATCATTTTCCAAAGGGGAAACTTGCCAAACCATTTTGTGAGGAACGAAAAGCTGGAAAACATTTTATTTCAGATTGATCTACAGAGAAATAAATTGGCTCTCTCTTTCAGATTTCCAATATATCATACTGCAAATTTGTTTATACAAAAAAACCAACCCCACTATACAGTTGAATTAGCTGTCAAATTCACAAGGATATTGGAAAACCCATTGTTACCTTTATTAAACAAAAAAATGAAATAAACTCTCTCTTATTGTTAAACCTTTTAATTGCAGAATTTATTTCCCCAATACCTTGGCTATAATCCAAGCAGCATACGGAGAGAACTGTGTGTGCAGTGGGGCCTTTTCTCTTTCTTTTAAAAAGCATTCCCCACCCACCCTCCGACTTATCCTGCCAGCTGCTTTTAGAACTCAGGAGAGTTTTTAAAGAGGGATGCTGCTGCTGAGAAAGGGGCAGGGGTGGGATCCTGCTGCACAAACACAGCCGTTTTAAAGAAAAGTGGAGTGTAGAGCACAAGTTAGTTAACAAGGGGGAGGGAATCACAATTCTTTATAGGCTTAGGGTACCTTTCAGAAGGAGACTGAGACAAACGTGATGTGAAAACAGAACTTGGAGCAAATTCTGAAGCTACCCCACATGCCTGCCTCCTCCTCGGCATCAGAGGATAAGTGACACATCACTCAGCTCTAGGAAAGCAAGAAGGGTTCTCATCAGATGAGAGCACACAACAATTTGCATTCTGATTCGCGGTCCAGGCTGCAGAACTAGGCTGAAGGCCTATCAGCCAATGAGGAAAGTGAAGAAAGGTGGGTCCTGCAGTGGAATACCATCAAAGTAGCCAGTCAAGACATCCAGATGGAGAAAAAGTGTGCCTTGTCCTGCCTCCTGCTCTCTCGTGAGCCCTTTGGCAGCTCTGCCTCTCTTCTGCTGCTTCCCTCCTTTCTTTCCTGACTCTACTGCTCATGTGGAAATTCTTGACCTAAATAAAAGTGGATGGATGGTCCATAGCTGCACGTCACCTGAGAGCAGTGGCATCACAACGGATGCCATATCGGGGGGGGGGGGTGACAAGAAGGCACCACGTGGGGGCTCACGGTGGCACGAGCAGCCATCACACCGCCACAGCCGCACGTGGAGGGTCCTAAGTTCACGGCTGCAGCCGTGAGCAGAGGATCCCAGCACTAGCAGCAAACTGCTATGTACAGCGTTGCACGCATGCACTGTACGTAACGCCGCCACACATGCACTATACATAGCGGTTTGCTGATGGCGGCGCTCAAGCGCTGTATGGATGACAGTGGGATCCCTCCATCGCTGCTACAGCCGCAAACAGAGGATGCACTGTATGTAGCGATGCCGCACATGTGCCGTACATAGCCGTTTGCTGCCCCGGGTGTCACGATGTCTTCATTCGCCCCTGCCTGGGAGTGCCAAATGTTTCATATGTCAATGAATTCCATTGGATGGGAGGCAACCGTGGCAAGAGGCTATATGACCTTTATGTCCAACTTTGTGGATTTCACAGAGGCTGACCACTTTGGGAAGGAGAATGTGGGACTAGATCAACCGTTCACAGAGCTCTTCATGTGTCCTTATAAAGCTTACGTTAGTCTAAGTAGCCAATATTTATCAGATGCCAGCAGAATCCAAAGACTATGTTTATGCTTCCACCTGAACCAGGTCTACCCTTGAATACTGCTGCACCACACAAAACTGACCCTCTCCTCCAAGGCCTTCAGATAACTTGTCCCCATGTCCATCCATTCTGCAGCTTTCCAGCCTACAAGCATCAGTCCTTTTCTCAACCCCATGACCCAAACCCAATTTTCTACTTCCACATTCAATGTGTCATCCTTATAGTTTTTGAAACACCAGAGGCTAGCAAGCTTGGTAGCTTTAGACACAATGGCCAACATACCTGTTTTCTTCTCTCTCCCCCCATGACAAGCTCTTCTCTAGCAGTGCAGGCCAGGGGAGACAATATGGTTGCTGAGTCATTTCACCATGGAAACCCATCTTGAGGTCACAATGGCTGCCTTTGTGAAATATTGCCAAGGATACAGATCAGCCATGAGGGTTGTCTCATATTTTGAGTATCAAACCAAGTATTAAGATACTCAAATCTCTGGGCACATAGATGAAGACCCTGGTCAAACAATTGGGAATAGCAGCTTTGGGGCTTGATTTAGACTGAGGAAATGCCACAGGAAAAAGGTAGGCCTCCCAGGATTGTCCCTCCAATGCATTTTAAAAGAGTAAAGGTCCGTGTCTTTCCAGTTTGGCCACCAGGATAGTTGTCAACAGAAAAAGTAATTCCCCAGTGTCTGCTTGAAGGCCACACAGTACCGAAATAGGAATTGACTGTATTAAGTCATCTGTTTTTACAAGTATAGTCCTCTGTAAGTTTGTGCACTCATTGGCCCGAGTTGCCTCCATCTCTGATGGGTAATGCTTGTATATAGCCAATGTGGGTTTCTGACTGCTGAATCCTGATAATCCCAGACACCAAATCACCTATGCAGATGGATAAAATACCATGCCTGGGAGAATTCTGGGCTGAACCCATCTCCATAATGTGCTAGCTTAGTGAACAAATGCACTTTTCCCTTGGAATAGGGTTCAAATATGCCACACACTGTCAGGCGGCAGAGGATCCAACCCCCACGGCAGGTTGTCAGGAACAGATAAAACAAGGAAAAGTTCTTACCGACTGCTTTCTATTCAATATTCACAGGGCGATGCTTGGAAATGCAGCCTCTTGGAATATTGGCGTTGCTCCGAGTGAGTCTCCACCCCCTCCCTCTCTCCCTTCATGCGTCATCACTACGGGTGCTGAGAAGTGCCCTCTGCCTTTGAGCTCTTTGCTCTCCTACTTTCAATGCCTGCCAGGTTCTGGGAGAGCGGGGGTCTGGAATGCTTTCTAAAGACATGGTGTCCATCAGCTGTCCCCCCCCTGGTGCTTCTTCTCCTCCTCCTCTCCCATTATTTCCCAGCTTTCCCCCTCATCTGCCTCTGAGCTGTGACCTCCCTCAAAGCCCTGTTGTAATTCTGAACTGTCTCCTTCTCTAGATGGGTCAGGCTGGGGCATAGCTGTCAACTTTCCCTTTTTGCAGGAAATTCCCTTATTCCAGCGCCATTTCCCACTGCAAAAAAGGGAAGGTTGACAGCTATGGCCGTTTCCCAATGCAAGAAAAAGGAAGGTTGACAGCTATGAGCTGGGAAGGCGGTCTCCGCCATTCCTGTTCTGCCCAGTCCCTGACACGCACTACCCAAAAATTGTACAGCAAAGTATTTAGCATGGAATTCTGCAACCGATATAAATGAACACCAGGCACATTCAATTAACGCAAGCCAGGATCCAAAGGTGCATTTTAGGCTCCCTGGCAAATTTGAGAACATATAAGCAAACAAACAGCTGAGTGTAGTGTCATATCGCAAACAGTTCACACACGCACCCCATTTCACCAACAGTTTATCATATGGCGTTGTGGGGTGCTACACTCTCTGAAAGAAATGAAACATATTTAGGGAGGAAAGAATGAAGACAATCAAAAGCATGCTCAACTTCATGAATTTAGTTCTGCCGTTTTTTGAATCCTGCGTAAGGAGTGCAGATCATTCATAAAATACAATTTTGTAAGGTAATTTGGGAGAAAGGTTCTTGTTAAACTAAGTACTCGTTATATCATGTTTTTGAAGAATGATCATACAGTGCTCAAAAACTGCTATATTTTGACAATTTTGTAGTTAATTGCACTTGCTGCTAGCAAACGGCGACCTTTAGCTGACATATTAATACTCTCAGTAATCAGTTAAAGGTCACATCTTGTTTAGAGCCGCCGCTCTTTCCTTGCCACATACTCCAAACACCAGAAAAATGTCTTCTGTGCCAATTAGAGGTGTTAATGTGGCAGCCAAAGATCACCAACTCTTCCATGCATAAGCTGGTTCAGTGGTTTAATTCCAGCAGTGGGAAGAGCTATGATGAAAATCTAATCCTCCAAAAGCTTGTCTCAAAAACACTAATAGGGTGACGTAAATTATTACCAATTGGCCTAAGATGTAATAGGATTTTTTTTTAATGACAGAGCTGCTTCTGTGAAATCATTTACTCGTGAGTAGCAGGACTGCCAGCTAATTAAAGAGCTGTAGCTAATTTATCATTTCCTTAAACATTAATCCATGCTTAAATTTTAATAAATTTTAATATTACCAAAACCCCAGTATAAGGGCATTTCTATGCACTGAAGGAAATGAAAGATAATCAATAAACATTTTAGTTGGTTAATCTACTAATTACATTAGATTCACCAGAGCTGGCATTACGAATGGAGGTAATGATCCTGTGATGATTCAAGCATGTATTAGGTTTGTTATTGAACAATGTGATTCTAGATGAATTTAGTGCACAGAATTAGAGAGTTGTATTACATTTAGTGTAGTGCAGTTTATTTGTACTGGATGTCTCTATGAGGTGTCTATACCAGACATAAGGGATGTGGGTGGTTGCTGATCAGAAGGTTGGCGGTTCGAATCCCTGTGATTGGGTGAGCTCCTGTTGCATGTGACTACATAATGCTTGTGCATGTGCTTCTGCATGGGGGTATATATGGGATAACATCCTAGGCCCTTTTAAAATGTGTTTTTTTTAGGGGGGGTTATTGGACTGTTGTTTATTTTGATTATATATTTTCTGGTTTTATATTTTGATTTTGTTCTGTGAACCACCCTGAAACGCCTGGGTATAGGGCGGTATATAAATACTACTACTACTACTACAACAACAACAACAACAACAACAACAACAACAAATGAGGCAAGGCATTATGTACCAGATTCCAATCTATGGACTGGGGTGAGAGACTGACACACACACACACACACACACACACACACACACACCACCTTTGTTATACACCTTTAGGCACCAGGCAAAAACATTCCTTTTCAACCAGGCCTTTGGTTGATCTTATTGACATCCAACACCCTTTTAGAATGTGGCTTTTATGGGGGGTGTTATTGGGTTACTATTTTTGGTTTGAGTTTATATGCTGTGGTCTTGTTGTGAACCGCCCTGAGACCTCCGGGTATAGGGCGATGTATAAGTTGATTATTATTATTATTATTATTATTATTATTATTATTAACAACAACAACAACACTTTATTACGGTTGTAGACATGTGTATGTGTGCGCACACGCACTACCAGAACAGTCATGTGGTACAACTTTTACTGGACTCATATAGTTTCAGGGAAACTATTCTACTGCATCCACCTCTCAGACGTGTTGCTTTGTCTGTTGAAGGAGCATTGGGAGGGAGAGTTGGGTGTATTCGAACACTGACAGCCTGTAGTGATAAAACCCAGCGGAAGCTGCACCATGTGTGATTTCTGCTCTTAGCGCTCCTAAATATTGCTTAAGCTGACCCATCCCTGCACCAGAAGAAAATGGTTTCCACCACAGGTCAGTAGAAGGGTCTGATTCATATGTGACAACAAATAGTGTGGTTGCCGTCAAAAATGCTCGAGGAGACACTTCTGTGGTTGTTGGCATCCATCTTTATCGGAAGACAGTGGAAGAGTACACCTTCAAGAATAAAGTCAAACCATTGGAAAGTTACAGTGCCTGCTGTGGCTGTGGAGACCAATATGGGAGAGACATGTTTTATTTCAGAGGCAGGGGGCAAAGGAAAGCATCCGGTTTTGCTGCTACAGGTACACCAGGGTGTTTCTTCCTTCTGTGCTCCTCCCAGTGGTCATTTCTCCCCTGGCCACTACTGTAGATACACGATCTGACTATCTGTCTCCACACACTGTGGTCATCTGCAAGGGATTCCCATATGGTTGCTCGGCTTCATGTCTTGTTAGCCAACATCTTTGTAACAGAGTTGGTCTGCCAATGGGCCTGATGCCTGAAGCCAATGCTCCATAGAGCACGTCCTTGGGGATCCCGCCAGTCCTCGTTCTGTATGCATGACCAAGCCAGGATAGACGTCGCTGAGACAGGAGTGAAAACATGCTGGGAATGTGGGCTTGGGAGAGCACATTTTTGTTTGAGACTCTGTCCTGCCATGCAATGCCCAAAATCTTCCTGATGCAACACATATGGAAGGCATTCAGGCATCCCACCTGGCTGGTGAATGTTGCCCACAACCCACTTCCATAAAGCAGCATGCTCAACATGCAAGCCTGGTAGACCTTCACCTTGATATCAGACATTACCATTGGTACTGGAAACAGCATCTCATTCTCCTATGCCCTTTTGGAGAGGCGAGCCATTGCCATAGCTGCCTAGCCAGTACACTTGTCCAGCTCAGTGTCAATGAAGAGGTTGGTGGTTATGGTGGGGCCCAGGTAGACAAAACAATCTACCACATCAAGTGTGTGGTCACCAGTGTTGGTTCATGGAGCATTAGTGATGTCCTGATCTAGGGTGTTGGTCTTCGTCAGGCTGATGGTGAGGCCAAACTACATGCATTCTTAGACAAAATGGTTGATAAGTCCCTGTAGTGTTTTCTCGGAGTGCACTGTCAAGGCTGTGCCATCCACAAACAGCATTTATCGGATGAGAACCCACCACACTTTTGGCTTGGCATGGAGACCTGCCTGGTTGAACAGACTCCTGTCGCTCCTTGGAGGAATGTACACACTGTCTTCAGTTAAACTAAAGGCATAGGCAAGAAACAACAAAAAGAATATGCTGAAGAGGGCTGGGATGAGAATGCAACCCTGTTTCACATCACTCTTTATAGGGAAGGCATCTGAGAATGAACCATCATGTTTTTGTGGATGGACAAGATACACTTATGGACCTTAGGTTGGTATCTTATCTTGTTGAGCAGCATGAAGTGTCCTTTTTGGCTGAAGAGGTCAAAGGGCTTTGTCAGGTCTATGAAGATGATGTACAAGCGGCGTCTCTGCTCTCAGCGTTTCTCTTGCAGTTGGTGCAGTGAGAAAATAATGTCAACTTATGACCCCTAGACCTCTGTGACTTGAGATAGACCCTGTCAGAGAGTGACTGTAATCTGCTGAGAACTAAATGGGCAAAGGCTTTCCCCACAGTACTCAACTGGGAGATTCCACAGTAGTTGTTACAAACATGTTGGTCACCTTTGTTCTTATAGAGGGTCACAATGCTGTGGTTGCACATATATTATGGCACGGATCCTTTTCCCCAACAGTGCAAGAGAAGGCCATGGAGGTGCATTATGAGGGAGGAATGAGGCTGACTTTCAGCACTTCTGTTGGGATTCTGTCCTGTCCTGGGGCTTTACCACATGTTTGAGAGTTGTTGACGTTCCTCAGATCATCAAGGGAGGGAGAGACAGCCAACTCTTCCAAGTCAGGCAAAGTCTGTATGCTGTCAATTGCTGTGTCGGAGACCATGTTTTCCCACAAGTACAGTTCTTGATAGTGCTCTGTCCATTGCTCCATCTGCTTGCTGCGATCTGTAATGAGCTCTCCAGACAAGGTTTTCAGTGGTGCAGTTTTCCTGACTGTTGATCCAAAGGCTGTATTCATGCCTATGTACATTACGCAAGTGTTGCCACTGTCAGCAATGAGTTGAATGCACAGCTTTAGCCAGTAGTCATTTGGCAATCTGCTGGGCACCACTCCTTACCTTTCTCTGTGCAGCAAGCATATTCTCATAGAGTGTGCATTGCAGTGATAACAGGCCTCCATGTCCTTAATGCCAGCCTCAAACCAGTCAGGGACCTGCTGATCTCTTTTATGGAAAGAGGGCATACCTGTGTTGTAGTTGCCTTTTTGATGTCGTTCCACTGTGCTTTGATGCTGCCTCTGGGGCAGTGTTTGTTTGAGAAGCATGGCTTTTCGAGGGAATCAGAGAAGTTTTACTGATGTGGTTCAGCCTGAGCCATGTGTGAGTCAGTGTGAGTCAGGTGTGAGATTCTACACACACACACACACACACCAAACAGCACTGAGCACAGTATTCTTAATGCAAGCCATGACACCAACACCTTATGATGTTGTTATTTATCAAATGCATTAGTCACTTTCCACATATAGTCGCAAAGCGACTGACACAGATGAGAAATGTATTGCATTGTGACAAGTGAAGAGACTATTATCAGTACTTATAGCTGGATGACTGCTGAATGCCTTGACAGCTGGTGGCTTCTAGCTGTTGACCATACCTTCACCTGCTTGGGTGCTGAAGAAAATGGTGGCTCCTAGAATGTTGCTATAAAAGTCTGAGTTTATGAGGGTTTGTTTTTTTGTTTTTTTTTAAAGTAAAGGACCCCTGGACAGTTAAGTCCAGTCAAAGGTGACTATGGGGTTGTGGCACTCATCTCGCTTTCAGGCCGAGTGACTAAACTGCTTCTGGCACAATGGGACACCTCCCCACTGCAGTGGTACCTGTTTATCTACTTGCACTGGCGTGCTTTCAAACTGCTAGGTAGGCAGGAGCTGGGACAGAACAATGGGAGCTCACCCCATCGTGGGGATTCAAACTGCCGACCTTCTGATCGGCAAGCCCAAGAAGCTCAGTGCTTTAGACCACAGTGCCACCCACAACCTTTGAGTTTATGAACTGGCTGCCAACAGGGAGGCTTGAGTGACAGGTGAAATGTATACCTTTTAATAACTGTGTTCATAGGTGCCCCCCCCAAGTATGTGGTGATGGGGCTGGAAACCCCCCCCCCCAAGTCTTGAGAAACCATGGCCCTGTCGGAAGATCGTGTCTGAAGATGACTCCTGGCCATAAATTAGGAACACGTCCCTTCCTACCTCGGTGCAAGCCATTCCGAAGCACCGGGCATGTCCTCCCAATATCATGCAGAGCAATAAAGTGGAACGAGGCAAGATATGTGCTACTGGCTAAAATTTATTTCTAACTACGAAGGACAGAGTAAAAAAAACATGTCTGCTCTCTGTGAGAACAGTTCGAAGAAGAGGGAACAAAGAATCAGGAAACAGTTTTACAGCAACACCCGTCTCCTGCGACTTCCAACAATCTGTGCTGGAATGTGAAACAGAGTCTTGCGACTCCCAAAAACTGCACAGTGAGAGAAACAGAAGTCCAACAGGCCCACGGTGGCAAAAGGCCTCGTTGGGCATACCTGCGGTGGTGGCAGAACTCCCCTGGCCTCCCAGACTCCTACCAGTGTGTGATGCAACACAAACACAATGTCACACGGAAATCAGCCCCTCTATGTTCATTGCCACCCCCTAACCAGATTCATATCTTACTCAATCATGAACCCCACTGAGGTGCTTTGGTCTAGTCATATCTTTCAGCCTAAACATACTTCACAGGGTTGCTATAAGGCAACTGTGAGGTCACCAGCTATATGCTGCCTTGATCTCCTTTGGTGGGAATGCAAATTGTGCATAGTTGTATTGTACAGTTTTATTTTGCAACTGATGGAGTCTTGAATTGGCCATTTTGACAGATTAGACTTCTACATTGATTAAATATGATTCAGAACTACATATGCAAATGCTGTACAATCTAGAAGAAGATACATAATATTCAGAGTATCATTATTTCAATATAAAGAGGCAAGAACATTTGGAAGGGCAGGAATTTGTTTTGCAGTGTTAATGGGAATTTTCATATGACCTTTTTGTTCATAGTCTTAGACAGTTCTGTTACTGGTCTACAAGCTGAAGAATGAGATCTCAGGAAATTGTTTTCATTAAAACCCATTTGCAAGAATCAGGTATTTAATACTGCAACTCCACAGGCTTTGGGAAATTTGGAAAATGGTTCACACATTAAAATAAATCAGAGGTTTAAGAGCCTGTAAAGTTTGCTATAAATTCTTATAGCGATAATGGTAAAAGGCAATTGTGTGCAGTAATAAACTACTTGAAATAGATGATGATTAAGCAACTTTAGATTGAATAACTACACTTCGTACTTAACTTTACTTTATCCACACACATTTTTACTTTGTCATGTATTTATCTGAATTTTTATGGCAATGCATAATCATGCAGAAGAAATTGGAGTAGTACTATATATAGTGCACATATATTTTACTCCAAGTTAAAAAAAAATACAAATTGCATGGCCACAAGCTTTATAGAAAACCCCATAAATTGTAATTATACTTGATTTTCTGACTCAAAAAACTTAATCCAGTATAAACTGTCAATACATTTATTGTAGTTATCATATTGCAGGCTATTAAATATGTACACTGTGTGTGTGTGTGTGTGTGTGTGTGTGTGTGTGCGTGTTAGGATGTGTGCATTGAATTTTGAGTAACTTGACAAAACCAAAGGGCGCTCCCTCAGAATCAGCCCAAGCCAAAGGAAGGGCCTCCACAGTAGTTCAGCCAAAAAGTTATAAATTCCGTCTTTAAAAAATTAATAATAATCAAATTTTAAAATTGCCCAGCACAAAACACCAGAACCTATTTTTAATTTGACAAGTTTTATCCACAAACATCACACACTTCTTTCAAAAAGAATTTCCCCATAATAATGAATGAAAAGGTACAAGTCTGCTGGTTTCCTGAATTGGGATTTCGATTTGGACCCATGTTCTATGGTATATTAGTAGTCCAGTTCCCCATCATCAAGAAAGAAGAAGATGAGAGACTTCCTCTCCTGACTTTCTTACTGTTTTCATTAGGCAATATCATCTCCAGATGATGATGGCTCCTACAGCAGTCCCAGCCCATTGGACTGTGTCTAATTTAGGAACAGACAATTCCTGCTTGAGAAATCATGCTTTGGAGGGCATGCCAGGAAACCAGGAATTATGTTCACATCTTGTGGGGGTGTAAACATGCACGGTTTTTCTGGCAAAGGGTGTTTAAGGAGATAACAGAAATAACCGGGTTCAAGCTGACTAAAAGCCCAGAGGTTATCAATTTACAGCTGCACAAATTATGATAGCTAGGAAGCGGCAATCATAATATAAAATGGAAGAATGGTATAAAGAGGTGTGGGATGTCACTATTAATGATAAATTAACATGTGCCATTAAGGTAAGACAGGGAATATGTGGGAGAAATGATTATGGGGAGATATGGAGGGTGCTTATAATATTTGTACTGTTAGAAAGGGGTCAAACCATCACAAGAGGTGTTGAAATTTTGGGAGGTTGGATAGCTATAATGGAATGGTCTCGGTGGTAGGGTGCACATTTTTATTCTTATTTATGTATGATTATTACTTTGTCGAATAAGTAAATAAATAAATGAGAGAGAAAGAGACAGAGAGAGAGAGAGAGAGAAGAGCGGGGGAGCAGTGCTGTAGCTTAAGCAGTCCTTGGCCATTTCGCCTGGGCCCAACAAATCACACAATTAAAGAGGGAAAGAAAAGAAATTATGCTAGTCTTGTTCATACTTTTTGTGCATCTTTTGAGGAGGAAGCACCCAATTCACTGGAACTTTGCTTCCGGTGGAAGAGTATCTTTTTCTTCTATGAACATCGCACTTTCGCTTCCATGCAGACATTTCCCACACCTTGGCCTTTCAGATATGGACGGGTTGTTTTGTGCTATGCTGAGCAAAAGTGTCTGTGCTACCAACAAGCACACATGGGCAAAGACCCCTCCCCACCACACATTAACAGTTTACATTTCCAGAACAGACAGAAATAAATGTATGGTTTTGATAAACTGAGTCACCAACCCTTGTAAAAGATCTCAGATTAATTACCTCAGGAGCTGGTGATTAGATGGGAGGATGACGGAGAAAGGGCACATTCTATAATTAAAAAACTCCTACTTCAAAGATCCTGATGGAAAAACCACTAGTTCCCCACTGCTATGCCAATTATGACCCAAATTCCGGCAGTTTAGGTGTATGAGCGCCTGAATGAATCAGTACACTGAAAATGCCCTTGGGGTATTCTTGAGCTTTGCAGCTGACATGCCCTGCCCTATCTTCCACCTAGATGCTAATTCACCAATGCTTTGATTTCCTTATCCAGAAGGATTTGTTTATAAGCTTAAGGATGTGGTGTATACCTTCAATAGTAGCTTATACAACAAGAAAACTCCAGTTTTCATATCATTTTTTGGTACCATTTTAATTCTTGCAACCAGTGAGGAAAGATTTGTACTCACAGGGCTTTTTTCAGCTGGAACTCAGTTCTGGCACCTCCTTGTTGGGTACCATTGCCATTATAAGAAAATAAGGGAGTTCCACAACCTCTTTTTCTAGAAAAATAGGACTGTGTGCTCATATTACTGGACAACTCTTCTACAAGGGTGTTAGAGGATCTTTATAGTGTTAAAAGAACACTATAAGTCTGTAGGGGATTGTGGGATATAGGTAAAAAGGTAAAGGACCCCTGGACGGTTAAGTCCAGTCAAAGGCGACTATGGGGTTGCGGCGCTCATCTCACTTTCAGGCCGATGGAGCCTGTGTTTGTCCACAGACAGGTTTCCAGGTCATGCAGCCAGCATGACTAAACTGCTTCTGGCACAACAGAACACCATGATGGAAGCCAGAGTGCACAGAAGCGCCGTTTACCTTCCCACCACAGTGGTACCTATTTATCTACTTGCACTGGAGTACTTTCAAGCTGCTAGGTTGGCAGAAGCTGGGACAGAGCAACGGGAGCTCAGCCCGTCGCAGGGATTTGAACTGCCAACGTTCTGATCGGCAAGCCCAAGAGGCTCAGTGGTTTAGACCACAGTGCCACCCGCATCCCTATTCTGGGATATGGACTAGGATACGCAGTAAATTCACACAGACTGCTGGACACCTGTTGATTCAGTCTTATTGTTTCCCTGTTCATAAATGAGAGAACCCTCTACAGTAGCCTTCCCTGATCATGGATCTCCATATGTTATTGGAATACAGCCTCCATCATGCACAATCTGCATGGCCAAAGGTTCCAGCCCAACAACATCTGAGGCTCCAGAGTTGAGGAAGTCTGCTCTAGAATGTGACCTGGCAACATATTGTAAGATTAGCAGTCATGCCAAGCTTGCCCACCATCATGGCTTTCTTGTTGAGGAATCCCAATAAGCTTTTGCAGAGAAGTTTCAAAACCGTGGCTCTTTAGGATAAGCAGCAATCTAACTACACCTGGTCTATGTTGCAACACAGGGTGGAAGGCCATAAACATGAGAGAGAGAAAATGGCATCCATTACAGAAGAAGCTATGAAAACTCATTCCATTTTCCAGCACACTACAGTTTATTTTCATGGTATCATAAGAGGAAGCTGATAAAGGAAGCTTTAAAACAATAGCAGCACCTCTATGTTTTCAAAGTGCTTTCATTTAATTGCTACTCTTAAAAATCAGGGTTTAAAATCAGAGCAATTATACACATTTTATCTAGGTTGTATTTTCTTTTTTGCATTGATATAGGATATATTCCTTGTTCCGTTTTCTTTAAACATAAAAATGACTCCTTTAATGTAATGGAAGTCAAATTAATATTTCATTAGGCCAGTTGGATAACTTTTACAAACCTCACTGATAAACAATGAAATGAAAAATTCAGCATCTCCCAATGAATTCAAAAACTTATTTAAATTCTTCACAAGAGCCGATTTTCTTTTTCTCTTGGGATTTACATAACCATTTGGTATAATTATCTCCTCTCTCTTTTATGAGCTCCTATAAAGGAAATAAAACATCTTTTATCTTTGCAGCTAAAGAACAAGTAGACAAAGCATTTTTCTTATTCCTTTCAAATTCCAGAGGTGATGATAAGGAGCCATTAGATAACATTGTAATCAATTGTCACGTCTTATAATTGAAAAATAAAGATGTAGAGCAGGGGAAGCTGGAGTCTGTCCCCGTAACATTTATCATTTGGGATATGTTTTCCTGTTTTGTCTTATCAGGTTTTCAGTCATGAATACACATTTCTATTTTATGAGCTACCCTGGCAGTTTGCAATTACTCCATCCCATTTAATGCAACTAGAAAATGAATTAATGGCTCCTTCTTGCTCCACCATGGCTCTAAATGTCCACCGCAGTGTATAGCAGTAGTTCAGGCAAAGAAGCAGCAGGAGGAAAGCAAAGTAGTAAAGAAAATTTCTATTTATACACCGTTACATGCATTGGCGAGTGGCGGCGACGGGGGGCATGTGTGCAGCTATGGATATGTGCCTTGAATAATGGAGTAAGTTCTCTAACGGTTTGCGCGTATCAGAGGCAAAAGAAGAATGACATCTTCTCATGCAAGGCGCGATCAAATAAAGCCAACTGAACAGAAGAGGGAAGGGAAGAGAAGAGAAGCAGTAGCTAGTTGAGCAGCTGTTTGCATTGGGAATTGGAAGATGAATGGCAAGTCCGACAACAATTTGCATGAGCAGCTAGATGAAGAATAGTATGCTCATCACCACTTTGTATGGGCAAATTTGGTAAGCAAGAGCAAAGCAGGAGCAATTTTTAAAATACCAACAGCTAACCTCCCAGGCTGAATGATGCACAATTAGCCACTCTGAACTTTCCTTTAAATGAGGACAATGTGCACTAACACTAGGGGCTGAACTAACATGCTAAATCACAATTTAGTATTTCATGCCCCATGAGTCAAAACTTACATTGGCTATATAAATATACAACCACATTCCTTCCAGATTCTCTCCTGTATTAATAGCCCCTGTGGTCACAGTTATTCATCCTCTGGGCATATCCCATGTGCACTGCTGCCTAAATCCAGATTACAAGCAGGGCAGAGAAGGAACCAGGTGTGTTTATATAGTAAAAAGCATCCTTCAAATAGCCATTTAGCCTTATGACCTGCAGTCTGAATTATTCCTGAAAGAGGACTGGCAGTGTTGTTGTTTAAGCACTGGGAAAATATATTTGCCATTGCCAGTCTCCATTAGTAGCCTGGCAGGTGCATTTTGTGCTAATGGAAGTCTCCAAGAAGTCTTCAAGGGTAGTCCCATGTGCAAGGCATGGCAGCAGTCATCTTAGGAATTACCAGAATGTGAATAAGAAGGCACAGCTGGTCCAACAGTCTTAGCTGCTGAAAGGTGCTACATACCACAGATGCCCCTTGGATATCCAGTGAAAATGTTGGCTCTGTCATCACCCCAGATGCTGAGGGAGTGATCTACAATAGACTGAACACCATCTCATTGGTCAGACAAATCACCTACCAACAGAACCTGCCAATTTATTTAGACAGAGTTTCGTTTCATTGGCCCTCATCCAGGTCATTACTGACCTCAGACATCGATTTAGTAGCTCCCCTGCCACACATGCTAATAATTAAAATATTTAGGCTTCATCGCACTTTGATTGCCTGCCTATTTTCCTTCTTGGTTACCCTACTGGCAAGTGTCCCCTTGTGTTTATACATTTAAAAATCAGCACATTAGATAATCTGGAGACCTTTTTGAAAAACAAAAAAAACTCCTCTCTGTCACTATTGATGGTGTTCTAATCCATCAAACGATGTAGGTAAGACCCTATGTACCTCCTGTCACAATTCCTGTTACCTTCCATGGGTGAAATGGATAGCTTCTGAAGCTGAGAGCCCCTTTGACTCATGTAAACTCCCAGTGTGATTTAGACCCTAGGGAATGAAATCATGTGAGGAGCCAACAGAAATACTGTAATGTCAATGCATGACGGGTGGCAGGAGTGAAGAAGAAGAGAAGAAGAGTTTGGATTTGATATCCCGCTTTATCACTACCCAAAGGAGTCTCAAAGCGGCTAACATTCTCCTTCCCCTTCCTCCCCCACAACAAACACTCTGTGAGGTGAGTGGGGCTGAGAGACTTCAAAGATGTGTGACTAGAACCAGAGGCATTTCTCTTGAGCATGACCAACGAAGAGATACCCAGTCAGGATAGAGTATTTTTTATGTATGCCACCACAGCAGCGAGAATTTTATTGGCAAGGAACTGGAAGGGTGAAGAGCTACCAACAGTGGAAGAATGGCAAATGAAGCTAATGGAATGTATGGAACTCGCAGAACTGACCGCTAGAATCCGAGACCAGAGGGAGGAGAAGGTGTCGCAGGATTGGAAGAAATTTAAGGACTATTTATTGAAATGTGCTAAATTGAATGTGTGAACATTTGTGCAGAGTTACATAGATGTATTGGCTTTAGCAGATTAATGTTAGAAATTTTGATTCAGTAGAAATTTTTAGATGTGTTTTACTTTATGATATAGAAGGGTTTAAGATACAGCATATAAGATATGATTTATAGATTAAGAAATATTATGTTTTTAGGAATTTGGTAAAAGTTAATGAGAAAAGAAATATAGCTACCTAAACATTATATGAGATCTGAAAGGCAGTGGAGGGAACGGGGGAAGTCCCTGACGAAGTTAAAAAATAAGAAGAAAACAGATTGATGTTTATTAAGGTTTGTATTCTTTTTATGTTGTGTATTGTTGAGTATGTATTTTGTTTTTTTTATGTATTATGTTCTTGATGTTTTTATGTTGTTATAATGTTATGTTTTTTTGTTTTTGTTTTTGTTCTGTTTTATTGGAAAATAATAAAATCTCTTTAAAAAAAAAAAACAAAGAAGTGTGACTAGCCCAAGGTCACCCAGCAGCTGCATGTGGAGGAGCAGAGACGCGAACCCAGTTCACCAGATTACGACTCTACCGCTCTTGACCACTGCACCACACTGGTGGTGATGCAACATAAATATTTTTTATATATAAATTGATGCAATGTAAATTCAATAAATAAATAAATAAATAAGCAAGCAAGAGGGGGTGGAGCCAGAGAACCCTCTCTGCCCCCTCACAGGATGAGGAGAATGATCGAAAGGGTTTTTTGTCTAACTGGAATATGCAGTGTGAAACTTCGCCCATGCTGTGATGTGTTATATATATAGCTGAACATCAGAACTTAAGTCACCTTTGATTACAGTGATACCTCGGGTTACATGCGTTTCAGGTTACAGACTCCGCCAACCCAGAAATAACGCTTCAGGTTAAGAACTTTGCTTCAGGATAAGAACAGAAATCGTGCTCTGGCGGCGCAGTGGCAGCAGGAGGCCCCATTAGCTAAAGTGGTGCTTCAGGTTAAGAACGGACCTCCGGAACGAATTAAGTAATTAACCAGAGGTACCACTGTATACAAACACATTGTTATGAGTGGACACAACTGTGAACAGATTTACAAAGTTGGGGATCTGAAGAGAGAAAATAAAGCAGTCCTGAAAAGGAAATGTTATCTGTACTTGACATGTTGCTTGTTATCACTGCAGTCTGCAGAAGCGCTCATGAGAGATAAAGTCTCCTGTTAATGTTATCCCTTATGCTATGAAGATGGTTCTGATAAATTTGACAGTGGCAACGCATACATATATAGTAGCTGCTCGAGACACGAAACGATGTCCACTCTTACCAGAGCAATAAATTTACTTGATTGGCAGTGTCCCAAACAATCCAACACTAACAGTTCTTTTGAAATCGTAATTTGAAATAGATCTGTTCTCAGCCTCACCTAAGCTTTAGTGGAAAGGTTATTCCAGTTTTTAATCAAGAAACATTAACCATGTTCCTTCATAATGAGTTTCCTTAAAACAAATTGGGAACCATATCTATTGTACAGCTGCTCTCATTTTTTCTCTTGGATTACCCCCTGCCCCCGGCATAGCCCCACGGCTGTTATTCACTTTATTTGTGGTTTTCAGGCTCAGACCTTACTTTCCCATTCATTCATTCCCATTCATCCCATTCTGCCCGGACTCTGAGGTCCAGTGCCGAGGGCCTTCTGGCGGTTCCCTCGCTGCGAGAAGCCAAGTTACAGGGAACCAGGCAGAGGGCCTTCTTCGGTAGTGGCACCCACCCTGTGGAACACCCTCCCACCAGATGTCAAAAAACAACTACCAGACTTTTAGAAGACATCTGAAAGCAGCCCTGTTTAGGGAAGCTTTTAATGTTTAATAGATTATTGTATTTTAACATTCTGTTGGAAGCTGCCCAGAGTGGCTGGGGAAACCCAGCCAGATGGGCGGGGTATAAATAATAAATTGTTGTTGTTGTTGTTGTTGTTGTTGTTGTTGTTGTTGTTGTTGTTGTTGTTGTTGTTATGACTTTCCCCTCTCTTTTTCAGTGATGAGTATTTTTTCAGAACACAACCCACCACATGGCAATCTGATATTTGGCACATCTTGGAGAACCGCTTAATGCAAATCTATGATCACACTTCTCCCATCAAATTGTAGCACTAGTGGCCCACTCTTCACACCTGTCCCCACTTCCTTTTCATTCTAACATCTGCTCCCACTTTCTTCTGCCCCAATACACTGTGAACATTCTTGAGTCCCCACTTACAGGAGCATAGTTTTCAATGAAAAATGCACCAGAATAGCTTAGACTTGAGTGCATAACTGTCACCATAGCAAGATGTGTGACAGAGCTGCCTCCTCTCTGTGAAATCATAGTGACAGTGAAACACCATGGTGCACCTGTAGCAGCAAAACTGGATACCTTCACCTACCCTCTGCAACAAAGCATGTCCCTCCCATATCAGTCTCTACAGCCACAGCAGGTGCTGTAACTGGCAGGGAGTGGGCAAAGGAGGAATGGTGGAGACCGGCTCTCCATCCTGACCCTTCCAGGGAGGAGGAAGAGGAAGACAGTATAGATTTACAACAGGGTTTTGAGGGAGGTCGCAGCACAGAGGCAGATGAGGCGGGAAGTTGGGAAATCATGGGAGAGCCAGAACAACACCCAGCTGATATGTTATCACTAGAAAGCATTCCAGACCCTCCATCTCCCAGAACCAGGCGAGCCTTAAAAGTAGGAGAGCAAAGAGCTCAAAGACAGAGGGCATGTAGCAGCAGAATGACAAATGAGGTGGAAATTTCCAGGTGTCAAAAAAAGAAGAAGTTATTTTTGTATGCCACTGCTGCCGCCTGTGTTTTTTTTAGCCCCCTAAATGGAAAATGAGCAAGGTCCCAACTAAAGAAGAATGGCAACTTAAACTGATGGGATATGCACAGCGTGCGGACCTAACACACAGAATAAGAGAACAAGAAAAGCATATGTTTAGAGAAGATTGGAAAATGTTTATTGAATATATGGGGGGAAATTGTGTACACTTGAAAACGTTGGCAGCATTAAGATAAATTCAACAGTGTAAATAAGTTTTGATGGATGTAATAATGGAATACTGAATGGTTTAGTTTATATAAAATATACACAATGTTATGGAAAATGAACCACGGAAAGAGAAGAAAGGAAGTTTTTGATATTTATCCTCTCTCTGTAAAGATTGAAATAGAAAAGGACTGTAAGTAACTTTTCCTTGTCTTTATACTTTCCTGGGCAACCAGCTGGGAGCCGCTAACAGCACCCTGACATAGACAACTGTGTCCATGATACTGTGTTATGTATGTTCATTATGTGTCCTCTGCTCTAAGCTTGAGCCTGGACTAGGATTCTGAGCCCTGATTCAATACATTATATCCAAAAACGTAGCATTGTCAGGGTTTGAGCTACTGGCATTGGCTCTTAAGCTCCGGGTTACGATTCGCAGCTTGTGGGTTTAGACAACCAATCATGTTGAGAGTGGGAGTGGCCCAGGTCTTCAGAAATACATATGAGCAGTTGTTGTTCTGTTCCTGATGCCTCAATAAAGCCTTTAAACTGAATCCCTGCCTTGGGTATTGCTTGAACCCACATATACTTCGTCCTGCACACAGAGCTTATGCACATTTATAGATGGCATATGCATAGGGTCTTTCTGACATTTTACTGAAGGTACATGATGGTGCAGCTAGGGGGTATGATCCTGCTTTCTTGTCCACAAACATTCAGGGTACATTCAGAGGCGAGGAATATTGTGCTAGCTTTCCTGATTAGCCTTGTTCTGTGCCTAACAAGCGCAATAAGCCTTTGCACAATGGTGCTGGGGCTCATAGATTGCAGCAAAATACTGGCTATTTTGTCCATGTCTGGGCTCATGGGAAAAAGCTGTCTTGGCTAATTGTCAAAACAGGGGGAACAAAAATATATGTTTGATGTTTCAGCTATTTGCCTGCATATATTTAACAGCTAAGATTCTTGTAACATGTAAGTAAAAATGTGTAATGCTCCCTCTATAACAGATTAGTTGTTAAAGTGGGTTAGTTGTTAAAATCACTCTGGCTTTTACATACCAACAGAGCAACTGTCCTGAAATCTTTTATAGGCCCTTTTAAAACAGAAGACTTTTATGAAAGAGGGAGAGAAAAATCTATGCATGTAGTTATCCCTTCATTTAAAAATTAAAGCACACCCCCCCCCCACATAGCGGAATGGTTCTCTGCCAAAGACGTCAGAAATTTGGAAACCGAAGTAGACAAAAACAGTAAGGGATGTAAATAAAAAACAGAAGGGATGGTGAAGATATTTATGCCACCACACTTTCAGCAAGTACTGTTTATGGACTCCTAGTAATAGATGAGAGGTTCCGGTATTTTGATATTTCTTTGTATAAAGTATTCCAAGGGCAGTGCTGGGAAATAATGAAATAGTGATTCATGAATTGCCAGCCTCTTTTATCAAATCTGTTTAGACACTTGTTCTGTTAATAAAACCTAAATGTAAAACAGTGCTGCAACTCATATTTCATATTTATTATTGACGATTCCATTATGGCAAGTGATTTATCTCAGTATTCTTCAGTTATTAGTTGCTTTAAGTCTTTTTGCCATTTACTTATTAAATTCTCTTTTTTGGAGCGCTTCATTTCATTCATAACATTATAAATCCATATATATATATATATAATCTCACAGCGGGTAGTTAGTTTCTCCTTGCCTCTCATTATTATCTACCAGAGGTTCCCTTTATCACATACATCATTTACAACTTACTGCAGTGAATCCCTGAAGGCAGTGAGACTTGAGTTTAAGAGAAGAATAAATACTCTCTGCTAGCTGTTGGACACACAAACCCTCCAGTCAATGGGGATCCTGTTTGATCAAGGTTCCTGATTGCATGGAGGTGGGGAAAGAAGGAATAGAAAACCAGGTGGAAAGATGACTAGAATTGAATCATCTGACTGACTGCAACACTATTTATTGATTCATTTACTGAATTTATATGCTGCTTTATACCCAGAGGTCTCAGGGCGGTTCACAGAGCAAAATCAGAATATAGAACCACAAAATATACAATCAAAATAGAAACAACAACCCAATAGCCCCTCCTCACAAAAAAACCACCATATTTTAAAAGGGCATAGGATGTCAATCAGATCAACCAAAGGCCTGGTAAAAAGGGATCGTTTTTGCCTGGTGCCTAAAAGTGCATAATGAAGGCGCCAGGCGAACTTCCCTGGGGAGAGCATTCCACAGATGGGGAGCCACTGCAGAGAAGGCCCGTTCTCATGTTGCCACTCTCCGAGACTCTCGAGGAGGGGGCACACGAAGGAGGGCCTCAGAAGATGATCTCAGGGTCCGGGTAGGTGTATATGTGTCAGGGTAGCCGATGCCTTTTGGGCACCAGCTACGGGGCCAGCCTGCGGATGGGACGGCCGATAATTCTGGAGCCCAGCTCCCACCGCGCCGTGAAAAAAGGGGGTCCGCTGGCTGGAGTCTGAAGGTTGAGCTTGTGAGTTTGTGGTATCGATGCCTCGTGAGTCTTCTGCGAGCGTCCGTGAGTTCTAAGATGATCCGGAAAATAAAAAGAACTAAACTAAAAGGTGGCCAAAAACTAACGGCCAAATAAAGGTTTTAAGTAAAACCGAAAATGAAATAAAGACAACGGAGACTGCAGTCTGGTGAAGAAGCCTACTGCTACCCTGCGTGGTTGGTTTCAGTTTCTCTTTCTATCTGTGCTTGCCATGCAACGATGTTCTTACTCGGCTTGCCTCGCGCTTTCTCCACACCACAAACAGGGAGCGGGACTATTTATTAGAAGATCAATCAACGTCATAACAAGTATAACAACCAATGACAGTCCTGTAACCGGGCTAGATTTAGGCAGGAAGAAGACTATCGACCGTTACCTAATTCAAAATTGGAGCCTTTTTTACCCACGGAGGGATCCATGCAGTGAGCTGCCTATCGGTTCACCTTTTTACCTTTCCTTCCAAGGTGGAAGGACATCATTAAGTAAACATAAACAATCATAAATAAACACAAATGACCACAGGTGTAAAAGCACCTGTGAAACATATTCCCACATATATGGAAAGAGGTATTGCGGTCCAGAGCCATTTAAGGCTTTATTGGTCAAAACCAGCACTTTGAATTGGGCCCGGAAATTAATTGGTAGCCATGAAGAACACTAAGGAAATGCACCTATGCTACAATATTTTGCTGCAGTTCCCATCCAGTCTGAATTCTTTCTCATAAATCTCTCATGTTAAATCATATAATTGTTAATCTGATCCCCGCCTTATATATAAGTTGCTGTTAGACAGAAATGCGGAGTGTAAGTTCTACTAACAAATTTACTGTAATTTACTAATCTCTTTACTGTAACCTGTGAAAGGATCTCTTGGGTCTTTGAAGCTGCCTTTCCCTTGTTCTGTTAAGTCATTTGCTGTGGTATAAATTTGTAGTGCCGAGTAAATTGTATGTATGAACAGTTTTCCTGTATGGGGGGGGGGGTTGTAAGGGAAAGGGTTTACAGAATACAACCCCGGGTGGGGAAGGGAATGGCTTTTCGTGGAAAAGATTTTTCAGCAACAGTAGCTCACTGAGCTATTTTATTACATAGAACGCAGCTGATTCCATAGGAGCCAACTCCTAGGGACTGAGGAGGCTTCAACCTTCCCAATAAAATATTTGAGGATCCCCCAGTTGATGGACATTGCCATTCAAATAGTGTGCATACACTGTGTCGTGTGATCAATTATGCAGGATGGGGCTTACCTGCCCCCCACCCATATTTTATTCAAATTGGCACTCCTGGCTGACTCCAATTCTCATTGGCCCCAGCCAGCATGGCCAATTGTCATGGATAATGGGAGTTGTAGTCCAATAGCATATATTTAAGTAACCCAAAAGCAGTGTTAATAAACTTATATGCCGCTTATCCATTTAGAAGAGTCTTTGAGATATTCTTTTGGTTAATGATTATTTTACACGGGCACTCAAAAGTATTTTACAAGGATGATGATGGTGATTTTTTTTTTTAAAAAAAAAAACTATAAGGGCCAAACCATGAGGCCAATCTCTCTTTAAAATCAGTGATATTTAGAAGTGTTTCACTTTGGCAGAATTGGCTGAGAAGCAAGGTAAAAATAGGCCAAATAGACCAGCAAAGGTTAATATCAAAAATATGAGCAGCCATGGAGTCACCAAAAGCTGCCTTAATTAATCCAACTTTCAAATCGCCTTCTCTCCATGATGTCTAAATCCAATCCATAATAATCAACTGCACAGTAAACACCTCATATTTCACGTCGTTAACACGCAGCAGAATGATGTGCATCTTATGTATTGAGCAAATAGAGCTGTTAGAGTCATCAATACACATCTCGGGGAAGCAGAAATAATGGTGATGGAAAATGAGGAGAGGGTGCCTTTAGTGCTAGTGGAACTGATGCAGTAAAATTCTCCCTTCAAACCTTTACGCTCAATATGGGAAGGCGGTTTTGTGGGGAAGATACAAGGGAGTTCCGTATGCCCAGAGATCCTGTCCCTGTGCCCAGGGAGCCCAGGTTGAGTCAACTGAACATATCCTTTTGACCTGCCCATTTTATGCAGATCTTAGACAAAAACTTATAGCTCCATTCCTAGGCCAATTTAGCCTAGTAGACAGGGAAAGACAGGTTTTGTTTTTGTTGAAAAATTTCACTGGTACCACAACTTTCTTGGTGGCCAAATTTCTTTTAAAATACTGTTAAAATCGACAGTATTGACATGGGTCTAAATGTATAATCTACTTCTCATTGTATGTTTTAGTGTTAAGCTCCTTGAGATGTTTAGATGTTTTAATTTTTGTATGGATAATGATTGTGTACTGACTGACGGTCGAATAAATTTTATTGAATATGGGAAGGATGGAAGTGGAGCCAAGGGCATGTGAGGATGCTGAGAGAGCGACTTGTCAGCTTGACCCTGACTCCCTACTTTAAGCCAACTCAGTGTAGGGCTTTATAACTCACAAGGGGGGACTCTAGCGATGAGATCTATGGAGAAGGGGCACTTTGCACAAAGAACCAGTTTCAAGAATACCCGACAATCAATCATTATCTTGATCGTCCTATTAGTACCAAACACCTTTCCCATTGTGGAAGAGATGTTCAGCAGAGAGAACATCTCTGTCACACCTCCCATAGGTCTGTGAGGTGTGATACAATAGGGTTGCCATATTTCAAAAATTGAAAATCCAGATGCAAAGGTTGTTGAGCTTTCTTGGACAAAGTTTTTGAGCTTTTGGGGCAATTATTATTATTATTATTATTATTATTATTATTATTAAATACTATCAATTACTTGGTGTGTTTTTTTAATGACAAAAAGAAAGGATTTGTGATGGATACTTCCAGATTTGAATCCCACTTAGTAAACTCTAAGACCAGAACTCTTTCTAAAACATACCGGCTCCTCCTTGACTAGGAAGTCAAGGAGGAGGAGGTTAAATCAGCAATGATAAAATGGGCCCAAGACATCTATGGAAAGTCAATTAGAAATTTACAGCATGTGTTACGTATTGTTGTTGTTGTTGTTGTTGTTGTTGTTGTTGTTGTTGTTGTTGTTGTTGTTGTTAATTTATTATTTATACCCCGCCCATCTGGCTGGGTTTCCCCAGCCACTCTGGGCGGCTTCCAACAGAATGTTAAAATACAATAATCTATTAAACATTAAAAGCTTCCCTAAACAGGGCTGCTTTCAGATGTCTTCTAAAAGTCTGGTAGTTGTTTTTCTCTTTGACATCTGGTGGGAGGGTGTTCCACAGGGTGGGTGCCACTACCGAGAAGGCCCTCTGCCTGGTTCCTGGTAACTTGGCTTCTTGCAAGGGAACTGCCAGAAGGCCCTCAGCACTGGACCTCAGTGTCCAGACAGAATGATGGGGTGGAGAACTTCCAAAAGATGAAATACCGATGGCATTTAACCCCAAGCAAACCCTCCAAAATGTATAAAAGTGTTTCTAATATATGCTGGAGATGTGGAGAATCAGATGGAACTCTTGTTTTTACAGTTTCTTGCAAGCTTGAGCCTCTTAACATTAAATTCCCAAGTTGTGGTAAATCAAATAATCTTATGTTTTACTTTCAGCTTGGAGCCTTTACAAGCTCATCTCTTTTTCAGAAGAACATTGTCAAAACCTATTATTGTACAGATTCTTTGGAACCACCTCAGGTGCCCTCCTTTAGCTACAATATATAACCTAAGTATCTACAAGTACCACAAGGAAATATTTAATTACATTACCGTCATGGTTTGGCCCCAGCTTCTCATTCACTTCACATCCTTCTTAAGGGTCAGTTGGGTTGTTAGCATTTTAAATCTTTATTGCCTGTTCAGAGCTAGTCTTTCTGTTGACATCAGAGGACTGGAACAGGTCATAAGGGTGTCATTTTTACATAATTAAAAGTATTACGAACAAACAGTAAGCAACACATTTGGTTTTGAATTATAACAAGGTTCCAATTCAGATTAATCAGATGCCAACGTGTGCAAACTTTTCCATCTATTTTTTTTCCTCATGGAATTTTTCCAAAGAATTGTGCTGGCATTTTGCCTTAATGAAATGTAAGCTAAGCATGACACAGAATTTGGCAAAGATTAAGTAAGCAATGAGGGTGGGGAAGCCATTGGGAATGTTGTGGAGTGAAAAGGCAAACCTGCTGGTTAAATAGTACATAAATTAATGGTGAAAGCACCAATTAAAATAGCAGTTCAGTGGCAACTGCTTCATTTATATAGAGTTAGCATTCTAGCTGAGATATGGAAGGTAGAGTTGATCCTAATGTGTCCAGTCAGTTTCTCAGGGAATCATGTAGGGACCTCAATTTAAAAAATAATAATAATTAAAAATTAACTGCTGCATTCTGATATAATTCAACAATGCCGCCTGGAGCATATGGAATTTCACAGACTAGCTACGAACCTTGGATAGACAGCTATGCAGTGTTTTATTTCCGAATATACATCCTCGAGCTAATTCTGTTTTCACAGAGGGTAGCTCTCAGAACCAGCCAGCTCTTTTGTAATGTAAGTTTAGAGGCCTTAGAGAGATGCAACGAGCCTCTAAGCAACTTTTTCATTTGCCAAATAGATGCCTGATGCCATCACAACAGGAAGTCAGTCAAGAAAATATGGTAAGAATTTGTTCCCATTCTTGTTGTTGTTTAACTATACAAACAATATGTAATTAATTACTTTTTAAACATTATTTTGATGTTTCTTTTGCATTTAAATGATCATATTTTATGTATATAGTTAAATAACTTAGATACGTTACGTTAAATAGTGACTAGCGATACAAATAGTGTTTTGAGACAAGCAAACTGCAGTAGAATAGCAACACCACTGCCTGTGTCAATTACAGGTTGGAACAGAAATCACGGTCTTGTTGCATCCCTAAATTCACCGCAGCCTTCATTATGCATCCACATTTCATACATCCATAATAACTTGGAACAGAATCATTAGCAAGCATCGTTGTACCTGTGTGATATTTTGTCCCATGGTTTGTTGTTGTTGTTGTTGTTGTTGTTGTTGTTGTTGTTGTTTGCAGTGGTGGTACTACATTGCCAGTTCTGGTTATGATACTGTGGGACTAATGTGAATGACCCCGTGCACATTTTCTATGTATCTGCCTGGATTTGTGCATGTACATGTAATAATATCATTCTCTATACTACATTCATACTGAAAATCTGCATGGACAGGATATTGATAAAGTTGCCTGCCTCCTGTCTAGACATGCATAGTAGGTTGACATAGGAAATCGAATGCACGACTCTATTATGGCAAATTGGAATAGAAATCAATTGAATGGTGAGCGTGAAAAGGAAATTCAATATTATAATTAAAAACCAATTTAAAGAGTGAAATGTCAATAGAAAGATTGGCTACTATGAAAACATTTACACGAAATTACCGAGGTAATCCCCCACTGAGGGAAGGCCATGATTACAACTAATGAATTCATTCCGAGATCAATTTTATATTAAAAGCAGCTTTTAATTCCTATCTGCTTTGCTGACAGTTCCTAATACTATTCAACGTGAGGAAGCAGAGCTCCAAGAGTGGGATGGAGGAGGGAAGGAGAGAAAATTAAAGGGGAAAGTGGTGGGGAATAGAGGACAGCCCCTGTTGTGCTCTCCCTCCAGATACAGGGAGGAACATGCTCTGCGTAGTAAAGCTGAGAGCTTTCCTGACACTGGTTTTTCCCTCTGCCACCATTGCTACTGGAGACAGCAGCTGGATCGGAGTAGCGAAAAGTTGCAGCAGCCCAGAATGACAGTGGCCACTCTGTGTCTTTTCCCTAAAATTCATCTGAGGGAATAGTCTTCCAGCAACAAAGTATTCCGAATCAGAAGAATCTTTATTTGCATCAGCCACTAGCCATAGCAATAAGATAAAAGTCAAATGTACTGAAGATAGAGGTAAAAACTTAACCATAGAAAATACATTTTGGGGGTTTACGTCAATAATCAAATAGTAGATCTTATTCTAATTGCCCCCACTAAAAGCATTCCCGTTTTTGCTGTCACCTGATCATCTTGATTTGCTAAAAGAAAGGACACAGTAGCAATGGTTGAGTGACCAACTATGGATAATGACCTCACTCCATTATCCAACTATGGATAATGAGGGGTAATGACCTCACTCCTCAAATCTTTATAAAGAGTGCAAGCCACAAGCACATAAGCCACTGACTCAATATTGCCATCTCCGCAGGGACATAACCGTTTTCCAGTGGGATTTTTTGAAATCAACCCTCAAACACAGCCAAGGGCAGTATATTCCATCTTGCGAAAGTGAAAGCACGTCTATATTTTGGAATTGTGAAATTTTGCAAATCGGGTGCCCAAGTATCAAAATGACTAGGTGGAAAATAATCATACCATGGACAAAATTTCCTTATTGTGGCCAGATTATTCTGTCGCTTGATGTCATATAGGTGCTGTCTAATTAATTTATTTGCTTTGCTGAAGCCCAGTGTTAATAACTGTTGTGGTGATTCGAGGGCTATCTGGCTGCGACATCTGTCACCCCATTAATTGCCAGGGTTGATTTGGCTGATATGACTCTCTCTCAGCCCTCCATGTGCATTCCTCCCGAAGCTGCGCACTCTGCAGAAGAGAACGACCAACCCAGATAGAAAGAGTGTACCTCAAGGTCCAACAATGTACAATATTTCTTCACACAGTGAATATTTCAACACAGGATTTGCTACCACTAGATGTGTTGCATACCAGTTTGAACAGTTCCAAAAAGAGTGTATGTCTCATTCATGGAGGATAAAGTTAACAACAGCTAAGGTTGGGGGATAAATTGGGTTTGGTCCACATTTTAACGCAAACCTACCTAGCTGGCACATTTCTGGACTGATGCAGATATGTGGTGAACTCAACTGATGTATGGAAAAACAAAAACAAAAAACCTTCAAAACAGACAGATTTGCCCATTCCTAGCAATGGCTGTTAGTCATAAAGGTGTTTATGTGCCACAGCCAGTATCACAGGCAGAATGTCTCCAAAGAACACACACAGCTTTATTGTAGTTACAGGTAGGTAGCCGTGTTGGTCTGCCATAGTCAAAACAAACTAAAAAATATAAAAATTCCTTCCAGTAGCACCTTAGAGACCAACTAAGTTTGTTCTTGGTATGAGCTTTCTGTGCATTCACACTTCTTCAGAAGAGTGCATGCACAGGAAAGCTCATACCAAGAACAAACTTAGTTGGTCTCTAAGGTGCTACTGGAAGGAATTTTTTTATTTTTTTATTTAGCTTTATTGCAGTCCACTTCTTGGCCTTTTGGCTAAGATCAAGTGTGTATCTGAACAACACTTTCTGGGGATCATGGAATATATAGTCACATCTTGCTTGTGGGCATCCCAAATGCATATGGTTGTCCACTGTGGGAACAGGATGTTGGACTATGTTTAGTCTTACCCTGCAGGCCTGCTCTTATGAGCATCTGGAAGGCTCCCCAAAACTCCTTTAGCATGCTTCCCAGATGCCCAGTTGCGTCCTCCACACCACTTAAATGAGGCTTATGGGAATGCCTTGTGTCATAGTGCTTCAAAGTGTTGTCCTCTGAGGCAAACCCACTCTGGAAAGGCTGCACTGAGTTTCTCCCTGCTCCGAGGAAGAGGGAACAAAACAATGCCCCCTTCCCCCACAACTGTCTTTATATTAGAAAACATGCTTCAGTGTTTCTAAAATAATCCCTGTGTAATCTCTTTATAGCTTTCTAATGTTCATATTCCCTTTTGTTCTCTTGGATACATACATTTTCATGAAGTTTAGTGATCTATTCAGGCCTCAACACAATATGCATTCGAAACTCCCTCTCAATGACAAGGAGAGCTACTGAGGGATTTGTCTGGTGATGCCATTCCACCGCCGACTTTGTCTACAGTAATTTATTAGCATTAGCAGAATTCAATTACAGATGACACATAACAATAAGCAGACATTAATTAACGCTAAATACCCAAATTACTATGCGATGCTACTTCTATACTAATTTGTCCATTTATTAGTTCTGTGTTGCCACTTAAGAAATTAAATGGCAGATATATGCGTTACTACATTTCCATATTAATTTGTAGATTGCATTCTAAGATTCATTGTTATGTCCTGTCTTTTATGGTCTTTCTGCTGTATAGTTTTAACGAAAGCCACATTGCTATCCCGGCGCCAAGATTAGTGGGGGGAAAGCTGGTTTTGACAACAAATGTCAGCAGTAAACCTCCAACATTGAAATGAACTTGATGCACAGTACATTTAGTTATATGCAGATCCTGCAAATGTTGAGTAGAAGTGAAGCATAGTGATTTAGTGAGGGCTGTAATTTCATATCAGGGATTCACTGTCATTCAACATGCTTTAAGCAAGTCCTTCAAAGAACCTTTCAGCACCTGAATGAACTGCATAGACAACAGAACCAGCCCACAGGCATCTTGTGAAAATATGGAAACTGTCTTATACATTCTTCAAACACTACTTTGTGTGTAAATAACGCAGACCTTAGTTTAATAGAATTGAGACTATTGTTGATTTAGGGTATTGAAGCAGTACCAAAAATGCAAATACTGTATGTATCTCTCCCCCCGCCACCACCAGTTATATACAAACTCTCTTTCATGGTGCATTGGGCTCCTGGTTCTACAAAACTAATTTTCTAATCTCGGTGTTAGTCTGCTAATTCTAAAAAGCGCTTCTAACTCATTGCTTAATATGGGTGCCTAAACAGCCTAGTTGAGAGATATACTGAATGACATATTTCAAACACAATGAATGGCTACTGTGGGACCTAACTGTGACTAACTTCTCAGGACTGGTGCAAAAGAGCTGGAGAGGAGTAGCCAGCAATTTCCCACATCGGGGTGGGCAACATTTCTGCCCCCAATGACCGCAAGCAACAGTGGGTTGGTGGTGGCATGGCAAGAGTGGGTGATGGTCATGGCTGCCAGTAGAAGTTACTTGAGTCGGTGGTGGGCATGGGCATCCACAAGATCATTCATATTCATGCCCACAAATATGCACATTCCTCCCTTTCCTTAGCCTCATTCTTTAAAGGTAGTATTAGTTTGCAGCTTCCTCCTCCTTTTAAAGCTCTGTTCTCCTTCCCCTTCTTATAAGCAAGATCTGACCAGAGAATATCAGATGCATTGCTTTCCCATCACAGAGTGCAATAGGTAGATGTCTGTTTCCCTGGTTGGAAACAGGAAGAGGAGGAGGAGGAGGAGGAGGAGGAGAAAAAGAAGCCACCCATCTGACTGGGTTTTCCCAGCCACTCTGGGCGGCTCACAACAGAATATTAAAAAATGAATAAAGCATCAAACATTTAAAACTTCCCTCTAAACAGGGCTGCCTTCAGAGTGCTGGCTCAATCGTCTAGGCCACCAGGATTGTATGTAGCACAAAGCAGCACAATTGGGAAAGGTACAATCTCTGTAGCTAAGTATGTAGCACAGGTAACACAAGGTGGGCTCTCTGTGGGTTCACCAAAGCTTTCATTTGCACTCCTAAACAATTTTCTTCGCTTGTAAATGAGCATTACAATTGTAGCCTCGGTGTTGTCATTGCTGGCTTTCTGCACAATAACTTTGACGTCAGTTGTGGGGCCGGTGGGTGTGGCTTCCCCCAAATGGACTGGCAGGCAAAATGGGGAGGTTTGACAGGCCACATTTGGTCTGTGGGCCAAAGGTTCACACACACACACAGACACCATTTTATACCCACAAACAAGAGCACTAATCTTAGGAGAAGGGGCTGCGCTGCAACATAATGCTGCAACTTGTAAGCCTCACTGTGGCATTCCTAAAGAAGGGCACAGGGTTTAATATTGTGTGGCAGAAAAACTGAGGAGTTCAGCTTTGCTCTGCCTACCTTCCTGTCTTCACAGTGTCAATCACACTTTTTTGTTCATCAATCCACTTGTTTTTCTCTAATAATGCTAAATTTATCTACAGCTATCTGGGAGGTTTTGACCAAGTATGAATTAGAAATTATATCAAATGGTGAGGAGGGGAACCCCTTAAGCTGCAGTGAGCATCAGCAAAGGCTTTCTAATTAAAACAAAAAAGATGAAAATTAAACTGTTACACAAACATAAATGAGATCTTCCAGGAGGCTGCAGAACAGAATTTTTTTCCCAACCAGACACAAATAAACCATTTTTTATTAATTAGTTTCTATGCAGAACCGACAAGCGTTTGCATTGTTCTGAGTTGTACAGATTGTTTGTTAACCAGAACACCAATTCTCATATTATCAGTAGTGTAATGCTGCCATTGTGGAGGAAATAATTGCCAAAACCCAGATTGGAATCTCCTTAGCAGAGGTATCTGTAGTATCCCCAAGGCTGGAAACCAGAAACTGAGACATGGGGTTGTTACATTAGTGGTTATTGGGAGATAGCCACCAAGCAACTAAGGGGTGAATCCATTTTTCATGTTTTTCCAAATAGTGCATCTTTCTGGGTTTTGGTTTCAGGGTTTCCCTGATTGTATACTGACTTCCGTTGATCCCAAGCCATGCTGGGGTCTGTTTTTGGTCTTCTTTCTTGTCCTGTTCTAGTTCCAGGCATGAGTTGATCTTGACACCCAGTATGTGGAGTAGAGGGAAACATTTCCCCTCATCAGAGTACTTTGGTTTTGCTCATAGGACATTGAGACTCTTGGGCTCTTGAGTCCTGGATCATGAACACAAAGAGGTAAACACCATGCAGGATACAACAGGATTTATTTTGAGTTGCATATGCAAAGCAAAAGGCACAGGGTAAAAAAGCCAGTCTGCGCACCAAGAGACTAGCGCATGTCCTTTTTATAGACGATACAGGAAACCAAAAATAGAAACCGAAATTTGGCTCAGGGTTCACATGTTCTCTAGGATTGTAGCCTCCCAAAGCCTCCCTCTTTACCCTCCAGTCTGGGAATGTGTACTTGGCAGGCTTCCCAGAAATATAGCAACATCATCCAGTAAGCAACAAACAGACCCTCATTGTACGTTGAAGGTTGAATCTATTCATAGGACATGTGACTGCCTAATCAGCAAGAAAGCATAACTTCAATTAACCGGCAATAATACTTATTGCATTAGGTAGGAAATACAAAGGCATAAATCAATAATTCCCATACAGCAGGAATGAGTCTACTAACTATATGAAAATACCTTACAATAAATGGATTAATATAATATATTGAAAGAGAGCAAACTAAACTCTCCCTTCTTGCTAGCTACATACCAAATGTCTTTGTTCTCTCGCTGCCTCTCCAAGGGTATTGCGATAAGGAAGCGAGGCATCCTAGCCAAGGCTCAGCTCATACAATTCAAAGCTATTTCTCTTTCAGAGGCTTATAGAAACAATGCATAAATGTGTATAATTAATACATATCAATGGTATATGCAGGTACATGCAAGATACATACTTCTACAAGCTTGATGCTATCTCATTAATAAGACTAGTTCATAAGCTCATTAAAGGCTAAATCATATGCAATTAATATTACCAATACATAAGCACATTCCTTCTTATGGAAAAGGGGCCTCTCCCCGTCCCTTGTGATGGTGCTTCTGTGTTAGCAGGCAAGGTGCTATTAATAAAATCTAAGGCTCATTGTTTCAGACGGTTCTTATCATAGCCTCAAAGCAGCTGGCTGGTTTCCCAGAAATTCTTTAAGAAGCAATGTTAAAGGCACATTCCAGCTTCAAGGTCTATTCAAAGGGGCCTCTAAGAAGAATGTCTCTCTTAATATTAAGCAATACAGAAAAATATATTAATGCACAATGCTGTGAACAACACACAAATAACCAAGCTAAGAAAGCATTTAAAGGCATTAAAGATTAAAGAGCATTTATAATCAATATGGGATAATTAGCTATTTGAACTGTCCCCTTCAAGACAATCAAGCTAACTTCTATCTCAGAACTAACACCAATATCCTGAGTGCAGTGGAATACAATAATTTAGTTCGAGAAAAGGAGAGTTATGAATGTAAAAGGAAAAAAAATATGCAATCGGCGATTGAAAGATATGTGAGATCAACTTATTCCATTATAAAAATGATGATTACCAGTGCTTTTGGGGGGGAGGGGGGTACGCAGGGGTACGCATACCCCTAAACATTTTGTGAATCTTTGAAGTTTTGTCCATTTGCTGTATTTATTTTTCCCAATTTGAACTATAAGATGCTAGTTTTCTTGAGTCAATGAGAGTACCCCTAAAAATTTTTTTAGAAAAAAGCACTGATGATTCCCCCCTTATTATTGTTTATATTTTCCTTATTAAGTTTGTTTTTTTATTTTTTAAAAAGGAATGTGATAGAACACCGAGAGCTTCTTTAACGACACTATTAGTAGAAATATGCACTGACCGCAAGATTTACTTTGGATCCTAATTTGGTACTTTGGAAAACAAGCCAACACATTCCAAGATGCTTTGTAGACTTCCCAATCCAGATCAAGGTTTGTGGCTGATTACCGGTAAGTTCCGAGTGGCAGTTCAAAAGTTATCAGGATTTTACTGTCTCATGAAGCCTAAGACAGCAACTATTGGCAAACTACTGTGCATGCACACTTTCAATTTTGAAGTGACAATTTACCAGGACTTCAGCATTTGCTGAGGCAGCCATCTAGTGGAAGCTATGTACAGTGCCTATTCCATTAGTTATGACAGTATGGTGTGAAGTAGCTAGATGAGCATTTGTCAACCTTTTCTTGGCCCATAAGCACATATGGAAATCTGATGAACTGTCATGAAAGACCACACCCCACGGCCATTTGAGCATCTTCCAGGCCAGGTTTCCTCAGACTCGGCCCTCCAGATGTTTTGAGACTACAATTCCCATCATCCCTGACCGCTGGTTCTGCTAGCTAGGGATCATGGGCGTTGTAGGCCAAAAACTTCTGGAGGGCCAAGTTTGAGGAAGCCTGTTCCAGGCAAACCCCACCAAACATGGTGCCCTAGCCTACACTGCGACCCCCTCATCAGCTCATAACGCAACGCCGCCCCAATACATGCACACCACAAATACATACACCCTGACACACACACACACACAGATCCCCCATGCAAGACAACTGCCAGTCCTATCTGCTTCTGTATTCAGAAATAAGGATTGCCTTCTTTTCTGCCTCAGGCAGCAAAATAACCATGGGGAGCATGGAGGATAAATTGCAAGCAAGCAAACTTTGTAACATCGCGCAGCATCATTACTGACTCCATTGAGGCATCTACCATAGCTTACATCCTAGCATTGTGGAGCTTGAGCCAACGTGAGATAGCCTTAACTCTCACCTTACACTGGCAAGGTTTTTTCGATCATTGAATTGTACTTGGGTATTGCATGGCTTGCCGAACCTGTGCGTGTGAATTAACTCTTGATAAAGATTTTCTGAAGTGGATTAAGGGACCACCTACCTGTAATGTTTCTGTGATTTCCCCCCCTGTTACAGTGGTACCTCTGGTTACGTACTTAATTCGTTCCGGAGGTCCGTTCTTAACCTGAAACTGTTCTTAACCTGAAGCACCACTTTAGCTAATGGGGCCTCCGCTGCTGCACCACCAGAGCACAATTTCTGTTCTTATCCTGAAGCAAAGTTCTTAACCTGAAGCATTATTTCTGGGTTAGCGGAGTTTGTAACCTGAAGCGTATGTGACCTGAAACGTATGTAACCCGAGGTACCACTGTATATATTGGATTCCTCTGGTCTTTCATTCATCAATCTACAGAATTGGAGCCTTCATCTACAGATTTGGAATTGATAGCTGTATTTTTGGTAATTTGGACAGAGTCCTCTTCTGGTCTGGCAACAGAGCCCAAAGGAAAGGGGGGCATGGTGGGCAGGGCAAGTGTTGTTGCCCCAGCATGTAGTGAGAACTTGCTCTAGCAAAAGCTAGAGGTAGACTGATGTATTTAGAGCTAATGCTTCCAGCCTACGGATCATAGGCTCCACCCACTTTGTAAGAACCTCAGTCCTTAAAGGGGCAATGCTTGGGACTACAGGCCATTAGGCAAACTTGCCAAGGATTTTCAATACATTCACCAGGAACATGCATACACATTTTGTATGCATCTTTTATGTAAAATGTGTATTTTGGTGTGCATTTTAGTGCACTAAAATGCATTGCATCTGTTATGCATTTAGTTTGGCTGCAGTTCTCACTCAGGGCCACCAGTACGCAAATGAAGGATTGAGAACTGTGTTCACTGATTGGTTAGTTAGTTGGAATTTGTTACTGTTACAAGTTACTTAGTATTATATAAGGCAGCCAGCTACGCTGTTGTGTCAGACACAAAGAGCAGTTCTAACTGCTGTAATAAAGAGCTGCTGATCTGAAGAGCTGTGTCCTTTGTCCATCTTTCCCACAACTTAACAGCATCCATCCAAAGAAGTAAATAATAATAATAATAATAATAATAATAATAATAATAATAATAATAATTTTATTTATATCCTGCCCTCCCCGGCGAAGCTGGGCTCAGGGCGGCTAATTTCAAAATATATAATACACTAAAACATTAAGTCAAACAATTGATTAAAATACAGCTTAGAATTAGATTAAAAGCAAAATAGAATCACATGGCAACCTACGAATTATAACTGTGGAGGTTGGGAGCATTAATAATAATAATCTATATATATATATAAAAAACGCAAGTGTCTCTGCATCCAGTCCCTGTGTCTCTGGGTTTGCGCTACTGAGCATGTGCCCCACGGACACAGGGATTGGAGCAGAGAGACAATCGGGCTGGGAGCAGAGGCGGCAGTTGAAGCGGCGGTTGAAATGGAACGCTGGCGCACCAGAGGCTGAAGGGCGGCCGAGAAGGGAGGACACGCTGCCACTCTCGCTGCTGGGCAGAAGGAGGAGGAGAACCGGGGGGGGGCGAAGCCTCCCGGGAGATGATGCCGCCGCCTCCGCCGCCTCACCCCCCTCGCTTCCCCACCCACCGCCCCACACTCCGAAAGGGGCTGGGAGCCCCACACATCCGGAAGGAAACCTGTTCTACCTTCGTGCAGTAAGTATGTTTAGGACAGGAACAATAAAAGGAAACACGCCGTCATTTCTCCCTCAGGAATCTTAATGCCGTGTAGGGAGCGCATGGTTTGCCCTGCTCCCTGCACTTCAGGACTTTGGGTTTTGTGTCAGAAATGTTCTAGCGCCCGTTATTTTAACGGGTTTAAACCACTAGTAATAATAATAATAATTTATTTATTTATTTATTAGTAGTGTGTGTGCGTGCGTGTGTGTGTGTGTGTGAATGAGAACTGCATTCCAATCTGTAAGCAACTTCAGAAGCAAGATCGGGTTGGTCCATGGCAAAATGTGGACCAAACAAATTCCTTCCGCATCTTCCATGGCACCCTGAGCACCAGGATGGCAGTGTTACAGGCACCAGGGATCCTGGAAGATACAGTTTCCCCAGTATACATGTCATTACTATGGATCCCTGGCACCAGGGCAGCACTCATTCTACACACCAAGGGAGAGGAGAGTGAAAAGGGAAATAGCTGTTTGGGTATCAAATTGCCTGTTCCAAGCCAAACTAAGCCTATGGGAGCTCACCCATCACTAATCAAAACACAGTGTCCTTCAAAAAAAACCCCACGATAATGAAAATGGAGAAAAACAAATATTTCGTAAGCTGCACAAGAAGCTCATGTGAATTCTACTGTGGCTCCAATGTACAGCGATTGGGCAGTGCTTGGTGAAAACAGAAAAAGAGTCGCTTCTGCTAGGGATTTTTCCACCATCTTGCTTTCTGCTCATAACGGGCTAGTCACAAGCGAGGTGCTGATAAGCAAAGCTATTTCAAGGGATCATCAGGAGCCTAGTGGGCTCTTACAATTGCATCCAATGACTTCTTCATAGCACTTGCTTTGTTTTTAGCTATGCATGTATAAGATATATTTTCATCCAGATCTGTATAATCTCTGTTTTGTTATTTCAACCATTGAATAAAGAAATTATTGATTTCCTACCGCCAAGGGCAGAGGATTTCATTACATGGCATCTTGAATGCAGCAATTGCTTCCAGCAGATATTCACTGGGTTGATTCTCAATGCTTTATACAAGGAAATGAAATGTCTTTTCAAAATGGCATTTTAGATGGATTGTCCAGTCTCACTGGCAGTTTTGCTACGTGATTGGCCTGCAGAGTTCTCTTGGAGACACTTAAAATGGCATTAACAGAATACAAAGCTTATTTACATAATAGTGACCATAAAGGTTCCTTTTTTGAAATACCGTGAAACGTGCTCTTGTTCTGAAGGGTTCCTCAGCAAATTGCTATTACTTTTTCTAACACTTTTCAAGAATAGTAATTTTAAATATAAACATCACTAGTGTATTCAAGATTTTCCCATTTATAAAAAATATATATTCACAAAGTGATCACAAGGAGAGACTTCTCTGTTTAAGGACTTCAGCTTACAAATGGCAAACAGACTCATCTGGTATACAAATTTGCTTTAAGTGTGACAAAAGTTCCATCCTTACCAATATTCCTCCATCTCACTCTTATGCTTCTGTGTAGAGTGTGACTCATCTAGCAGTATCTCTGGCAGGGATGGGGAACCAATTGTCCTCCAGATTTTGTTGGAATCTAACTGCCATCAACCCCAGCTAGCATGATGATGGGATAATGGGAGCTGTAGTCAAACAACATCTGAAGAACCACTTCCCCAGCCTATTTAAATGTAGGGCCCCTCATTCTGCCAATCCACTAATAGGGGAAGGAGCCTCTGGTCAGAGCTCATGTTCCCATTTTCCCACTTTCTTTCCTACCTTACAGCTATTTGAGGCCCAAGCTCTTCTGCCACCTTCTTCTCTCTATTGCAGATGTTAATAAAGTGCAGCTTAAAGTGAATGGATGCATAAAAACTGGTTCGTTTTGGGAAATAAAACATTGCCAAAGCCCATAAGTTTAATTAAAGCTTTACTTTCTCCAAAACAGAACAGAGAACAGTAAATCCAAAATATCCAGAAGATCATGTGTAAGTCTAGTAATGACTCAGCTGAATATGAAATATGAAATACTCTAAATAGATCTAAAATCAAAGGTATGTCTCTCCTTACTGTCTCCATTTTGCCTGTATTCACTCACTGGAGATGGTCATTTACACGTCTTCACTTCCACAGAGTCTGGGAACAAAGAATAAAGGCAACTCTCTTTCAAATGGAGATTTGCAACCAAATACCTTTGTCACCTGACTTAAGGTTAAACACTCACATGTTAGCTAGCAGAAAAAACTAGTAGTTAATAATCAACCCATCAAGGAGTTCAGAGACCACTTAGTATACTCCAGTGGCATTTTCTTATGTTAAACTTTCTCAGCAATACACACAGCCATTCACTATTTCAGTGTCAATTAAGCAATGATACTAAACATTTTCATGGTCTTCGGGCTTAGCACCTTAATTCAATACTTGCCACTGCACAACCCTAATACACTACCCACGCTAATCTGCTCCAAATGAGGAATCCTGCACAGGCCAACCAATCCACAGTCCCAACAATCCACTAGGTTTTGAATGTGCAAAACAGCCGGCTTTGCTTTAACATTTATTATATTCTGGTTGCACCTATAAATAATTCCAGCACTTTTTTTGTCTGATGATAAAAAACTATCTCAAAATACTTCTTGTAGTTGACAGGCATGTACAATAATTACTGTTCAGCAAGACCTCTATTAGAGTACTGGGAGCTACAGCCCGAGACAGTAATCCTGACTAAATTAGCTGTAGCTGCAGTTCTTGCAGTCAATTATTTCAGCTAATAACAATGCACAGTCTGTTCCACTGGATATATGCTGGTGAATACAGCCAGGAGTGTGTCTCTGGCATCAGAAAGCGTTAAGTAAACTTCAGCCAGCCTCCTCTCCAACTTCTCCTGCACTCATGTTACAATAAGACCTCCAACGCCTAACAATACTGACTCTTGGGTGTGATTGTTCAGCTTAGCAGTTTATCCATCACCTGTCCATCTGCTGACCTTTAAGGCAGCGAACTCCTGTTCCGAAGGAAGAGTGCATCTGGTGGGGCAAGTTTTACAGCAATACTTTTTGTTCTGCACAAGCAAAACACACAGACAGAAGCATATGGTACTGAAACGTTGGCCTGGAGCCGCAATCCCCTATTTTATGCTTTTCCTCCTTGCTTCCATTTCTTTCATGCTGTGCCGTCTCCTGCCAAGGGTGTTTCTCGAGGTCATCCTTTGCCAATTCATGCTGCATCTTTGGATAGCCTGTGAAATGGGGTGTCCTTATCCTTCCTGCCGCAACCTACATTTTAAGATAACAGGGATGAGCCAAGCGCACAGCAATTATTGTTAACAGGGGCTGGAAATCTCTCAGACAATTGCGGTAAAGGCAGGCCTTGTGATCTTTTCACCCTGGTTTTCTCCTTTCTATATAAACAGGGGAAAAAATGACTCTACCAGGACTTTTGTCAGTCTTCCGGTGTCCCCCCCCCCTTTCCTCCTTACTCATCAAACCTCTTTATTCTTTGGTGCTGTGCTAATGCATTCCGCTTGGTCATCAGAATCGCTATACTAAACTGTCTGCTGTTCTCTGTCTCTAGTTTCCAGCTTGAGTTGTAGCTCTATTTAACACTCCAATTTGGATTGCTTTGCTGCTGAGCCAACATTTGAGCAGGGGTGGATTGGGTAATATGGTACCTTCGGCAAGGACAGCATGTGGCACCCCCACTAGCTTTGATTAGGTACCCGTATAAATATTGATGATGAAGATACACCCCTTCAGCCTTGTGCCCACACCATCCTAAATCTGGATCATTTGAGCTTTACTCCTAAGAGCTTCCAGCTTTGGCTTTCCAATGAACTCTATCCATCCTGAACTTCTTCCAAGCCATGCCATAACCCCCACTTTGCCTTACTTTGTGCTGCTTGGGGAACAAATATCATAAACTGGAGAGAGACCCATTGGAATGTAAAAGTGCTGTCTAAAGTGTGCAGAATATTATTGGAATGGGAGACAGTAGATGAACAAGTAATGGACTATATGGAGCTCACAGAAATGACCGGGAAACTCCATGACCAGAGGGATGACGCGGTGGAAGAAGAATGGAAGAAATTTAAATTGTACTTAAAGAAATTTTGTACGATTGACAATTAGATATAACTTGGAAGAAAAGTTAGATTGTAAAAGTAGAGTTTGATTACGTGTTAAAGATAGATGTAATATGAGTTAAGATAATGGTTAAGATCAATAGATAAGTGTTTATAAGGTAAAATAAGGTTTTTTAAAGATGTTTAGAAATTACTAAAGATGAAAGACAATGAACACAGGAAGAGGAGACAGGAGGAAGTCAAAGGACAATGTTAAGGATAGAGGTTAGAAATAAGAATATCTCTTTTTTTCTTTTTCTTTTGTGTATTGTTTTTTATTATAGGATTGGGGATTATTGTTTATTGTTGTTATGTTTTTAATGTTGGTTTTTATGTGTTTGATTTTGTTGTTGTTGTTTTTATAAAACTTAATAAAAATATTTCTTTAAAAAAAATAGATGAGCAAGTAAAATCCTCAATGATACATTGGGCAATGGATATTGGTCATAATATAGATATGGAAGGTTCTTTTTATCATATGTGGTGGTCTTGTAGTAAGGTTAAGGCTTACTGGTAAACAATATATAATAAATTGAAAAAATATGTTTAAAATAACATTTGTTAAAAAAAAAAAACCATAAGCCTTTCTTTTGGGAATTATAGGGATAGAACTATCTAAACTGTACAGAAACTTATTCATGTATGCTACTGCAGCAGCAAGAATGTTACTTGCCCCCAAATGGAAAGAAGTGGCAGCAAAGGAAGAATGGATACAAAAACTTCTGGAGTAGGCAGAAATGGCAAAACTTACCGGAAAAAGAAGAAACAAACAAGATAACAAACTTTTTACAAAAGAATGGAAATGGGCTATTGAATATTTACAGACAAATTGTAAATACGTAGATAAGAACATTGACAGAATTATTGTAATAACCTGCAGTTTCATAAGAGTATACATTTAAAGTAGATGAATAAATGAACAAATTAAGTTAATTTGGATATGCAGAAGATATTAAAAATAAATTTAAGGAACCGCAGAAAGAGGGGGAAGGAAGTCAAGTTTTGAAATGTTAAAATGACTGTAAAATTATTGAAATGTATAAACCTGAAAATCATTTTAAAAAAATTGCCCTGCTTTGCCTTGATGAAACCTGGAATCTGCCCTACTTAGCTTCACTTGAATCTGCTTTGCTAGACCTGAATGATTGCAGAGAACTCATGTTGGAATATTCGCACTGTTCCGGCCATCGTTTTCAACAGAAAAGAAAAGAAGATAAGGGATGAAATTACACCTTCAAGTGTGAAGCCTTCACATCCTATCACTGTAAACACATCCATTGCTTTTTCACATTATTTAGTGGGAGGCTTCCCCCCCCCCCGCAAGACGGCACCTCTCAGGTGGGCACCATTGCCCTTATAAGAGAACAAGGGAGGCATTCATGGTGAGTTCCAGCACATCCTTTTCTAGAAACATGTTGTTGTTGTTCAGTCGTTCAGTCATGTCCGACTCTTCGTGACCCCATGGACCAGAGCACGCCAGGCACGCCTATCTTTCACTGCCTCCCACAGTTTGGCCAAACTCATGCTAGTCGCTTCGAGAACACTGTCCAACCATCTCATCCTCTGTCGTCCCCTTCTCCTTGTGCCCTCCATCTTTCCCAACATCAGGGTCTTTTCTAGGGAGTCTTCTCTTCTCATGAGGTGGCCAAAGTACTGGAGCTTCAACTTCTAGAAACATAACACTGGGTAAATCTCACTAGTTTCAGCAACCTTGGAGGTCCATTCCCTACCGTTAGCTTTCACCGCTCTGAAAAGCTCAGATTTTATAACCAGGTTATCATATAAGTCTTGTCTTGTTAAAAACTCTTCATTGCAACTGATCTTAATCACTTAGAACTTAACCTTCATTCAGATGCTATAGAGCACTTAAACATTTAATTGAATAAGAAAATCAGGATTATAGTCTCCATTCAGATACATAAATCATCTTTTATAAAAGTCTGGATGCAGGTTGTTCAATTGCCATTGACTTTAATGAGATATGTGCCATTGTGAGGATAGTTGTACCGGGGGTTTGATGGGAAGGAAATCACAGTAGGAAAAATTCAAAGCAGTTGTACAACTTTGCATAACCTTGGCTCTCTTGGCACTGCTACCATTTCCTTTTTGTGGTATTTCAAAAAATGCCTACCACCAAAGGCTGCAAACTGGCACACATTTAGTTTGACTGAATCCAGCTGAAGTCAATAGAATTGAAGTAGCTTATATGCAGTTTTCCATACCCATTGCTAAAGGGGAATTAACACGTAGTTTAGCAAAACTGGCCGGCTCCAGTGAAACTAGGGCTCTGTATTTTTGAATGTTGCATTCAGTATCAAGACAGTGAACAATTTTTAGGAAGCACTGAGGGTACCACGTTGCCTTTTAACTTTTTATAATGGTCTCCTTAGATACTATTTTAATATGGCTCCAGGGTAGGGAAAGAAATGGCATAATCGGGAGGGAGTAAGGTGATGAAGCCGTTGGGTTTCACTAAGGGCCCTCCTGTCTTCCTTGCAGCCCCCATCCCAATTATTCAAGCACTGATCCAGACCTTTAGGATAACTCACAGTTACTAATAATAATAATAATAATAATAATAATAATAATAATACAGCAGACATTGTTTCTTATATGTCTGTCTCATCTTTCCATAAAAGTGTTCAGGGCAACTTAGTAAATGTGGCAGATCTTCTTGTCCCTTTCGTAGTGGCCTGCAGATGGAAAGGGTTGGTTCGGATGTACACAACTGAGCTTGGGTGAATAAGGTAAAGACACTTGTACATTTCATTGCCTCTCCTTTCAAAATGGCAGCAACATAGTAGGATCTAGGCAGATAGTGCAAAAAGGGTGTCAAAAGCAAGTTAAATGGATCCTTGACTGGTATCTCACTTCCTTTTTGACAGCAACAGCTTCAGAACACCAGTTGTGGGAGACCTTCTCAGCTGGGGCTAGGTGCAATACTGAAAAATGGGTGCTAGGTTCAGCCCTTCCCATTTTTTGACTATGAGAGCTTCAAGATGGCAGCTATGTGCTCATAAAGTACAGGCCGACTATTCGGCTGGAGTTCTGTCCAGCAAACAAGTAAGAATGAATACTGAATAAATAGCTTGCATCATTTAACCTCCCAGCAAACTTTATGCAAACAAATCATGATGAATGCACAATAAACAGGTCATCCGGAAATGGCCACGGGGTCTCACATTCTTGGAACATTTTCCCTATACACTACAATGGAAGGAGTGGTTGCATACTGTGTGTACAAAGGGATGCTTGGTTGGAGTTGCTCCTCTAATCTTCAGTTTTGATTCGGGGATGTGTATAAGACACATTTAACACAGGCATTGCAACTTGCCAGTAGAGCATATATAAACATTAAAAAGGTAAAGGACCCCTGACAGTTAAGTCCAGTCGCGAATGACTCTGGGGTTGCGGTGCTCATCTCGCTTTACTGGCCAAGGGAGCCGACGTTTGTCCGCAGGCAGTTTTTCCAGGTCATGTGGCCAGCATGACTAAGCTGCTTCTGGCGAACCAGAGCAGTGCACGGAAACGCCGTTTACCTTCCCGCCGGAGCAGTACCTATTTATCTACTTGCACTTTGACGTGCTTTCGAACTGCTAGGTTGGCAGGAGCTGGGACTGAGCAATGGGAGCTCACCCTGTTGCGGGGATTCGAACCACTGACCTTCTGATTGGCAAGCCCTAGGCTCAGTGGTTTAGACCACAGCGCCACATAAACATTATCCAGCTCCTAACAGTTTTTACTGAAGGCTTTGGAGTTGTAATGAAACCTTTGGAGTTACATGATCAATTTTGTTAAGCTGTTTATTATAGTAAGCAATTTTTTTAAAAAAAGGAAAGATTGTCGCATTATACAGTAGTTGGCATTTACAGCCACATCCCTATAATTACTATTTTGGAAACTTCATTATAATACATATTATAGATGCACCATCTCATTATTAAGAGAAGTCTTGCTGTTATGCTCCCCTTTGCTCAAAGACTCTTGCTCAGCTAAGTAGATCGCACTTTCTTCATTTATTCCCGTACTCATCTCTAAGTGCCTTCTCTTGGGGCCTTTGTTGTCTATCAAATGATCTTCTGTAATCCCAACTTATGCTTTTTATTTTGTGCATTTGTTCATAGGTGGATGCACTTGAGTTCCAGGACAACTAAATCTCTCATGCAGGCATACACACATACTTCCTTTCCTTTGCAGAATATTACCATGCAATTGACAGTCAAGAAGGCTATCAGTCACGAAAGGTGGCAAAAAATAAATGATGCATTACACCACTTTGCAAACTTATGCGCAAAGTCAGACAGGGCGTTGGAAAATGAAAACATCACTGAATGAATAACAGGTTGTAGTGGAAGGATGCAGAGTGATTCAGCTTCATGAATTCATAAGAGAGGAAAATTGTTCTCTAAACAAAACAAAAATAGGAAGGCAAACTTACAGTTCTGTAATTAGCACTCTGTGTAATGAATAGCCCCTTCGCTTTGGCAATGCTCTCCTCATCATGTTGATTTGAGTCTTCCCCTGGAAATTCCCACCCACCCAAACCCATACTGTCAAGATTTCCAACTTTTGACTTCCAAATATTGCCCAGCCCCCAGTAGAACCAGGCACCACAAAGCAGGCAAGGAATGGGACCTAAAACATGTGACCCAAACCTAGGGGGAACCCACGGAGGGTTACATCAGTCCTTAGCATATACAGGTGAAACTCGAAAAATTAGAATATCGTGGAAAAGTCCATTTATGTAAGCAATTGTTTTCATTAGCTACTGGAGTTTAATATATGAGATATCTCGCTTTGCATGTCATGAGTCTATGTCAAGCCTTTGTTTGTTATAATTGTGATGATTATGGCATACAGCTGATGAAAACCCCAAAGTTGAAATTGTTAATTTGGGGTTCTCATCAGCTGTATGCCATAATCATCACAATTATAACAAATAAAGGCTTGACATATCTCGCTTTGCATGTCATGAGTCTATCTCATATATTAGTTTCACCTTTTAAGTTGAATTACTGAAATGAACCTTTCTACAATATTCTAATTTTTCGAGTTTCACCTGTATTCCATTATTATCTGCCTGACAGAACAGTGCTTACTTGTTGAAGCTGTGAACAAAATGCTGGTTGGTAAGCAGTCTTAGAGTCTGTGCTCAGGCAGCTTTTCGCGGAATCCAGTATAATTATTCATGATAAAAAGATGAAGGATTAATTTGCCCTTTGCACCAGGTCTAGGGTGCACGTTCTAGCCCCTACGCTGACAGCACCAGTTCCTCTGCTTGGGCCGGGAATATCATACAGTTACACAATGCAAGAGTCATTGCATCACTTTCTTGGGAGAAAATGGAAAGATTTATGTGGGGATCTTTACCTTACGGGGTGCCACACAAGATCACTGCCCTGTAAAAAGCACTTTTTCCAGGACAGTGATCTTGCATGGCACCCCAAAATGTGTGTTACGGGGCACCATGCCAGACAAAGTGCATTCCAAAATTGTGTGAGATTGTTGTGACCATTTTGGCCACTGCCCTCTCACGAGAAAAAAAACAGGGTGTCCCATTATTCACAGGGCAGTTGACAGGTTATTTGTCCTGATTTTAACATAGTTGATATAAAGCTTGTCCTTGAAACTCTTCACTTGACTTAAAGTGAAGTCTCAGCTACTGCCAGCCCCAGTCTCTGTCTACAATGAACCCTAGGCTGAAAGACTTTAAAATGAAAAAGTAGCAAATAATTTTCTTGTTTGTTTGTTTGTTTTTAATGACCATTTTCCTTGCTACGGGAGTTCTGTTTACAAGTCGTGACCACAACTGCATCTTTGAAGTCGCTCTCATAAATGGAAGTGTCACTGTTTTCGAGTTTGATCTACACCCAGGAGAACAGGAGTCTGTTTGCAATGTGTTCTTATTCACTAGATTGCATCTCTTCAGAGGTTACTGAAGGACTGCCTGTTCAAAGGCCTGTTAGCTTCAATAAAGTGTGGGGTTTGTGGGACTGGTTTAAAAATTTGGATTCACCCAAACTTCATTCCTTTAAAAAAAAGAAGCAGAGAGTTATTGTGGCAGTATAGAGACTAATAGATTTACTGTAGAACTCAGCTCCAACAAAGTTTATGGTATAATAAATCTATTTGTCTTCAGGGCACCACAAGGCACTGTTATTTTTGTTGCAGCAGATTGGTGTCCCTGCTAACATTTTGCAAAGCTCTGCCATTGTTTCATTTAAAGTTTAAGCTGAATTTTAATATATTTAAAATTACCACCCTCCTGTTATTGACAAAGCTGGTTTTCAAATTCATTTGTTTTTTATATTGAGTACAAATATCAATTGATGCTTTTGAATTATGGTGCTGGAGGAGACTCTTGAGAGTCCCATGGACTGCAAGAAGATCAAACCTATCCATTCTTAAAGAAATCAGCCCTGAGTGCTCACTAGAAGGACAGATCCTGAAGTTGAGGCTCCAGTACTTTGGCCACCTCATGAGAAGAGAAGACTCCCTGGAAAAGACCCTGATGTTGGGAAAGATGGAGGGCACAAGGAGAAGGGGACGACAGAGGATGAGATGGTTGGACAGTGTTCTCGAAGCTACTAACATGAGTTTGGCCAAACTGCGAGAGGCAGTGAAGGATAGGCGTGCCTGGCGTGCTCTGGTCCATGGGGTCACAAAGAGTCGGACACGACTGAACAACAACAACAACAAATATCAAAACATATATAGTGTGCAAACGCTGTCCTGTGTAGGAAGCCTAGGCTGTTTCTTGGCAGAAAGCTGGAAGAGCAGAACAGAATATAGGGAGTTGTTCTCTACCTAATCCACACATTTTGCTGCTGTTTTAATCTGTGAATAATACATGTACGCCAAAGGATCTTTTAATCTGTCAATCCAATTAGAGAAAATCCATAGTATTGTTACTAACCATTGCTAGTATTCTGGCTAATCTTATTTATTTGAAAACAGCACTACCTTTTTGCATGTTCTATTTATTAGTGCTTAATGAATAAGCAAGGCAGCATAACAATGCTTTATATTAATACAAGATGGGTTTATTGGGGGGGGGAGAAAACATGCGTCGTGCAACGCAATGACCACCAATATAAAATTTGTTGGCTCTTCACAGTTTCCATAAAGAGGGTATTGGAAAAAACTTAAGATAATTAAGGCCATTGGAGATCCAAATCCCAAAATATACATTTTTAATGACCAGCTTGGGTTGTCCAGAATGCTATTTGCCGCGTAGCACATAGGAAAGCAGCTTGTTGCTGATTGTGGTGACAAAGTAATACACAACCTTACATTTCGCATGCAAAGACCAATTCATGCATTTTTTAAAAAGCAATGCTAGCAACTGTATACTATCTAAGGCGATATTTCCAACGGATCATTTAAAGCAGGACTCATATGCCTTTTAATAGTGAAATGTGTCCATTTTCCTGGCCATTCTGACTGAAGCTCGATGTTTGGTGGCAAACATGGGTCTAGAGATCCAGGCTGTTGGTGCATAAGCGCCAACTCTTGGGAGTTTCTTTTCTCTGTCTCAGCAGAGTTAAGCAGAAAGTCTTTCTGCATCTTCACAGCCACGGCAGTCCAGCCTTCTCTTGGCGAATTACCAAGGAATGACCACCTCACCCATCCAGTTCTTCTCTAAAAGTCTTTCTTATTTACATTACAAGTTGCATAACGCTACTGGTCTACAAATAAAGCTAGAAAGAAAACGATATACAGATCTCTGCTTCATCCAGACTTTCACATATTCTGGCAGCCACGCGGACAAGCACTGAGTGCCTCAAATTCAGCTCCATCTCTCCAGACATGCCTTGATAAAGACACCTGTCGCTCAGGAGAATCCTCATTGCTAAGCAGATGTTTCAGGCGAGCCTCAAGGATGTGCTTCAAGGCCGTGCTTGCAGGCTCATTTCAAGTTGATTTTGGCAAAGCCTGTTCTCTTTCCAGGAGAGCACGTGTTGCGGTGGGGGCCAGCAAGTCACCCCTCTGTTGCTGGGCGGGTTAGGATAGATGGTCTCTTATAATTGGGTCCAGGGTGTAGCTGGGGAGATTTGTATGTTGCAATTTGTTGATTGACAGCCCAGGGTGTATATATTGTTTAGCACGCTGCTCATTCCTCCTCTTCGCTGCGTGCATCGGATCTCCCGCCCTCCCTCCCTTTTACTAGGCCTCTGCGTATGACCTTGCTATGCCTGTCATGGGGTCGTCTGCTCTTGGGGCAGGGGCCTGGTAGGAATTTTTCCATTTGGCTGATTGGCTGGTGCCATCTGGTTTTCGCCTACTGCGTAGCAATTAGTCACAACTTGTAAGGTTGGCGGTTAGGCATTGGTTATTATTGGTTGGTGGAGGGGTCAGAATTGACGGTGGCTGCCCCTCCAATGCTGCTGCTGCGCGGGGAATTCCGTTAAAGGAATCCAGGGGCTCGCTATGCTTTTGTCCGTATCCCCCGGTCGGGGGCCAGGGCCACGCAAGAGCCCCTGGGAACATTTGGGGAGAGGCGAGGGCCAGACCCCCGGCTCCAATTCTCTCCCCAAAGGGTTTTCCCCTTACTGACAAATGTCAGTTCTGTCCCTAGAGGGACAGATAGTCTGAACCAATGCCTAAGCAACCACTCACGTAATTTGTATTTCAATAAAGTTGTGGCCAAATTAATGCCAAAAACCTTAAACTTAAATTCATGTCTGAAGTGTGTTTTATTTGAGGGGTGGTCTGGGGACCTCAACACACAATACACCAAGGCAGGTTGGTAGACCTGACTGCAAAGCAGTGTGGCTCTTCCATTTGCACACAAGAACTGGAGAGAGAAAATTTTGGAATGGCCTCTTCTTCAGTCCCACCCTCCCCCAGGATGCTTCTCCCCTGAAGATGACACTTCTCTTCGCAGCAGAAAAGAATCAGTCCAAGTTCCTAGCTTCATGGAAGCTGCCAAGCTCCTAGTTTTACGTTTACTCCTTTGGGTGTTTCAGATATGAGGCTAAGATCAGTTTTGTTTGCAACTGGTTCCTGGTGCAACAGCAAAGCCTGCATTACTCCTACAGTATATCCAGTTTCTCTTCTGAATGCATTTTTCAGGGATCTGAGGTGCAATTCTCTTTGATCATGAATTCTTTAATAATGTGAGGCTTCTTTCTCTGCATGAAGACTGTGGCATTATCGTTCCTAAGATTATTATTATTTTAAAAAAACAACACATAAACATTATCGTTCCTAAGATGGAAGAAGGGCGTTTCAAAGTGGTCTATAGCAAAGACCAGAGAACAGTACGTATTATGTCAATTGCTGTGGCAGGTTTAATTAATTAAATAAATTCCTTCCCACAGACTTAAGGCATTTCCCCCCCCCCTGGATTCCTCATTTTTTGGAGACAATTTCAAATGTAGATTTTTTGGAGACAATTTACAAATGTAGATTTGTTCTGTTACCTGCAAGCACAGCGTATCAGCCACATTTTGTTGTTGTTTTTAAATACCCCGTGCATTTTTCATGCCTCTAATGATCCAACTGTCAAGCTGGCTTACCAAATCATTTTTTAAAAATAATAATAATAATAAAACACCCAGGTATTTCATCTCAATTGTTGAAAAAAAAATAGTTCATAGCATGATTTCGGTGGTAGCAGTCAGCCCGTCACCAGGTACTGAGTCAGGTACTAATGATGAAAAATAAAAGGAAAGAGAGCTACATGCGGCAAATCAATGCCCTACTGCGCAACACACATTGACCCTCAACATGAGGAATCATAGCTGGGGAGAAGATGAATTAGACAGCCTTGCTTTGGCTCTCTGCCTAACTAAGGAAGAAAGAAAAAGTGTCCATGAAGGGGGAGGAATAGAACCTCTTTCTGTCCACATTATGAAAGAGAGGAGTGTGTGTTTAATGAGAATGAAACCAGGGAGAATGAAAAAAATTGCATGTTCAATCCAGGAAAAGCAGACTTTTCAGTAAACAAACAAACAAACGTATATTCAACAAAAATAAAAACCCAAGATTTTGAGACTGCTTGAGCTGAAAGAAATGTGCAGTCCCTGGGAGGAAGAAGTCTAATTCAGTTTGCAATTAAAGGCGAACCTACCTAGATGTCAGGGACTGACCAGGTGAGGAGGAGGAGTGTTGGAGAACTCCACCCCAAGAGGCACCTGGGCAGGAGGAAGATGAAGATAGTTTGGACCCAGGTTCATGGTGGTGATGAACGGGACACACCCCAGAAGCAGCAGCAAAGATCTGGGAAATAATGGAGGATAGGAAACAGCTAACAGATTTCAGTCTGAAAGCGAGATGAGCGCCACAACCCATAGTCACCTTTGACTGGACTTAACTGTCCAGGGGACCTTTACCTTTTTCCAGGGGACCTTTACCTTTTTTATTACCAATGTACCCAGAAGCAAATACAATCAGAAGGTTGGCGGTTCGAATCCCCGTGACTGGGTAAGCTCCCGTCACTCCATCCTGGCTCCTGCCAACTTTGCAGTCCAAAAGCACGCCAGTGCAAGTAGATAAGTAGGTACCGCTGCGGCAGGAAGGTAAACAGCCTTTGCGTGCGCTCTGGTTTCTGTAATCTCATTCCCACTTATTTTGGAGGAAGCCCCATTAAACTAAACAGGGCACACTTCTGAGTAGACATGCATAGATTTGCACTGCAAACCTTCCACTAACTTAACCCAGGGCTGACTTACTTACACTTACATGTTAATAACTTTCTCATCGACTGCTAACTTTCTCATCGACTGGTGTCTGGGAATGAATGTTCCACAACAGTGCAGGACGCAAGTGGCTCTGTGGTCTAATCCACTGAGCCTCTTGGACATGTTGATCAGAAGGTCAGCGGTTCGAATCCCCGCAACGGGGTGAGCTCCCATTGCTCTGTCCCAGCTAGCCTCCTACCAAAGCAGTTACCAGTTCGAAAAGCAAGTACCAGTGCATAGATAAATAGGTACTGCTGCGGTGGGATGGTAAACGGCATTTCTGTGCGCTCTGGTTTCTGTCACGGTGTTCCGTTGCACCAAAAGTGGTTTAGTCATGCTGGCCACATGACCCAGAAAGCTGTCTGTGGACAAATGCCAGCTCCCTCGGCCTGAAAGCACGATGAGCGCCATAACCTCATAGTTGCCTTTGACTGGACTTAATCCTCCGGGGTCCTTTATATTTACCTAATAATAAGAATAATAATAATAGTGAAATATTTGGGAAACAAATAAAATATTGTTTATTCATAAAAACACCTTATTTAGAAAGGCACTGTACAACATGATATCACCGAGCTCTCATCTGTTCCATTATCTTACCCTGATGTATTTCTTCCCCTTTTGGTGGTGCTTGTTACTCAATTGCTCTGTCTCTCTCCAATGAGAATCTTGTGCTCCACTTCACATTCTATCTGGTCTTGCATCTCTGCACCTTTCCAAGTCTGATCTCCCACTGTAACTTCACCTCCGGCTCCCTGCATTCCGGCTGCCACACTCTACTGCTTGGCAAGGAACAACTAACAAGAAAGGTGACTCGAAGTGACAGGTTTGTAATAAGTACAGCACCCGATCATGGCCGCTCTCCTCATTTTTAACCCTGTTCTCAAATTTCTCTGCGCTCGCTTTTGTGCCTCCTGATCCTATAACTAAACGCTCTCGAGCCACAACAACAGTGGAAATAAAATGATTTATAATGATGAGCGTTGGCTTAGCTGACCTGTAATACTGGAGGAATGCAAGTAATCACAGATGCTCTTGTTTTCCAGCGTTTTGTCTTTAGAAATGATAGAGGTCTGCTGAAGTGGAGCCTTTCAAAACTGCCAGAGCATCACACTGTATAATACAGATGAAAATTCCAACTTACTCTGACCTGGCCTTCATATCCATTAATACAGATAAGCCCTCAGTTGTGATACAAGAGTGAGTCTTATAAATCCCCCGTTCCAAATATACTTGCCAAGTGGCACTGTCACAGCCATCTAATGGTCGGCCATCAAGGTGGCATTTTAAGCTTCTGCTCCTTCTGACGTTGTCCCTCAAATGAACAACCAACAATCTCTACATAAGACAGAAGGAAAGTGGATGCCACTCATTGTTCTTGACAGAGCCGTGGACTGCAGGCATGCTGTTTTTGATATCTCAACCAAGGGATAGGTCTTTAATAACGTTTAAACAGAACGGAGCTGATCAAGCAATGCATATGTAGTCCAGGTCAAAAAATTGGCCTCTCAGCTTTTGCCAGTGTTGCCAGGGAAGATTAAAGGAGGGATAGAATCCAGCTTCCCACTATAGCAGATTGGTGTATTCTTTTGACTGTGTCAATTTACATCAGCACCTAGGTGGAAGTTTACATCTGCCTACAAATGCCCATTAGCTGAGTGTTTAAAGATTCTGTAAGTGCATTTAAGTCTGTTCTATTGAAATCAGTGAAGAGTAACTAAAACAGTTGAATCTGCATTGGTCTGCCACCTTGAATCTGCATTCAGAGACGTTTCCTTTCTCAGATTACGTTTCCCTTTTAAAACAGTGATTTCTGTGCCCCTTGGGCAGCCCACTGACTTGGCCACAGCTGAATCAGGTAAAATATCACAGGTGAAGCTTTCCTGTCAGTTTGGGAATACTGTATAGCAATACTGACCCACCTTTGGAAGCTCGGAGAAAAGTGTTATGCAAGTGCCAAATGGCATCAACATCACAGCACGTTGTTAAAAACTGTAGCTGTTGATTTTCCTTCTCTCTGCTAGGAAACCATTAACAGCATCATAATAAGTAACCCAGTGCTGTTATTACATCACAGGATTGCACCACAAATGGTCTTACATGCTTGATGAAGCCTCCAGGTAGGGTGGGAATGGAAACAGTGTCCTGAACTGGAAGCTAACAACTGGCCAACATTAACTCTTGAGGTCCATATACACCTTGACAAGATGTGACAAATGGTCCAGCTATTATTGCCAGGTATGTGGGCTGCCCAGGCAGGACCTACTGCACTCCAAAATTGTTTAAAATATGGCAGTCCCCCCCAAAAAAACTTTGGGGAAGTCTCTGGTTTAAGAATTCACTGGAAATGTGCAACTGCAGCTTGCATAGCCTGGTACCCTCCACATGTACTACAGGCTCCCATTGGATGACCATTGGCCATGTTGGTGGGATTTGTAAGAGAGCACCAAGCTGGGGAAAGCTAAGCTACTGCATGGGGTGTCATTTTTAAAATGGGGGGGGGTGAATCTGGACCGTGTAGCAAGACTTCACCTTGCCTTCTCCAAAGACATGCGGTACTGTTCACCTAAGTTCTCCTCTGAGCAGACCATGGCTTGCCCCACACCACACAGACCACACAGACAAGCACATAACATAGGGACCTAGGGCAGCTCTGGGGCAGATCTACACTCACGGTTTTTAACGTTAAGGAAGGGTTTTCATAACCTAGATGGACACATGGTATCACACTTTTTACATTCATACAGTAATGTGTTATTACCTTATCTTATTTATTGCTTGATTTTTAACCGTTTTATGCTGCTTTATCGGTGAAGCACTGTTCATATGTCCCTGTGTAGCATTTTACCTTTCTTCATTGCTTTCAAATGCTGATCCCCACCCCCTCTGATGGTATCCGAGGGGCGGTGTTCAATTTCATTTGAAAGGCTGACATGCGGAGATAACAAAGGACAAGGAAGGAAGGAAGGAAGGAAGGAAGGAAGGAAGGAAGGAAGGAAGGAAGGAAGGAAGGAAGGCTTACATTTGATGGGAGGGAAAGGTAAAATATGTTTTAATTAACAAGTATGCCCTGTGATGTTTTAGAACGACATCTTTAATATTGTTCTAATAACGTTAAACTGGTCAGTGTAGATCCAGCCTTGGTAGCCCTCAAGCTACTACAATGGTCAGGGATGATGGAAACTGTAGCCCAGTAACACTGAGAGCCACATGTTCCCAACCAGACAATACAGGGTCATGTTGCTTCTATGTATAGCAAATGTTTTAACAGCATATTAAGTCAGGAGGGGGTTTTGTAGCAAGAACAAACCATGTTCTGAGTCTGGAATCCAATGTTCACATCTTTTATTCATCAATTTCCTTCAACGTACCCAACAACCCCCCCCTCCCCTTTTTGGAATTCTGATTATGGAAACATGTTTTGTGTGCTGCAAAACAGACACAAAAACTAAATTCAAGACACAGCCTTCACAACAAGGTAGCTTTCAGGCACAGCTTCTGCGCCTTTGTAATAAATTCTGTTTGCTGATGTGGTGACGGTGGGGGAACATAATGCATTGTAATTGGATATTCTGGAACTCCTGTGCACAAACACGAAATTGGCATAATTAGGCTTTCTGTCAGAAATAGCTCATTCATGTGTGGTTTCCTAAGAAAAGCCCTACTTTGGGAAAAACAAAATCCCTTCTTCGCCTCCTATCAAAGAATTCCTATGCTGATAGACGACAGCAAAACACTGTTGGGACGTAACCCAGTAAGTTGCTATAAGAGTGTGGTTTTATTAAAAGGACTTCAGTAGAAATAAGTATTTAGAGTCAGGCCTACCAGATTCTTTCATGGCTGCCTGAGGCAATCTGCCTTGTGGAGGGAGGAGAGAGAGAGAATTCATCAGTAAAACCTGGGATTGGAAGTACCCCAGTTTCTGAATTAATTTCTTAGAACCGCCAGAACGAACATGGAGCTGATTTCTAAATATTGTAGTAACCCAGGCTGCATGTGCTCAGACCTAAGAGTCAGAGAACTGCTTAAGCTCCAAAGCAAATAGGGTGGTGCAGTAGTGGCCCCTGCAGTTGGCAGAAAATATGAAGCCTCTGGCTTGAAAGGCTTTTTATAAAATACTAAGAGTCCTGGCTTTTTGCCTGTGCGTGGTCAACAGAGCAGTACTGATATCTGATGCTGCATTGATTTCAGGCTTCAGCTTCACAAGCCCTCATGCCTTCAAGGCATGGACTTCAAGGACCTTGAGTTGCAAAGATTTGAGTACTGCCACCTGTAGCCCTGGGTCTGCCAAACCCTTATTCTTCCTCTTTGCTCTTCTGTCAAGAGACGCTCTGTTTTTTTCTGGCTAGAGTGAAGAAATTGAGATTGTATACCAACAAGACCGAAGTATCATTTCTCGAGGACAGGGGGTGGGCGGGTGTTGGGGACTCTCGGGTCCTGAATGGAGTAACTGTGCCCCTGAAGGACCAGTGTGCAGCCTGGAAGTCATTTTGGACTCACAGCTGCCCATGGAGGCACAGGTTAATTCTGTGTCCAAGGCAAATCTGTTAGATGGAAGGGACCACGAGGTCAGGAGCTCTCTGCATCAATTCCATCCTCAGTAGCATCAGAGACAGACAGAGGCAAATATTAATCAGGGCAATGAAGGTTTGGATTATAATAAATCACATCTGGACCTTCAACGAGACGGCCAAGCTGTGGGGAGCCTCCCTGTGACAAGCCACTCATGTCTTGTCTAGTGCATGTCCAGCTTTTACCTAAACACAGGAGATTGACTACATAATCACAATTGCTTTTTAGTCTCATTTCAACCCACCCAGCTCCCTGTTCCTCCCACCACATAGCCAATACATGACAACAACCTGTCTGAAACCAGGTAATGAAACTATAATTTCAAATTCAAACACTGTAAGGTCATTCAGACAGACACAAACCTTTAAAGAGGAAGATAAAAACAAGACATTTCACTCAGTTTTAACCTTTAAATAAAAGATACACTCCTCCCTGCATCTAGTGCCCCTTTCCACCCAATTCTACATCTATTTGCTCCTTTCCGGGGGCCTAGATACTGAATGCCAAACAGAAAGAAGTGAGCCAGTTTTATATACACAAATTAAATTATAATTCAGCTGCTTGGTGCAACAAGGAAACCATCTATACTGTGTATTCAGTGGAATATTTGGAACATAGAATCATAGAATCATAGAGTTGGAAGAGACCACAAGGGCCATCCAGTCCAACCCCCTGCCAAGCAGGAAACACCATAATGGGGCGGGACGTTGTATGCATTTAGGTTTCTAGACCAACCATAACCAAGCAAAGCATTTAAATGTATATCTTCCTAAGGTTCAACGCTGCAGGACTTGTGACTCTCACGTCATTGCTGGACTGCCTATTCCCATCAGTCCCAAGCTGGACGGCCAATGGTCAGGGCTGATCAGAGTCATAGAATCATAGAACTATAGAGTTGGAAGGGATCCTGACCCTCTGCAATGCAGGAATCCTGCCCTGGATGGGCTCAACCACCAACCTTCTGGTTAAAAGCCACACACACTGACCCACTGATACATAGTCCAGCAACATCTTGAGGGCCACAGGCTTGTTGCCGCTGAACCAGATATTACACCTGACACAGCATTGCTGGGGGGGACACGACCCCAGCACCTCCATGTCAAGTTCTCCAGCCTCCTGTGATGCCTACATCTTATAGTGCATTCACTTATCTGCATTCAATTTCATTGGCAACTGCTGGGATTGGGGAAACCCAAAGTATAGCAAAACAGGTAATCTGCCTATATCTTAAGGGGGATGAGAGGTGAATTTGACAGGGAGCTGCTAGATTTGCATATCAAATGCCTATTTCTTCCCAGCCTGAGCCCATGCATACAGTCTTTGGCTATGGCAAATTCCTCTGACATCTTCAGGATGAAATCCAGTTCTGCTTCCTCTGTCCATATGTGATGAGCCATCTGCCTTTTCTGGAATGCTGGAACCTGTCCACTCACTCTCTTGCATTCAGCCAAGGCAATCCATCTCTGGAAGACTCCGTCCGCAGCATCGAGAAATTAAGGGGAGTGCTTGGGAAAGAAGTAGGCGGCAGGGAACCAAAACATGTTCCAGTGGACGTGGTGGGAAAGTCGACTCCGGTTAATTGGAGTCCAATTGTTGTTCTGCAATTAAGTAATTAGCCATACCAGCTAACTGATGGATGTGGTGGGCCCTTAAAAGAAATTTTACTCCCTTGCAGAATGCCCATCATAATGGACGATGTATGCAAGAAACCAGAAGAGGGGAGAGAGAGTCTGGTGCATTTCCCTATGCTCTGTGCAGATATACATAAGAACAATGTAGAACACTCATTATTGGATGGGGGACAGATTTTTCACTGCCAACATGTGTAGCAATTTCCTGTCCCCTCTGTGAACAAACAGCAACCATTTAATTGAATGTTCATCTTTACACACTCATTAAAATGATTATCAAGGAAAATCTGAGGTCTTCCCCAGTGCCCAAAAATCCTCTGAGCTTCTCGCCCCTTCCCCAACTCATCTCTCCACAGTCATGAAATAGTGAGGGTGGTTACCCTTTTCTCTCTTGAAGAGTACAGAGAGCTGATGGACAAAGTTGGAAGAGTGACCCTCTTTCCCACTTCCTCTTTCAGCTCTATGTGCTTCTCAGGGCTCAGTTCAATTCTTGTTTTTAGCCAAATCCCTTGGAAAAGTGAAGTGTCTCTCTCTCTCTCTCTCTCTCTCTCTCTCTCTGTCTGTCTTTTGGGTGGGGGGCTGGGGCTGATCTTGGGAAGAGTTCAGCAGAATCCCTGATCTGTACCTTGTGTAGAAATAAGTGAGCTTTCCACTCTGATAATGAGTTTCAAAGCTTTACTGCTGGAAGGTCTTTGAGCTTAGATCTAGTTACAATAAGTTACAAGAACAAAATAACAAAGTAACACACTGCAATCACACAATGCAGTTGAGTCCTCTAAGTCCTTTATTCAGTTCAGTTCAGTTCAGTTCAGTTCAGTTCAGTGAACTTTCCTCTCTTTGGTCCCAGAGAGAGATCCTCAGCTTCTTCATCGTTGCAAAGCTTCTCTCCTACTGCTACTACTAGCCATCTCTGATTTCTCAAATTTCTTCTTATGCTGTGAGAGTTGCAGCTCACTTTTCCGGTTAATGAGTCACTGGTTGGTTTATCTCACTGAGGTGGAAAAACACCAGCCTTCCGCTTTCAGCCAGAGTGGAACCTCCTTTATAAGGTAAACTTCTCCTGACAACATTCCAAATACAATGCATTCAAACACAGAATTTTATGTACATTAAATCTATAACTTTAACAAGCAGGTGTGGCATTCACTCAAAAATAAGAAGAAAAGGGGGGATGGAATGACGGATGTTTTGAAGGAAGTGGGATGGTTTCAATGGTTGTGGTTGGCGGAATTAGGAAGGTTAGGCCAAATTTAAAAATGTTCCCCTGAAAGGAATTAGGTGGTTATAGGTGGTTATAGGCCTGCCTGATAAAAGTGATCAACAGAACAAAGCAAATCCTTCCACAATAATATTGACCCAAACAATGTTGATGAAATTGTTTAAGGAAAGTAGTGTTGTCACCAACATGAGCAGCATTGAGAGTTCACAGAAGAGCCTCTCCTTCCCTTTTAGGCTCAACTCTCATTTGTTTTGCAACTTCCACGACACATTTCTGTGCAAAATGAATAATCTTGGAACTTAATAAATATTGTGGTGCACTGGGGTGTTCCTGCTGCTCCAGCGACCGCTGGAGGAGAGAACTCCGGGTTTCAATCATCTGAGATCTAATAAATATTTTATCGGGTTTGCCAATTCCAAGAATATACCTAAAATAATATTACACTTCCACAACTGAAGAATGAATGACATTCTAAATCTAACAGCTTTGCACACAGGAGAAAATAGAAAATCCATCAGCGGAATAAACAAATGAGTTATTTCTTTTTCCAAAAATCTTCAGCTTCGATCTATTTTTCTTCACTTCTTATTAGTTTGTAGCAATGGATGGAAACCCTTGCACCCCCTTCAGATAGATATATAGATATATCATTCTAGACTGTTTTCAGGCTAGATTTCTGTATGTACAGCTGAACATATCAGTTGAAAGTTATTACTTCCTTTTCATTCTGTGTATTTCTTTTTAGTGTTCTCGAAGCGACTGGCATGAGTTTGGCCAAACTGCGGGAGGCAGTGGAGGATAGGGGTGCCTGGTGTGCTCTGGTCCATGGGGTCACGACTGAACAACAACATAAAAACAGCAGGATGCTCGGAGTGCAGTCCCCACAGAAAGGAGAGAGTGGGGGAGGGGGGTTCCTAATGCTCTGGAAGCACCATATACAAGCTCGCACAAAATCACCCCAGGGGCCTTGGTGCTACCCATTAGGACATCCAGCAATGCAGGCTCCATGTATGCAGTTGTTTATCCCCAAACAATTGGAGGAGATGGGGAAGAACGAGAAACAGGTCAGTCACTTCCTTCTCTCCCATAACTTGCCACATGGTGAGATGCCACCCATTGCCCTCTGCAGAGAAAGAGATTGCACCATTTTAAATCCATCCATGCCATTATACATTGTGTTAATGGCATCTATTCTACTTCGGCCTTTAAGGATCTAAACCCAGCAACATTATCTTATATTACAATAACAGAATTGCAGAGTTGGAAGGGACCACAAAGGTCATCTAGGCCAGTCTCCTGGAATGCAGGAATCTTCCCCCCCCAATGTCAGGCTCGAACCCACAACCCTGAGATTAAGAGGCTGATGCTCTACTGACCGAGCTTCTCTATAGTCAGGGATTTTCAGGTGGGTGTTTTTCCACCTTGTTGGAAAACGACAATGACTGTTTCAGCTACTTACATTTGAAAGCAGAAGCATTTTCCGCATGTTAACTTGGATCCCAGCATCATTGTGCATTAGTCCCAATTTAAAGGAAGTTACTGTTCTTGGCTCAATCAAAACCGCGCTCTTTGTGAGTCCCAGTTCAAATCAGAGGGTGGCTAGCTGTTGTGCATCCATCTGATCTTGCCAGTTCTCATTGTGTTCCCTAACCATACTGAAGACTGTCTAGTTGTTGTATATCCACCCCCATTCTGTACAATTGGCTTAGTAGTGCATCATATTGCACACCACTGAAAATTTTCCCCAAGCACTGAAAAGCAGACTAGAGTTCCCATACTACCCCTTTTGTTGTCTTTTCTATGACAACAAAAGGGGTAGTATTGTCACGGGGCTTATTATTCTCAGACACTGTAAACAACAGGTTTATTGGCTTGCATTCTTGAGTAACTCCTTGAAAAAGTAAAGCTCATTTAAGTCACATCTAGTTTGGCCCAGCCCCTATCTATGAGATATATTTAAAGCACTGCGATACTACTTTAATCAGTCATGGCTTCCCCGAAAGAACTCTGGGAGCTGCAGTTTGTTAAGTGTACTGAGAGCTGTTAGGAGCCCCCCCCCCCTGTTCCCCTCACAGAATGAAAATTTTCCAAGTGGTTTAACAATCAATCCCTTTTCGCAGGGGATTCTGGGAATTGTAGCTCTGAGGGAGGAGTCAGGACCTCCAACAACTCTCAGCAGCCTTAACAAACTCCAGTTCCCAAGATTCTTTGTGGGAAGCCATGACAGTTTAAAGTGGTATCATAGGGCATTAAATGTATAGCGCAGGTGGGACGTCAGTCAATGCTGACATTAAAGTGATGTTCTACAATAGTATTATTCCCCCAGACTAATTTCCTCCAACTAATTTCTACCTAGAGTAGACCCACTAGAAATAATGCATATGACTAATTAAGGTTCCTCAGTTGGCCTATTCTGACACTTATCCACAGTATCCCACCATTCCTTATGAAATCCTCAACCAACTTTGATTCAAACTAAGAAAAAGAACCACCTAGCTGGGGTTTTGTTTCAGTCAATAAAAATCACCAATGACTGCTGCATTTTGGAGTCACTTTTTACCAAATGACCTCTCCAACAGCTGCTCATATTCTAAAATCAGCGTTCCTTGGTCTTCACCATCTGCACTGCAGATAGAGGGGAAAGCTGGTCAGGCTAATCAAACAAATTCTTGTTATCATCTACTGTAAACCCTTTCGTTTTCCTTTGACGTTCCTCTGAAGTGTCTCCTGTCTAATTTTACAAATGTTTTAGTGGCAACTAATCTGCCCAGTCCTTCAGGCACGAATGCTGAACAATCTTCACTCACTTTCAGAATGTTCTAGAAAGTATGCCATTAAAACTGAAGGCTGTGCAACAGTGTCTTGTGGGTTTTACTGGTTGGCTTATTTAGAAAGGCATTAATTCTACTCTAAGAGACAGAGAAATTCAGATTCCATTTTAATCTTTGTGCTAAACCCTTCATTTTAGCATTTTCCTCCGAACCCTGTTTTGGGAAGGAGATAGCTGTGCTTACAAATCAATTAATTCTATATGCATGTTACGACATGAAAAGGGAGATTTATTTTTCTGTTATTTGTATGCAAAGAGAATTTAATCCACACACACAAGCAGCTTAACATCCACATTCATGAACCTCACAGACATCAAACCAATTCCCATGTCTTGCGAGATAAACAATCTTCGAGAAAATGGAAAAAGGAACTTTGGCTTGACAAGATAAAAAAACTTTATAATTGGCCAACAAGGCTACTTAAAATTCTGCGATGCAAAAACATGGGAGCTAGACATTTATGTGCATATAAAGATCATGAACGTTCTAGAAATAAACCCTGAAGTTATCTCTTTCCTGTACACCAGGCATCATCTTATATACTAACAGCAAGCTGAATTCTCTGGGTGTCAGTCCATATGCAGTCACAATGGCACCCTCTAATCAAGGGGAGACCATTACTGTTCCCTCAGAACTCTCATTATGTGAGGATGGTCTATCCAGATTCTTCTCACTCAGTGGGTGCTTCAGCTGACTGAAGGCAGGTAAGCTGTGCCCATAATTTCCCTTCAGTCAACAAAAGATGCAGACTCAGTTCCCATGCTCTGCTTCTCTTACTGGGGGGAGCCCCCCCCCCGTGAAATAAAAGAAATAAGCTTGCAGAACTCTAGTTGAGGGTGGGGGGATTTTAGAAGGTTTGGGAAAGTTGTATCCCTAGGAAGAGAGTGCTTTTGCACTCAGGTTCTGCGTGTGGGCTTCCCATAGGCATCTGTTGGCCACTGTGGAAAACAAAATGATGGACTGCTCCAATCCAGAAGAGGTGTTCTGAACAACAACTACAACAACAACACATTGCTGAAGACTGCCATATGTGATGTTCATTGACTGCAGCTTAGCTTGTAATTGAAGGCACTCATTGAAGGCATAGTCAGAATACATGCTAGCCAGAAATCAAGGCAATGATTTTATTGTCTTACTTAGACCAGAGCAAAACAGACATAGGAAAATCCTGATGTCACCAATAACAATTAAGTCCCATGCCATCTGTTTTTTATATAAATTTTGATGATATGCAATATCCAGACTCTTTATATTCAAAAGAACTTTGCTTTCATAAACATATACCGGTAACTGAGAAAAACACACCTACAATCTCAAGCGTATTCACTTTGTTCACTTTGTTCCTTATAGAGAGCACAGGTTTCTCCTTATTAACATTAAGGGATCTTTCTCTATCTTCTTCATCCCAGACAGATCACACACACCAACTCACACTGTCCTCAGCAGCATCCAGAGAAACCCCTCTCAGCAGCCATTCCACCTCTCTCGCACACACACAGAGAGAGAACAGAAAGCAGTTAAAAACAACAGTTACTTGAATAATAGTCACAACAGAATGGATTGCCTCTCTCATGTGACTCACAGTCATCCAATCACATGAGAGAACTTCTGCCAAAGGGGGGGGGGACCATGCTAAAAATACACAGCAATTCAACAAAAGCAACATTCCCATTTCAGGCAATTAAACCATTATCCTTAACATCCCTTCTTTTAATTTACCTGAAATGAACAAAATATTTAGTTTACATAAGACAGGAGTCTCCTGACTTTGCCCATATACCATTAAGTCCCATGTCACCCAGTGGCTAAATAGTATAATGACACTATCCACACAATGACCATAGTGTGTTTTCTTTTTCTTTCCTTTTGTATGCTCTTTCGAATATTTCTGAACATATTAAACCTGACAAATGAGTTTGGTAGGATAGCTACAAACATATCCAACATTTATTCTCTTTTTTCATACAAATATTATTTTATTTATGATTTTCAATTTTATACATTTCAATAATTTTATAATTTTATAATCATTTTAACATTTCAAAACTTGACTTCCTTCCCCCCTCTTTCTGTGGTTCCTTAAATTTATTTTCAATATTTTCTGCATATCCAAATTAACTTAATTTACTCATTTATTCATCTACTTTAAATATATACTCTTATAAAACTGCAGGTTATTACAATAATCCTGCCAATGTTCTTATCTGTTTACAATTTATTTGTAAATATTCAATAAACCATTTCCATTCTTTTATAAAATGTTCATTATCTTGATTTCTTATTTTTCCCCCGGTAAGTTTGGCCATTTCTGCATATTCCAGAAGTTTTTGTATCAATTCTTCATTTGCTGGGACTTCTGCTTCTTTCCATTTTCGGGACAAGTAGCATTCTTTCCGCTGTAGTCGCATACATGAATAAATTTCTGTACATTTATTCTCTTGATAGGCAGTTATGTGGGATGACGTAGAAGTGAATCTAGTGCATTTTGTGTTCCTATTAAGTCTTTTTGGTATGTTCTTGGTTTTAAAACAAAAATCCAAAAACTCCCCTAAAAGCAGAATAAGGACAATAAGTATCTGAATGTGCGAAAAGAATATTCAGGGTAAAAAAGGGGCACTAAAATGTTATGTATATTCACCTTGAGTACTTCACAAATGGACCTTAATTCCTCCTTTTCCCAGTACTGTACCCAAATGTAAAATGAGCATGGCAAAATATACTAATTTCTGGCTCTCTTTCCTGTTCTGAACAGCAAGGTTTTCTGGCACCGAGAAAACAAAGTAAGACCTACAAACATCCATCTCTGTCACGTAACTCCCAAATTCAGCAGAGTAACTCCAGAGATGTGTTTGTCTAAAACTCTAAATTTGAGTTATACCTTTCCAGGTCTTGAGAGGTAACGGGGTGGAGATGGCGAAAACTAAATGAATACTTAGGCTCTACACCATATTCCACTTCACAGTTGATTTACCTTGTATGCTATGTTGATTCCAAGCTACTGCTATAATGAATTCAGCCTGGGAGAAGCTACTAATAAATGTTGCATTTGGTCAGGCCTTATTTATTACCAAATATAAATGATTAAATAAGAGAATCCATTGGATAAGCAGTTTGAGGCCTTAGGCAGTCAGCAAGGGCATCGAAAGACCTGGAGCACAAGGAGTTCCTGGGACTCATTCAGGCATGTAATTAAATAAGAACAGTGTTCGCAAACCTGGAGCTTTTTACCCAGTGACGTTTGCTCCCACCTGGGGGATAGGGAATCACAATTCCTAACTTTTCTTTTCGCTTCTTTGGGATCTTGGATTAGGCTCCAAAGCCCCATGTAGGGAAGCAGCAAGTCAAAGCTGTGTATTTATAACTTGACCGATATGCTTTACTTTTCACTGCAGACACTCAAAGTGTCCTCCCCCCCCAAAGGATACTACCAGATTTACAGAAACTGTCCCGGTTTCTGATTTGAACCTGGAATGTCCCACTTTTGCTTAGGATGTCCCTATTTTCATCAGAGAAATGTTGGAGGATATGGAGTTATGCAACCCCCAAGCCTAGGAGACAAGTAGCTCTGCAACCTTTGCAAGAAATCTGAAGGCAATCCTGTATAAGGAAGTTTTAAAAGTAGTTTTAATGTTTTTCAATATGTTAGAAGCTGCCCAGAGTGGCGGGAAAGCCCAGTCAGATGACCTGTTTATTAAGCTTTTGTTCTGATTGGTTTGCAGGGAGATTAGACGACACCAACTATTTATTGAGTGTCCAACTTGATTTGTCTGTTGGAAGGCTAGATGGCATTGCGTTGAGCAAATGTTATTCCCACACTTCCAAGTACATCTCCTCATCACTTTCCTTATTGCAAAAGGTCTGATTTGGGGTGTTCGTGTGTGCAAGAGCTCAAAATCAATGTTAATTGTGCAATCTACATTTGCTAAAATTTGCCTTTGGATGTTGCAATTGAACAGACTTCCAAGGATATGTAAACATGGTCCCAGGTCCACTAAATATTAAATTAAGACTAAGGTCCATTGAAACCATCAAATCTGGTTAGCTGCAGTCTTGCCCACACTTACCTGGGAGTAAGCTTCCTTTAATTAAACAAGGTCTACATCTTACATTGCTAGGAATGTGCTACAAGATTCAAAGTATATGTTTCATATAAATGTGTGGAACGATAAACCAAAAAACAAATTAGGTGCCATAAGGGCTTGCCTTTCAGTTCCATGGTATAGTTTTTGTCCTGCAGCTTAAAGGAGGAGTTTTGAAGAACAAACCATGAAAAGTGGCCAGAAATCCAGCTGCTGGTTAACTTATTCTGTGTGGCAAGATGACTGGGCTCTCTTTCCATTCTATGCTGCAGTTTATGTTTTTGAAAGAAAAATGTGTTTCAGCTGTTTTTTTTTCTTTTATATTAAGCAGCATGGTTTTAATGAGGATGCAGAGGAATATATTAGAAGAAGAGCTTATTAGGAGCAGAACAGTCACTTTTTTGCTGATTTTAATAGTTCTGTAGGGAATATACAAAGCCATTTTGCTTTATTGTTTATAGAAATTAAAGAATCTACTCAACTGGTCTAAGATATGGAGGACAATCAAGGGGAAGATGAACAACAGGAAGGGAGAAGAATTATTATTACTGACTGTAGGTCTCCTTGATGTCTGGGTTCAAACCTAATAGACTTCATCATATGTCATCTGCTCCTGATTTAATGCTGGAATAGAGAAAAATATTACTAATTTTGCATATCCCCAAGTGTCCTGATTTAACTGGGACATCCCAGATTGACAGAGCGGCTCCTGATTCCAATCCCAGATGTCCTATTTGGGCTTCCATGCTCTGGCCATGCCAAAAATTCCCTCCCAAAATGGTGTGTGTGTGTGTTATGATGTTGTCTTTAATTTTGCCTGTGTCACTGCCAAAGTGGGGAATCACAGCAACTGTGCCACAAGAATAGGGTACCCTCCTTTCAAATCAAAATCCGGGCAAATTTCAGAAGCATAATAATAATAATAATAATAATAATAATAATAATAATAATAATAAAACACCTTTGGTTTGCATCCCAAGTGACGCTGAGGAATGTGTCCAATCAGTACAAGCATCACTTCCAAAATGAGACTTCTCCCACCCCTGCACTCTGTTTTAGGGGTCCTAGGGGATGTGTTACCTTTCTCTGTGTGTTGGATTTTGAGGAACCTGGGAGCTGATTTATCCATATTCATGTGTGTCAGGGATTGCCCGGATCCTCACAATGAGAAGACGAGGGGGGATCCTACTCGGCAGGAGAGCTGGGGCAAAGGTATTCCTTATGAGGAGCGAGGGGAGAGAGATCCTCCTCTTGAGAAGGAGTGGGACAGGGGGCTACTCGAGAGGAAGGGCTGGTTGGAGGTCCTGCTCAGGAGGAAAGCAGGAGGAGGACTGGGAGAGCAGCTCTTCACGAGAGGAGGGCTCTCTACGTTACAAGGAACCCTAGCCGCTTCTGTTGACGGACTCCTCCTCCTCCTCTAGCCTTCCACCTGAGCTCTCTCCAAGGGAGGGGGAGCTGCAAAGGCTTGGAGACTTTGGGCAAAGACCCAGCACCGCCAGCCAGAGAGGAGGTGAGGGAGAACTGCCGCTTCCGGCGCCAGCACAGCATCGGGGGGTCAGGAGGCACCGCAGACGTCGTTTTAGGGTGCCAAGACTTTGGTGTTGGGCGGGAAACCGGAGAGGGGCACTTCCGGATTCTGCAAGTGACTGAGCAGTCATGTTTTGAACTAGCTCTACACTGTAAATAGTAGTGCACAATAAATAGGCTTCGCTGCTGAAGGCTCTGTCGCTACTCATGAGCAACACTTGGGAAGATCCTGACAATGTGCAACATGGGAAATCCTGTCACCTGATTACAGTCAAATGTCTGAGCTTTCTCCATTGAAAGGCACTGTGATTGAACCGGCACTGGGCAATAGGAAAGTACTGTTATGGGTAAAGGGAAAGGACCCCTGGACGGTTAAGTCCAGTCAAAGGCGACTATGAGGTTGCGGCCCTCATCTCGCTTTCAGGCCAAGGGAGCTGGCATTGTTCACAGACAGCTTTCCAGGTCATGTGGCCAGCATGACTAAACCACTTTTGGTGCAACAGAACACCGTGATGGAAACCAGAGCACATGGAAATGCCGTTTACCTTCCCGTCACAGTGGTACCTATTTATCTACTTGCACTGGCGTGCTTTTGAACTGCTAGTTGGTAGGAGCTGGGATAGAGCAACGGGAGCTCACACCATTGCAGGGATTCGAACCGCCAACCTTCTGATCAACAAGCCCAAGAGTCTAAGTGGTTTAGACCAAAGCACCACCCACATCCCACACTGTTATGGAACATTCATTCCCAGGCACCAGTCAATTAGAAAGTTGACTGGGAGTCAGTCGGCCCAGGGTTAAGTTAGTGGAAGGTTTGCAGTGCAGTTCTTTGCATGTCTACTCAGAAGTGTGCCCTGTTGAGTTTAATGGGGCTTCCTCTAAAATAAGTGGGAATAAGATTACAGACTTTGTGGCCTTGACTAGTATCATTCCAATTTTTTCACAACATTGTATATTGAGAGAGATTCAATCTTTGCTGTTTAATCCGCTACTACCTGCTCAGAAGCACTGAGATGCATCAGACTGTCAAAATACTGTAGTAGGATCACATTTCTTGGAGACTTAACAGTTTGCTATCTTCTGATGAGCAACATTTAGAAAAAGAATGCTAAATGATTAGTTTTTTTAAAAAATCTAAAAGATTTTATGTGAAAATATCCACATCACTTCCAGGATGGCAACACTTGCAGATAATCCCATTTCATTGCAGTTATATCCAACCGTCTTGCTTTATAAAGTCCTTTGAAAGAATTATGTGGAACCCCTGAAAATAAGTTAGTGTTCAGTTGCTTTAAAAATAAATAAATCAGTAACTATTCTTTTGTAGCCTAAATTAGACGAAAGCACCTTATACCGCAAAGACTCAATCCTGTTTGCCTTGCTCAAGCGAATAATCCATTTTCCTTCAATAGGGTGATTTGCACCCATCTTTTAAATATCATCTCTTATTTTGAAGCCCTGGTGTCTTGCTTCTATAATACACACTTGATTTCATTCATTAGTTTCTAAATTTGCTGCATTTGTTAGGCTGAATGTGTCTGCAGTCCCCAGGCTGCTTACAATTAACTCCAGTGAGACGTTGAGAATGCAGCTGAACTGTAGACATCAAACCTGAGAAACCAACAATTTCCATCTATAGCCTAACCTCTAACCTATGACATAGGTAAAGGTAAAGAGATCCCTGACCGTTAGGTCGAGTCGTGTCCGACTCTGGGGTTGCGGTGCTCATCTTGCGTTACTGGCTGAGGGAGCCGGTGTACAGCTTCCGGGTCATGTAGCCAGCATGACTAAGCATGTAATTTCTGAGGGTGAGGCACAAGAATGTACAGTATATGCCACTTACAGGACCAAGTTAAGCTATCAGTATTATGGTATGATTGTGGAGCAGTAGACCTATATAAGTGTTTAGGACTGGGGTGTTAACAGATTTTTTTGTGGGAAATTGCAATCAAATATAATTAGCAAGCATAGGGCTAGTTAATACACGAAGGGGTTAATACCACAGAATTGTATTCCTAGACTCAGCTAGGTGATGCCCCTCACCTGGAAGGAAGGAAGTTAAGTTTCTTCCTTTGTTCATTCTTATTCAAATGTGAACTCATTGAGATAGGATGTGCCACAAGCTCAAACTGCGTGCTTTTAGACCTATTTCACTGTATAGTCGTACCTTGGGTTATGTACTTAATTGGTTCTGGGTCGCTGTACATAACCCGAACAACACGTTTTGCGCATGCGCGAAGTGTGCAGAACGCTTCTGTGCATGCACAGATCGCACGTGCGACGGGTTACAGGAGTACATAACCCGAAAAGTACGTAACCCAAAGCGTACGTAACCCAAGGTCTGACTGTACAGTATTTTTTATCCCAAGATTTCTGTCTGTGTTTACTTGCTGCTGCATAGATAGACGCCTGAATCTGACCTTTGAAGAGTTTGTAAGTAAATCATTTAAAATTACTAAATGGTGTTGTTCGTCCATTGCGAGAGGGGTAGAAATGGGGAAGCCCTGGCAGAGGACTAAACAGGATATTAAAAGGGTTTTACAGCAGGGGTCAGCAACCTTTTTCAGCTGTGGGCCGGTCCACCATCCCTCAGAGCATGTGGTGGGCCAGACTATATTTTGAAAAAAATAATGAATGAATTCCTATGCCCCACAAATAACCCAAAGATGCATTTTAAATAAAAGCACACATTCTACTCATGTAAAAACACGCTGATTCCTGGACTGTCTGTGGGCCGGATTGAGATGGCGATTGGACCGCATCCAGCCCACGGACCTTAGGTTGCCTATCCCTGTTTTACATCCTTTATTCCTATGCTACAGCACTGTTTGCTTTTCTGACATTTTAAACTCTGCTGGGAGCTGTCTCTTGCTGGATAGTATGCTTAGCCCTCTGCTTTGGATCTAGAGATCCAGACAAGTCTTTTATTAATTAACTCCCACAGGTTATCTATATCTATTTTCCCCAATTTTGAAGCCATAACCTGCAAACTAGGTGCACTGGTATATTTGGATTTAAGTCCAACTCATTGAGTTTCATGAAGACTTAAATACCAAATATCCAGTAGATTTTCTGGCTCCTAGTCTCTTGCTTGCTTTGGTTGCATTAACACGAACTCCTCTTTAAACAGATGTGTTGACTATCCAGTAGTGTTTGCAGTCAAAGTGGCATTGTAGGAACACAGTTGTGACAGTTGTTTGGGATGTGGCTTAGAAGCAAGGAAAAAAAATATTCAGCTAGAGTAAGAGCAGGAAATGCACCCACCCCTCTGGTTTGATTTCGTAACATTCTGACGGAGTCAAATTTGAGTTGCTGTCAATTTTTGACATGGCCTCTGTTTGGTTTCTTAGGATGAAGCCAACATCTCTTTCCCCCTTCCTACTCCCCAGCATTCATTGGATCACAATTTCAGGCTAGAGAAAGAAGAAACTGTGAATTAGCAGCAAATAGTGCATGAAGAAGATAAGCGGGAAACCAAGGAATTTTAAACTGGTTGGCATCTGTCTGTCTTGGGAGACAATGAAAGCGTACACCTTTGGGGGTGTAGTCAAACCTTTAGAGAATTACAGTGCCTGCTGTGGCTGTAGAGACTGATACAGGAGAGAGATGTTTTGTTGCAGCTGGGGCAGATGAAGGCATTCAGTGTTGGGTGATAACACCGAGGCTTGGTGCCTCACCCCAATGCAGCGCCGCCTGGGATTCTTCACTCCGTTTTCCCATCACGCTGATGTGGCCCATATCCAGGGACATGAGCACACGATGAGCACAGTTCAAAACTGAAGCTGAGCCTTGAGGAGTAACATCTAAGCCAAATTTATTGCAAATTAAATCAAAGGTAACAGAACAAAGAAAACATGGCCTTTCTCTCCGTCTTTCTGCCTCGGAGAGAGAGCTGCCAAAGCTATACAGAGCGGAAACAGCGTATCTCAATTTCCACTCACAAGACTACAACAATCAGTGCTGGAATGTAAACAGACATGTAACAATCCCACACATCTGCAGCACGGGAGGAATGGAATTCCCGACATCCTCCCCCATTTCATGTAACCCGGTGCTGCAGCATTTCAGCCTAACTGCAACCGTTGTACATAAACCTGAAGTTGTTCCCTGTCAAAAACTTTTGAAAACAGATCTGCAGGAATTTCTTTTCCTGGCATGTAGGACACCTGAATGAGTCCCTTCTGAATACACTCTCTTGCACGTTGTCATTTTAACAGCAAGTACTTGGTTCTTTGCTTACATCTCTCAGAAGTTAGCAAAGACAGACACGACCTGTTGTCTTGGTAAACCTGTAGGAGTGGTAAATGGGAACATGCCATTTCTTCTTTCTGTGCTCCCAGCAGTCATTCCTCCTCTAGCTACTGCAGTGGATACATGACTTCACTGACTGTCTCCAGGCACTGCCGTCATCTGCAAGGGATTCCCGCATGGCAGAATTGATGTTGCCAGCCTTCATATCTCATTTTCTTTGTAACACAGAGTAGGTCTGCCAATGGACCTGGTACCTGAAGCCAGCTCCCCGTAGAGCACGTATTCCAGAGAGAGAGATGGGGGTGAGAACACAGCCATGTTTCACACCACTCTTTATAGGAAAGGCATCTGAGGATCAGCAATCACACTGGATACTAGCGAGATATCCCTAAGTGGAGATAGCAGCAGCTTTACTAGAATTTTGGGAAAGACTAAAATGAGAGCAAGGAATTTGCTGAGGTCAGATGATATCTGCAGTGAAGAAGCCTCTTACTCACTGTCTTTTCCATATCATCGGATCATAAGTAACAGAGGCTGATAGTGTAAAACCTTTTTCAAAAATAATCTTTTAGAGAGAGACTAGAATTGAAGTTGTGGTTTGGTTTTTACCTTCAGTAAAGATCGCTGTATGTATCTATAGGATTTCTAGCTATTGGTGGGACACAAGGTAAGGATCTCTCTGTGTGTGTTTGTATTGGAAAATGACCGAATGGTGTTTTTTCATGAAACTGACCCCTATGTACAGCTACTTTGCCTAAGGTCACTTTAGCTGCACTATAAAAAGCTTTCCCTCTCCACTAAGGGACCCTGGCCAGCAGAGACACAGCAAAGTAATGAGGAGTCCAGCTTCATTGAATCGTAGTAACTTGTGGTGAAGTTTGTTCCTACTGTTCCCTGGGAAGTAGAAGTACTGTGCAAAGAAAAAGAAAAATGTTAAAAAGGAGAACAAACCTTTCTGATCTTTGGTTTCCATGATGCTGCATCTGAATCCCAAATTGGGATTATGCACAACATCTAACTCACTAATTGACTAGATGCCTATATATAAATTATTAGTAGGTAGCTGTCCTTAGTTCTGAACACCTGAGGACAATTAAATTTCCTATGAAACTGTTCTGGCTTATATTATATTCCTTATCTTCTGCATTATACATGTGTCCCAATGAAGGGACCGCTTTCCTGAAGATCTACCTATTGGTAGAACAACCCTTATTCAAGATAACTGGGACAAAACTCCTCAACTCCGGCCATTGTCATTCCCACTGCATGTTCAGACTCTGGCATAACAGCATCTCTGTAAACAAAAATTACAGCATAGCTTGTAAGAAATGATTTGTGGTGATAGCTCCCTTGTTTTTACATTTCATTGAGGGCATATATACAATGGCTCCCCATGCTCCTCCTACAAGACTTCAGTGCACAATTGGAAATGTAAAAAATAAAGAAAGAAATTCCCCCATCTCCCACAAGTGTATCATATTACACAGAGTTTCATACCTGCTTCCTCTGAAGAGAGACAGTCCTCTCACACTGTTTGCTGTTATTTCCCCAATCTGCCATACAAGCAAAATACTCTCCTACTAGTAGGACTCAAGTCCATGGAAGATCCGGGATGGATAAAAAGACTTAGCTGAACAGCTCATGGTTGAACCAGGGCTTTCTTTTTCAGCTGGAACTGGCCAAAACACATTTCCGGCACCTCTCAGACAGGTACCACTGCCATTCTAAGAGAACAAGGGAGGTTTTTTGGGGGGGGACTGGCTATGTAATTTGCTCCTACGAGATGTAGTAATGACCACCAAACTGGATATATTTAGAAGAGGATCATACATCTTTAATGGCTAGTAGTCTTCATGGCTTTGTTCTATGCCCATGTCAGGATGCTGTCAGTGGCTCCTGGCTAGTTACCCATGAAATGTGAGGGAATGGTCAGAACAGGAAGACTGGGAAGTGTGCACTCATTCTGATCAGCTTCCCTCCAAAGAGGAGGAGGGGGAAGCTTCGCCTCCCCCTTGTCTACAGCAGTTTCAGGAGGAGAGAGAGAGAGAGAGAGAGAGAGAGATGCTATACCATTCATGGAAGAATTGCCTAGTTATGAGATAGTAGAGGAGGAAGGTGGGGTGAGAGTGCAGCCAGCAGAGACCTCCCTGGAGAGTATGGGAGATCCTCCATCTCCTCAGGCCCGTTGGTCCCTCCACTTTCTAGAGCAGAGAAGGCAGAGGGGTGGGACTCCTGGGACTTCCCATTGGTGCTCAGGATGTTGTTGGGGATGGAAGAGGTGGGGCTCAGAGTAGCCAACAACCCTCTTCATGTGGAGACACAGATTCCTGTCTTGCAACCAGATGACTGAATAAAAAGGACTATAAAATATGAACTGCTTGTTATTCTTGCCTTTGATGCTACAAGAGGGGGAGACGATTCTCCACACCTGACAGGAAAGTGTAAAAACAAGGAAAAGTTTCTTACCATCCTTTTTTATTTCAGTCTTTACAGAGAGAGGCTATAGAACCCAGCCTCTTGGATAATGGCATTGCCCCAAGTGAATCTCCACCCCTCGTTTCTCCCACTTCTTCGTCATTCTCATCATCTCCTCTATGGCCTCTGTCTTTGAGCTCTTTGATCTCCTACTTTTAAGGCTTGCCGGGTTCTGGGAGATGGTGGGTCTGGAATGCTTTCTAATGGCACCGTGTCAGCTGGGTGTTTTACCGGTTCTCCCATGATTTCCCAGCTTTCCCCCTCATCTGCCTCTGAGCTGCGACCTCCCTCAAACCCCTGTTGTAAATCTATACTGTCTTCCTCTTCCTCCTCCTTGGAAGGGTCAGGATGGGGAGGCAGTCTCCACCATTCCTCCTCTGCCCATTCCCTGACAGTCCATTGTCAGAGGCCACATGCCTTTCTATATGAGTAGCTGGGAATTGCAGGTGTGGGGAATACTGTTGTTGGCCAAGCTCAGTGGGGTAGTTAAATCCATTGAAAAGGGATTCCTCCTCCATCCATAATAATAGAGTTATTAACTAGAATGGGTATACATATTTTTATGCTGCAGCATCCCCATGGAAGCTTTTTTATAACTTTAAGTGCAGTACAATGAGCAATACAAGGTTAGGTACAAGCCTCCATCCATTTGCAGTGGTTGTTCTCCTCAACCATCATATAACTTTGTTTTTTTTTTTTTAATAAATTTTTATTATTTTCCAAATATACAACCAATTAGTCCACATCTAACACAAATTATATCCCATAACTCCGCCGAGTTTTTGACTTCCCTCCCCCACGTCAGTAGGTTTTCTAGTCCAATCTTATCGCACAGTTTTTATTCCTCCATATTAGTCTATGTCAAAGGTTTATTCCAATCCTACCAGTGTCTTCAAACTTCCTCTATTCAATCTTAGGTACTCCACAAATTTACTCCAGTCTTTTTGAAACCTCGAGTCATCCTGGTTTCTGACCCTGCCAGTCAGTTTTGCAAGTTCAGCATATTCCGCCATCTTCGTCTGCCACTCATCAATCGTTGGTAATTCCTGTAATTTCCATTTTTGGGCAAGCAATATTCTCGCAGCAGTTGTTGCATACATGAACAATCTTTTGTCCTTCTTGTCTATTTCATCTCCCATCAAACCCAATAAAAAGGCTTCAGGTCTTTTTGGGAAAGTATATTTAAACAAACCATCATATAACTTTGTTAACAGGGAGAAGAAAGCCACAACAGAAGCCCCCCACCTTGTTATTTAGGCTTTCAATTACTGTTTGCAGCCTGCTTGGACACGCAGCTCCTCCAGTGAGCTTTCCTGCTCCACTCATCCCATTTCAGTCCCTCACTCCTGTGCTCTGGATGATGATTTATTGCTGAACAATAAACAGTTTTCATCACAATCTGCCTGGTAGTAGCTCTCTTTTAATGTTTATACTTTTTTGTTGTTCTGTTAAGTAACTGCCTCCTTACCAATCAGGTCTCCCCTCTGGGTGCTCTGGCCCAGTTTATAAGTTGCCTTTTCTTTTGACAGACTTCAATTTCCTGACCATAAATTGTAGAGCATATAATAATCCTTGCCCCGCAAATCCCCAGAAGTAGCTTCTGTCATATAACCTTTAGTGTGGCAGCAGAAACAGAGGAATTCAGCCTCAATACATTTGTTTGTTTGTTTGTTATTGGATTTATATCCTGCCCTTCCTCCCACAAATACACTTTTGATTTTGGGTGTAACAAGCACATCTGTGATCCCCAGAATAATATTTTCTGGGGAAAGTTTATTGGAGAAAAGTGGAACAGCTCAGATCATTTTGCGACATGGAATTTGGACTGAATTTGTGGCAGTGGCCCAAAGGGCCATAAAATGTGATAAAGTGAACCCCTATAAATCTTTGAATATGCTTCTAATAGAGAATTATGGTAACCTGCTGCTTTAAGGAACCGATGATTTTGGCAAGATGCCGTCTCACACCGAGATAGAAGAACAAGCAAATATTCAATCATAAAGACGCATTCATAAGCTAGAACATAAGTTGATACATGAAAATGGCTACACGTAACACTGGTTCCCATGCATTGCACACTAACAGAATGTAACAATCTCTGAGAATCAAGGTTTAGTTAGCAATGCTTATTGCGCATGCGTATTAGATTAGGTAATGTACATGCGTACTAAACTGAAATGAGGTAATGAAATATGATTGGTTAAATTGAAATCCTTTGTCTGAAATGTTATAAATACCCCTGCCCAGACCTTTGGGCGGGGTTGCAGTCTTTGCGAAACGATTTCCACTGTAACCCTTATTGCTTTGCAATAAAGAAAACAAAATGGACTCTTAGCTCCTTTGTCTCTGAGTTTTATTGGCGTAGCTCAGAAGAAGGGCATTTCGCCCAATGCAACAAATTCACATGCTGTTGTCTCTGCTGTCAGTGCATTCATCTATTTCTGAAATAATGAGTGCCCTGAATGACGAAATTCATGGATTTGGGAAAGTACACAGAAAAATCCTGGTTAACATTTCTAGGGTAGGGCCATGGTGATTTTCTTGTTTTGCCAGTTCATACAGTATGGCTTATTGGGGCCATCAATCAGCGTTCAGCACCAAGTTGTATTGGAAAGCTGTCTGAGCTTGCCACATATAATCAGACTTCTTCATAACAGAAAGAGTCCTCCTTTGTCAATCTCCTTGATTATTATGTTGGAATCATTTTAAAAGCTACAGAAGAGATGACACTTCACAAGAGTAAGATTACGCAAGGCAAGTGATCTCATTTGCTCGGGAGCAGACCAAGCACTGGGGGAAACATCCATGCATAAGTGTGGCATTGCAATTACGAGAAGGGATTTCTGATACATTATTTGATAAATGATCAGAAATTTCCTCCGAGTCATTTTTTTTTGTTTCATTGCAACTTCTTGTAGGAGTGAGAAGTAACAGGTGCCGGATGGTAGATAGTTCTGCATGGAACAGTCACTTCTGAGCAGCTTTGGACATGAAAGAAGGATAAACACTATTCCGTCTCTGTCTCGATGCATGTGCATCTCCTCTGAAATAGGGTTCTTTTTTATCTCCTGATGAGCAAAACAAAGAGAGAGGGAGACTAATTAGGAAAGGAGGAGCGATTTAGTTCCATGCCCAAGGTAGGGAAACTGCTATAAATGGTCAGTGTATTCAATCATTAGGAAGGAGGTGACGCGCAGCGGGAATTATTTAAGCAGAGTTTTCATTGAAACAAATAAAAACTTTTATTAAGTTTAAAATAAACCTCTTCTTAAAAATAGATCACATATAGGATACAGGCTCTTCTCTATACTGGCACACACTCTGAGAGAAACTAGTCACCACAGTCAAAGCACTGACAGACAGTTACAGACTAGAATGGCAGTTACATCTTAGAATGGTGGTTACGGCAGTTAGGCATCAACAGCTGTTCCTCCTCTCATGCGTCTTTGTCACATGACAGGAGGTGCTCTCCTGTGCATAGTGGGACTGAATAAATGACAGGCCCAGTCCACCTGAAAGAAAGGAGGGAGGAAGATTCCTTCTATCTGGTCAGTCCTCCTAGTATTGTCTAGTGCAGGAGTAGGGAACCTCTGACCTAAGGGGCCAAATCTGGCCCAGGAAGGGTCTCCGTTTGGCCCACGAGGCTGTTTCCCCCTAAACCACCACACTCGCCTGCCTTGCACCAGACATATGTCATCAGGCATGGGGCTAGATCGGCTATGTGACGGTTCTGCACAGGGATCTCTGTTGCCCAGCCAATCCCAGCCGAAAGCAAGCTTAAAATTGCTGCGTGTCGGCTGATAGGCAGTGACTTCAATCCTTCAAATCCAAGAATGGGCCACAGGATCAGGGGCTAGCTTCTATAAATCCTTCTCCGCTGTCCTTCTTCTCAGGATGTCAGATGTGTGTGGGGGTCCTAGCAGTACTGGGATTCTATGCAAAACCTTCCCCAAGCACATCTGACAGGCTGAGATGCAGACAGGGTTGATCTGAGTCTTAGGCTGCTTCCTCAGACCAGTTCTTTACTCTTAAGAGAAGCGTTCTGAACAAACACACACACCCTGCCTGAACCTTCTCTCTCAGATGCACCTATCTCTGGTTCCTTTCCTTAATGCATGCTAAGAGCTGTTTAACACCTTGCATATAGCTGATCTGTAGAAAGGACTTTATGATCTGAAAACAGAGATGATGTGTGTACTTTTGTAACCCAAGAAAATCTTTAATAAAAACAATGGGGGGGGGACCAAATTGGTCAACAATACCAGTACCTTAGGAGTGGCATTTTACTGCAAACAAGTCATCAGATAACCAAGCAAAATGCAGATACTTGGAATCAAATAGTTTAGAGGGGTACCCCCCCCAAAAAAAAATCAGGACTGTCCACCTTGGCAATATTATCTATTTTTCAAAATTAGTATTTCAATAAGAACAAGAAATTACTTCTTCACACTTGGTTTTTGTCTGCTGTTAGATAATATTATTATTAATAATAATATTTATTATTTGTACCCCACCCATCTGGCTGGATTTCCCCAGCCACTCTGGGCGGCTTTCAATAAAAATCAAATACAAAAATATCACACATTAAAAGCTTCCCTAAACAGGGCTGTTTTCCAACTATCGTGAACTATTTAAACTTACTTTATGAGCAAAGCTTTGGCCCACTTAATTTCACGCATCAGTATCTTAATGCCTTGGCTACGGATATCGATAAAAAGGCTCATTATTTTATTTTTTGTACTGGGTTGATGGCATATTTAAATACAATCTTTGTCTATTCTATGTCCTGAGGTGCGCCATTCCTTTGTACAGCAAAACAAAGACCAGAAAGTTGAAACCATCTCCTTTTTCCTTGACTTCAATAAGAAAAAAAGAAAAGAAAGCTTCTCAAAAGGTGTTTCCTTTGCGAAGCTTGGTAAGAAAAAGACCAGCTGATATTCTCCTCCTCAAGAAGTTCACATTTCAAAAAAGTCTGGAACAAAATAATCTCACATAGAATAAAATATATTTCTCCTGCTTTGGCTTGGATCCAAGTCTGCTGTGCTGCAGATACCAGCTGCAGTGAAGGCTCTCCATCTATGAATGAGAAGATGTTATGGGTGGAAAGGAAAAGAGGCAATTTTCAACTATTTCCTTTTCCTCTGCAATTCTCAGTTCCACTTCCCAAACTGTTCCAGTGGGACCCCCACTCCAAGAAGATGGGAGGGTCAGAGAGGAGCACATCGGAAAAAGGAAATTTGAAACAATCACAAATTGGCAGAAATCTTCCACCTGTGAAGGAAGCCACTTTGTGCGATTCCAGTCGACCCCACTATGGATCCCACTCATTATTGTCTCAGGAATTCTTGGGAAAGAATACCATAATCTCAACTTTTGGATTAAAAAAAAATACAGACTAAACTCTTGTTGCAAGCTCAGAAATGTAACTGGGTTAAAGGCCTTATTAATTTAATATAAAGTGACTTGCACATGATACGCATTTAATAAAGAGGAAAATCCACCAACGATCGCCTTCTGCTGTTTGTTTATATTGTACTATAAATCTGACATGGTGTAAAGTGAAAAAACTAAGAAAATGTGTGATTGTTAAAATGACAAACACACATAAACAAATCATAAGCCCCAAAGGCCATCTAATTTATCCCAGTTTTCTCTCTCTTTAGCCAATGCACTTGTCTCCTGGAAGGGAAACTCGAGGTGAATTTTTTTTGGGGGGGGAGGGGAATCTGGTATCCCGTTTTTCAGGGGGCAATAATAATAATCATTTGTTTATATGCCAGCCATAGACATGCAAATGACTTTAGCTATTGTGCAAAGAGGATCAACCTGCTGACTGATCTCAGAGTTTGGAGTACAGCTGAGAGTTTTCTCTCCCTTTTCAATTTCTCAGTGTAAATATTGCATCCGGTTTTTTTATATCCTTATTTCCAGAAATACTGATTACAGCAAAGTAGTGAGTGGGTCGATTATTGCTTGATATGTAAAACAAGAGGTATCAGGACCTTATCTCGCCTAGTGGTCATGTCTCTTACCTGAATGTCAGGATGAAAGGATCTGTGAATTTCTGTTCTCTGCATTGATCGTTTTTCCAGCAGTAAATTCAGTTCTCCACATTTCTGTAGTGATCTGTATTTTTTAAAAAAAATATCCTTATGGGAATTTGTCAGCATTTTAGAGCAAACGTCTCTAAATAAACAAAATTTTGCATACAATTTTTATTCATGTACACTTTTTTTGCAAGAAGTTTCCCATAATATAACACATTTTAGTGTGTGACCATCCTGGCCATCTTGAAACCAATTGGATCCATCAGCCTCTGAGAGAGGAGCATCCTCATAGCCTCTGCAGGGAGGGAAAGGGGACTGGGAGCAATAGTAACAACAACAACAACAACAACAACAACAACAACAACAACAACAAATAAATAAATTATACCCCACCCATCTGGCTGGGTTTCCCCAGCCACTCTGGGCGGCTCCCAACAGAATATTAAAAACATGATAAATCTCAACATGAAGTTACCTGACCATGACAAGGTGCTGATGTCAATATGCCCCACTTTTGTTTCTTTCACCACCACCCCAGGCCCCATTCCCTGTGAATTTCCGATCCGCTAAATTCTTCCCTGGTTCAGGTTTTTGCATGGACAGGGGGAGTCCCCCAAACCATAGGCAACCCCCAAGCAGAATAATGACACAAGACAATGTGTTATGGGATTAAAATTGTCCACAACTTTATTAAGATTCACATGTAGGGAGACCTTGGCTCAGGCACTGGGCGTTTATCCTTCCCAGCCCCCAGCCGGGGAATCTGGGAAACGTCAGGGTTATCCAGAATGTGTGGGGACTGGGCTAGCTCTGGAGAACATATGTTCAAGCAGAGAGCCCGCCCCCTGTTTTGCCCCCACTGGTGGGGGTGAGCAATGACAAACTCTCAGCGTATGGACAATGATTCTCCCCAATACCCCTTTAACGGGGAACCCTGTTATCGCCACCACACTGGGGGCATGGAGTCACCACCCCATGCCCCCCCCATTTAGGAAGATGACTAAAGGATTCCGCCCAAGGCCTGAAACCGCCAAAGTTGTGACGAATTGCTACAGGAAAGGCGAAACCTGCCAATGCAGGGAAATTCCTTTCCGGCCCTTCAACAGCAGCCTTGGCATAGCAGCGCCTGTGTGCCTGTGGAAAAAAGGTTAACCTGCAAAGTAAGCGTTAATTGAGGGAGTGGAGGGTGGGAGAAGCTCTGGAGCCAGCTGTTGCTTCTCAGTGTGTGGGCTGGGTAGTCCCTCCCCTTACCTGGCCAATCCCTTGGCAACGCCTCCCCCAGGTGGGATTGGACGGTTAACTGGGGTAGGCGGAGACCCCAGGTATCCCTTCTGGGGAGGGCGCAGCCAGCCAAACTACCAGGTGTTGCCCAGGAATTGAGGGGGCTGTGCGCGACCATGCAAACGTTGCCCCCCATTTGATGTGGGGAGCGGTCATTCTGGCATCACTTGGTGGTCTCACCCAGGAGAGCAGTATTTTTTAAATGAAAAGATGCCAGCACTACAGGCAAACGCCAAAAAAAAACCCACATGGTAATATGGCCACAAATTACAACGATAAGTTGAACTTCAAAGAATATTTCATCATTACCGCACCAAACTGTGACAGCTTCTGTAAATAGAATGTTTGGGATAAATGAACTTCAGCTACAATGGAATCCAGACTTTTAAATTCCTGCTTTTGTCAGCATCTACAGCACTAAGCACTTTAGCAGATCATCCTTCCCTCCCCCTTTACTAAAAATTATTCTGGTAGGATATTGTGCTAAATCGTAAGCCTTCCAGCAAGCTTAATTAGCAAAGTGTACAATAGAGAACATCTTTCTCACATCAGAGCATGTTCTGCTCCTCCCAATTAGTAGGACAGTTACAAATAGTGCAAAATCTCTATTTGCACTCTTCCAGCAAAGCCGTGTGATCCTGGGCTGTCCCAGGAACTCTGCGGAACGTAAACCGCTTACAAGCTCATATATGCCTGTGCCATTTTTGCATTCTTATTCCTAGCAATGCCTTACCTAATTAAGAGCTTTATACTGCCAAGCAGAATAAAACATGCTGAGCCCAAGCCACTTCACTTGATCATGGAAAAGCGTGAATAAAAGTGGAAATACCTTTCAATTTCCGAAGCAAGTGCTCCTTCATTGTGAAGCATGCAGAGTTTGTTGAGCAGGATTTCTGGAAGTTAAATATAACCACCACCACCACCCATAGCATGTTACCATAAAAACAGAGTCAGGGTTGGAAATGAAATGAGACGGCTCCTAAAATGCTCTCCTCTGAATTTTAGGTACAAAATATTCACAGGATCACAAGAGCATGAGAAAAGCCTACTGGATGAGACCAATGGCCCATCTAGCACTCACACTGACCAACCAGAGGTCTATGGGAAGTGTATGTCTATGTAGAAGTCTATTTACAACTTTACGACCACGCAGGTAGTAAGGCACACTTCAGTCTTCCATGCTGCCTGCACTCAGCTCAGCAGTCTCTCCCTTGCAGGAATTGCACAAGTCCATAGATAGACAGACAGACAGACAGACAGACAGATAGATGATAGATAGACAACTGCTGTAGACTAAATAATCTTGATGCTTCAAGAACCTTCAAGAATATTCTCACAGTTTCTGGAAACGAATGGTCCTTTCTCTCTTGCTCTAACACACAACTTCAATTTTCGGTCAATACTTTTGGAAGAAAATTAGCTTGATATCAAATTTGGCTCATCCTATAATGAATTCCCAGGGTCCTTTTATTCCCCGGAGGCCAGTGATCCCCTCCTTTAACATTCAAATGCTAGGAAGGCAGCTAGGCACAACACATTAAAAACCACAGTGGAAACATTTATTATAAGTCATTCCACTAATAGTCAGGGCACTTTAGGATTAAAAAGTTTAATTATATTTGGGTAAAAATGTGGAAGGGAGCTAATTAGAGGCACCCTACCCAACTTCGAAGAGGCTTCATTCAGTCTCTGCAAACATTACTAATACCAAATGATGTTATAGACAGCTTGCGGCAGAACCTGCAAAACAAAACATGGGAGCACAACATTCATCACAAGAAAAACAAGTCTTCCAAGACTTACCACTTGAAGGAGAAGCCAGAAAAGGAAACACACACAGCTGAAACGCAGACATAATCATACAAAGCTTTCCCTCTATTTTGTTTTCTTTTATGCTTGTAAAATAGAGACCAATTATGAAACGCATTCTGAGGCAAATGTATTACAATTTGTAGCGATTTCAACAAGGCATATAGCCACATGCTGTCCTATATTTTAGTATTGCAGAACATCAGAAATAAAGCCCATTTTCTTGTAAACAAGACTGCATACACACACCATACTTTTAAAGTTTTTCCCCAAAGTATCCTGGGAACTGTAGTTTAAGGGTGCTAGGAATTGTAACTCTTCGAGGAGAAAACTATACTACCCAGGATTCTTTGGAGGAAGCCATATGCGTCAAATGTACAAAGCTCAAGTTACATTTTTGTCTTCTTTTTGAATGCATACAACTTTGCTGGTCAATGACATCATTACGGCTATGTCTCAGAATCTCCAGTCCATTAACAATTTTGTTTTATTTTTTTGCTGCATTCTTGTGTGATTTGTCATTTTTGCACATACAGAGAGCTAGTCTTCTAAAGTTAAAAAAAAATAATACAAATTTAATTTCTTTATGTTTCTTCCCTAAGATGGTTATGGTGGTGATATACTAATAAAGGAACTAGGTAACTAAGGAAGTTTATACAATTTTTCATTATGGATCCAATAAGTTCATGTCTGAGATGATTAAGAATGCCTGGGGAACTTTTCTCTGGTTGCTGTTTCCTTTAGCTTGTTCCCAGCTACAGAATAGAAAAAGGAAAAGGGATCAGTCCAAACCCTGGTCTGCACACAAGTGCCCCACTGTCCTCCTTTAGTTTCCCTAAATAATGTAAGCCTATGGCCCAGGGTATAAGCAAAAGCAATAAACTTAAATGAAAAAGGAAACGCCACAGAACAGATTTAGCTGTTGCATCGGAGAACATCCAATCATTGTCTCTGGGGCAATGCCAGTGCATCAAGAGGCAACAGCAGCCCTAGCCCCCAAGAAAGGAGCACATGGTTTCAGGCCGGGAGCTCTTGGGTGGGCAAACATTCTCAAGAGTAGATGGATTTCTCCCTCCTGTTTAAAAGTGTGTCGCGTGCTCAGGATCAATTATTGGACTGCTCCTGTGAAGTTTCAGATCCCTGTTTCATATCCTGGTCCCTGGCCTTGTCCCCGAACTTAACAGAAGGATTCTTCAAGCACCTATCCTGAGCTGAATTTGTTAAGGATAATGGTTTAATTCCCTGAATTGGAAATGATTGCTTATGTTGAATTGCTTGGGGGGGGGGGTTCCTATGGCAATAGCTCTCATGTGATTGGCTGACTGTGAGTCACATGAGAGAAGCATTCCATTCTATTGTGACTGTTATTCAAGTAACTGTCATTTTAACTCTCTCTCTCTGTGTGTGTGTGTGTGTGTGTGTGTGTGTGTGTGTGTTGGAGAGGGGGGGAAGAGAATGGCTGCTAAGAGAGACATCTCAGGATACTGCTGAGGACAGTGTGTGTTAGTGTGTGATCTGTCTGAAGTGATCCCTAAACATTTATAGGGAGAAGTTTTAAATATATATATATATAAAGAGTCTGGACATTGCATATCACCAATACACACACACACACACACACACACACACAACAGAACTGACCCTTGCTGGTGCCAAAAGGGTTCTGAACTAATCCCTGTTCTTCTTTGGTTACTGAGTTTGCATGGTCAATCTGCTAATGGGTTAGCTTCTTTACTTATAAGAAAGTGCACCTGTTGCTGTTTTGGGTGGGAACCAGGACATCCTGAAAGGTGATTTATTTGGGGTGCTACAACTGAGAAGATGCTCTGCTTTGAAGCCATCTACAACATCTCTCTTGCCAATAGCATATGAACCACGACCCTAAAGATCTTAAGGTTCAGGTAGGAATCTACAGGTAGGTTGAGATATTTCAAGTAACATGGTCCCAAGCTGTTATCAAGTTAGGATATTATCATCTGTGTTTGGATGTGCGACAGCTGAAATAGCTAAAATCACAATTGGGCAAGTGGTTGCCAAGAAAAAAACCCTTTTCTTGGTTGTGGCTTAATTACAGAATGTTCTCTCCAGGGCAGCTTCCTTGGAGACTTTGACCTATTATTCACCCAGGCATTCACCTGATTTTTGCATGCTGTTCTATTTCATTACTATTCTTCCCTTCTGCTTTTTTGGTCTACTTTACTTGTTTAGCTGATTTGTTCTTGATGTTTTGCCGATACAGATATGTGTCATAGCCACTCTGAGAAGTTTGTGATTTTTTTTTTTTTTTACATAAGCAAGTGATGGAAACACCCCATAACCATTTCAAAAATAAAATTCCAAGATGTGGCAGTTCTTACAATAAGCATTTCTTAAATTATTAAACCTAATAAACATAAGGCACCAAGATTTGGCTTGAAACCGAGGGTTTATTTTAGCTGATGGATTTGACTGCGGGACAGGGTGTTCAAAAGGGGAATGTCTGTATGAAGCAAGTCCATGTGGTGTATAAACTAAAATGGAAATGTTAAAAGTAATTGCAAACCCTTCTGTAGCAGAGTGTTTGCTGAAATTTTTATTACTCATGGCTAAAACTATTGTATCAATAAGTGAGCAGCTGTCTGAGATCTGTCTGGGATTCAGTGTCTCTAGTTCGCTATAAATATTCCAAGCAGCCTCTCTAAAATGTCAACTTTCTTATCCTACATATGGCTCCTTCAAAAGATCTAGGAGAGGAGACAAGCAATATGCTTCCAGTTTCCTGTTCCCATTAACAAACTTTTCAAGCTGCCCCATGACACTGCCAGAAGCAATGTAGGCATTAATTAATATCTGTGTACACTGCCTTGGTTCATTCAAGCTCGGTTTGCAGTTGAGCAAGGACTGGTTTCACGTTTTCTCTGGCTCGCCAATTGGGTATTGACCAATACACAAGCAAAGTGGAGAGTGTCTGGGGATGGAGGTCAAGGGTGATGGTACTGCAGACCATCACAACTCAAATTATCCAGAGGCTACTCAGCTCTTTTTCACAGAGGATGCTAAGAGAGAGATCCAAGAATAAGTCCAGGATAATCTGTAACTAGAGGTCTCCTGTCAACAGTTATAAATGTTTGATGGACAAAGATCACATAGATATGGAATTTAAGAATAAATAGGATATATCTGATTATGCAGATAATGGAATGGTGGGTTTTTTTAATGGTATACATAAATATGCATTAGATACTGTGACTTGGGAAAATCATTATAAACTGCTACTATTAAACAGATGGTGTCATACTTCCACCGGATTACAAAAGACGTTTGTTAATCTAAATAATTCTTGTTGTTAAGACAAAGGTCTCTCTCTCTCTCCCTCCCTCCCTCCCTCCCTCTCTCTCTCTCTCTCTCTCTCTCTCTCTCTCTCTCTGCATATTATGAGTTTTGAGTCTTCGCTTTCTACTTGGAAGACCACAATTACTGTGATTGAACTGGTATTACTTAGGACTCTGAATGATCCTGACTGGTAGCCAGCATTGTTGGCATACACTTTAACTGTTATCTCTTTTTCTTGGTTCAGATTGCTAGCCCTCTGGTATTAAATAACCCAAATGCAGGTTGCTTTGAATAAACTGACAGATTTACACAATCGGAAGCAAAGAAAGCAAGCCTTCCTTTAGTTTACCTGTGGAATAACTTCACTCAAATACTTCCCAAATGTAGCATTATCTTTCTGCACACGAATAACCCAGTAATCTGGAAATCACCCACTCCTTGGCCCTCTTAATCGCAGTTTGACACCATATGCAGATAGGTCACACCTTCTCTTGGTAGGTTCTGACCACAATTTATGAAACACCGAATTGCAATTTCCCTCTGTTATTCCCTCCAACACCTTCTGCAGCACAAAGAAAGCAAAAAGATTCGGATGCAAGTGCAGGTAAAAGAAAATCTAACTGTACACTGGGACATCGCCTCTGCAGAGATGCTTCAAGAATTCAAACCTTCTTTGGGCATTTAAAGTGAACGCCTGAAGAAGGCATCTGGGGTCATGTGTCTAAGCTGCACCCATCGTCCCCATCTTCACAGGCAACCTTCACACCTGGAGAGTGAAAGGGGCTTCTAACTGTGTTCAGTTGAATCTGTTTAGATGGCCCTGCATTACCAGGAAACCTGAATTATCTCATGGAGTGCATTCATTCTACCACACTTGAAACCCACTTCAGATTTTACCTCTCCACACCGGTCATGGGGTCAGGGAAACTGGAGGGGGGGGAATGCATGCCCCAGGGCCCCTTTACGTTTATGCATGTGATGCTTTGTGAGTTCCCATACGGAATTAGTCAATTCACACTTCTCAGACTAAATTGTCCACTTAGCTGTTTTGCTGGATTTTGCACTTCTCAAAATATTGCAATGCAGAGCTCAGCTGTTTAAATGTATTTAAAACAAAATCGAAAATTCTTTCCAGTAGCACCTTAGAGACCAACTGAGTTTGTTCTTGGTATGAGCTTTCGTGTGCATGCACACTTCTTCAGATACCAGTCTCTAAGGTGCTACTGGAAAGAATTTTATTTTGTTTTGACTATGGCAGACCAACACGGCTACCCACCTGTAAATGTATTTAAACACACATACATACTTCAACACAGATTTTTTGGGGGGAGGGGACAAACATTTAAGCATGTTCTGTATTTTTCCATGTATAAGACGACTTTTTTAATTTAAAAAATTATGTTTAAAATTGGGGCTCGCCTTATACATGGGTAGGGCAGAGTGGAGAAGTGTGATTGGTTTAAGGCGGGAGCAGGAGATTCTCTGAGGATGCTGATTGGTGGCTGGGTCAAGGGGTGTCAGTGATTGATAGGGCACATGATTGGTTGCTTTGGCGACGTGTGTGTCAGCTCTGGGTGAGCGATTTTCTGCAATGCCCCTCCAAAAAGCTCAACAACTCTTGGCAATCTCCCCCCTCCCATTTTCTTAATTTTGACTCCCCAAAAGTAGGGAGCATTTTATACACAGGGGCGTGTTATACACAGAAAAATACAGTATTTTGAATAAATGTTTGAGAACTGATTTTTTAAAAAAATTCACAGCTTGATAAATGCAGAAAGAGGATGGAATTACAGTCGTACCTTGGATCCTAAACACCTTCGTACTCAGACGTTTTGGATCCGAAACACCACAAAACCAGTGAGTGTTCTGGTTTGTGGACGTTCTTTGGAACCCAAACTTCCGATGGGGCTTCCGTGGCTTCCGATTGGCGGCAGGAGTTTCCTGCAGCCAATCGGAAGCTGTGCTTTGGTTTCTGAACATTTTTGAAGTCAAACGAACTTCCAGAATAGATTCTGATTGACTTCCAAGGTACGACTGTACTAGTTTGGAGAGGTGAAAGTGGCCAGGCCAGAAATAAACAGATTCACCCCTCCATTTGTTTATGAGTCTACATCAAGCATACTTGATGATGGGAATTAACCACCCTCATTCCCCCTATGTAAGAAAACAGAAGAGAGATTATTTTAGTGGTAAAAGAGGAGAAAATGCTTGAATAATTTGAATAGCTATAGCCGCGGCATCTTGTCTTTTTCTCAAAAATGCTAAAACTCCTTGAAGTGATAGAATTATTCATTACTTCTTATACTTGTTTTGTAGGAAGTTAAGAGGGTGGAAGGGGGCTTTCATTGTAATTCAGAATAAGAAATGTTGACCCCACTTACAAAGAAATCATAACAGGCCCATGAACAAGACTGACTGCTTTTATTCTAATAACACTTTATGACAATTTAGGATGCAACGAAAGTGCTAAGGGAAATGTTTTCATATCAAAGAAAAGTTGAAAGAAAAGTTAAAAGAACTGAAACTATTAAGAAAAAGTAAGAAGTTGATATTCTCCCCAGTGCCATGTTAATTTAGCTCTAAACATTTATTCTATTTTATTTTATTTTTAAAGCCCTACTTCAACAAAGTTTTGCTACAAGAGTGGTTAAATGGGGGCTGGATGATAAAACTGTCACATCAGCTGAATTTACTGAGATGGAAAACTATGTAAAATGCTTATCAATGGTTCCTCATAAATCTGGAGGTACTTTCAAGGGGGGATCATAACAGCTGCCGTCTGATCTGCATACACTTCAATATTTTTTATCAATGACCTAGATGAAGGTATGGAGGAAACATGATCGAATCTGCAAATAATACCAAATTGGGAGGGATAGCTAACATCTCAGGATGTTGTTGCTTAGTTGTTTAGATGTGTCTGACTCTTTGTGACCCCATGGACCAGAGCACGCCAGGCACTCCTGTCTTCCCCTGCCTCCCGCAGTTTGGTCAAACTCATGTTAGTAGCACATCTCAGGATAGAGGAATAAAATACAACTGGACCTTGATAGGATAGAAAATGGGTCTGACTCTCACAAAATGAAAATCAATAGAGGCTAATCCAAACATCTACATTTTAGGAAAAAATAAATCCCACAGCCAGGATGTCCAGTGGTCTGGACCAATTGTAGTTGTAGATGAGAATGGAGGAGAATTTCATTTAGTTCACATTTTAAGTTAGCCAACCTAACTTGCATATTTTCCATGTCTCAAAATTTGCTACCACCACTACCCAGCAAGAATGAAGTGAGTGGTCTTTTGTGGTAAATTATTGTTTAGGTATACAGTGGTACCTCAATTTACGAAGATAATCCATTCCGAAGGTGCCCTCGTAAGTTGAAATCTGCGTAAGTCGAAGGCGCTATCTCGGAACAGTAAAGAAAAATTGCAAGTCGAAAAAACTGCATAGAAAACCTCATAAGTCGAGGTATCGTGCTGCTGCTTCCGAATTTTTTGAGTTACGAAGGTAAAGCGGCGGCACTATACCTTGACTTACGAGGTTTTCTATGCGGTTTTTTGACTTGCATTTTTTTTTTACTGTTCCAAGTCGAATTTTAATACAGATTAGGGGATGTCACAAATTAATGCAGAAACAGAGTGAGACAGGCTTACAAATAAGCCCATGCAAAATTGACATGGACTAGGAAAAGACTGATCCACCCGTCCCTAAATGCAGTTGAACATCATCTGATACGCCTGATGTTTGATGCTGTATTGTTTTTAATATTCAGTTGAAAGCCACCCAGAGTGGCTGGGGAAACCCATCCAGATGGGTGGGGTATAAATAAATTATTATTATTATTATTATTATTATTATTATTATTATTATTAGACAAAATGAAAGAAGTTCAGTGTGGAAACACAGCAAAGATGGCCAGCAGCATGGAAAGCAATGCAGGGGAGATCATGATCCAAGCCATGAAACTCAGAGAATGACCAAGGGTGAGTCACTTTCTCTGAACCTAACCCAGCCATCTACAGAGCATTGCCCTTCAGATATCATAGAATTCCTGCAATGCAAGAATCTCAGCCAAGGAATCCTGGACAGATGGTCATCCAACCTCTTGGGCTGCATCTCCCATCATCTGCACCATGTGGTGTGGGGCTGATGGGAGTTGTGGACCATCAATGCTTGGAGGTTGAGAAAAGCTGGCCTAACCTAACTCACAGGACTGGCATGAGCAGAAAATGACCTTACCTCATGCCTTGGGCTCATTTGAGGAATGGCAGGATATGAATTAAAGGAACCCCCAGCTGTATCTAACACATTGTTGGGCTCTGGGTCTTTCTGCTGACAGGCAACGAGTGGATGAGAACTTTGTGGGATGTCTTTGTGTAGGAGAAGTGGGAGGCATTTTCATTCAAACAACAGGAGAAGACAACCAGCCACCACCCCACCCGCCCTGTCACCAGCCTGCCAAGTTTATTCCCCTAGCTACTGTGTGCTCTACAAAATGAGACATCTTCATTCAGTTTCCGTTCAATCATTTTTGAAATGTAAATTGTCACTCCGCCCCCCTTAGAGAATATGGATATAAATGATATGGAAGAGCTCAAACGATGGTATGCAGAATTCTGTGTATCTGAGGTAGGGAAAAATCTAAATTGCAGTTAATGCATTGCTCGAAGCAGCAGCGGCTTGGAATGTTAACAGTTCTGTGAAAGACAGGTAATGGTCCTCGCAAGCCAAGGAGGAAAACTTGAACTTGTTCAGTTAACAACAAAGGCAAAGAAAAGCGCGACTGAGGACAGTGACAGCAGCGAATACAACCTTCGTGGTTTCAGTGAAGGTTACAAACTAGGGTTCCATAAGAAGGATGAAGACTGGACCCACACAACTCGTGTCCCACCAAGTCAAATATGGCCCGTGAGGCATTCAGAAGTGGCTTATCTGGTGTGGCAGAGCTGCAGTGTTAGCTTTCTGGCAAGAAAGATGCTCCACTTACCGAGAGGGAGAGGGGAAATGGTTTCAGAGCTGTTGAGCTGGTGTGGGAGGACCTCATTGGCTCCGGCTGTGCACCCACCCCATGGCAACCTCCCCCCTGCCTCACCCCTTCCAGTAAGCAACAGCAACAGGTCTGCTAGGATTCTAGCATTGTAGCTTCACCCCACCAGGTGAGCCGCCATCTCCTTTTACTGCCTGCCGGGTCCTGCAAAACCAGGGGTTGCTCATTATATATGTGTATAGACATTTATATCCCATCCACCTAGTGCAGGAGTGGGTAAAATTTTCAGTCTACGGGTTACATTCTCTTCTGGGAAAGCTTTTGAAGGTCACAAGGTGGGGCCAGAGACAAAGTGACTGAAGCAATGGATGTAAATTTGTCTGTACAGTAGACAGTCTTGTACACACACTGCTGTGTATTCCCCATCCAGTAAACAAAGGGCACGGTCAGATTTCAAGGACACATTCTAGTCATACAAAAACATATGAGGATGGGGCAAATCAGTGAGAGGCGTGATGCATTTGGGAAAGGTTTATTGTGTGGACAGAGAGGCTGGGGTAGGAATACATTTGGCCCCTGAGTCTGAGGTTTCCCACTCCTGTTTTAGAGTCTATACAACTGCCCGGAGCAATGCCTCAACACCTTCCATGTGTGCTACAGCAAGAAGATCTGGAGCATCACATGGTGTCAGGGACCATGCCAAAGAAGGCTGCAATGAGGAGGAATGGTGGGAGCCACCCTCTCCCCCTCATCCTGAATCTTCCTGGGAACAGGAGGACAGCGTAGATTTGGAATAGTGGTTTGCAGGGGGACATAGTTCAGAAGGCAGAAGCTGGGAAATACTGGATGGGGAACAGCTAGCAGAAAAAACACTGGAAGAGAGGTTAACAGATTCACAGTCTCTGGACAACATTCCTCCACCGCCCTCTCCAAGGTCGAGAAGAACTCAGAAAGTCTCAGAACAGAAAGTGCAGAGGGTACAAACTCAGATTACAAAACGTAGGAATGACATAGATTAATAGGGATGGAGGGGGGAGCGAGCCTTAATTGGGAGCACCGCCATTTCTAGGGAGGCGTGTTCTTTTGTCTCTCACTGTGATTATTAAAGAATCTAACTGGTAAGATGTTCATTTCATCTGAACTTCTTATTTACTGCCATGGGGGAGGCAGCTGATTCCATGAAGCCCAACACATGGCAGGACAGAGCCTCAAAGAAAGATGTGCCCTCCAAACCCACATTCCAAATATGTTCACACACCTGTCTCAATGATGTCTACCCTGGCTTGGTCATGTACACAGAATGGAAGATGGCAGCATCCCCAAGGATGTGCTGACTACCGGCATCTAGAGGATCAATTGAACCAAATCAGTAGAACAGAGCCCTACAGTGTGCAGTGTCAAAGAAGGAAATTCCAAGTGTCTATCGGGACTCTCCAAAAAATTCCTACTCAGCACCCAAGCCACATTGCAGATGGAGGGAAGAAGGGCAGTGCAACTGTAGGAGGGAGAGGAGGCAGAGCAGACATAAAAATTGTCTAGAGTGCCCCTTCCCACTGGGCATTGGACCCATGTGCTGACCCCCTCCTCCTGGAGAGACCAACTCATGTCTCTTCCAAGGCCAATGGGGCTGAGGCAAACCACCCTTGCTAAAAGTAGGAGCATCATATTATCATAAAGATACACTCTATGCTGTACTGCACAGTTTCTGCATTTCAGTATTGTAGAAGCCATACGAGATGGGTTGCTAATTATTGTGCAGTCTATTGGTCAAACACTACTGTAAAGTTTTTAAGTCATTTCATATCTAATGTTACAGTAATAGATGACAATTTTAGTGCCTTGACTTGATTTACTTCTTAAAATCCCAACTTCACAGAACACTCTGTAGCCAGCAATATCTGCTCTAGCCATGCCTAGTCATTATTTCAATTAAACGGCATGATTTTTAACTGTGTAAAATAGTATCCTTCGAGTGGGCTGCTTAAAATAATTCATAAACGGGAAAACTGGAATGTTGTTTGGTAAATTACATAAAATAACATAAGGGCTTCCAACTGCATTGCTTTTAAGATAAAAGAGCAGCATTATTTGATATGCTTTCAAAGGAGGGAAAAACTGCATCTGAACAATTTTTTGTCTCCTTATGACAGTGTTGAGTATGCACCTGTGGTTTTCAAATCTGCTAAGGCATTCATCAGATCATCAACAGTCCTCAGCTCCAACAGAGATGTCAGCAGGAGATATGTAAGAACAATTTATGACTTTGGCAACTGGAGAAGTAATATATTAGGATTCATGGGTGGGTGATATAAATAGCCTTGATGATGATTCATGAATGAATAAATTAACTGAATGAATACAATATACAATATGTATCTAAATGTAACTGCAAACTCCCTAGTGGCTATCAGGATGAAGCATTCCTCCCCCCAAAAAACAATAAAACCCATCCCTTCTCATCTTTTTCTTTTCAAAATCTAACTGCTGAACTCTTTCATTCATGATTTCTATGCACCCACATGATGACCCACCTTTGGATTGGCTTGTATTAAGAATCTCTTACAGTAAAAAACTGATGCTGTGTTTCAGAATTCCTTGACACACAATAGGAACCCTGGTGATCAGTGAAGCTCGCACTAAAAAAACACGATGAACATTACTGTACAAGCTCCCACATTCTTTTCTGGTTCATATTTTAGCCAAAGTTAGAAGAAAGTCATTCTCTCCCAGACTTCCACCCGTTCACAAGACTGCTGCAAATATATTGAGGATGTACAATATTTGTTTATTCCTTGCTCCTTGGTGCCTAGAATGCTTGCAGCAATGACCCAGCCAGCAAGATATGCAATTTTCTCAGGGCACCTGATGAATGTCTGATATCCAAATTTTGTTGCTGTTCAGTCGTATAGTCGTGTCCGATTCTTCGTGACCCCATGGACCAGAGCACGCCAGGCACCCCGATCCTCCACTGCCTCGCTGCCATGGGGGAGGCAGCTGATTCCATGAAGCCCAACACATGGCAGGACAGAGCCTCAAAGAAAGATGTGCCCTCCAAACCCACATTCCAAATATGTTCACACACCTGTCTCAATGATGTCTACCCTGGATGGCTTGGTCATGTACACAGAATGGAAGATGGCAGCATCCCCAAGGATGTGCTGACTACCGGCATCTAGCCCATTGGTAGGCCAACTCCACATTACAAAGATGTCTGCAGGCGAGACATGAAGACTTGCAACATCAGCCCCACTATGTGGGCATCCCTTGCCGACAACCGCCGTGCCCAGAGAAGGCAATCACATTATGGTTGATGCCGGATTTACACCCATTGCCTCCCCCAAAGCCTACTTACATCTGTAATCAATAAAAAGTTGTGGCGTATTTTTAGGGTTGCCACATTTTGAGGAGCAAAAAAGAGGACACATTTGTCAACCTTGACTTTTAACTATGGATCACTATGACGACTCTACCCATGAAAAGGAGGACATGTCCTGGAAAAAGAGAACATATGGCAACTTTTGAAGTTCTTGCGTCTTAATTCTTCCTTTTACCTGCTTGGAGGCTGTCTGATTGGCAGCAACTTAACAAATGTTTGCCGGAAACAGGAAACACCTTCTCCCCCCCCCCATCCCAAGTCCTGGCCCCAATTCAGTTTGGCTCCTGATTCCATAGCTATTTTCTTTCAAGGAAATGTCAGGAAATCCAGTCAAAGATCTCCAGCATCAAATCTAGTTTGGTCCTTATATTCCATATGTTAAGCCGTTGCCACTGTTTTATTCTCATGACCATAGCTGTCAACTTTTCCCTTTTTGAAAGGGAAATTCCCCTATTCCAAATAGGATTCCTCATAAGAAAAGGGAAAAGTTGACAGCTATGCTCATGACCCCTCCCTCTGCTCAATTAATGTGCCGGTAAGGGAGCCTACTTTTTGAAATATAGAAGTGGAGAAAATTTTTAAAAAATGGCTTTTAGAATTGTTAGAATAGAGCAGCTATAATCCCATGCACACTTACACAAGAGTAAATATCAATGAACTTAATGTTTTACTACTCAGCTAGACATGTAGTGTAAAGGACTGTGCTCTATAGCATGGTTTTAAATCTTTTAAAATTCCTACCATTAAGTAGGTCAGACCATAAAGAGAATATAGTATGCAATGCTTTGTACCTAACACCACTGGCAGATTTAAGACATTGCTGTAATTTTCGCCAGAAAGAATAGTATCAGAAGTTTCATAGCCTTTTCAGAAACTAGGGAGATGATTTCTCTTTCTTATACCTGGGGCTATAAACAAAAAACAAAAAAACTTCTGGGCCAGGCAACAATTTTTTTTTAGATGCAACACAGTGTGGCCGACTCCTTTTGAAAATAGGAAGTCGTGCTATTTGTTTATGTGTTTAAAGCACCCACAAGGCACCTTACAAAGCATGAAACAAACATGTCCATATCCTAAGCAGCTTATAGCTTATGCTGGTGAAAGTGCAAAATCCCACTCAAGTTATCCAGAGGTTTTCATCAGAAAATAATAAGCAAGTAAGCATACCTGTACATTGTTTTTTTACTCATTAGGGAAACTCTATAATCTTGATAGATTCTTAATAATATACTGGAATGCTGCTTTATTCACATAGAATCTTGAAGGGCCATCCATAACTCAGAATGCACCTACAGGATGGGTGGAGATGGCTGTCCATGCTTCAAAACCTTCAGCAAAGGATGGCCTGTTCTGCCATCAAACTTCAGAAGTTTCCACTGAGAATTTTATCGTAAAGATAATATGAGATCTTCACAAACCTCCATTGTGGCTGTGTGTTACAATAACATTAAAAGTGGCATTGCTCCGTCAAACCAGCAAGTCCAACGTTCAGCAGCCACCAGAATGCAGCCGCCATTTTTTTTAAAAAAAAATAGATTAATATACCACCTTTTATCCCAGGGCAGTCTACAACATTATGATCGTAATTTACGCAGCATAATAATAATACAAACATAATACATGTAATACAGCACAATAATGAAACAATCGTAATAGCACACACACACACCCCCCACACACACACATTTAAAAAGTCATGTTATTTAGTGGCCAAAGGCCTGGTTAAAGAGGAATGTTTTTGACTGCTGCCTAAAGACACACAATGATGGCGCCAGGCGAGGTTCTTTGGGAAGAGCATTCCACAGACGCAGAGCCACCACAGAAAAGGCTCGTTCTCTTATTGCCACCTCCAGACTTGTATTGGAGGAGGCACATGAGGAAGCACCTTAGATCAGTGTTCCCCAACCTTGGGCCTCCAGCTGTTTTTGGACTACAGCTCCCATCATCCCTAGCTAGCAAGGCCAGTGGTCAGGGATGATGGGAGTTGTAGGCCAAAAACAGCTGGAGGCCCAAGGTTGGGGAACACTGCCTTAGATGATGATCACAGGGTCTGGGTTGCTTCATATGGGAAGAAGCAGTCCTTGAAGTAAGAAAGAAAGAAAGAAAGAAAGAAAGAAAGAAAGAAAGAAAGAAAGAAAAGGTAAAGAACCCCTGGATGGTTAGGTCCAGTCAAAGGCGACTATGGGGTTGCGGTGTTCATCTCGCTTCAGGCTTAAGGAGATGGAGTTTGCTCACAGACAGCTTTCCAGGTCACGTTGCCAGCATTTCGAAACCGCTTCTGGCACAACGCAACACTTCCTACGTACGTGACTACAGCAAGAATGTTACTTGCCCAAAAATGGAAAGAAGAAGACGTCCCAGCAAAGGAAGAATGGATACGAAAACTTACGGAGTACACAGAAATGGCGAAACATACCGGAAGAATAAGAAACCAAGATAACAAAGAATGGAAATGGTTTATTGAATATTTACAGATAAATTGTAAACAGAGAAGAACATTGGTAGGGTTGTTGTAATAATCTGCAGTTTCATAAGAGTATATATTTTAAGAAGATGAATAGATGAGAAAATTAGGTTAATTTGGATACGCAGAAGATATTAAAAATAAATTTAAGGAACCGCAGAAAGAGGGGGACGGAAGTCAAGTTTTGAAATGTCAGAATGATAGTAAAATTAGTGAAATGTATAAACCTGAAAAGTATAAATAATAATTATTTTTTTAAAGGGGGATTAGGCAAATTCAGGGAGGATAAAGCTATCAGTGGCCTGATCCAGCAGGGATCTTCTCAAGCTCTCAAAGAAGGAATGAAAACTCTCGTTCGTTGTCCGCACCTAGTACTCTGAGATCCGCTGCCGCTGGATGTGGAGATTTAATTCCACTTAGCTATTGTAGCTAATATCTCTTGATGGACCTCACCACTGTATCCTCTCAGTCTATTTTTGTTTAGGGTTTCAGCTGCCTGCAAAACTTGATGTCAGGAAAGAATGTTGTTTTCCCCTCAGGCCGTTTGGATATTGGACATGTTTTTGTTTGTAGAAACCTTCCGAATGACTGAAAGATCCCCATTAAACTGTTCATAGAAGTGAAAGGCAGGGCACCGAAATAAGAGACATTCATTACGTAAAGCGAACAGTGGGGGGGGGGTATTTCTGAACACGGAAAAGGGAGGACATGACAGTGCCCTTTAAAGTGTGTTTCTCTCAACGGCGGCAAGCAAATCTTCTCTGGGTTCAATTACATGCCTGTCAGGCCTGAAGTGGAACCAACCACCATGCCAGGAAAATGCAGCTGTGACAATTCCCTGTCTGCATTAAAACGAACATCTCGTTGGCAATTGACAATCTCAGAATGCACTGAGACTCCCTGATCTTTTTTCTTTTCTCGCCTGTCCTGTCAGCTGCATTCTCCTCCCCTTTACAATCTTGATTGCTTTATAAATAAAGGGTCCTCTGCACACGCAAGACTCTTCTAATGTGTACAGGTGTTTATGGTTGGTTTCTTTCAAAATTAGGTTCCAGTTATTGCTTAGCTTTCCACAAACGCAATCCCAATGGATTTTTCTTTAAAAAGTTTAGGGCGGGCGGGAAGGAAGTGGTTTGCTTCAGAATGTAATTCAGGCGTGACATGTCTCTTTCACTGACTGTGATAATTTGGATAGCCTGCTTCAGAAGCTGTCCTCAGAGCAGCTACAGGCATATTTGGTTTACTCAAATGATGCTTTTTTTTATCCAGGGAGAATCAGAGGTTTTTCATGGAACCATATTCCAAGGTAGCAGGGGGCACAGAGTTGAGGAGAGACAGAACAGGAAAGAGCTGACTGCAAAGTAGGAGAACAATAATTGTTTCAGTCTGAGTTTGATCCAGAAAAGAGGTAGGGAACTATTTTTGGAGGAGGGGAGCTAGATCAGAAAGTGGCCAACCCTCCGCAGGCCACGTTTGGCTGAAACACACCCAACTGTCCATGCCCCTTCACCATATGATGACAAGGGCAGGAAATCTAAAACCATGGCTGCAGTGGAACTATCAGGAGTGTGCGCACCACATAGCCGGGCACTTTTTGTTTGCCAGGGAAGGGACAGAGAAACAATCATGGCATTGGCATACATCTCAACTGTCCTGTTTTATGAGGGATATCTCAAATTTCCAGAAGCTGACCCAGTTTCTAACCCCAATACTGGATGATGGGGGAAATTTATAATTTATCTAAAAAAACCATTGTATCACTTGTAGTTTAATGGTGAATTTTAGACACAATGGAGAGGTTAAAGGTTTGGATTATTATTAAAGATGCAGGAGGAAATGGCTAACAATAGGCAGGGCTGTCTTAAGCATATGCCACGCCAGGGTATGGCATCCACCCGGCACCCCCTCCTCAGGTTGCCCAGTCCCAGGCACGCAGGAGGGCGGAGTCGGCTGGCTACCTCAGTGTCTCGCTGGCTTGGTCACCCCCAAACTCGCGACGCAGAGCCGCCCACAGCAGAAGAGACCATCATGGCGCTCCAACCGATGGGTGGGCTCTTCCCCGGATTCAATTCTCAGGCCCATGACTATTGGCCTAGCGCCCTTGAGAGCCCAGCACCTGGTTGCCCTGCACCCCTAGCACCTATGGGTAAGAAGAAGAAGAAGAGTTTGGATTTGATATCCCGCTTTTCACTACCCGAAGGAGTCTCAAAGCGGCTAACATTCTCCTTTCCCTTCCTCCCCCACAACAAACACTCTGTGAGGTGAGTGGGGCTGAGAGACTTCAGAGAAGTGTGACTAGCCCAAGGTCACCCAGCAGCTGCATGTGGAGGAGCGGAGACGCGAACCCGGTTCCCCAGATTACGAGTCCACCGCTCTTAACCACTACACCACACTGGCCCTGACAATAGGACCCACAAAGGGGAGGAGGGAAGTCCAGGAGATTTTTTGGAATCTTGTTTCTATGTTGTATGTTGGATATGTGACTTTAAAATTTTAATCTGAAAAATCAAATAAATAAATTTATTGGAAATATATATTTTAAAAAACCTATCTCAGATGTCCCGTTTTGTCTCCCATGCTCTGGCTCACACCAGAGCGTGGGACCAAAATAGGGAAGCCCAAAAGCACGCCTACATACCTTGCCCCCACACACCACACACTCTTCCTTCTCCTTCTGCTGTGGCTTTCCGGTCACTGTGCTTTCAGAAGCTGGCACCACACTTCCAGAAGTGGTGCTGGCTTCCAGAAGTATAGTGGCAGAGGCAGAGGCAGTGAAACAAAGACAGGCTTGATCATCTCACTGAAGAACCCCTCCAAGAATGGCTGGCTCCCATTGCACACATGTCCTGAATGAAGCAGGTTTGTGTCTTGTGGCTAGGACTACCATTCCAAACTTAGCTCCCAGAATGATTTCCTGACGTCAGGCCTCCAGAAATCTGAGAAGCAAAACGAGTATATGAATAATACTTGCCTTTTTTCAACTCTGACAGTTTACTTAGCCTCAGGGCTCCAGATGTGAACACCCATTGAAAACATCATTTCCACACCTTCAGTTAAGACTGCAAGGAGAAGCTGCCCCACGTAAACCAGCTATTGTTGCACTATTGACTCTTCTCCAGGAAGTGCTTTTGTTGTTGTTCAGTTGCTCAGTCGTGCCTGACTCTTCATGACCCCATGGACCAGAGCACGCCAGGCACCCCTATCCTCCACTGCCTCCCGCAGTTTGGCCAAACTCATGCCAGTCGCTTCGAGAACACTGTCCAACCATCTCATCCTCTGTCGTCCCCTTCTCCTTGTGCCCTCCATCTTTCCCAACATCAGGGTCTTTTCCAGGGAGTCTTCTCTTCTCATGAGGTGGCCAAAGTACTGGAGCCTCAACTTCAGGATCTGTCCTTCCAGTGAGCACTCAGGGCTGATTTCTTTAAGGATGGATAAGTTTGATCTTTTGCAGTCCATGGGACTCTCAAGAGTCTCCTCCAGCACCATAATTCAAAAGCATCAATTCTTTGGCGATCAGCCTTCTTCGCACTTCCATACATTACTACTGGGAAAACCATAGCTTTAACTATACGGACCTTTGTCGGCAAGGTGATGTCTCTGCTTTTTAAGATGCTGTCTAGGTTTGTCATTGCTTTCCTCCCAAGAAGCAGGTGTATTTTAAGTTCGTGACTGCTGTCACCATCCGCAGTGATCATGGAGAGGAAGTGCTTAGGATCACTAAATCTGAGCAGTATCTCCCTTGCCCCGCTATTTTCCCAGTGAAAACCCACTCTTTAGCACTAAATTGGAATAAACAGCATTCCGCAGAAAAGCTGAATGGCATTTGCTCATTTCATCAATTGGTTGATGGTATTTCTGTTCCGCTTTTTATTCCGCTAAATCTCAAAGCGGCGTCCAAACAGTAACGGCAGCTTAATAGAGCACGACAGGACATTTCAAATGCAGCAAAAATCTCATAAAATGGTTAACAAATCATCAATAAGGTAATTACAATCTATGAAACACTATTAATGAAACAGCAACCAGAAAACAAGCTGAACATCACGACCGCAGCAACAGTCATATTATATGACTTAACAAATCAACATGGCATTTATAATCTATAAACAGCATTAACAAAATAGCAATTTAGGAAAAATAAGCTAAGCACTAAAGAGTAGTGGAACAAGAGGAAGTGTGGACAAGCCTTATGCCATGTTAGTGGTTAGATCTGGTCTCGCACCCTTACGACACCAAGGTAATTATTTTCAGGGTGACTATTCTCTCTATTCACCTCTCTTGACTTCTTACTTTTCATTAAAAAGAAAACTCCTTTGCTTTAAACTCCATTTTAACAACTTTGCATAACACCCCATTTCCCTAATGAAAACCTTTAAAGTGTATCTTGTTAAATTGAAGCAGCATTAAAGCATTCTATCAAACACGCATTCACAACCAAAGCAAACGTTGATATCAGCCCACATATAAAGCGGGAGCATTATCTCGGGGGTTAAAAGGAGTTGTTTAAATGAGAAAGCTGTGTACGAGAGATTCTGATTTTTAATGGTTGGGATCTAATATGGATTATAATCAAAGGCATGGGTAGCTATTTGAATTGACTCAATTCCAGGGCTTTAAATGTATTCATGAGACTGTGGAAACACACAGTAACCTAATCTAGCATGGAGATAGTGCTCATGAGGATAAAAAGAAAATTGTTTTATGCTCAGGTTCATTTGCCTTCAAAAATCACTTAAGTTGGATCTCTTGCATGCTTAATTTTATTATTTCACTGAATCAGACAATGTCTTCTTAATAGGGAGAAAAATCTAAGCTGAGTGGAGGCTTCCCCCTTATGTAGGGGACTAAGAGGTCTGTGGTTGTATTCTGTTTCTGAAGAATGTGCAACGGTTAAGTCAAAAGGCATACAAGACACTCCCCAAAAAATCCACCTCAGTGACAAAAAATATATATGCCTTTATGGAATCTTTGCATGTCGATATCCCGACCCCTCCCGTGAATAAATAAGACACAAGACACCGTAAATAAGGTTAAATGGAGAATAAAAGGCCACAACTTTATTGGTTCCGGATGTTGAGCGGTATTGGCTTTAGGCATTGGATCTAACTAGACTATATCCGACTCCAGTACGACGTGCTGGCAGTCCAGGAAGGGATAACCACTGTTGGGTGAGCCCTTGCTGCTGCACATCAGCTAAGGACTCACCCTGTGATCACCGATCTGGGGCGTGCCTTAGGCCCTCACCACCCACGGCTCCGGACACGGACACGCCCCCCGGACTCCTTTACGAAGTACCCTTCAGCACTTGGGGGGAGGTGTTGGCCCGTCCTCCCCCCCACCTCCTAACCTTCCTGACCTTATCCAATGCCTAACCGCCAAACCAAAGTTGTGACGAGTTGCTACGAGGTAGGCGAAAACCACAAGGCGGAGCCAATTTGCCAGGTGGAAAAATTCCTACCAGGCCCCTCAACGGCGACCAACCGTGGTCCATAGCAAGGTCAAGGAAAACCTAGCCTAAAGGGAGGGTGGGAAGGGAAAGCAGGAACGGACGGGAGCCCAGGAAAAGAGGGCGAGCTCTGGCTGCGAGCCCACTTAAGTGCAGTGGGCACGCCCTAGCCGGCTGCACCGGTTGGTCAGCCAGCTGGGCACCGCACCCAGAGCTCACCCAATAGTGCCAGGGGATGCAAGCATCCCCTGTGCACGTGGAGGGCTCGTGCTACTGCAACCCTCCCTCCTTTCTAAGGGCGGAAGGGGCTTTATCCACCCTAAACTCAGGACAGCAATAATATCCACTCGCCCCCTCCCTTGGGTGGGCGGGGTTTGCAACACTGCATGGGCTCCTGGGACAGGTGAGCCACCCACCTTTGTTCCAGGGAGGCCATCGCCCTGCCCCCATCTCGGTAGGCCTATGGGCAGCTGGCTGGGGGTGGAGCGAGGGCTAGCATAAGAGGCAGGTGCCCCTTGGCCCAGGCTCACTTGCCAACCTTTAATTCTACTCAGTCTTCCGGATTACACACACCACTTCCCTAAAGAGAGCAGGAAAACCTTCATAAATGTACTTGAAACCAGAGTGCTTTAATCACACAGTTTCCACTTGTTTTCTAAGATTGTGTACAGTTACCGTTTGTGACTAAATACATGCCGATGAAGTTAAATGGACAGTCAAAATTTAAAAAATGAAAAGATCTCATTCAAAGATATTTTCCAAAAGAGAGAGACGGGGCTTGATGTAACAAATATTCACATAGTCATTAGCAGCACTTTGTTGCATTAAGAGAGAATACGAGCTTGGCGAGGAGAGCCTTTCATCCATTTCGGTTTTCATCCGTTTGAACTTGACCTTCCTATGACCCATATCCTCTCCCCTGTATTTTGCACGGCTTTCAGACTTGTAAGATGAGAAGCCCCATTAGTAGAATACTCCTAGGCTGGTCATAGCAGGGTGTGCTACAGAAGACTCTATATCAGGCATGGCCAAACTTGGCCCCCCCAGCTGTTTTGGGACTACAATTCCCATCATCCCTGACCACTTGTCCTGTTAGCTAAGGATGATAGGAGTTGTAGTCCTAAAATAGCTGGAGGGCCAAGTTTGGCCATGCCTGCTCAAAATGAAGAGCTGAACAGGAAAGAGGCACAATGTTTCCCCATTTATTTATTTGTTCCTTCCTTATCTAAGGAATAAATCAGCCCTGCACAACATATGACCTGCACAATGTATGATCCATCTACTGGTGGAGGAATGGGGGCGGGGGAGCGCACGCCCCCGGCACCATCGGGGAGGGGGGTACCATCGTGGCCGACCCCCAGACATGTGCCATGCACCCCTCACCGTGCTGGGCGCCACGCCCCCCATAATGCATGCCACGCCCCCTCAGGCAGTGCGCCATGCCCCTGGGACATGCGTCAGCTACACACACACACCGTGCTCTCCGCCCCCAGTGCCAGAGCATGCAGCTTCGCCACTGGACCCATCCAGCTGAACACCACCCATTATGATAGGCCACCAGGACCTTGAAAAACCTCTTGTTTTGATTTCTTTGGTGGAGGAGGGACCAGGCTAGTACAAGACATTTTGGCACCTGAGGCAAGCTATACTGGGGAAGAAGGGGTGAGTGAAAACCTACACCAAGAGCAGGGTGTGTGGGAGAGATAAAGATCTCCATTGGGATTTGCTGCCCTTGTGGACTGTGCCACCTGAGGCAGTTGTTTCACCTTGCCTCATGAGTGGGCCGGCCCTGAAGATAGAGGTAGTCAAACAGCTGAAGCATTGCAGGCCCCTGCTGTTCAACAGGTTAAGGAAAGGAGGGGGTATAGATGAAGGTAGGAACTTGTGTCTGAATGGCACGGCAACACCTTTTAAAATTGTTGGCCACAGCAGAAGTGTGCACTTCTTTAAGCAGCAAACTCTCTTGGTCTTATACTGAGGTGGTGTCAGGTCCTCTTGAGACTAGAATGAGCAACACTCAGCTACTTCTGAGTGCGACTATCTCATCTACCTGGCAGAGAAATATTCTCTGATTCTGGACTGGCCGACCCAATGCTTTGGGTCATCCGTTGGGTCCTCTTGGACAGTTTCTACTAAAACTAAAAAAGACTTCTAGTTTTAGTAGGCTGACAGAGGAATATCCCACCCCTAAACCACCAAACACCCCTAGCTCAAATCTTCCAGTCATGGGGCCACCTCCTGACACCAAGGAACCTCCCCCTTTGAGGAAGATGGCTGAGAGTAAATCTGATGCCAAGATGGCTCTGACTCCACCCCCATCTCCAAGGGCATGATGCTGGCAGCAACAGTGCAGACAAGCATTTATCAGCCAGCCTACTCAAAGCAATGCTTCTTCAGTTGCCCAGTCCTACTTAGGACTTGGTGTGCTTGCTGTGCAAACAGATGTGCCCACTTCACAAGGAGGGTGCAGGAGGCATGCCATTTGTTGTTCATCCATGAACAACATCCATGAACAATGCATCCATCATGCATTCTCACCTCTTGTTGCACCTGCTGAACGTGGGAACCTTTAGTCTGCCTTATGTACCATTCTGATTTGAGCATTTGGTGGATGGAGCTGGGAGTTCCAGTTCATTGTCTGGCAACAGGGCACTGAAACAGAGATTTAATTCATTTGCAACTCTTGGAAAATGCACATTCTATAAAGAACATGACCACATTAAAAAAAAAAAAAGGACTGTGCCACCTGAGGCAGTTGTTTCACCTTGCCTCATGAGTGGGCCGGCCCTGAAGATAGAGGTAGTCAAACAGCTGAAGCATTGCAGGCCCCTGCTGTTCAACAGGTTAAGGAAAGGAGGGGGTATAGATGAAGGTAGGAACTTGTGTCTGAATGGCACGGCAACACCTTTTAAAATTGTTGGCCACAGCAGAAGTGTGCACTTCTTTAAGCAGCAAACTCTCTTGGTCTTATACTGAGGTGGTGTCAGGTCCTCTTGAGACTAGAATGAGCAACACTCAGCTACTTCTGAGTGCGACTATCTCATCTACCTGGCAGAGAAATATTCTCTGATTCTGGACTGGCCGACCCAATGCTTTGGGTCATCCGTTGGGTCCTCTTGGACAGTTTCTACTAAAACTAAAAAAGACTTCTAGTTTTAGTAGGCTGACAGAGGAATATCCCACCCCTAAACCACCAAACACCCCTAGCTCAAATCTTCCAGTCATGGGGCCACCTCCTGACACCAAGGAACCTCCCCCTTTGAGGAAGATGGCTGAGAGTAAATCTGATGCCAAGATGGCTCTGACTCCACCCCCATCTCCAAGGGCATGATGCTGGCAGCAACAGTGCAGACAAGCATTTATCAGCCAGCCTACTCAAAGCAATGCTTCTTCAGTTGCCCAGTCCTACTTAGGACTTGGTGTGCTTGCTGTGCAAACAGATGTGCCCACTTCACAAGGAGGGTGCAGGAGGCATGCCATTTGTTGTTCATCCATGAACAACATCCATGAACAATGCATCCATCATGCATTCTCACCTCTTGTTGCACCTGCTGAACGTGGGAACCTTTAGTCTGCCTTATGTACCATTCTGATTTGAGCATTTGGTGGAACTGGAGCTGGGAGTTCCAGTTCATTGTCTGGCAACAGGGCACTGGAAACAGAGATTTAATTCATTTGCAACTCTTGGAAAATGCACATTCTATAAAGAACATGACCACATTAAAAAAAAAAAAAAAAACATGAGGAGACATGCATGGCTTGATATTCCAATGTGCTTAGGGGTGCCATACATCCAGATTTTCCCAGACATTACTGGAATTCCAAAGGCGAAATTGACGTCTTGGGGGAATTTCTGAAAGGTAGCATTTTGTCCTGGATCTTAGGGGCAATTTGATCAAAAAATTGGTATTTTCTTGGCGTTTTCATACAAAAAAGCTCAACAATTTTGGGGTGTCCTGTTTTTTACTTTTTTAAATATAGCAACCCTAAATGTGTTATCATGGGATTTCTATATTGGGAATCATCTGATAGATTGGTCTGGAAAAGGATCCACTCAAGTTAAATCAGGAGGGCAGCACTCCAACCAAATAATATACAGGTGGACAAAATGGTAGGCACCAAGTCAGCTATAGCTTCTAAATCAATACCCTTACAACCCTGCTATGTGAACAAGACCTGCATTTGCATTTTTGCTGGAGGCTATTTGCTACTGCTTCATTTGAGATTAACCTCTTTTTTTTTTGAAGGAGAGGCGAACAAAGCTCAGCTGGCGACAACGGTGACCACTTTTCGCATTTCAAAGTGCTAACATTGCGAGACGCCATTTGGAAGGGAATGTGATCAACTCAGCTAATTGAACATATTAATAAGATTTGATTTAGAAGAAAAATAACAGCCAGGGTTTGACGACTAACACTATTATGCTGTAATAAATGTCAGCTGAAAGCAGCCCAATTATTGCACGCAGTAAATCAAAGCCCATGAGTGCATGCAGAATGTATGTATCTTCTAAGGATTCACAAAATAGATGGCTAATAAAGAAGGTAGTCCAGGCTGCCTGGGGGAAATGGTACAAGCTAGAGGACAGAAATGTTCAGAAAGTGTTGTTCTGCAGTAGCAATAAGGAAGTAAAGAAGGAATTAAAAAATCAGTTGCGAAGCTGGATCATCTTCTTTTACATACCTGAGTTTTTATAGCCATTGGTTTTATTAATGTCTCTCAGCCTCCTGCTATACAGTGGTACCTCAGTTTACGAATTTAATCCATCCCGGATGTCCATTCTTAAACCAAAACCGTTCTTAAACCAAGGCACGCTTTCCCTAATGAGGCCTCCCACCACCGGTGCCCTTCCACCATTCGGATTCCGTTCTTAGACCAAGGTACAGTTCTCAAACCGGGACACTATTTCCAGTTTTGCAGAGTTTGTAAACTGAATCGTTCTTAAACCAGACTGTTCTTAAACCGAGGTACCACTGTAGTCCTTATCTCAGAGATCATAAATGGCTATTATCTGAATTAAAATCATATGTATATATATATAAACTGTAACGAAAGATTGCAGTGGGGTATGCTACAGTTCAGAATTCAACCCACTCAATTCAATCCTTCTCCATTTCCCAGTCCTTTTTTCTGGATGGACAGAAATTTTCAGACCAAAGGGAGACTTTCCCATCTATTCTGTGATCCAGTTTGTCTTGACAGCCATTTAGTTTTACAGAAGTCAACCAGCGCCTTGAACAAGCGACAGAACTCGTTGAGATATAACAGGAAAGCTATTGAATGTTTTTTCTACAGAATTTGAAGGACATTCTTAGTTTCTGAAATCCTCACTGCTGCAACAGGAAAGCTACTGAAGTATGGTGCATTAATCCTTCACGGTGATAGATGAGATCTTGACAATGCGGACAAGCTATCATGGAAAGAGCAACTAACTTAAAAACAGTGGGACCAAGGCTTGGGGCTGGTGAAGTTCTAGAAGAGTCCTCAGTAGTTCACAGCAGCACATTATCAGGTAGGGTAAAAGGAATTGATGCATTATTTAAAATGCTATTTCTCTTCCAATTCCAGCCAAATATTTGCAAAATTCTTTCTCCAGCACCATCTGCTGCATTCTCAACAAATATCCATGTTCTACATTTTTTGCCATTGTTTAGAAAATTATCTTGCTGCTTTGAGAAAGCAGGCTGATGTTTCTTTTGTTTAAAGCAGAGCCATAAATGTCAAAATATGCTGCTTTCTTGGGTTGTGTTATAACTGGGAATTTTGCATTTCAGTACTGATCGCCGAAGAATTGATGCTTTTGAATTATGGTGCTGGAGGAGACTCTTGAGAGTCCCATGGACTGCAAAAAGATCAAACTTATCCATCCTTAAAGAAATCAGCCCTGAGTGCTCACTGGAAGGACAGATCCTGAAGTTGAGGCTCCAGTACTTTGGCCACCTCATGAGAAGAGAAGACTCCCTAGAAAAGACCCTGATGTTGGGAAAGATGGAGGGCACAAGGAGAAGGGGACGACAGAGGATGAGATGGTTGGACAGTGTTCTCGAAGCGACTGGCATGAGTTTGGCCAAACTGCGGGAGGCAGTGGAGGATAGGGGTGCCTGGTGTGCTCTGGTCCATGGGGTCATGAAGAGTCGGACACGACTGAACGACTGAACAACAGCTGGTTTACCCACTTTGTACAGTCATATGATTCAGCTACGCAGTTCCACTAGGGAGACTCGGCACAAGGGCTGCTGCTAACGCAACAGGGCTTTCTCACCTCTTCATGCACCCCCAGATTAGTTCTGGGTGGTTGGGAGAGCCCACAAAACAGTATGCAAGGGATGGAGAGAGGAGATTGCTCTGTTATGAAAGCAGAGATGGGCAATTTGTTTTAGTGTGACCACTGAAAGACTCATGAATTTTGGATCGACAGCGCACCTAATCGGATTTTGCTGGAAGCGGGTTTTACAGACTTCAATGAAGGTTTCATTCTAGTAGTATTTCAGTGGCTTTAATTTATCTAGACCACAGGTCAAGAACTTGTGTCCCTCCAACACCTACCAGACCCATGGCCAGTGTTTGATTTCCGACGTGGCAAGATTAAAAGCTTCTACTTGTGACATTATTATGAATTAGGGACCATAACCAACATCCAGAATCCCTGCCTCTGTTCTAGACTATCTTGAAGCATTTGTAATTCCAAAAAACACACATCAGCAGTCAGTTTTCTCTCCTGTACCGATGCTTCTTTTCTAAGAAAACGATGCACTACTCTGGCCGATCAAAATGTTGGTCGCTCTGCCTATTTTGGTAAGATGCCTTGAGCACTTTTCGTAGGAAAGGTGAGGAAAGACTATTTTAAATAAATCATCTTTCCCCATGACTGACCAGGAGGAATAACTTTTTCAGCTATGCACATCCAGGTGACAAGAGACCTAAGTCAACAGAAGTGTAGCAAAACTGAAGGGGTTGGAAATTTAGTGAAATCCAGCCCTAGCCAGTAGGACCAATGGTCGAGTGGTGATGACATACATCTGGAGGGTCATAGTTTTTCCCCATCCCTGATGTACACCTTCCATGTAATTTCTTACAGAACAATCTTATGTGGCTTACTCCCACATAGGTGGATATAGGACTGCAGTCTGCATAAATTAAGGTAGTGGGAAAACATTTATATATGATTATGAAGGTTCTAACTCTGGCAACATTTCAAAGGATAATAGTGACAAAACTGATATGGCAAAGACTAGAAACCAATAACTGTAAGTGGAACCCTGGGGCCAGAACTGCAGATTGTTTCATATCACACATCTTATTATTTAAAAATAAGACAGCACAACCTTTAAACAATATGGTGGTGCTGTGGTCTAAGCCACAGAGCCTAGGGCTTGCCGATCAGAAGGTCAGTGGTTCGAATCCCCGTGGGTGAGCTCCCGTTGCTCAGTCCCTGCTCCTGCCAACCTAGCAGTTCGAAAGCACGTCAAAGTGCAAGTAGATAAATAGGTACCGCTCTGGCGGGAAGGTAAACGGCATTTCCATGCGCTGCTCTGGTTCACCAGAAGTAGCTTAGTCATGCTGGCCACATGACCCGGAAGCTGTATGCCGGCTCCCTCAGCCAGTAAAGCAAGATGAGCGCTGCAACCCCAGAGTCGTTCGCGACTGGACCTAATGGTCAGGGGTCCCTTTACCTTTACTTTTTAACCTAATTCCCCAAGATACCGAAGCTCGGTGTATGAGGTTATAAAGTGGATAGGCAAACATTTAATCCTGCAATTTTGAAAATCAAACACTGGCTCTCACATTCAAGAATTGTTATCAAAATTCACAATCTTGGTCACCAAAGAAAAATGGTGAAGAGACACAGGAATGGTAATTTGCAACGGCACTTGGACAACTGGAAAGGTTGACAAGTGACACAAAGATCTTGCAGCTTCTGCAAAAACTGAAACCCCCTTGTATACCCTTTTCCTCTGCAACCATCTCATCTGAAATACAATCCTTGTTTCTTCCCCACTCAGTTCATGCATTTTCCAGGCAGGGGAGATGTTGAAGTAACATTTTTGGTGGATAACAGTGTTGTGGAAGAAGCAAAAGTATAAAGTAGTTGAGCTTATTGTTCATTCTGCATCCTTGTGACATCCAAAATCTTTGGAGGTGGGTTTGGAATCATTCCCATGGAAGCATAAAAGTGAAAGATATAACATCAAAATTGGTTACCCATTTGGATTGCGTTTTTCAACTGGGGCTGACAACAATCTAGTATCCTGGTAGTATTACTGCTCGTGTCCTGGACCAGGTCCCTCGACACTTAGATCATTTCTTAGAGCCACTAGGATTATCCACTTATGCAAAGGAGTTATTGTAGAAATCTGTTCCATGGGGACAAACAGAGCATCCCCCACCACATTCTGACAGTCTGATCTGGATTATCTTGTGAAGCCTGAAAGACCACAGCCCAAGGCGATAAGGCTATTTGTGTCAGTTTTTGTTTGGGGAGCAAGGGATTCCGAAAGCTAGTCTATTACAAAAGCTCTGTTCCAAAGAGAGCAAGTTGTGTCAATATGAGGTTAGATATGAAACACTAAGCTTTGCAGCTAAGGGAATTATTAGACAATGCTGCTGAAAGATGGATCCTAAAAATAAGTGCTTCCCTTCTGAACACATATGAACTTTCCGGTGTGATTTTCACCCCCAAAGTAGCTAACTAGTAAAAATCTAATGTACCCTCAATTTAACTTGAATATACTTTTTAACTTAAAAGCCATTTTTAACATATTGCTAATTTCATAGCAATATGAAAGAGTCGGACACGACTGAACGACTGAACAACAACAACAATTTCATAGCAATTGTATTTATGTGTTACTTTAATAGTGAATGGGTGGCTGTAAGTACAGTGGTGCCCCGCTAGACGAATGCCTCGCTAGACGAATTTTTTTTTCATTTTTTTTTCGTCTAGCGAAAACCGCGCTTTACATTGCCGCTTTGCTAGACGAAAAACCCGCTAGACGAAAATACTCGCAGAACGAATTATTTTCGTCTAGCGGGGCACCACTGTATAAGAAGTGATCTGCTTTCTGCCCCTTATCTGTTTATTCAGAAATATCTCTTGAATTCAGCAAAGTCTACAGCTATGTAGAAGTGCACAAGTTTGCACCCACAGAATGTCATGGGAGCCATTGAGAATTACAGCAACACCTATCTGCTTAGAGATCTGTTCTCTGGGATCTGCAACTTGGTCACACTGCAACGTGACAAAACGTCGGTAGAGTTTGATGACGCATTGGGAACTGGATTTTTAAAATGTATATCTTATTAATCATATTTGTTTAGCACTACCGTGGATCAGTTTTCTAGAGTGACATAAGCAAAATGGTCTCCACTCCAATGAACTTTTGAACCTGGAGTCAGAAGTCCAATTTTCCAACAAACCACGTTTTTTTTTTCATTAAATGAGGTTGTTTCTGTGATAAAGAGAGATCAACAGCTTTCAAAAGATACTTCTACAGATCTGCAAGCTGTTCAGTTCCCCTGGTGTTATTCGGCCTTTTGATTTCTAAAAGGTGGTGTTAGAAAAGCCATAGAAACCATAGTCACCATAACCAAATACTATTTATCTTTTACTGAAACCTCAAGGCCACTTCATGAGCAGAGAGCATTCTTCATAGGGCACAATGAGACTAACGCTCGAAGCCCAACCAAAACTGTAAAAAGAAGCAGCCTAGACAATGTGCCTGTCTTTATTTTGGTAAGGACCCAGCTCTTATTTGGTATTCATGAAGACAATTAATTCACACACAAAAACCTGCTCATCCAGGCAAAGGACTGCTTCCTGGGGTTTTCAAAGACTTTGAAGACAGCAACAGTTTTCATTTTAATTACGGAGGCTTTTCCAACACAAAAGGAGCAGGCAGATTGTTAGCTGGACATGGCCCCATGCAGATGGCAATGTCACTTCCCAACCAGTTCAAGGGGAGTGTGAGGCTGTTGTGCCATATGCTGGTGTCAAGGCGGTGGCTAATTAATTTGCACTTATATTTCCAAGATGTGTCTTTGGGGTAAGCTGGTGTTACAGAGCACCTGAGCAGAGGAACCGCGCGCTTGGGCTTACGAGGAACCCATACCTGTGATCCAGCTTGTTTACTTCAGTCTTAAGTAAAGGTCGGCATCGTAAGCTATCATGAATAACCTTTCCGAACAATCCCAGTGGTGCTGACATTCCTTAAGTGCGTTTGGAAAATAAAATTTTAATGCTGGGATGAATTACAAAGTCCCAGCCATCACCAGAGCTGTGACAGCAGGTAAGAAACAGAATAAGATCGGGGAGTTTGTGTTATTAATCCATTATGTAATGTAAATCTGAAAATGATTTGTTAGAGTAGCTGGCGCTTACTACTAAAAGGAATAATAAAGTGACAAGTGATGGATTGCAAAATGCAACACAGGTTGTAAATAGCTAGGAGGAAGGCTCCATGCCTCATTTTTTCCAATACATTTTACATCTTAACCATGTAACTTTCTTTCCAGACAAACAGCCTAACTTTTGACAGTTGTCCCAAAAACATCTCTCTCTTTTTTTAAAAAAAAATGAGGGGGGAATAAAACCAATTTCTGAAAACTGCATGGTGACTTGGCGTCTGGTTATCGTAACATATTATCTGTGAATCAGCTGGTGCCAACCTCCAGAGAAATTTATTGAATCCAGTGACGATTCTTTCAGTCCATGATATCTTTCTCATGTGTCTTGTGAGGAAATAATAATAATAATAATTTTTTCAAATATTTTAATATGTGGTTAAAAGGCAGGAGGGGAAATTGCTTTAGGAGGGGGGGGGGAGGAAACATGCCACAAGCATTGCCTCTAGTCAGAAAGGCTTGATGGCAGGTTGCTTGCAACCCTTACAGAAAAAGAGAGGAAAGGGGTGACCTTTTCCTTGGCAGAAAATAATGCTTATTGGGGAGGGTCGTAGCTCAGTGGTAGAACATCTGCTTTGCATTCATAAGGTCCTGGGTTCAATCCCCAGCATTTGCAGGTAGGGCTGGAAGAGACGCCTGCCTGAATTGCCAATCATCACAGACAATATTGAGCCGGATGAACCAATGGTCTGACTCAGTATAAGGCAGCTTGCTATGTGCCTCTGAAGGGCAGTTTTACAGCATGATCACTGGATAGCTCAATTGGTTAGAGCCTGGTGCTGATAATGTCAAGGTTGTGGGTTCAATCCCTGTATGTGATAGCTGCATAGTACTACATTGCAGGGGGTTGTACTAGATGTTCCTTCGAGTTCCCTTACAATTCTTTGATTCTATTTTTATTTTATTTATGCTTTTCAGATTTATACATTTCACCAGTTTTACAATCATTTTGACGTTTCAAAACTTGACTTCCTTCCCCCCCCTCTTTCTGCTGCTCCTTAAATTTATTTTCAATATCTTCTGCATATCCAAATTAACTTAATTTGTTCATTTATTCATCTACTTTAAATATATACTCTTATGAAACTGCAGGTTATTACAATAATCCTGCCAATGTTCTTATCTGTTTACAATTTATCTGTAAATATTCAATAAACCATTTCCATTCTTTTATAAAAAGTTTGTTGTCTTAATTTCTTATTCTTCTGGTAAGTTTCATTTCAGCATTTCCATAAGTTTTTGTATCCATTCTTCCTTTGCTGGGACTTCTGCTTCTTTTCATTTGGGGGCAAGTAACATTCTTGCTGCTGTAGTAGCATACGTAAATAAATTTCTATACAATTTAGGTCGTTCTGTCCCTATAATTCCCAAAATAAAAGCTTCTGGGTTTGTTTGCTTTTACAAAAGTTATTTTAAACATCCTTTTCAATTCATTATATATCATTTCCCAGTAAGCCTTAACTTATTACAAGACCACCACATATGAGAAAAAGAAGCTTCTTTCTCTTTACATTTCCAATACTTATTTAATTTAGATCCATACATTTTTTGCCATTTTAGATACCATTGATAGATACCATTGATATATCATTTTTACATCCAGATTCCACAATCGTTCCCATGCTTCCATGACTATATTATGACCAATATCTATTGCCAAATGTATCATTGAGGATTTTACTTGCTCTTCCTTTGTCTCCCATTCCAGTAATATTTTATACATTTTAGACAGCACTTTTTTACATTAGATTCCAACAGGTCTCTCTCCAGTTGTGATATTTGTTCCCCAAACCCTCGTATCCTATCACAATTCTATGATTGTATGTACTCTGGTTTTTACTTTTTAACATTAGTATGTGATCTGTATTGCTTTCTGCTATTTTGTGTGTGTGTGTGTAGCTGAACAGTAGTCTTTTAATATTTAATATTTTTTAAACACTGGGATTTACTGGAGATTGCAAGCAGCTCTGTGCGAGACATTCCTCAAAACGTGGTGTATATCACTTTTAATAAATAAATAAATATGACCCAGAGGAAATACATCAAGTATAGACAAGCACCTGGTATCACCAAGTACACAGGGACACATGTGGAGGTTTAAGGATTACATACCGTATTTTTCGCTCCCTAAGACGCTCCGGCCCATAGGGCGCACCTCGTTTTTAGAGGAGGAAACAAGAAAAAAATTATTTTTCTGGTTTTCCTCCTCTAAAACCCATGGTTTTTTTTAGAATCAGCTCAAAGTTTTGCAGCTTTTTTTGCAAAGGGAAAAGCCCTGCTTTTTTGAGGATCAGTTCAGATTTGTGCAGCTTTTGCAAAGGGGGAAAAGCATTGCTTACAAACCAGTAAGCACCAGTACAAACCAGTACAGACCAGTAAGCACCAGCAGGTAATAGGAAGCAAGAGGAAAGCAAACCAGTACAAACCAGTAAGCACCAGTACAAACCAGTACAGACCAGTAAGCACCAGTACAAACCAGTACAGACCAGTAAGCACCAGTACAAACCAGTACGCACCAGCAAGTAATAGGAAGCAAGAGGAAAGTGAACCAGTACAAACCAGTAAGCACCAGTACAAACCAGTAAGCACCAGTACACCAGTACAGACCAGTAAGCACCAGCAGGTAATAGGAAGCAAGAGGAAAGCAAACCAGTACAAACCAGTAAGCACCAGTACAAACCAGTACAGACCAGTAAGCACCAGTACAAACCAGTACGCACCAGCAAGTAATAGGAAGCAAGAGGAAAGCAACCAGTACAAACCAGTAACGCACCAGTACAAACCAGTATGCACCAGCAAGTAATAGGAAGCAAGAGGAAAGTGAACCAGTACAAACCTGTAAGCTTACTAACTTATTCAAACTTACTAAAACTTACTAACTTACTCAAAGTTACTAACTTACGCAAACTTACTAACTTACGCAAACTTACTAACTTTCTTACTAACTTACGCAAACTTACTAACTTACTCAAACTTACTAACTTACGCAAACTTACTAACTTACGCAAACTTACTAACTTACGCAAACTTACTAACTTACGCAAACATACTAACTTACGCAAACTTACTAACTTACGCAAACTTACTAACTTACTAACTTACGCAAACTTACTAACTTACGCAAACATACTAACTTATGCAAACTTACTAACTTACGCAAACATACTAACTTACGCAAACTTACTAACTTACGCAAACTTACTAACTTACTCAAACTTACTAACTTACGCAAACTTACTAACTTACGCAAACTTACTAACTTTCTAAAACTTACCGTATTTTTCGCTCCATAGTACAAACCAGTACAGACCAGTAAGCACCAGTACAAACCAGTACGCACCAGCAAGTAATAGGAAGCAAGAGGAAAGCCAACCAGTACAAACCAGTAAGCACCAGTACAAACCAGTAGCACCAGTACAAACCAGTACAGACCAGTAAGCACCAGCAGGTAATAGGAAGCAAGAGGAAAGCAAACCAGTACAAACCAGTAAGCTTACTAACTTACTCAAACTTACTCAAACTTACTAACTTACTCAAAGTTACTAACTTACGCAAACTTACTAACTTACGCAAACATACTAACTTACGCAAACATACTAACTTACGCAAACTTACTAACATACTCAAACTTACTAACTTACTCAAACATACTAACTTACGCAAACTTACTAACTTACGCAAACTTACTAACTTACGCAAACTTACTAACTTACGCAAACTTACTAACTTACGCAAACATACTAACTTACGCAAACTTACTAACTTACGCAAACTTACTAACTTACGCAAACTTACTCAAACTTACTAACTTACTCAAACTTACTAACTTTCTAAAACTTACCGTATTTTTCGCTCCATAGTACAAACCAGTACAGACCAGTAAGCACCAGTAGACCAACAACCAGTACAGACCAGTAAGCACCCAGCAGTAATAGGAAGCAAGAGGAAAGCAAACCAGTACAAACCAGTAAGCACCAGTACAAACCAGTACAACCAGTACAGACCAGTAAGCACCAGCAGGTAATAGGAAGCAAGAGGAAAGCAAACCAGTACAAACCAGTAAGCACCAGTACAAACCAGTACGCACCAGCAAGTAATAGGAAGCAAGAGGAAAGCCAACCAGTACAAACCAGTAAGCACCAGTACAAACCAGTACAGACCAGTAAGCACCAGTAGAAACCAGTACGCACCAGCAAGTAATAGGAAGCAAGAGGAAAGCAAACCAGTACGCACCAGTAAGCACCAGTACGCACCAGTAAGCACCAGTACAAACCAGTACGCACCAGCAAGTAATAGGAAGCAAGAGGAAAGCAAACCAGTACAAACCAGTAAGCTTACTAACTTACTCAAACTTACTCAAACTTACTAACTTACTCAAAGTTACTAACTTACTCAAACTTACCATATTTTTCGCTCCATAGTACAAACCAGTACAGACCAGTAAGCACATATATGTGTATTGGAATTGTATGGGATTTATGTGTTTGTGATTTGTATGTCTGCAAGTTTTTGAAAAATAGAAAAATATATTTTTTAAAAAAGTAAATTGAGACTGATGGTTGGGATCCTGCTGTCTTGAGGGCAAGTGATTTTTGCTGATCCCCCCTCCTTGTGCTGTCTCAAGCACCATGATCTGGAGAGAACAGTGTTAGGGGTGGTACTGGGGGCGACAAAGGGAAAATGGTATGCTTAAATGTTGGTTCAACGCCAAACCAGCCAAGCTCAAAGGATACAAAAACTCAACTCAATATTCACATTTCAGCACTCAAGACTTATATAATAAAAAGGATTACTGAGAATCAAATAATAATACCAGTTATTTTATGCTGGAGAAGTAGATGCTACCATGACTGTCATGAATGAGCCAGCCCCCAGGGAAGGTTTGCAGCCAGCTCCCAGTGAAGAAAACAGCCAGGAACAGAGAGGGTTAACTGCCAGGCAAGATGAGTCTTGGCTAGTGCCAAGTCACCTGGCCCTAGGGATGTGGGTTGATAAGGGGATGACTAAACCCTGCCAATACTCTCAAGAAGTGCAAAATGCCACGAACAGAGAAGGAAGCAGTTCATCAGACAGGAAAGAACTAAGAGAAGCCTCTCAGAGAATGGGGAAGAGGTGGGAGCTGACCCTCCCAGTCCATGGTCTTGGCGAATGGGAGGGCTCCGAGACAGGAAGCAAAACAAAAGAATTCAGAAGTGAAAGTTCAGTTGCTTCTGGTCTCGGAGGAAGCAGTCTTCAGAAGAGTCATCATGATTGCTGAGACTAGCGGCTTTTTGGAGCTGTCCGGCGAACTCTGTTTGTTTTTGCAATAAATCTTCCTTTTTAATTAACTTTGTTTGCTGGGTTAACAAGAAAGGAACTGGGACTCCCGACAATGACCCATGTGTATTAAGAATGCAAAGCTATCCTTATGTTCTAGCAGTAGTCGTACGATGAATCAGCCCAACTCTACAAATTTTGAGTTGTCATTTGCTCACTTAATAATTGGATACGTGACAGTCATCTGGATCTTAGACTAGTCACAGATGTTCTAGATTAAATATACAGCCCCTGTGGCTAAACAGATAATCCTAGAGACTTGGAAGGCTTGCACGCTTGGGTTATGGAAATTTCTGGATTCGACATCTAAGGAAGAAATGCCTTGAATAAATTTAAATGCAGAGGAATCCTGCCCCCTGATATGCACTGCTAGCTAAAGGGGGTTAGGGTACTGTGGAAGTGTCTTTCCACTGGTCTCGTTTAATGGCAGAGAGGTTCCACTGCCAAAGAGACCCCCAACAGCACCCGCCAGAAATGCAGCAGAGTGAACACTATCACTGGCAATGGCCTCACCAGCAGAACCCATTGTAAAGCCCCCAACCAGACATGATGGGGGTGGAGCAGGACTCGTGGTAGAAAACTGGCCTATTTCAGCTGCCCTTCCCATCTGCCATGACTGGCAGGACTGCAAATGCAGCAGATAATTTACCACTCAATGCCTCCTCCACCTCAGTTAGGGTTGCTCTCACAGAAAACCTTTTTAAAGAATGTTTTGATCAATAATATCAGTGACTTTCCATGGTTGAAGAAGTATCCAGCTTCTGAGCCATCTTACATTCAACAACCATGCAAGTAATTGTTTACATCTTCTACATTATCTCTCCCTCCTTAAAAGAGAGAGAGAGAGAGAGAGAGAGAGAGAGAGAGAGAGAGAAATCTGCTCCATGCTCTTACCTGGGCTGAAAGATGAAGGCAGTTTCTTACAACACCTAGAGTTTTGTGGGTCAGCTGGAACCAATGTATAAATCTCTTCTCTTCAAAGTTTTAGCTTTGCTACATTTGGGGTGAGGGAATCAAATAAAGATTACTGATCCAAAAGTTGCCTGTCCAAGTAATTCCCTAACTTATTTTGCAGCTCTTGCTGGGCAGGCAGGCCCAAAGGAAACAGTGTGTTTGCATAATGGTTTATGGCTGAAGGTTAGTTCTTCCAACCATACCAAGTGCAGAAGCTACTAGAGATGGGTGAGCAGGCCGGACCTTTAGATGGCTGCATGCAAGGCAGTTCTACTTTCTCCATCTAGCTTGTTTTTATTCCTCAGTGCACCTGTGCTAAAGGCTGAAGACTAGAATGGGGAGAATGGGTCAAGTTAGGTACTTGTCTGTTCAATTTCCCATTCATGTTTATCCGAGCTTCTCCTCGGGCCATTCTAAATGCCATGAGAACTTGAGGAAAACTGCATGGGACCCAAAGGAATTAAAGTTATTCCTGTTTATATAAGATAAATGCACACACACACACACACACACACAAACAAACAAAAACCCTCAAATGATCAATGTGAAGCTCACTTGGACGTGAGCTGCCCCTTTCATCGTGATTTCAGAAGGAAGCAGAAAGTGTGCTCCCAAAGTTTTCAAAAAAATGTATTTTATCAAAGAGGAAGCACTCAGCAATGCAGAAGCTCGATGTTTCAAAGTAGAGAAATTAGTCTCAAGCATGAAAAGCTGTCAGATTCGATGTCCCCTTTACTTTGGGGAGCTTCCTAGAACAGCTCCACCTGATCTCATTTATAATCTTGGGCTCTTTGCCAACAACCTGCTTGTTTACTTGCTTTTCCATTTCTTGCACGTCTTTTTCTTTCCCCCCTCTCCTGCACTCTCCTGTCTCCTTAAAAAAAAAAGTCTTATTGCTACTACATTTGTGGACATCTTGTAATTTCTGCTCTGAGCTGAGGCCCTGAAATTTCTGCATTGCAGTCTCAGTTAATTTTTGCCGGCATGCTTGTTGCTGAGATTCTGAGGGGAGAAATATCCCATCAGCCACACGTGCCAACTCTATGAAACTGAGGACAGTTCAGCCCTCGCCCCTAAGTATGACGGTTGTGGCTGAGTGCCCCAAAACCTGAGGGGCCAGGTCCCACCAGGCCTCACCATAGGACCTTCCCACAGTGGCGGAGGGCCCCATCGGGCCTCCCTGCTGTGGAGGACCACCTCATCGGGCCTTGCAGCCTCTTTCCAATGCATGTGATGTCACTTGTGTGTGTTGCAAGTGTGACATCATGCACATTCAACAAGCCCCCCAATACCATGTGGGGCTTGATGCCTCTGCCATCAGCAATGGCATGGAAAGTACAGAAACCTAAAGTTGCCAGACAGAACAAGGGGTATTCAACATTCAGTCTTGCCCCCCTTTCTTCCTAATGTCTCAACAAACGAAACTGATTTGTAAAAATGTTAGATGGAAAAAATACGAGGGAGACATTGCACACAGCTTTGTAAATCAAGAAAATCTTCAATAAAAAATACTTTTTAAAAAAACATTCAGTACCTCCCTTCAGTCTCCTGGGGTGGAATTCAACTTTTTAGCTGTTATTATTATTCTGTTACCACAAGCATTGCTGCTTTCCAGATGGAATGGTCTCCTTCTTATAGTACACGCTATTCTGGGGGTTCTCCGACCCACCAGAGTGAATTTGGAGAAGTCACAGAGGGCACACAGTGGGAATCTTCACACTGGCTTCTGCTAAAGCACTTGGTTAGTTGAATGTGACCTATGCAGTGTATGATGACACCAATAATCAGGCCTGAGCTGCACATTAACAGTAGAATCCTATCCAAGTGTATGCAGAAGTAAATCCCATTGAGTTCAATGGAGCATACTACCAGCTAGGGATGGTGGAGCAATTCTTTTTAAAGCAATTTCTATTTAAAGGCAAATCTACCAAAATCGCACTTTCCAAAACAACATGTGAACCGAAACTCAGTCATCCTTTGAAATTCACATCTCCAATTTTTTTGCAATGCAGTTCTCCAGCCGAGTAGTACGTACAAAATTGCATATACTAAGTTGAAGTGTGCATAAAAATCCAGATATTTGTGAAAAGAGCGTACAAAATTGCATTATTTGGGGGGGGGTAATTGCAAAAAAAAGTATATTGAGCAAAAATGCATACAAAGTGTTACAAGAAAGGTGCACTAAAATTGCAAACTGATGTGGAAATGTGGAGAATTGAACGGGGGGAATCTGAAATGAACAGATTTGCCTGTCCCTACTCCCAGATGGGTATGCACAGGATTGCACCTTGAAGGCTTAACTTGGCTGTGTGGCTGCTACCAGCAAGCTTTGTCTCTGGCTGCCTTTCACATCACATTGGTAGTGAATGGCTGCTTGGATCACATGATGATTTTTCACACCAGCATATTTTTCTATGAGGGTTGGGGTGAGGGTGGGTTATTGCCCCTGCTGTGTGGAAGTAAAGTATCCTTGCAGTAACTTTTCTGGGTAAGCCTGCATGCAGAGAAATTACCAGGGCTGACAGTCTACCAATACTCCTTGCTTAAAGAAAACTGTTAAAATACCTCTGTAAAATATTCAGGTTATGGTTACTTGAATTAGAAATAGCAGATTTAATACATTTTAGAATGAGCTTCCTTTCTGTGCTACCTAAAGAAGAATTCTGAAAGTTTATACATTCTTTCACCAAGAAGACTTGAGTCGAAGAACTTTAAAATATCACTGAACCTAGATAAATAAGGACAAGACCTCACCTCATTCTAATGTCAGATAAGTTACTGTCTTGTTTTTAAAGTTCATTCCATTGCTATTTTCTCTCTCTTTCTCCAGCCCAGCAAAGCCCTTCTGTTCACCTCAATATTTTATCCAGCAGCCGTCAAGGAGTTTTCAAGCCAACAGTGTTTGAGTTTCTCCTCTGTCTCTTATGTCATAATGAAAGTCCAGTCTCCATGGGGATGGAGATATATAAAGGATGCTTCAGAGACCTTAATTTCAAGAGCTCCTGAGTTGATACTGAAGACATGTCTTCTGGATTGCCTGCCTGTGAACTGGAAGGATAATTTAAGAAGTAACAGGTAATGAAGCCCATAGATAAGATTGGGGGCAGATTACATAGCAGAATGAAAAATAAAGACATCCCTAGAGGTTGAGCTTCCTAGACACTGAGGGGCTGGACAGCTTTTAGGGAATTAGAAGTAATGGGTGGGACTGCAATGGATCTGGGTTAATAGACGCATGAAAAAGAAAGATGGCGTCACTAATTGTTGAGGTGAAGTTTCTCCTCTAATTTCATGAACCTGGATAGTTCCAAAGTGGCTTTGAGCTGAAAATTAAAAGTACTAAAAGAGGCTTATGGGGAGAAAGTTGAAAGGCAGAAAAGTTAAAAAGTTGTGTTTCTTTGTTTTAGTCAGATGAAGGCTCTCAGGAACTGATCAAAGTCGTACTCAGAATTTATCTCGCCATTGTATATACTAAATAATGAGGTAGATTGAGAAGGGCCAGAAAGTTCCAAATTCAAATACAGCAAGTTTCAGCCTGCATAGCAAAACTAATAACTGTCTTGTTAACTTTTAGCTTGTAACATCCTACTGCTCTCCTGCCCAAAATGGGTGTAGGATTCCAGAATTTTCTCTGGACAAATAGGAAAGCGAGGAAGGTTAACATTCAGGATATGCAAAAGCCAGCGGATATCTAATGTTGTAGACCAACCTTCCCTAAAATGTTTTTAACTCCAACTCGCATCAAGCCCAGCCCGCCTGGCCACATCTGGAGGGCAGCAGGTTCTGGAATAATAATAATAATAATAATAATAATAATAATAATAATAATAATTTATTATTTATACCTGCCCATCTGGCTGGGTTTCCCCAGCCACTCTGGGCAGCTCCCAACAGAATATTAAAAACATGATAAAACATCAAACATTAAAAACTTCCCTAAACAGGGCTGCCTTCAGATGTCTTCTAAAAGTCAGGTAGTTGTTTATTTCCTTGACATCTGATGGGAGGGCATTCCACGGGGCAGGCGCCACAACAGTGGTACCTTGACTCTCAAACACCTTGGTTCTCAAATGCCTTGGTTCTTAAACACCTAAAACCTGGAAGTAAGTGTTCTGGTTTTTGAAAGTTTTTCGGAAGCCAAACATCCTATGTGGCTGTCGGCTATTGTTTCTGGGGCATCTGCACCAATCAGAAGCTGTGCCTTGGTTTTCGAACATTTCAGAAGTCAGACAGACTTCCGGAATGGATTAAGTATGACACTTTTCATTTTGCTATTTATTTTGCGTTTTTGTGGCTTTTTTGGTTAATTTGTTTTTGTGACTGTGTGGAACCCGGTTTAGCTACTGACTGATTGTGTGACTGTGGAAATGGATAAAAGCCATCCAAACAATGACTATCATTGTTGCAGGTAAGAAAATAATAATTTTAATTTTTATCATCTACAATACTGTCTTATTTATTTTATAGTACAGTACATTGATTATTGCTTTCATTTTATGGATCAATGGTCTCGTTTGATAGTAAAATTCATGTTAAATTGCTGTTTTAGGGTTCCAGTTACAGGTAGGTAGCCATGTTGGTCTGTCATAGTCAAAACAAAATAAAATAAAAAATTCCTTCCAGTAGCACCTTAGAGACCAACTAAGTTTGTTCTTGGTATGAGCTTTCATGTGCATGCACACGAAAGCTCATACCAAGAACAAACTTAGTTGGTCTCTAAGGTGCTACTGGAAGGAATTTTATTTTATTTTGCTGTTTTAGGGATTGTTTTTAAAAGTCTGGAATGGATTAATCCATTTTGCATTACTTTCCATGGGAAAGCGTGCCTTGGTTTTGGAATGCTTTGGTTTCGGAACGGACTTCCAGAACGGATTAAGTTTGAGAATCAAGGTACCACTGTACTGAGAAGGCCCTCTGCCTGGTTCTGTGTAACCTCACTTCTCGCAGTGAGGGAGCAACCAGAAGGCCCTCGGAATGCTGGGCAATGTAGCTCAAGTAAGTTTGTATTTATATTTAATATTTATTGATTGTCTTTACTGCTCTTCATCCATAGATTTCAGAGTGGTCCACAACATAAAATTACAGTATAAAAAACCCACAAAATATATAATAAAATAAGGACAGCAACAAACCAATAATTTGCAAAGGTCACGTTCCTCCCTGAAGATTCCACCCCTTCGCACCATTTCCAGCCACCGGTCATGGAAGACACTTCTTCAAAATTGCTTTCACAAGCTGTCTGGATATATTCTGTATTCAAGTAATATATTCTGTGCCAGGGAATCTTGCTCCATCTTCTATGAAATACACAGATCAAAGAAAAGTCCTCCTCTGTCATAGAAACTTCCCCAGAGCAATTATTCCAGGTTCTGCTCACTTCTGTCTAGCAACTCTGTTTGCTGCAGCATCCTTCTCTTATTGATGGAGTGTGCGAGGCACATGGGCCTGCCACACTGCCCTTGTACCCTCTCTCACATGTGCACATTTCTCTGCCAGTTTGTCAAGTTAATGGGGAATGATATTAATAAGCTCCCTGTGACAGTGCTTGGGCACACTGTCATGTTTACAAGGCAATCTTGAAAGCAGTTCATGCAAATTACATCCCAGTCTGTCATCTGCGGCGGTAAAGTCACGGTGGGAAAGGAAGGCTACGGTAATGTCCGTGACAGGTGGAAAGAGAAAGCTGGGGAAGTTCTAGATGGAGAAAATAGAGGGGAATGATTAGAGGGGGAAGGGTTGAAGAAGAAAAAAACCACCTGAGCATTGTGAATTTTAATGCTTTTCGTTGAGAGAGAGAGTGTTGGCTAATGAGAAGGCTACTTCCACATTGAAAGGAGGTGGATTTGCGGGCATCACAACCTGACCACGCGTGTAGGGGCTGAGCTCAGCCCCTGCGCAATTGGCAAAATATCCCCACGCCTCCCACAGGCCAACCAATCCAGTTGGCCTGGGGGTGTGTCCTAGTCCCTTTAAGCTAGAGACGGGCAGGAAACTCACCCTCTTTGTCCTGCTTCCCCAGCTGGTTAGGTTCACCCGCCTGCCCACCCTTTTAGATTTAGCTTTGACCTTGCTATGGACTTCAGTTGGTCACCTTGTTTGGCCGGGGGGCTGGTAGGACATTTCCCCCACTTGGACTAGCCAAAGGGGTTTTTTCACCTGCCACGTAGCAATCGTCACAACTCTTGGTTTGGCAGTTAGGCATTGGAAAATTTCCATAGAGGTGAGGAGGGGAGGTAGCATCATCAACTGCCCCTCAATTGAAGGGTATTCTGGTAAAGGATTCTGGGAGCTTGGCCCTGTCTGAAGCCTGGGGATCTGAGGGCCTAAGGCACACCCCTAACGGTGATTACGGGGGAGTTCCGGTCGATGTACATCACTGGGGTTCCTTACTGGTGGTTAACCCTTCCCTGACTTCCAACACACGGGTTGGGGTCGGATATAGCTGATAGGGTCCAATGCCTAAGCCAATACCGCTCAACATCCGTAACCAATGTGGCCTTTACGCCCATTAAAATTTACATGATGTTTCTGTGTCATTATTTCCACGGGGAGGGGAGGGACATTGCCATGCAAAGTTTATTCCAAAGAATTAAAGATACAAAATAAGGAAAAAAGCATCAGCCTTGTTAGCCTTCTTTAGAACACCTGGTATAGAATCATATACAGTGGTACCTCGGGTTACAAACACTTTGGGTTACAAACTCCACTAATCCGGAAGTAGTTCCTTAGGGTTACAAGCTTTGTCCCACGATGAGAACGGAAATTGTGCAGCGGTGGTACGGCGGCAGCGGGAGGCCCCATTGATGAAAGCGCACCTCAGGTTAAGAACAGTTTCAGGTTGAGTACGGACCTCCAAAATGAATTAAGTTCGTAACCCGAGGTACCAGAGTAGTTGGAAGTTCATCTAATACAGCTCCCTGCAAGGCAGGAATCTCAACTAAAGCACCCATGATAGGTGGCCATCCATCCTCTGCCCAAAAACCTCCAAGGAAGGAGAGTCCATCTTCCAAGGGAGTCTGTTCCACTTTCAAACAGCTCCCACCATCAGAACGTTCTTCCAGATGTATACTCGAAATCCCATTTCTTTTAACTTGAAACCACTGGTTCGGGTCCTTCCCTCCAGAGCAGGAGAAAACAATCTCACTCTATCTTCCCCTTTAGATATTTGAAGATGATTATCCTATGGATCGCTCTCATCCTACCTTTGAATTTGGTTGCCCTAGAGCAGTCAAGGCCGAGTTTGTATGTTTATTACTTTACAGGAAAGAAAGATTTCAAGTATGAAAATACTTATGAGATGCTCTGTGACTTGATTTAAGATATTATTACTGCACGTTTCTTTACCATTGTTAATTTGAAATGTTGACCCTAAGGGGAAATGTATAATCTGAAGTGTGGGGGGGGGGGGAATTGCATATAAAACAGCCAATTCCCAGTATGGTATCTTTTTGTCACACTCAAGAACACATCAAAGAGACAGAACTGGTTTGATGGAGGAGAACAGCCATAGATGATGATGATGATGATGATGATGATGATTAATTCAGTTTATAGGCACTTGACACATCAGGAATCTCCAAGGGACTTAGCAAAATTTTAAAATCAGAGAGCATGACATAAAACCAGGAAAAAAGATAATGTGTTGCTATAAAAGCCACACAATAGCCTATAAAAACAAGCCCAATAGAACAGCAGCAAAAAATACCAATACTAGGCAACAGAAATCATAATCCATTAAAAGGCTGAGAAAAGAGATAAATTTTAATCTGGCACCAAAAGGAGGTTAATGGCGGTACTAGGTGGACCTCAAAAAGGAGGGCATTCCACTTCCCTTGGCTTCCCATGGTTTGTCATGTCATCTAGAACAACAGTGGCTAATCCAATTTACGTTTATGTTTGTGTGGCTGTAGATTTGCAGCTTGTGGGCATAGTAGGAATGATACATGCTAGGCACCGTTGTTGGGTGGAAATAGCCCACAAGTTGGCCTGGCGATGGGACAAGGCTAGGGTTGTCATTACAATCTGCCTTTGCTGCTGGAATGGCATTCTGGCCAATGGTTTGGGAAGCTCCCAATGCATCCTTGGGAGTTGACCAGTGCTGGAACCTGGCTTAAGGCAAGCCAAGTATCCAGAATACTACTGGGCAGCCAGGAGAAGGGTTAACCAAGACTGGGCACCACAGAAGCTAGGGGCATGCCTTAGAATCATAGAGTTGGAAGAGATCACAAGGGCCATCCAGCCTTGATCCACTATCTTCCCCCAAGTCCCTTATGCTGCCTCTTACTGGTTTGATCCTGCCCGATACCATTTGTGCACAGATTTGTGACAAAGGCCTAACAAAAGTGATGCCAGCCACCGAGGGATTTGGAGCCAATTGGAGTAAAATTCCTTTCTGGCCTCGTTTACTGTTGACCGAAAGAGCCCAGTGAAGCGTTCGGGGCTTGTCCACACTTCCGCTTGTCCAGTGCTTAGAAAGCATGGGTTTGAGTGGTTTTCTGCTTGTTCTGCCACATTCCCAGGGGAAATCCATTCTTTAGTGCTGAATAGGAGCAAACAGCAACCTGCTGAAAACCCTATTCCATGGTCAAGAGCGAGTTTTCCCAGGGGAAAGTGGTGGGACAAGGAGAAGTCTGGATGATGGTTTCACTGAAGGTGACTGGGTGGGAAGCTTGTGTGGCCAAGGCTTTTAAGCCCAAAGCCAGTACAGCATCACCCCTTTGGCATCCTAGGGCCACAGCACCACCAGACCAAGGCAGCCCACTTGCAGGGCATACAGAGGGGCAATGTCAAACAAGTCATCTTCAAACCACAGTTACTGAAGTTAGGATGAATAGCAATTCCTGGTCTGGATGACAAGGCCAACTGTGGTCAATCAGAAGTGGAAGCCCCTGTGGAAAGAGGAGAGCATGAGGCTTGCTCATTTCTACGTGCCCATGTCATACTGGACTGCGGTTTAGGGTGAAATGCAAAAACAGCCAATGTATCACAGATAGAGCAGGCATCACGAGTGGAGGATGGGGGGAAGAGCCTGAAACTCATAAAGAAGGTCAGGAGAAAATGCTCAAGCCCTCCCCAGTCCATAAAACACCATCCAGCCTATCCCTAGCCTTTCCTGTCAACATTATTTATGGGTACTTCATATTCACCTGCTGCTCAGTGAATGTCTATCAGCATGTATGTCAGAACTGTTTCGCGTTCCCTATTAGGTTCAAACTGCCCATTTCGAACGCTAATGAACAGGAAAACAGTCATTCTTTCCGTTATGGGTTTGCTTCCTTTTTTCTTTCTTTTTCTTTTAGTTGCATTGCTCACACAACCTTCCGTCAACAGGCGCTTTCATTTGATTTCCAGACTACCTTGTGCTAGATACCAGTAGCAGTAGGAAGTCCCTGTTTATTCACACACACACACACACACACACACACACACACACATCTATATATATGTATATGTTTATGTGTATATATGTGTGTGTGTGTGTATGCAACATTCAAAAAGCCAGTGTTTCCCCTTCAACTCAGAGGGATGTTTTTGAACAACTTTAAAGCTGGCTCTAGTCAGATGTGTAGGGAGAGAGGGAATTGCACGCTTGAAATTCTCCCTTCAGCAGCTTCATCACCTCCTGAATTGCGGCACCATCAAAAAGGGGCGCTGAAACTAACCGAGTGACAGCTGCTCTGAGGAATGCTGGAAATAAATCAAATTTTCCTGTTTCACAACCCTCAACCCCTTACTTTTAGGAACTCTCCGAAATAAACTGAGGCTGGTATACCGATACTAAACATAGTCATAAAATCCATGAATTAAGGTATAATAAAGGGCTGGCTTCAGATGTCTTCTAAAAGTTATATACAGTGGTGACTCGCAAGACGAAATTAATTCATTCTGCGAGTGTTGTCGTATAGTGAAAATTTCATCTTGCGAAGCACCAACGGAGGAAGAGCAGTTTGACGGGGGGGGGGAGATTGGCAATTTTTCGTCTTGCGAGGGCAAGCCCATTGACAAATTCGTCTTGCGAGACAGCCTTCTGCTAGCGAATGCCGTTCGTCTAGCGAGTTTTTCGTCTAGCGAGGCATTCGTCTAGCGGGGCACCACTGTAGTTGCTCAACTCCTTGACATCTGATGAGAGGATGTTCCACAGGGTGAGTGCTACTACTGAGAAGGCCCTCTGCCTGGTTCCCTGTATCTTATCTTCTCGCCCTGAGGGAACCACCAGAAGGCATTCGGTGCTGGATCTCAATGTCCGGGCTGAACGATGGGGGTGGAGATGCTCCTTCAGGTATACATTATGCTTGCTAGTAAGGTCACATCCATCCCATACATTTACAGGCACATGGCTTCCCCCCAGTGAATCCCAAGAACTGTAGTTTATCCTTCAGAGAGCTACAATTCTGAGCGCTCTTAACAAATTACAGTTCCCAGATCCAGCCCTACTATTAGTCAGTGGGGTGAATACAGGATGGAAAGATCCCCAAGGATGTACTCTACGGGGAGCAGGCTTCAGGCATCAGGCCTGTTGGCAGTCCAACTCTGCTTTACAAAGATGTCTGCATACGAGACATGAAGGCTAGCAACATCAACCCTGCCATGTGGGAATCCCTTGCAGACAACCACAGTGCCTGGAGAGAGGCAGTCAGGTTGTGTATCCACAGCAGTGACCAGAGGAGGAAGGGCCACTGGGAGGAGCACACAAAGAAGAAATGCCATGGTACACTTGCATCAGCACAGTCGGATACCTTCATCTGCCCCAGCTGCAACAAAACATGTCTCTCCCATATCAATCTCTACAGCAGGTGCTGTAATCTTCGAACAGTTTGGCTCCATCTCCTCCATTGTTTCCTGAGACAAAGGGATGCCAACCCTCTCTCACAGCACTCTCTGTCCTCTATCCAGGCAAGCAAGCCCAAGGGACAGACACAGACCTAGAGTCCACATTTGCCCCTCATGTCTGAGGTCCCCAACCCCAAGTTTAGGCAACACTAAAGAGAAGCAACTAGTTTATTGTTAAATCTTGATTGTGTGGTGCCATTATTTCAGCTGCTCCAAGGCAGTTGCTATCAGCTCCCCTAAGCCCTCAGAACTCTTAAGTCTTGAAGGCACAAGGGGATGGCTAAGTATTCTTTCTTCTCTCTAGCTCTCTAGCTGGTGTTGCAGTCTTGCTAGCTCTGCGGCAGCCGCCATAAGACATGAAACTACCCTCTGCGCAGCCACAAACGGAAACAAGCTGCCAGTGTTATACTTAGCCATCATATATTTTCAATATTCAGTATTCAACCGACTCTTGTTTTGCTTGATCAAATAGGAAAACTCCAGAGACATTTGGATGTTAAATCTTAGGAGGGCATCTTCAGTACTGTGGCTTTTTCATATGAGCATCTGGCCAGCGTTCTGTCAACGTTCATTACACAAGCAGCCTCTGAGCCACTCAAAGCCTCTGACACTTCACTTTAACTGCTGTAGATTCTATGTTGGTTTGTGTCTGAAGACTCTTAAAAAGCCGTGGCCATCTAGCATGGCTTTGGGATTACAGAGCATTCTGCTTTGCACTAAATCTAAGGCACTGCCAGTATGCAGTTCAAGGTACCAGGTTTTATTTTAGCATAAACAGGAGACTCTAGGATGCTTGTTCGTACTCATTTTCATTTTCATTTAAGAATCTTGGGGTTATGTTACTGGATATTTCTGCTTTTATTCTCCTGTATTGCTCCCCATAGGATTTTTGGGTTTATGTAAAAAGATCGTGTCAAGTTCCCTTCTTCCAAGTATCTGAGTTGAAGGAATCTAACATATCCTTAACAGAGGACAAGAATATACACTTAAGCAACCGCTTCTTGACCAATATGAGATTAATTTAACATCAACTCCAAAATGGAATTTGGTTCTAAATCTCCTAAAATTGGTCTTCTCAAATTTTCCTAAGCCTAGAGGTATGCTTACTCAGACTCAACATAAGATACATTTTTTTTTGCAGCTAGTAGAAGCAATAATTCCATCATCTCTCAGTATAGAATCTGCATAGTTACGACCAGTGTGACAGAGGAAAACAGCCCAGTCTAAACCAAGAAGTACAACATTCAAAAAACGAGTTTGACAATTCCCTTGCCTTTAATGAAAAGAGACTTTTAAACTCCTTTTTAGCCCTCCCTTACTAGTCACAGGAAGGGGCATGGGTGGTGCTGTGGTCTAAACCACTGAGTCTTGGGCTTGCCGATTGGAAGGTCGGCGGTTCGAATCCCTGTGATGGGGTGAGCTCCCATTGCTCAGTCCCTGCTCCTGCCAACCTAGCAGTTCGAAAGCATGTCAAAGTGCAAGTAGATAAATAGGTACCACTCCAGCGGGAAGGTAAACGGCGTTTCCGTGCGCTGCTCTGGTTCACTTAGTCATGCTGACCACAGGACCCAGAAGCTGTACACTGGCTTCCTCGGCCAATAAAGCAAGATGAGTGCCGCAACCCCAGAGTCATCCGCGACTGGAGCTAACAGTCAGGGGTCGCTTTACCTTTACCAGTCACAGGAAGAAATCATTAGCAGAATGACTTCCTTATGAGACACCCTCGGCAATAACGTCTAACCAACACAGAGCTAAACCAAGAGAAGAGGCGGAGAAACTCCCCCCTATAAATAAAGATAATCAAATCGGTAAGGAACACCCTCCTATCAGGAAACTAATGCCAAAGGGTAGCGTAAAGTTGGTTTAGTACAGGCAACTGAGATGATGGGAGAGAGTTTTGCTTCCAATCTCACCTAAATGGCTGAGGGGGGTGAAAGGATTGACCTTTGCTCTGATTCAGCACTAAAGAGTGGGTTTTCCTGGGGAAGGCAGTGGGAGAAGCCAAAAACCGCCTGGACCCCGTGCTTTCTAGACATGGGGCAAGTGGGCATGTGGATGAGCCCTCTGAAGCTTTCTGTTTCAGAAGGAAAAACAACAGAGAAATATTATGAGCCTTTTGAACAGCTCCGCCATACTTCATCAGCAACGTTAGCTGAAGTATATCTCTCTCACACATGACGCTAATATATTTTTCATTTCTTGTTTGTCACAGTTGTCAGAGCTGCAGCCAACATTACCCAGTAGGCAGCAGAAGAATAGCAAGAGTGCCTGACATATCTTACAACACAGATACATGCCTCTGTAGGCGACGTTGGGGTTTTGATTGGGGGGGATGCTGAAATAATATGAAATGTTTGAATGGTATGCTAGCATAGGTAACAACCACTTCAGACATGCTGAAGCCTCCACATCATGGAATTTCTTCCAAGGCCTTCCAGGAAATTGGCCAACTACGAGGGAAGCATTAAGCTGTGAAAAATGGCAGTTAGCAAGCCAGGAAGAAATTGGGATCCACAGAAATGATATTAATTCCTACTCAAGGGCAGCACAGAATATGTTTCAACTTTAAATTGCTTCCTTGGCTCCTACCAAAGGCAGACATATGGAAACACAATTTTGAAGTGGACTGAGCTGAGCTATAGCAGGGAACAAGAAGCAATTGCTGCTGGAATTATCTGATACTGACTAATCCTGGCTTCATTATTTTGTGTGTTTTGTTTATTTGCTGAAATGCCACCCTGCGCTTTCCTTCTCAATAATGGGATCTCCAAGGCTTGCGACAATTTGGTTGTGTGTTTTTTAGAAACGGAAGATAAAAACCATTTCATAATAAAATGGCATGAAATCAACAAAACAACAGCTTTAAGTGAAACAGGTGGGGAAGTGAAATTCAAATCATGGCCGAATAAAATTTATCACACGGCACTGAAAAAGCATCATAGGCGGCCTGTCCTGTCCTCCTGGAGCAGAACTCCAAAATCATAGTGGAGAAGAAGACTCCAGGTTGATGGTGGGATGTGGATCAGGGCCTCCATTGAAGACCTGGGTGGGAAGGCAAATGCATGTGATGAGAGGCAGTTCTTCAGTGATATATGCTCAAGTATTTCATTGTTTAGACCTGGGCTAGAGAACCTGTGACTGTACAGATCTTGCTAGATTCCAATTCTCATCAACCTCTGCCAGCACTGCCAACAGCCAGGGATGGTGGTAGTTGTAGAGACCAGTGTGGTGTAGTGGTTAAGAGTGGTAGACTCGTTATCTGGGGAACCGGGTTTGAGTCTCTGCTCCTCCACATGCAGCTGCTGGGTGACCTTGGGCTAGTCACACTTCTCTGAAGTCTCTCAGCCCCACTCACCTCACAGAGTGTTTGTTGTGGGGGAGGAAGGGAAAGGAGAATGTTAGCCGCTTTGAGACTCCTTCGGGTAGTGATAAAGTGGGATATCAAATCCAAAATCTTCTTCTCTTCTTCTTCTTGTAGCTTTAGACATTACTCCTGCTAATATCTCTGTTGCCCTGACTGAACTATGTTGGTAATTAAGATTCCTCTGGTTTTCATTTTTAAAGTACAACTTTCACCACAACCAGAGAAACCAGTCTCTTCCGTGGACCTTTTCCAACAACTCGGTTTGAAAACAAACAAAACAAAACTCAACAGCATATTTTAATAAGAAGGTGAAATACGCCCAGAGAGAGAGAAAGAGAGAGAGAGTTCACTTTGACAAGCTGAAATGAAATAGCTCATTTTGGGCATATCGAAACATTCCATTTGGGGCTGACAGAGCAAAACAGCATAATGAAATCTCTTACTACTCTCTGCCCGCTGAACAAAACATTCCCAGTCAATTCGGTTAATGAAACCTATCTTTCAAGCTAAGAATATGTTTCAGCGGTGACCTGTCTGACAATCCCAACAACAAGCTGTGATCCAAGTGGCTTTGTTGTTGCCCAGCCTCCCCCTCATTATTATAAAAGTTTCATTTTCCTTGTATACAAGGATGGTGTTTGAAACTCTGACCTGCTTATCATTGCAGATTTTTGCTAACGTACCCATCTGACATAAAGGAATTATAGATGTGCTATTATTAGACTTTCAAAGTTTGCAAAGCACCTATGTATGTTATATGCATCAACTTTACAACAATCCAGGAAGGTATATTATCATGATTTATCCCCATATTGCATGTTGCGGAAAGGAGGTGGAGAGGCTTTCCTGAGAGCACACTTGCAGAGCCGGCCCTATCCTTAGACAGAGTGAGATCTAGAATCGTGGAGGTAGCATCAGTTTTAATAGCTGCACATGCAGAAACAAGCTGAGATAGCTCTTACATGAACTCCACGTAACCCGCCCTCAAGTCTTCTATCTAAATGACAAATGGAAACTATATTGCTAAATTAGGCACAACCGCTGGAGAAGATAGGATTTGAACAGAGCACTGAAAAGGAGTTTATACTTCAAATGCCCAATTTCAGATCTATGCAAGGGGAAATTTTGTGCTATATTATCCAATGGTTAGCCTGACATTGACATGAAGATGGGTTCATTTTGTAGCATTTTACACCCCATTCATCCTGCCTCAGGTTTCCATTATAAATCCACAGCATTTTTGTTGAAACGCCTCGAGTCACTCAGATATGTTTACTCACATTGCAGTGCTGGAATAGGTGGTGTGAACAAATCAAATCACACAACAGGCTGCAAAAGGACGTGAGACAACACAACTTCAGTCTTTGGAAAACAGGTTTTCGCTGTTTTTCAAGCAGTCGGGTAATCGCAGTGCACCTTCATGCATAATCTTATGGCTCTCGCTCCCCAGGAGCTCACAATAGCAATTCATAAGAACTGCAATTCTGGATGAAACTGAGGATCGGAGTCAGAGGTGCCAACTTCTGAGGGAAGAAGAAGAAGAAGAAGAAGAAGAAGAAGAAGAAGAAGAAGAAGAAGAAGAAGAGTTTGGATTTGATATCCCGCTTTATCACTACCCTAAGGAGTCTCAAAGTGGCTAACAATCTCCTTTTCCCTTCCTCCCCCACAACAAACACTCTGTGAGGTGAGTGAGGCTGAGAGACTTCAGAGAAGTGTGACTAGCCCAAGGTCACCCAGCAGCTGCATGTGGAGGAGCGGGGAATCGAACCCGGTTCACCAGATTACAAGTCCACCGCTCTTAACCACTACACCACACTGGCTCTCCACACTGGGAGAATGGGGGGGGCTGACATTGCCCCCCCCAGACATTTATATTCTGTAGTGGTACAGTCCTAGAAGAGCTGTACCACATGCTTTTTCTGAACATGTAGAAAGGCCTCAGGGATAATTGATATTGCAGCCCCCAGGTGAAATTTGGGGTACAACCTGCAGAGTGGCAGCATGTCCATCTGTTGTAGCAAAACAAACAGAGGTCTTGCAGCACCTTAAAGCCTGCAGCATAAGCTTTCATGGGCAAAAGCTCACTTCATCAGGTACATGAAACGTTATCCCCATTTGTATAGTCTGTGATAATTCTACATAAAGCTTAGCAAATACAATATCAGAAACTGCAACATTCAGAAACTACTCCGTTCATCTTCCAGGACACTCTGCTGCTGACCAAAAGGTTGTCATTCTCTAGCAAAGGAATACCAAAAGGCAACCATAGCATGAAATTGCTGAGCTAGAACTATTCCAGAAGCTTAAATATAGCTGATTAGACTTGAATAGGAACTATGGATGGTCTTCAACTAACCTTCATTCAGAGTATGACTATTTAATGGGCCTAAATTAGCCAAATTCATTAATATGTCTATTCTCTGAGTAAAACTTTGTGGAAGGCCACCCACTGGTTTCCTGCTCCACAACACCTGCTAATTAACATAGTAAAACTGTGGTGATGGTATTACCAGCAATTTCTGTTGTTATGGTAATCTCAAACATTACATTTAATTGTCAATGACTCCACTTTTTTTGCATTGCATTGCCATTCACCTCCCTTCCTTTTTGTGCTCCCCCCTTGTATTGTCTATACCTGCCAAGTGAAGATCACCACTTCTTGCATCTGAAGAAGTGGATTTGAGTCCACAAATTTCGTGCTACATTGTTTTTGTTAGTAAACCTTAAGGAGCTACAAGGCTGCTAGTTGCATGTGTGTGTGTGTGGTTTCATCTGGTGTACACACATTTGAGGAAGCACTTTTGAGGCTGTCTTCATCTAAAGGCCTTCAATAATCCTTTAGGAAGCATCCTGTCTTTTGGACATGATGGGTACCCTGGGCAAAACTTAGAAAGCTAACGGACCCCTGGACGGTTAAGTCCAGCCCAAGACAACTATGGGGTTGCAGCGCTCATCTTGCTTTCAGGCCGAGGGAGCTGGCGTTTGTCTGCAGACAGCTTTCCAGGTCATGTGGCCAGCATTACTAAACTGCTTCTGGTCCAGCAGGACACTGTGACAGAAACCAGAGCTCATGGAAACTCCGTTTACCTTCCTGCCACAGTGGTACCTATTTTTCTACTTTATGCTTTCGAACTGCTAGGTTGGCAGGATCTGGGACAGAGCAACGGGAGCTCACCCCATCATGGGGATTCGAACCACCGACCTTCCGATCGGAAAGCCCAAGAGGCTCAGTGGTTTAGACCACAGTGCCACCCGTGTCCCGGTAGCCTGCGTATACAAGGCATGCCAGCAGGATTGGTTGGCTTTCTTCTCTTTCTGTGCTCACAAATTTCAACAACTCCTCACTACTGTAAATTTTCCAAAGCATTCTACCATTTAATTCCCTTCCACACATGTCTTGAGGGATTGTAAACATCCCCTGCATTACATCCCTCTATTCCCATAGCATTATTGGTTCCTTTGGGAATTGAGAACGAGATCTTGCATTACTTTAATAAGCCACTTGGTAGTTACAGAGAATGGAAAATAAGCTATGCGGAGGATGCCAATAGATGCTACACAGCACCCACACAGTCACACAAATTAATCAGAACAGGAGAAACAAGGACTAGAAAGACATCAGACACAGTACATAAAATAGAATTGTTAAACATGGCTCTAAAATTAAATCCCTTCAAAATTAAACTAAGGCGTATTTGACTTCAGGAACAAGACTTCAGTAAAATGACTTGCTGCCTGACTAGCAGCCAATTCATTTCTTCCCATACAGTCTTCCCGGTGGGCAGTACAAGGTAACACAACTTTTATTTACTCCTGCCCAGAGGGAATCAAAGCAAAAACACTATGAACCAAATAGTTGGGGCATCCCTCTCGACTGACCTTAGCATGATTTATTTGAAATTCAGGAAGCAAAACCAAAATGAGACAATTGATAAATAAATAAGTTGCTGCACTGATAGACAATCCCTAACTTCATTGCTTCTCTTCTGCATATATTTGATATGTTCTCCAAGAACTTTGCAAGCTTAGTAAGGCAGAATGTACCTTCATGGAAGCCATGCTGATTCTTCTTCTGCAGAACTTGTTCTTCTGTATCAGGTGTGAGGAACTTTGGCCCTCCAAATGTTATGGAACTACAACTCCCACCATCCATAGCTACTGGCCAGGATTATTGAAGCTGATGGGAGTAATGTATAGTTCAGCAACATCTGGAGGGCCAAAGGTTCCCCACTCCTGCCCCATAGGCTTGATGAAATTATTAGAATTGGTTTACCCAGAATAGATGTTAAGGTAACCAGCGTGTATTTTTGCATTTGTGATATGTAAGCTTTTATGAACATTTTTATCAAACTGAAAGGGTGAGATATGTTTAACAAACAAACAAACTAACATCTGCGTCACTGAAACTTACACAATAAACCTCTGAGATCCTCCTAGCTAATTTTATTCCTATATTACCCATAAAATAACTCTCTGACTACTGTTCTCATGTTCTCTGAATTCAAGGCTGGGCTCTGTCCTGAATTTTCAGTCTCATCATTTTCCTATTTGCTTCAGACTTTATCGCCCATCCCTTGTACCTACGAACCCATAAAAATGTTTTGCTATGATAAGTATTCTCCTCTACCACTTGAATTCATGACACTGTGCTTTAGTAATCTTTCTAATTATATTAAACTGGATCCATGCTACTAGGAGAATGCAAAAGCATGCACTGGTTTCCACTGAATGTGAACAGGACATTTCAAACCAATTTAGGTTAATTGATTTTACATATTTCATTTGAACTGCTTTGGGAGAGAAATCAACAAGCATAATTTCAATAGTAGCTATGTAGCCCTAGGTGGAACTGGAGAGGACATGCTTCTTTCTGCTCCGTCATAAAAAGGTATGTTTATGCTTCCAAGCTCTCATTTGGGAAACATACAATGGTGTAACACTCAGGAGATAAGTGTCCAATAGGTTAGAGCCCAAACCTGCAGAGTGAATCCCTCTCCCTGAAAATCACTGAAATACCAAGGGGAAGGTCATTTCACAGTAAAACACACACACATTCACAATTTAAATGCTCCTTTCATTTAGCCTTCACAGAATTCTAAACTTAAGGCTGCATTATTATTTTTTCAAAACTGGCCCATACTATTGTTATAATAATATAAAGGCAAAAAATGTAATGATGGTAGGCATAAGCAACAATATTAAACAACATTATGCATGCAGAAATAAACATGACCAAATTAATTAAATGGTTACTAGCCTAGTTTGTATTTTCTTCATTCGAATAATCTTTGTTTTGGTGCTTTGTCTTGAGGTATCACGTAAGCTCTCTTAAAACACAAAACTTAAAAATACAAAACAAGTTTCACATAATCAATGAATGATTTAAAAGGAACCAAGCTATGAATGGCCTTGAAACCAAACTAAGACTTTAAAGTGATATTTTCTCATTCACGGGGCTCTACAAGTCTTGTCCCAGGTGTCATAGACTGGTAGAATGCAGAGGAGTGGTGGAAGGTTCTGGCTGGGGAACACCCAAGGGAACCCCCAGAGAAGAAGGCTCATAGCCAAGGGATTGGTGGTGGGATGGCGATGAGTGGTCAGAAGGAGAAGAGGAGGCAGACTGGGAAGAGGAGGTATCGGAAGCTGAAGAGGCAACAGGGTTTAGCAAACAGGAAGAGGCTGGGGCAGAGAGCAGTCCTGAATCAGAGGCAGGAGAGGTGGGGGGAGAGAGAGACAAGGCAGGCTGCTGAAGAATCCAAGGAGTCTCCCCTTCCTGCTATGACCAGCTCCCCCACCCCCTGGATCTCCCAAAATGTGCATAAGAATGAAGAGGGCAGAGCAAAGAGAGACAAGACAGCAGATCCTTAAGCTGCTGGGGAAGGAACCAGGGCAGGAGCCTTAGAGAGCCGTGGGAAGGCAGGGACTTTCAGTCTTGCCTCATTTGGGCAAGACCTACTGGGAAGAGTTGCTGTGTTCACTACACTAGGCTGCACTGTGTTGGTTTCTTTGAATAAAGGATTAACTTCACTGACGCTGGGTGTTTCGTTACTGACCTACTCTTGACTGGGGCTCATGACACCAGGCTGCTTCCAGACAGTCTCCCTTCTTGAGCATTTACCTTGATTTGTATGCACAAAGTTCGTGGGGATATCGACCGTTTACTTAACATTCATTTTGGTTGGTTTGCAGGGAGGTTAGATCATGTTACATTCAGAAAATATTATTCCTCACTTTCCAGCACAGTTTTCTATCACATTCATTATCATAAAAGGGGGGGGGGATTGGTGGGAGGGGTTGTTTGCAAGGGCTCCGAATGAACTTTAATTCCACAATCTGAATTTGCCAGAAAGTGATGATTGCTATTTTGGAGTGCAATTCAATCTGGTAGTGTCCCTGGTCTCTCGGATATTGAAACCAATAGGACAGTTAGCCATTCAATGCTCAGTATGAGAATGAGGATGAGAACAAGCCAGTAATAATGTTGATGTTAAATATATGTTAACCAGTAATATATTTCAAGGCACTAAGCAAATTAAGTCAGGCAATAGTCACTGAATGCCACAAATAAATTAATTCTCTAGGATTCTCTGAAAGGCTATGATCATAGTGGCTTGAATCAAAAGCAAAGAAAAATAAATTTCAGGTAAGAAGTTCAAAGGAACAAGGATTGCGATTCATAATTGGCTACACTGACATGGAGCTCCAATTATGGAGTGAACGTATTATGTTCAGCTCATTAGGCATTGCAGACAAACGATGAGATGTGGTGCTTTATAGACGTGTTGCAAGATATTATTGTGAATAAGTCTGTATCTGTTCTAGTGTTGGCTGGATATAGCAGATTCCCAGGACTGATGGACAAAGACAGGGAAACAAATTTGAGCAAGTCTTATGGAGAATTTTAGAAAATGAAACAAAAAAACAAGTTAGTTCCAATTCTAAAGACTGAAAACTGATTTTAAGTCAACTGTAGAAAGGAATGGTAACAAGGCAATAGCGATGCTTTCAAAAGTATCAAAATGCAAGTTATAACTTAATTGCCGTAAAGGAATAAGGATTTTGTAGTGCAAACCTAACCTCCTGAGAAGGGGCTCCACCATGCATAGGTGGGCCAAAATCAGCTTTCCCACTGGGAAATTACGATTACTACAACAGGCAGAAAAACAGGATTAAGGACCTTTTGGTTTGCCAAGAGGGACGCGGGTGGCGCTGTGGATTAAACCACAGAGCCTAGGTCTTGCCGATCAGAAGGTCAGTGGTTCGAATCCCCGTGACAGGGTGAGCTCCAGTTCCTCGGTCCCTGTTCCTGCCAACCTAGCAGTTCAAAAGCACGTCAAAGTGCAAGTAGATAAATAGGTACCACTCCAGCGGAAGGTAAACGGCGTTTCTGTGCGCTGCTCTGGTTCGCCAGAAGCGGCTTAGTCATGCTGGCCACATGACCCGGAAGCTGTACGCTGGCTCCCTCGGCCAGTAAAGCGAGATGAGCGCCGCAACCCCAGAGTCGTCCTCGACTGGACCTAATGGTCAGGGGTCCCTTTACCTTTACCTTTACCTTTGGTTTGCCAAGACCCTCTTTCTACTAGAAGAAGAGCATGGAAAACATAAGGCTTCAAGTTGGATTCTTGACGCACAGTTAGTTTTTCAAAAATATGTTCAGATGCACTCTCAAACCACTGTGTGCTGCTGCTGCGTGGTGTTATATAAAAATGGGAGGGAGGGGGGTTAGGAACCCTCTTTTGCAAATGCAACATTATTAATAGATTGTGCAGATGCAGAAGATTGAAAATGTCAACGAATCGATTTCCTGTTTTTCACATTAAAGCTTTGGGGGGTTGGCATATCTCTTCTTGCCTAGTTGGAATTGGGAAGCTTGATTCCTAATGCTACATTATTTACAACAGAGGCAGAGCATGATCCAGAAGGCAAAACAAACTGTCAATAACTTATTAACAAAATTTGCAGCCACAGGCAAACACTGATAGAGGGCTCCCAAAGAGCAAGTCATCAAATGTATTGCTAAGGTGAGCCAGCCACAGATATTGAGAGTTAAGGTATTTAGGAACACCTACACTCAGGGGGAAAGAATTATTGTTTACAAGCTCGGGCCAAATAGAATGTGCCCACTCTGAAGGCCATTTTCTTCTAGCGCCCGATGGGGAAATTTAGAAAGCTCTGCAAAGATCCAGATTTTGAAAGTAAGGAATAGCTTTAGGCTAGTAGACACAGCCACCTAGTCAAAGAGCATTTCCACATAAGAAGAGCTTGTTGCATCAGGCCAATCTTGTCTGGATTCCCATTCTGATAGGTGGCATCCAGGTGGCTATGGGAAGCCTGCAAGCAGGACCTGAGAGTAACAGCCATCTCCTCGCTTGTGATCCCCAGCAACTGGGAGATCCACTTTTAGTTTATTATTGTGGATAAAAAGGTAGAGCTTACATGGGTGTTTGTTGTTTGGTTGGCAATAAGCGAAGGGTCTTTACTCTCGTAGCCTGACGGTCAATCTGCACAGCTCATTTCTCGTTGCACTTTGCAGAGCAAATCTTAATCAGCAGTATCCCATCTACCCCCGAAGTGTTTGTAGCAACAAAGGCTCAAAAAATGTGCTGAATGGGGATGTACATTAATAAAGTGGAAGTCTCCTGAGGGATTCTGATGCATCTTTGGTTAACGTTGCTATTACTGATCACACATTAAATCATGTTAGGGAGGGAAACACCTCTTTAAAGTTATTTAAGGTTCACTTTGCTTCAATGATTTCAATTTAAAAATTAGCATTTTAACATGCACCATCAACTAAACATCCCATTTCTTATGTAAGGGAGACACAGCATAATCTATATTCTACTGCCCTCTGGCTGAAAAGAAGCATGCTGCCAAAAGACCATAAATATTCAATGCATGTAAATGCAACTTTACTGAAGTATAGCACTGTTGTGTTGCTGTTGTTTCGATTTATGTTTGCGGAAGTAAATTTGTGATATAGCAATATGGACTCTCCAAACAACTGGAGAGAATTTGGGCCTACCTACTGCCGGCCTTGATTCGAGTCTTATGCACGCCTACTCATAAGCAAATTCCACTGAATTCCATTGAACTTACTCGCAGTTAAGTGTAGGATTGTAGCCCTAGTTTTCTAAAATCCAGGAAAGTGACTGAGTGCCTTTTGGGATATGCAGAGCCCGTTTCCAATAATGGTTGGATGTAGTTTTTTTTTTTTTCTTAAGGGTCAATGGCAAACAGTTTTCTGAGCATGCGAAGACTATTTACCTCCCAATAAGTAACTTTAAATAAATAAATAAATAAATAAATAAATAAATAAATAAATGCCCCATGCATGCACAGAGTGCCTCCTCCCAAATTTCCATTTTTTTCTGAAATAAAAGTGCATTTTATAGACTTTAATAAAATAACAAAAACCTGGGCACACTTCTTTTTCTGGATTTCTGTCTTTCTGTTCCAGAACTGGATAGAGAGATGAAGTTCGGGTTAGGCCAGTAAACTTTTGGCAATGAGCCCTGAGTCAGTCTGTGTAGCTGGGTCAATTCCAACAAGGGTTTTGACAAAAATAACAATGTACCAGGTATTACTAGTTAGTTAAAAGTGACGTCTCTCTTTCTACTCTTAAAAAGCAGGCTCTAATTCCGGATGAGATGGTGACAGAGGATGAGATGGTTGGACAGTGTTCTCGAAGCAACTGGCATGAGTTTGGCCAAACTGCGGGAGGCAGTGGAGGATAGGGGTGCCTGGCGTGCTCTGGTCCATGGGGTCACGAAGAGTCGGACATGACTAAACGACTGAACAACAACAAAAAATTCCGGGGAAGGAAGCAGCTAAATTGGCTGAGGAGCTGGGGGAATTCTTGTCCTTATATTGTGAATACAGAAGTTTTAAAATTATTTTTCATTTGGTTCTGGATCCAAAGGTTGGTTCCCTCAGGTTGTTCAAAATCATTTAAAAAAAACCTGTAGAAATCAAAAGCAATTTTGGAACAGTTAGCATTAAACATACACCGTTGGTGACAGGTAGATACTGTACAATAAATTGCCCTTAAAGATGATGAAAGCTCAGCCAGCCGACAGAAATCCCCTTTGAAAGAGGAAGCTGTTCAGAGCCTTCATGCAGGACTGCAGAGTGAGGAACAGGGCAAATGGGGGTGTTTAGCTGAAAGTGCGCATTAGAATGCTAGTTTTGAAAGTGAAATTGTTGAAGAAAAGTGAGCTTAAATAACTTTAACGATGCCTTCCTTCCACGATAGGGCTATGATGAGAATGTGGAGCTGTAGCTAAAAATGCCCAGCTCATTGTCACAACCAGCCAAAGTTCTGATAGCCAAATAAATTTGAGGAGGGGGTCAGCAGGAGTCCGAAGAGTGTCAAGCGCATTGAAAGTTAGGGGCACTTTAGGAATTTGGTGTTTGCGAATTCTAATATGAACTGACCCAGTCTGCACTGCATCAACTGGTGTGCATATTGAATTCTGCTCATCCACCAGCTTTCACATTCCTTGAATGTTCTGATACAATTTTTAGATCAAGGAAGATCGAGGAAATGGTGGCATTGTTTATTTCCTCTCCTCCTCCATCCTTTTTATATCCTTGTTCTCTTGCAACTTTCCTTTTGTGTTTTGCACTTTCCCTTTCCCCTTTCTGAAGCTTGCATTCCAGCATGATGAGAATATACGATTATGACATCAACCTGCAACAAGATGGCATTAAGAGAGGGGGGGAGGGGGGGAGAGAGAGATTTTCAATTTTTTAACAATAACACAACATCCTTTAACATATTTTAGTTTTTAGCTCTGCTGAGCTATCTACTTCCCTCCACCCGTCTTCTGGTTTTCTAAGACTTATCTTAAATCCAAACATTGATATCATCACAATTCTACATTTTTCTAAATTATTCATTTTTTTAATACAGGTAGAAAATTTCTTCTTGTAAACATTGCGAGCTTATCTCAACCCTGCTAGCATTTTTAATTGTATACACTGATTTTCTATATACTAAATAAATTTACTCCAATCTCTCTGGAACACTTGGTCACACTCTGGTGTTGGGTTTTCCCCGTCAGCTTTGCCAGTTCCACATAGTCCATCATCTTCGCCTGCCAATCTTGTATCATCAATATTTCTTGTTGTTTCCATTTTTGCGCAATTAAAGTTCTTGCTGCCATAATGGCATACATAAATAGTTTCTTATCTGATCTAGATATTTCATCTCCTACCATTCCCAACAGGAATGCTTCAGGTTTCTTGGGGAAAGTATATTTTAACATTTTCTCTCTCCCAAAATGCTTTAACTTTATCACAGGTCCACCACATAGGGTAAAAAAAATTCCTTCTTTTTGGCTACGTTTCCAACATTTTCTATTTTTCATTGTATACATTTTAGCTAATTTAGTTGGGGTTAAGTACCATTTGTACATCATTTTCATTATATTTTCTTTCAAAGCCATAAATGCAGTGAACTTAATTCCAACATTCCATAGACGATGGCATTAATCTTGCTTTTCAGTTATAACAAAGATGGGGGTGGTCTTGCTTCGGTTACAACAATTATGGTGTATCTCACAATGAGGACAGGTCAAAGTAACCTAAATTATAAATAAGGCTTTCAAAGAGAACAATGGTGTGACTTTCAGGATGTAGATAACAAAGTTCTCAAGAGTAAAATACAGAAAGGGAGGAACTGATTTGATGTTTTAAGTTTTCCAGCAGCCAGCTGGAGCCAAGGCAACAGCATGAATTATTGCAGACCTGTAGAGTCCAACAAAACCCACAGGGGTACAGATTCCTCACCCCTGCTCAATTCCCAGCATGCATGAACCAACCTGAATATGATGCCTAGAGAGTCTCCCCCTCCCCTGCAAATTTTAAGCATCCGTCTCAAACATTTCCTTTTTGAAAGCTCCTTCTCGTCCTTTCATTTTCTCTCTTCCAAATGCATCTGTGCCTGCTTCCAAGAACATTAGCAGCATCCACAGGAAAGAAAAATAAAGATTCGTTATGCATTCCTGCAGGGCTTATTTTGCCATTTATGTAGTAACCATGTGCCTTTGTTAAAGAAACTCATTCCAACAAATCTGTTCATGTTCCACAGCTCTGGTTTGCAATATTATGCAGGGTCATTGAAGAGCAGAACCTGACAAAGATATTTTTTTACATCAACCAAATCCAGACAGATTCTAAAGATCTCTCTCCTTATCTACTGCTTATCACGATGTTATAAAGAGAATGCCAAGCAGGCAAGTTAAACCCAAGGCCTCAGTTTATTCAACCCATAGTACTTAGCATTTATATAGCACTTTTAAAAATGTAAAATGGCAAAGAATAAGGAGTCGCTGCTTCCTAAGAGATGTTTAAAGTGCTGCACATCTATAGATACAAGCTAATGATCACTGTAAACAATCAACAGAATCAAGTGGCTGAGCAGGAACTAAAGAGGTGATAGAATAAGTAAATAGATGTTACTTTAGTTGTTTATTGAATTGCACAGTATTTTAAAGGTGGCTTAGCAATGAAATTCACTTAAATTGTGCTAATTTTGTTAATTTGTAGCGGTGTTGGCAAAATGTAGTCATAGTTTTGTTACTTTCTACTCTTTGGGAAGGACTGGCGTCCAATATTTTCTCAGTTTCCTACGCTGGTCCCATTGATCCCTTAGTTCAGGGCTCATCCAGACTACCTTTTGTTCTGCACTTTCCAGGTGCACACCCGCATTTTGAAGCTCTGGTTGCCGTTTGCTCCGTTGCAGCACTAAAAAGCGAGTTTTCCCTGGGAAAGCGCCAGGACGGGGAAAAGAACTGCTCAGACACAGAGCTTGGAAGCCCAGACTTGTGCTCAGAAACGTGGCACAAAAAGTAAGTCTAGCTCAGGGGTCCCCAAACTAAGGCCCGTGGGCTGGATATGGCCCGAGTGAGCCAATTATCCAGCCCGCGACGACCCCCTCCGCCCTCCGCCGCCCGCTCTTACCAGCACGGCTGCCCATCTCCGGGTCGGTGGAGCGCCAGAAATAGCTTGTGCGCATGCACAAGTGTCATTTCCGGCACACTTCCAGGTCAGAGGGGGCCCTTGCACATGCGCACAAGCTATTTCCAGCGCTCCGCTAACCCGGAAGTGCGCAAGAAGAAGAAGATGAAGAAGAAGAAGAGGAGGAGGAGGAGTTTGGATTTATCACTACCCGAAGAAGTCTCAAAGCGGCTAACATTCTCCTTTCCCTTCCTCTCCCACAACAAACACTCTGTGAGGTGAGTGGGCTGAGAGACTTCAAAGAAGTGTGACTAGCCCAAGGTCACCCAGCAGCTGCATGTGGAGGAGCGGAGACACGAACCCGGTTCCCCAGATTACAAGTCTACCACTCTTAACCACTACACCACACTGGAAATGATGCTTGTGCATGCGCACTAGCTATTTCCGGTGCTCCGCCGACCCAGAAGTGCACCAGAAATAGCGTGTGCGCACGCGTATGGGCGTGCACTACCCTGCCCTCCAGCCCGCCGTGTGATCGCGCCGGAGGAACCAGCCCAAGGCCGGGTAAGTTTGCTGACCCCTGGTCTAGATGAACACTCTGTGCTACTGTGGCCACCTGAGCTTCAGGTGACGGCAATGGACCCAGAAGGACCCCCCAAGCTACGTATCTGCTCCTTCAGAGGGAGTATAACCCCAGCATGAACAGGAAAATCTGAAATGGAATTCACCCTCTCTACCTCATTGGATCATGTTTCAGATAGCTTGTTTCTCAGGACTAAACTTATGGCTTTAGATTCTATTGCTGAGGAGATCTGTGCCTTCAGACTTGATGAAGGAAAGCATGCTCCTCATTCCAGTTTTTAAGCTTAATTTAGCTCTGAACAAGGGATTTTGTGTTACCTTCATTCTTCCTAATGCAGCAATTCTAGTGCCATGATAGATACTTTAATGTGTAGGAGTAACTTGGAATATAAGAGCTAAAGCACAAACTAGGCAAGCCTATTAGATTGCTGTGGAATGGCTTTCTTCTCCTGAATTCCTTTGAAGCCAATAATTTTGGAGGACTAATTGGTCTTTCCTCCTCTTGCTTACTTAGGGTTCTCCTTTTTCTGTCTGCAATTAGCAAAACCACGACAGCTCCTGCAGCATGTACATCCACACGCATACATGCAAATGCCGGAAGTCATCAATTCAATTAGACCGTGGGCTTGCTTGTTTAAAACGAGGATGCGTTTCCAGGACTGTAAATGAAAGAAGCTCCTGGGTTTTGTTTCCTATTAATCATACAGTCTCTGATCTGTCACAGTGGCTTCCCATTCTTATTATCTTATTCTAAAGGATCAACAGGCAAAGATACGGATTATGTTGCAGCCAGAGATTTGCGGCAGATATGGCTGAATTGCGGTGCAGCCTTTGAACAGAAGCAAGGTCGATTTCCAGTTCTGTGGCTCTTTTCTGAAACATGGATAATTAAGCATAACATAAACCCAGTGAAAAGCATATGTTGACTAGGGGCTGCACATCTGCTTGCTCCACTCACAAACCCCCTTGCCATTCGTCCCATATTAACCATCTTTTTTAAAATAGTTTTTATTAAATTTTACAATTTTACATTCAACACAATCATCATCATCACACAAGGAAAGTATCCAAATCTAAATCTCCCCCCACCCCACCCCTTCCCTGACTTCCCTCAACCTCCTCTTCTGGTTCTTTAAACATTTGCTTCTCCTGCTTACAGTGGTACCTGTGGTACCTCAACTTACGAATTTAATCCGTTCCGAATGCACATTCGTAGGTCGAAAAATTCGTTAGTCGGAAAAAGCGATTTTTCCCCATAGGAATGCATTGGAAACGAAAAATTCGGTCGGAAAAATTCGTAAGTCGAGTAAACCGCGCATCTAAAATTCGTAAGTCGAGTAACCCCATCTAAAACCGCCAACGGATGTCCTTTGGATGCCGAATTCGTAAGTCGGAAAATTCGTATGTCGAGTAATTCGTAAGTCGAGGTACCACTGTATTTTATTTTACCTTAATTTGAAATCTTTTAACTAAATATTCTTATATTCTTATCATTTTTATACTCCATTTTTTCAAATTACATCTTACACTTTGTTATTCTCCCAATTATCGCTCCTTGACTTTGACACTTGTTTTCTTAATTGTAAGTGTTTACTCAAACCCTGCTAGTGAGTCTACTTCTTTACAGTATTTCTGTAAATACATCATAACTGGTTTGCAGTCTTTTTTAAAGTCTCTGTTGTCGTTGTCTCTGAGTTTCCTGGTAAGTTTCACCATTTCAGCATACTCCATAAGTTCTGCTTGCCATTCTTCTTTCATTGGTATCTTTTCGTCTTTCCATTTTTGGGCTAGTAACATCCTAGCGGCTGTTGTCGCACATTAACCATCTTGAGCTTCTCCTTCCCACCGCATGCATTCCCACTAAGCTTGCATTTCACCTTTCCAACCCCATTCCTTGAGGCATTTCTCTCTTCTCTTGTGTGGCCCTGCATTGCACCCTTGTTTTCGCCTTCATGCCCATGTCCATGCATCTACCCTCCTTTGGTGCAAACCACCTTGCACTCAACCGGCCACATAGTAACTCCTCCCAAACATTGCCATCACCTCCTCCTCTTCAGACCCTTTCGTGCCCCTGTTCCTTTGCCTCCTTCTCCCTTCTATTTTGCAACCTCCTTTGCACCCCTTTTCTTAAAAAAATAAAATATTTAGTTTCTCAGATTTTAAAAATTTACAATTATCAAACAGCCAACATAGAAAGAGAATTCTGAAGAATCTCTGAACTTTGTGATCCTTTCATTAATGTTTTCCTCCTGCATCTTCTCTATTAATCCAAATCTTAAAACAATGAACCATGTGACGGAGCAATGGAGAACTTTTGAAACAACAATGGGATATTAGCTCTGCCCGAGGCATGATGGAAGCATCAGTTGGGAAAAGATAGTTATAACATTTTACAAGGACAGGAAGGAACACCGCGGACAGAACAGTTGTCACACAGAGAAGAAATAAGGATATAATTTGAATGCTTTACCTATGGGTTTATAAATCATTTAATTGTCAAGATCAATGGATGTCGTTAATATTACAATTTTTACATAAGGGATGGTTATTTTGAATGGAATGCAATTGAGAGGAATAAGATATTGGAACGCAGAAACAAAGTGAAGTATCAAACCATCAATTCTAGCACATGGGAGACCACCTAAATTATATAATTTGGCCTCTGAATGACTGAGATTAGTAATTGTATTGTAATTTGGCATTGTTATAATGAGGCTACCATTGGATTATTGTAATTGAAGATTAATAAAAAATTATTGTAAAAATAAATAAATTCAAATCTTTTAAATTTCCATTATACCCAAAATTCAACATTAGGATACAAGTGTTATTCCTACTAATTAATACAATTGTTTACAATGGTTTTTAAGGTAAATTATATATATTTCCCCATTCCTTATTAAAATTTTGGTCTTCCTGGTTTCTGATTCTTCTGGTCATTTTTTCCAATTCGGCACAGTCCATCAACTTAATCTGCTACTCTTCTCTAGTAGGCACTTTGCCTTCTTTCCATCTCTGGGCTAATAACATCCGAGCAGCAGTGGCCGCATACATTCCTCTGCACCCCTTTTCTGCTCCATCCATCTCCTTACTTTTCTCAACTCTCCCTTGCACCCAGATCACCCCATTTTACATGCCTCCTCCTCTCTCCTGTTCTGCAGCCCCCCTTTGTGCACCCACCCCATGCTGATATATGCTACTGTAACTTTAAGGTGGCTAGATTCTTAAGCACAAACCTGTCAGGTACTTGCTCCACACTTTCCAGAACAATATGCAAAAAAAAAAAAATTAAAAAAATGGTTTCCCATTCAAAATTCACACTGCTCTGAATTTTGCAATGCAATTCTCTGGCCAAGAAAGTGTACAAAAATGCATAGCGCTGGATAGAGTGTGTGCACAAATTATTATTATTAATTGTATTTATATACGGCCCTATACACAGGGGTCTCAAGGCAGTTCACAGAATAAAATCAATATATAAAACCACAAAATAACTAATAAAAACAAAAACCCAATAGCACCCCCCAAAAACACACACCAAAAAACCACATTTTAAAAGGGTATAGGATGTAACTCGAATCATTAATAAATGTGTATACAACAACAACAACAACAACAACAACAACAACAACATACAGAAATTCAGTGCATTAGGGCAAATTGCATTGCAAAATGTCTATATTGGGGGAATTGCATAAACAAGGATGTGTGTTAAGAGAAATTTGCACTGAAATGCAGACTTTTAGTCAGGAAGACCATTAAAAACAGTAGAGAACTTAAATATTAAAAGAAATTGAAACAGAGGGAAACCCAGTTGTGAGATTTGCTGATCCCTAGAGCGGTCAGATGCGAACATGTGCAGTGCGGTAGATGGGACTCTCACCCTTGTATAGTAGGCTGCATCCTAGCCTCACTCACTGCACCCCACTCCCCACATGAATGCAGCTCTCTCCATCCAGGTCACTTCAGTGCTGCTGGTTTGACTTCACCCCTGGAAGCACACTCCATTGTCTCTTGAGACAGATGGATGCCAACAAATAACATCCAATCAAGCAAGAGGCATGATCACAGTTCAAAAACACATCCCAGCCATGCAAGAGCCATCAAGGAAAGTGCAGAGCAAGGTCAGTGTGGGATCCGGGCTGGGGAAGAGTCTGAGGAGCTAGACAGAGAAACTATATTAGGCCCCTGAGGTTCTCTGCTCCAAGACTATGGGTAACAAATATGATAAATATATGGCAGTGAAAAAAGCCATATTGTGCATGTTGACTGCGAGTAAAATCTTCACTGATTTGCAAAGCAAAGTGACTTTGATTTATTCTAGCCTAGGTATTTTTGTTGGGAACGTTTGTATAAAGGTGGATGAGGGGATATTTAAATCTAACCAAGTTTTAATGTGTTCAGAGTGATTGCGATTGTGCTAACTCTGCTACAAAAGAGTAAGACTCTTCCAAACCTCTCTCTCCAAAACTTCCTACCTTTATCAATATATAGAATTATGTGGTGCAATTGTGTGCAATTGAATTAATTAGATTATAGTGATACTATATTACCTGACTGTATTTTAGTCACCATCTTAGACACAGGGTTGTATCCAATTCTCTGCCAGCAGAGTTATGACCCCCAGCCTCCCTTTATACAACCCTACATTGGAGAAGCCGTCTTATTTAATCCCTGCAAGTCAGTCGGCAAAAAAAAAAAAAAAAGAGAGAAAGCATAAAGCTTGTGCAACATCGTGGCTGATTCCAGATTCATAGTTCCTGATTCAAATCCTTCTCCTACTTTGAATTTTGTGGATGCAGCGAAACGACAGTCACCAAAGAAGGTACAATTTTGAATAAGGACACAGCTTTGCATCCAGTCTAACGAAGACATCTTCTGGAGCGAAAGAAACTGATACAATACACATGAAACGGATTCATATTCACGTAGAAAGCGCAGGCTAAGATTTAATCAGGGAAGACAGCAACTAATGATAATGATGTGCAAATAGACAACTATGAATATTTGAATAGGTCAATCATTTACATTATAATTTGGATTTGGCAAAGCTAAAAACTAATTTGAATGTGCACAATGAACATTTCTACTGTTTCTTATAAGCAGAAAAGAAGGAGCCGAGTAAATTGGACTGTTGTTCATAGTTGGCAGTATGACTAGCCTAAAACTTCTTTCCTATAAAATGGTTTGGATTGTTTCTCTATGAATAAAGTGTAATGAGTGAAATAATATCCATTATTTAATAGGTACCAAATGTTGCCCAGATTATGAAACAAAGCACAGCCAAGTTTCACAACCCATACAACCTACAACACCTTTCATTTTATAAAGAAAACAAAACAGTAATTAGAAAAGGATCTAAAGTACTTTAGTGATATTTAACGTATTTGTATCCCACCTTATCCATAACATTATTTCAGGAAGATTTTTTATAATTTTAACAATAAAATTATTAATAAAATGAGAACATGCAAAAGCTTTTTAGTAGGAGCATAAAACCGAATCTACATTAAGGCAGCTTCAAAATAAAACCATAATATTCAGAATTTTAAAGGCCTGGATAAAACTCCTGGTCACTAGAACACATAAAGAGAGGTGCAAGGTAAATGGTGTGTTTAAAATAGATAAGAAAAACTGATTTAGTATAGAAATTTCAAGGTTTGAAAAGGGATTATTGGAAAATAATGTCAAGTTACTTTCAAAAATGTATAAATTGTTGCTGGAGTAGCACACTAAGGACAAAGAAGTTGAATCAGTAATGATAAACTGGGTACAAGACATTGGGCACAATAGTCAATTTTCATCTTGGGGAAAAGTATGGACTTAAAATTTACAGCGTGCTGTATGCTGAAGGAAAACTATATGAAAATGATGTGTTGGTGGTATTCAACACCTGTAAAACTAATATATATATATATAGAACTGCTTCCAATGTTTGCTGGAAATGTAAGGAGAAAGAAGGCACATTCTACCATATGTGGTGGATGTGCAAGATAACTAACGCATGCTGGGAAATGATTTACAATGAGTTGAAAACAATGTTTAAAATAAAAAATTGGGGGGGCGGAGAACAGAGGCTTTTTTGTTAGGCGTTATAGGTACAGAGATTCAGAGGGAGCAGAAACGACTATTCGTGTACGCGATGACATCAGTGAGGATACCACTGGCCCAGAGATGGAAAGAAGACGAAGTTCCAACCAGAGAGGAACGGCTGATGAAGATGATGGACCATGCCGAAATGGCGAAACTGACTGGGAAAATCAGAAACCGGGAAGAGAAGAATTTTAAGAAGGAATGGGGAAAATTTACAATGTACTTAAGAGAACGCTGTAAAGAACTAAAAACTTTGGCAGGATTTGAGTAACGTTTGCAATGTATGAAAAGCTATGGGAAAATGAATTATTATTCTTTTAACAAATTAGAGAAAATAAGATAAGCAGATGAAAAAAAGATTGATCATGGTAACCATGGAAGGGTGGAGGGAAGTCAAGGGATTCAGAGAATCCTAAATGAAGAGGTGAGTGATCTGTCTGAATTTTAAAAAAATAAATAAATGGTGGTGGGTTTGTTTGTATGTATGTATGAGTTGTGGCCTATGTTGTAAATAAAGAAAATAATAAAATATTAAAATATTTTTTAAAGAGAGAGAGATTGGTGCACAGAACTGGGGAGGGCACTATGGAAAGGGCCCAGTTCTAACCTTAGAAGTGTTGTGGAACTTTGCCAGTTTGAGCTTCGATGTCTAGCAAAAAAACAATGACCAGGCGACAGGTAGCAAAGCAAAAAAGGATTTACTCTTGTACAAGAATGGTGCCACATCCACCTTGCGGTACAGACAAGAGACCCATTACAGGCAACAACTGATTTAGGCACATCCGAAAGACTCGCGATCATGCACATGTGTGTGGCGCCAAACTCAGAAGTGGCCCCAAAACGTTAGAAAGGCATTATGAATAGGGGCAGGAAGGAGGCAGGGCAAGGGCAGAGCGGGGGCGGAACAGGGCAGAATGGGCATACATGCGCTTTGCCGATGTGAATGGAACCCCCTCACAAAATGAGGATTGCCTGTACAGGTTACACATACATAAGCCTTTATAATTTCACACAAGCAGCTTGATGCCTTGTTTCCTCCCAGCTCATTGCACCTTTGCACAGTTGCCAAAGCTTAATCATGACCTTTGATACGCAACCTTAACAACTAGGCATTTGTGGGAGGGGTTTTCCACCACCCCTTCCTGTTGCCATTAAGCCCTTTCTGATATCCTGCCCTCGTCTATTTGTGGTTAGCAGGACTATTTTTTCCTGCTGACCCTAGCCTTTGAAGCTTCGACTTTTGACACCTCACCTAACCACAAACTCCATCTGTTACTTTGTGGTTAAGAGAGTTTCCTATTGCTGTTTCGAACAAGGTGCTCAGAGATGGATTAGCCCAGGGCACTTAGCTTTTTTCACTAATTGTTCCTCTTTGCTTAGCCAGAATGACTCTATTTTCTAACACAGCATCCCTCAATGAGAGCAGGCAGTCCTTGAATCAACCTAGGCAACTTGGGAACAACAGCAGTTTTTGAACTGAGCCCAGTCCTGTCTCCAACATGCTAGCTTTCTGGGTGCAAGGAAATCTTTTTGTTGCAGAGCAGTATTTGCACTCTGAAGTGATACTGCTCTGACACAGGTTTGCCAGTTCAGTGAGAGGTGAGTTTAATGAATTCATACATTAGTCTTGGGAACTGACTGCTTGGTTGATCTGTTCTGAATACTGATGAAGCATTTGTACCTTTCATAAGTAACTCTTCTGGGTAGGCAACATACTTCAAGTGTATTAATAAAAACTGGAATTTTATACTTATTTTCTTCATCATCAAACTGGAAATTATTACAGACATCTCTTGCTTCTTCATCTGCCACATGCAGAAATGACTAGCGTCTCTCTCTTTTCCTAGCTGTTCTACTTACAATCCTGAAGAATTCAAACCCTTGCTTCCAGATTCTCCAGTTCTCTGCAGCATTTTCTTCAAATAGCAGCTTTATTAGAGGCTTCAGCTGGTCCATTTTTCACTGCCTTATTTTCATTTTGTCTTTTGACACCATGTAGTATTTGCAAGATTACAAATGGTCCACAGAGACTGAATTAAAAGTAATAAACTTTACTTAGCAGTGTGCTGCTCTGAAGCTATATACAAAATGGAAACTAGTCAGATACTCCTTAGCTTCCTTTTCCTGCTGGTCTCACCTAGAACTGGTTCACCCCATACAACTATTATCTGGCCACCATTCTCTGACCACATCAATAGGGCTAGCCATTAAAAGAAAAATCCAGCACTTCTCATTCTCCTTCCAGTGCCTTCCCCAACCATTTCCCCACCTGAAGCAGATCCCAAAAGCCACACAAACCCTGCTAGGTCCAACATGTTTGCTGTAGCATTCAGATACGAATTCCTGTTGCAGTATACAGTTACTGACTTGCACTTGTGTGCATGGAAGGGTTAACCTGAGCCCTGAGCTCAAGTTGCCATGGGTAGCTTAGACTAGCCCTTGCTTCCTCCTTCCCTCCCTCTCTCTGCCCAACCTCAAAGAAGCTGGAGCTGCCAGCTGCAAGAAAAATTGCATGAATGGAAAATCTCTCTAAAAAGATATTTTTGCTGCCTGCATCTTAAAACTGCATGATTCTTTTGTAAGGAAACCAAGTCCTTTCTTTTGGAACACTTTCCCTCTTTATTTTACTGCCAACGGATGAAGACTTATTTGCAGTAACTTCTGAAACTATGAGTAAAATCTTCATTGATTTGCAAAGCAAATGTGCTCAGAGGGATAGCCACTGTGCTAACTCTGCTACAAATGAGTAAGACTCTTCCAAACCTCTCTCTCCTACCTTCATCTATACCTAATTCACAGTGACAAACCCCCCCCCCCCGGGAGGCAGCTTCACCCTGATGCCCATAAGAGCCAGCCCAGGCTGTATCAGCTCAGCAGTTATGAATTATATTATTTCAGTATTCTTAAAAATAAAATAAAAAAGATGTGCAGAAGAAAGGTCAACGGGCTTCAAATCCAAGAAAGACTAGAGAGAGATTACAATAAAATGCAATACTTTCTATTCAATTTGTGGCAAGGCCTCAAGGCTGTAATCATCTATTTCAGTCTCTGGTGCACCAACCTTGCTGAACCGCTCAAGGATACCAAGAATTTGTGCAGCTTTTAAAGACGTGGCTTTTAATTCATCAGGTATCTGAAACACAGTTGTCAGGAGACTGCTCTGTTAAGTGGGAAGTTTGATGTCTAATGGCGTCTTGTTTTTTTGTTTCTTAAAAAGGCACCAAGAGACAGATCCACTTTGCATGCCAGTTACCATGGGTGCAGTCTTCTTGAAAGCCTTTTTCCGAACAGCTCAGGGGAGGCCAGTGACATTTAATTTAAAAGAGGCATGATCCCAGGTCCTAAAGAGCTCATCACTGGAATAAAAGACAGGGGAAACCCACGGGGGGGGGGGGAACCAGAACAAAGGGAAGGAGTAAATTATGAAATTGTGTGTATGTGTGTGTTTGTGTGTAGAAAATGGGTTAAAGACCTCTGGACGGTTAAGGCCTGTCAAAGGTGACTATGGGGTTGCAGCGCTCATCTCGCTTCAGCCCGAGGGAGCCAGTGTTTGTCTGCAGACAGCTTTCCAGGTCATCTGGCCAGCATGACTAAAACGCTTCTGGTACAATGGGTCACTGTCACAGAAATCAGAGTGCACGGAAACACTGTTTACCTTCCCACCACAGGGGTACCTATTTATCTACTTGCACTGGCATGCTTTTGAACTGCTAGGTTGGCAGGATCTAGGACAGAGCAACGGGAGCTCACCCCGTCACATGGATTCGAACTGCTGACCTTTCGACCAGCAAGCCCAAGAGGCTCAGTGGTTTAGACCACAGCGCCACCAGTGTCCCGTATGTGGTGGACTTCTAAGGTTACTGTCCTGGCCCTACTATTGGGCAGACTGAGGTGGCTATTTACAAGCAACACTTAATTCCCCACTTCTTTAGGGAATGTATAATGGCAGCTGTTCAGTATACAGATAGTTCCAATACATTATTCCAAATGCATTATTTAAATGCATTAATTAAAGTCACTACTTGTAAGAGCGAAGCATATAGCCTATTGTGTGCCTGCATTTTTAAAGAAAACCTCGTATTTCAGTTTATAAATCCTGATGGGCTTACTAACAACTTGAGGCTTCCCAGCCGGGGTAGTGACTAGCGTTAGAATTTCCATCAATGCCATGGTATCTTTCTCATTTAATGTAACAAAAATTAGCCGTGGGCATGACAATAAATCCAGTTGTAAACAAGCAAACTGAGTAATTTTACATTAACTTGCATTCAGTTTCCTGGAATCCCATTAGTGGCACTGCTTTCTATAGTTGCTTGATGAAAGGAACATCAAAATAAAAATGAAAAAATGAAAAATTATAATCCTAAATATGTGCCTATGCCTTTGCTCAAACCAATCAAATTTTTCATCTGGTGTCCTTGCAGGTCTGGAAAGACCTACCTAGTAAATATATTTCCTGTGATATCATCGGGTAATGTAGAATTTGCTCTCTTTCAAAATTACAAGATGAGTTCAGCATTTTCTTTGGTGTTTTTTTTTTTGTTTTAAAAAACACCATTTATGGCTTAATTTATCCCCAGACCCAGTGCTACAACACTTTTTCAGTACCAGAGGTCTGTCTTGAGCCAAGTGTTCCTGGGCATGTGCCAAGTTCTCCCCTTGCAGCTATAAAGTGAGTACAACCAATCTCAACACATCTAAGATTAGATTAGAGAGGAAGGGCCCACCTCACTGGTTGGAGCTCCAGCAAACTTCTACGTGGCCTACAAGCAACAACAAAAAATGCAAAGACTAATATTAAAGAGACTTATACACATATTTTTTATCAAGGTCTTCTAGATAGAGATGGGGAGCAGGTGGTCTTTGGACTACAACTCCCATAATTCCTCACTACTGACCACGTTGGCTGGGCCAATGAAACATGGCGTCCAACAAACTTGGGGGGGGGGAGTTTGTTGGGTTCCTTATCCCTGTTCTAGCTTGTCTGATTAATACTTGCAAGATTTACAAATGAGGATATCCACAAGTAGCAGCGCAGGAAATTATTCCTAATTTGAACAGAATTAGGGTGATATCCAACCAAGCCCTGCTCAGAATAGATCCAGTGACTTGCCTTTTGGTCCAAATGTTGGATTTCTCAGACGCAAAGTGTTCCAATCTCCCACATTTTAGACACATGTCTACCTTCCACCCCACTTTCTTGGATGGATGGATTCTACACACACAGTCCAGCCCTGGTACCATTTGCCAAAGCATCTTTTGGCTTCTCACCCCCCACCCCAAAAGTCATTTGTTCAGATTGTTGTAAGGGAGGCGGGGAGGGGGTACTGATTGATCTATGGTCTGTTTGTAAAGGTAAAGGTAAAGGGACCCATGACCATTAGGTCCAGTCGCGGACGACTCTGTGGTTGTGGTGCTCATCTCGCTTTATTGGCCGAGGGAGCCAGTGTACAGCTTCCGGGTCATGTGGCCAGCATGACTAAGCCGCTTCTGGCGAACCAGAGCAGCGCATGGAAACGCCATTTACCTTCCCGCCGGAGCGGTACCTATTTATCTACTTGCACTTTGACGTGCTTTCGAACTGCTAGGTGGGCAGGAGCTGGGACCGAGCAACAGTTCACCCCCTCGTGGGATTCAGACCATCGACCTTCTGATCAGCAAGCCCTAGGCTCTGTGGTTTAGACCACAGTGCCACCCGCGTCCATTTGTAGTTGATACTAAAAAATAAAATAAAATGGAACTCCCCTGGGAGGGAAGCCTGGAGTTTTTTTTTTTGTCTTATTTTTCTTGGAAAAAATAAATAAAACCTATAAAAATTGGGGGGGGGGGAGAATAGATCCAGTGAAATCAATGGCTGTTGTCCATGGACTTAAATTAGTCTGACGAATGTCATAGTAACAGACAGTAATGCCAAGATATATCTATACTGAGAGGGAACAGCTCAGTTTCTAAAACCAATTAAATTCAATAGGAGTGCAAAGGAGTGTCTTCATTTGGATCATGTAACTGAAGTGTAATGCTACTTCAACTCTTCAGAACAGTACTGAAGACATACTTATTTTCACTGACTTATCCATGAGTGACTCTATCCTGCCATTGAGGTCATTTGGATTGGTAGCCATGGAAAAAATTTTATCCAAGAGTGATATGCTCCTACTGTTGGTTTTCTTAATGCCAGTTTTATGAGAGGTTTTGTATTGTGTTCTCTTACCATTGGAGCTGTTTTTTCTGCTATTACACAAGCAGTCTTGAGTAAGTTTTACTCATAAAGGCAGCCTTGAAATGCTTTTCTGATAAATAAATTATATGCAGACAATTTCCCCAAAGGAAATAACATCTAATGGAGTCCAATTGCTATTAGACGGCAACCAACCCATTGCTGTCATCACACAACTCACTTACCCAAGGTAAACAGAATAGCTACACTTACTTGTTCTTCTCTTAATTGTCAATGTTGAGATCTGCCACTATCTTAGCTCTAGACATTGAGATCTGTACAAGTCTGTATGTGTTATAGTTCATATAAACACTTTCACTGTGTGTGTCATTGAGGCTTGGCTCATTGTGAGGTCACTATAGCCTCATTGTGAGGTCACTGTGACCTCATCTCAACAGTGCTCAATTGAAAAATCATATACTCATCTTAAACGCATGCTTTTCAGCTCTGCCCCCACCTTAACTGCAGCAGTATAACAGTATATAGTCATATAATATTGACTGAAATATAAAATGAGACAAAGCACATTTTTTGGAGGCCATTGGGATGGTGGAGAAAATTACTTCCCTGTGGCAAAGCATCCTGCCTTGGTAAAAAATAAGTGATAATTGGGAGGAAGATTTCATGCTCTAGGATGAAGAGTATCTGTTGTAGGCAATAAGGAATTTGGTGGTGTTCCCCTGGTGTAGTTAAGTAGGAATTTCAAGACAGAGCAAAAAAACAAGTTGATTGGTCTTGCTTCACTTTCAGTGCCTTGTGTAGACAGTTTTAGGCTTCTGTTCTGTATCTACCTTGGAATAAGCCCCATGGGTTTTATGCTGAGCAGGTATATGTAGAATTGAAAAGCTAGTTCTCTCCAAGAATGAGGCAGAAGGCTCAAAGACTGGCTATTGGTTAAGGAACATCTAGCAGAGTAAAATATGTAACAAGTGGTTTGAAAATGATTCGTAGATGGTATTTAACTCCGAGTTGGTTGTCAAAGATTTATAAATCAAAATCAGATACGTGTTGGAAGTGTAAAGAAGTGGAGGGAACGTTCTTCCACATGTGGTAGACATGTAAAAAGGTAAAAGTGTATTGGGAAACGATTTATAATGAATTGAAAAAAATGTTCAAAACTACTCCCCCCGCCCCCCAAAAAACAACCAGAGTCCTTTTTGCTGGGAATAACCCAGACTGAAATTCTCAGGTGTCAGAAGAGGTTATTTATGTATGCAACAATTGCGGACCGTGTTTTGTTAGCCCCAAAATGGAAAGTGAGTGAGGTCCCAACTAAAGAGGATTCGCAACTTAAGTTGACAGAATATGGACAACATGCACATTTAACATATAGAATAAGAGAGCAAGAAGAACATACGTTTAAAGAAGACTGGAAAACATTTATTGAATATATGGAAAGTAACTGTATACAGCTGAAAATGCCAGCAGCATTAAGATAAATTCAACAGAGTAAATAATTTTTGATGGATGTAAAAGTGGAAAACTGATTTGCTTGGTTATAGTAAAATATGCAGAGATGTATGATATGTAAAATGAACCATGGAAAGAGAAGAAGGGAAGTCAGTGGGTATTTTAAAGTTTGTAAAATGTTATCTGAAATTGTAAAATTGAAAATTTAATAAAAAATATTATTTTAAAAAATTGTAACAAGTGGGGTTGTTGTCAACCTGTTGTCAGGATTTGCACTAGAATCTTTCTTCCAGTGTATAATGGATTTTATAAAAATGTATTCAAAGAGACACTCTGTGGCCCTGTTTACTCCACATCCTTGTGCACACCTGAAATTGCTCTACTTCACATAAAAGAAAGAAAGAAAGAAAGAAAGAAAGAAAGAAAGAAAGAAAGAAAGAAGTGGTAGACTTTGCAGTTCCTCTCATCATTGGGGTATCTTGAACTATTTCCCCAATGCTTTGATATTAAAACCTCATTTCAGAATATTTCGCTGAAAAACAAACTTCCCGTGAGGAAAACAAAATAAGGGCCTTCTGTCTCGATGCAAAACATCTTCAAGTAGAATGGATTCCCACCGCCATTTTAAAACAATTGTGTTGGTACAAATAAAGGAAGAACAGCACAATAGTACATTTTCTATATATGAAAGGGCTACAAGAATTATTTTTGATCTTAGACCACTGTCAGGGAACTGTCCTCGGCTCAGCGCAGGGTGGTGAAAGGGCTCTCGGGGTGCTACAGAGAGCCCCGGCCCCACGTGGCTAGCAGCACCTCCTCTTCCAGAGGAGGAAACAGTGATGTCTCTAGTGGGGAGGGGCATGCAGCTCAGAGGCTTAAGAGCAGAGGCTCTGGGGATGTTGGAGAGACTCTGCACCCCCCTCACTCAGTGGGCGAGGAGGGAGACACGCCATTTCCGTTGCCCCAAGTGTGCAGAGGGGTGAAACGCAAGGAGGGGAGTTGGATATCTTGGATACCGCAACTCTTATATTGGGGTCCCAGCCGGAAGGGGCCACTCCCGGATTCTGTTAGTGACTGATGTGGTCATGTTTTTCCAGCACTCTGCACTGCAAATAGTTTGCACAATAAAACTGTTGAAAGACAGTTCGGACTCATGCCTGCTTACTCGTGAGCAACCCAACGCAGACCTGACAACCACAATGTTTCGTGAGCTGTTTTGAACTTAATAAACATGATCAGCTGTTTTGAATTCACCAGTCCCGATCTTCCTTGTTTTCGAGAGACAAAAAACAGATCCTCATGGCTGATAACTGAACCTATCTTCAGTGGTGCTTCTGGCAACTCTAAACATAGGTGGCCCCCTCTGTTGGCAGATCTGGGATGCTATTAAGACTCCTGGAATGGGAAACAGACCATTCTTACCAGTTCCCACCAGTCACAACCCACCAGGATGTTCTCCTATGCAGATCTATAGGAGCTGCACCCAAGAGCCTAATCTTAAATAATGTGAGAGTGTACAGAACCTCTGGTCTCATGCATATGCAATTCATATTTGAGCATACAAGGGACTTATAATCAAGATTCTTTAACCCAAGAAGCCATTTCTCAACCATCTGAGCACGAAAAGAGGTGGCAAAAGTGACATGATTTTCACGTTCTTCTCAACATACAGCTATGTGTGGATGAAATCCCATTAGTGATCTTTAGCACGGAAGTCAGGATTCCTGCAACGTTGACTCATAAAACTAACTACTGGCCTCTCTAACAATTCCTCGCAGAGTCCGTCTTAAAAAGCACGTTGCTGTGAACTGAAAACATCATTTGGTATAAACTAGTTGACCACTAATAGCTAAAAAGAATGGTGTATTTGCAGGCAACCCTTTTTCATAGAAGTGTTTTCCTCCTTGCATGACAAGCAAAAAAAAAAAGCCACACGGCAAAACCGCTATGGAAAGTCCGTGAATGGTTACATTTATCACCATTTGCTCTTCTCATTACAGTCTCTGTCAGAAGCATAGATTCATGCAGAGCCATTTTCTGCTCTCATTAGAACCCTTAAGACACCCAAACGAGGCATAGCATTGCGGCTTTTTAATGCCTTCTGGTTGGAGAAATGCAAGGCAGTCTGTAAAAGAGATTCTGACCTTTTCATTATTCTGTAATTTGGAGAACCATCCATGCTCTCCCTTGTTTACAGTTCGACTAACCCGGGTAGAACAGCTGCAGTGTACAAAGGTCAGAGCCAAACAAGCCGAATGCAATCTGTCTGTGTGTATCCAGGGTAAATATATATATATATTTTAAAAATACCATTTTTTCTCCAGTAAAAGTGAAATACCCACTAGACAGTGGAAACTTTCCTGATCCTTGAGGAAATGTGCCACAGCTGGATGGACAGGCAAACATCAGGATTCCTAAACATCACATTAAAGGACTGTGTCCAAACACATTCATCCAAGGGACCTGGGAAGTGAAGGTTTACCTCTGACCTTAACAATGGAGGAGAAGATTGAGATCGGCTGCACACATATCTCCTAATGCTTTCGCCAATCCATCTACTCGCCTTGCTTCCCAGTTTGCTTTAGGTGCAAGAGAAGAGCAATGGAAATGGACCAGGAAAGGAATGAACCAGAAGGCTGCCAGTGATGGTTATATAAACTTTCTTGCTGTGCTGTTAACATCCAAGGGAAGATAGGGCAGTCTAGGTGGCTACCTGACAACCCTACCATTCATTGGTCATTGTATTTTCACATTTGGACAGTGATCAGAGAGGATAAATCCCACCTCCCACTACATTATGTGCCCACTTGGCCACACCACACGTTTCAAAAGATCCAGAAGTTGCAGTGATAATGAGCCACTTTCTCAATTTGCGTCTCGATTTTAATGGAAATTCCCAACTCTTCCAGTCAATCGAGATTGACATATAACAAATTGGAAACTGATCAAGTCCCCTTTCTAGAGTGCGCTTTCTTTCTCCTTTTCCCCCTAAATGATCAGAACATTCTGCAGGAGGAAATGGATGGCTTCATGAACTGGAGCAAAACAATTTAAATTCTAATGGAAAGGTGTAGTTGAAGGAACCCTGCCAGCTGTTCCACTATTTAAGTACTGGTTTTCAGCAGCTTGGGGTCCCACGGCCTCATTTTTCACCCTCGTGCATATCTCAGCCATCTCCCTCACCCCCTCACACTTTCTTGATTCTAATGATGTGGAACCTCTGGTAACAATGGAGGAGCCTGGCTACACATGGAATCTATCACATTTGGCATCTCCAGGCTTTGACTGTTTGGAATTCTGAAGGTGCCCCCTGAACAGTCAGCTCTTGAGGAAAGCTTGGAGGTGTTTGCCTTGATGTCACACTGAGAGAGAAGGAAAAGCTGCTGGCCTATCTCGCTCTGCTAATTTCCCCCAGCTATTGAGAAACAGGGGAAATTAACAATGCATGCTAGCAGCAGATAAAAGCCCATAGGCCAGCAGCTGTTCCTTCCTTCGAAGTATGACACCAAGATGAACGCTGCCAAACTTTCCCTGAGTGTTGACTGACAGAAGAGTGAGGGTGCTTTTGGAATTGTGACAATTTCCAGGAGGATAGCCGTGTTAGTCTGCTGCAGCCAAAACAATGAAAAGTCTGGTCTAGGAAAACGGATGCCATAATACATTTGTTGACCTTTAAGATGCCATAAGATTCCATTTTCTTTTGGATGGTGAGTGTAACATGTAGCCAGGCTCTTATTGCAGCTTGTTTACAAAGGACGGATATGAAGCTACAAAGGGATTCTAGGAACAGGAGGGCAGAAAGGTCACTAAATCACTAAATCACAAATCAAACACTAACAAAGCACTCACAACAACAACTATCTGAATTTCAATGGCATATTCCAAAGTCTTAGTGGCAGCAAATATGCCTGTGGGTCATTGGGAGGGTTTAAATGGCAATACAAGGGAAATGTCATAGACCTTATTCCAAACTGACACATACTAGCTGGTCCTCAGCACTGATCCAAATGCTGGATTTTCAGTCGAACGCTTTCCTCACTTACCAGTTTTTCTACAAACTCCACACATGAATTTTAGCTTATTTTTATAATCTTATTGTTCATCTTTTTAAATAATGTTTTATGGTATTTTGTGTAAAGGCATGGACCTCACAAATTTAATAAACTTGATACAAACTCCACATTCTTTGATGCTTCAAGTACCGTTTTGATTCCAACCTCAACTGCGTCAGAACCTTCATCCATTGGGCAACCTCCCTTCAAATCTGATCCCCATGATTATTTGAAGATTACAGACTGAATATGTTTGGAGAGCTCAAACTTTTCTTACGATCGGCTAGTGATTCATTACGCTAGAAATATCAAAATGAGAAACATCTGCTGATCTTGGTTGACTTACAGCATGAGTCCAAGTCACAAGCGCAGTTTTAGGTGCTCGTTTTGAGAAGCAATAGTAATCTATCAATGTCCTGTATAGGATATTACCTCGAGATTAACTGCTTGTGTTCAAGAACGATCCAAAAGGAGAACAGTCGGAAAGAACAAATGACCTATTTACACGAGATGGCACTGAAATGGTTGGCCAAATTAAGAAACTGAACCCCACTGGCATTCAAAAGAATTCACCCCCAGCCCCACTCTTGGGTTTTGTGCACTAGAGAATCACAGAATAGCAAAACTAGAAATAGGATTTTAAGTAGGGCAGGAGTAGGAAACCTTTTCCAAATGAAGGGGCAGATTCCATTCCAGGAAACCTTTCAAGGGTCACATGCCCATGGTAGGCAGGTCCAGAAGGTAAAAGGTGGGCAGGACAATGGAATTAATTTTCCCTTTGTACAGTAGGCTAGTTTTTACACGGACTACTTTTGTACAGCCATCTCTATCCTCACCCATGTTAAACAAGAACAATTATCAGCATTCAAGAGCCCATTATAGCAAGGGGGGGGACAGTCAAGGAGGCTGATGAGGGGTTTGGTCTGAGGAAATCCCAGGGTCCAAATAGATAGAGCTGGAGGGATGTATTTGACCCCTGCAGGCCTGAGTTTCCTCACCCCTGGACTTGGGGAATATGGGGGGGGGATCTCTTGGAGAAGCCTGACAGGCAGACTTTGAATATAAAACAATCAGCATGTTTGGTCTGAATTTTCCTGTGATCAATTACTGAATACTGTTATGAATGAAGATGAAAGAGATTGCCTTTGGAGACAGGCAGCACAAATGCCCCCAGGCTACAAAAGATCCCTGAGTGCCCAGGGGATATTTATTGGGAGCTGAAGAAAGTTCCCTAGATAGCAAACATTACTTAGACTGGTGTAAGTTTGGCTCTGTTTTTGACTGACTACAAGTGGATTGAAGAACACATCAAGGTTTCCCACACTGGTTTCTTAAAATTTAAGTAAGCAAACCTATGATTTATTCATTTGCTTCCTGGGGGGGGGGGAGTTAAATTTGAATGTATGTTTGGCTCCCGTTGTTATCAATAAAAAATGGACCTTATTTATTTATTACTGATTAAAAAAAACGGGATCCAAACATTAAAATTGTTTGTCAACCCCACATATGACAAAATGTTTAGGAAGACCAATACCAAGGGCAGCTCATGGCTGTTAATGTGCTAATCGACCACATATAAATTCACATTTTACTCATGTGCCTCACATAGTGCAGGAATATTGTTTCTCGGGCGTTTGCAACAGTAAAAAGGTCGTGCTTCTCTTACTGCCATTTTCTTTTCTTTTTTAATCAGATTTTATTAATTTTTACAACAAACAAATAAAACACCCACATTAACCCAACACCTAACTAAAAATAGACAAATACATATAAACCAATAATTCTTCTTCTTATTATAAAAAAAAAAATCTTGGTCGAATCTTGGCACAGACTTCCCCTGCCTTTCACCTTCGTTTCTAATACCAAATATTACTTTAATAACCTCATATAAAAAAATTAACAACTTATCTTGTTTTATAACATGCAAAAATTTAACAAAACTAACTTAACAAAAATTTAATCATATTCTGACTTCATATTAATTCCACACTAAAGTCTAGCTCTTAACACATTATTCTCAATACAAATCACAACAAATATCTTCTTTCTCTATAACTGCTGTTAATAACAAAAATTTAAATATCTCTTTTCTTAGTCCAAAAACTTAAAATCTTGACACGCCGGTTTCAGGTTACCATAGTTTATCATTTCTTTTTACCGTTAATACAGTTCACCCTATCCCCCTTCTGTCCATTTTCTTTGGTCGTCTTGCTCCAGAGCCGCTCCTCAAAGTGTCATTTTTCCTTACAAGTCCACAGATCCAGACAAAAACCAAAACAGTCCTTGCATAGAGCTTCAGGGTACACAAATCCTCTTCTTCCAGCTTCTCCGGTTCATCATACCATTCCTCTTTTATTTGTAGACACAATTTATTCACCAACGCTCCCGGGCTCTCACCTCGAGAGTTAGATATAACAGTTCTCTTCGTCCTGGGTCTGCCACCCCCAAAGGACGTTTCGTTTTTCCAGAGTCGCCAGACCATTCCATCCTGTTCTTCAATCATCCCCTTCAGTTCCATGCCAAGGCTCCCTTCCAATGTAGCCATTTCTTGTAAAGTCTCCTCTGTGGGATATATCTTCTCTGACATGTCCCGGTTCAGTATCTGCAGTTTTCGGTTGAGCAGTTCCAGTCTCAGTATAATAATCCTTTGTTCATCACTCATCTCACAGTTCGTCACCAGATCGAAAACAAAACCCAGCATGGCAGAAGCGGGCATAGGTGTCAAATTACAGTTTCGATTTTCATACTTCTCCATCTTAAAGCCAGTAACTTTCCACTCAATCACGATCTTTCGCAGCCATTTTCCCTGTATCCAGGGTGCAAGAACCACAAATTTTAAAAAGAGATATTATCCACAGATTTATTCCCCAGAGGGAGATCAAAAAAGTCTCACTTATCCAAATTCAAATACTTTGTAGCCATCACTGTAACAGCAGTCTCTCCAACTGGTTACTTTCTATCCCCCGAAGGGAGGGAGGCAAGCTTCCTTTCCAAATGTCACCCGGGTCGTTAAAAAAGTGCAAAAACGAGTCCATTCAACTACTCATGGCCACCGGGTTTCTTTAAATCCGGGCTTGACAGGTAGAACATTGACGCTCGTCGCGGGGGTGACCGCCGCTCCGCGTCCCGGTTGGGGCATGTCCCCTATAGCCCGGCTCCGTTGTCCCTTCACCCCCACTCCCCCTTTACAGGGGGAGCGAGGGAAGGGTTCAGAGCCATAATGGGCACAGCCGGGGAGCCCGGGGTGCGGGACGCTCTTCCCGCACCCCACCGGAGCCCCGCTTTGCGGTAGCGGGGCTCCAACCCCCGGGACGGACTGGGTCGCCTCGCAGCCGAGGCAACCCACGACCGCTCCGCGATGGCGTCGCCGCCGGAAGTCCTCTTACTGCCATTTTCAATGTAGCTAGCTAAAGTATTCAAAGCTGTGATACTGTTAATGACATCAGCATACAGGAAAAGCATTTTATTTGAAACTCAGGAGCCAAGCCCCCAAACAGCACTATATATTGGACACGGGAACTATCTGGAAGCCACTGAAGATCTTGTAGAACAATTGCTGCTGAAAAAGTTTGCTGACCTCTGGCATACACACTGTCTCAAGAGACAACAGAGTGTGTCTCTGGAAATGAAGTCAAACTGCTGGAGAATCATAGTGCCTGCTGCGGCTGCAGAGACCAGTAACTCAAACTGCTGTCTCCCACATATTTTGTGTCATTAGCAGCACCGAAGTGACTTTCTGGGGTACAAGCCTGGGCAATGTAGATGGAGGTCCCAGGCTGCGCAGACAACAAGACCCCCCTCTTAGCCTTGCAGATGTGGTTCAAAGGAAAGCAGAGCAATATATTTGGCACCAGCTTTGCAGCATTACCAGTAGTAATGTACGGAAGTGAGAGCTGGACCATAAAGAAGGCTGATCGCCGAAGAATTGATGCTTTTGAATTATGGTGCTGGAGGAGACTCTTGAGAGTCCCATGGACTGCAAGAAGATCAAACCTATCCATTCTCAAGGAAATCAGCCCTGAGTGCTCACTAGAAGGACAGATCCTGAAGTTGAGGCTCCAGTACTTTGGCCACCTCATGAGAAGAGAAGACTCCCTGGAAAAGACCCTGATGTTGGGAAAGATGGAGGGCACAAGGAGAAGGGGACGACAGAGGATGAGATGGTTGGACAGTGTTCTCGAAGCTACTAACATGAGTTTGGCCAAACTGCGAGAGGCAGTGAAGGATAGGCGTGCCTGGCGTGCTCTGGTCCATGGGGTCACCGAAGAGTCGGACACGACTGAACGACTGAACAACAACAAATTGCAGCAGGAGTTGCCAGAAGGAGGAGTACATGATGCTACCCAACCATTTTAGGGATTCCACTCCAGATTTGGTGTGATTTACTCCTTAGTCTTCAGGGACGCAGGTGGCGCTGTGGGTTAAACCACAGAGCCTAGGGCTTGCGGATCAGAAGGTCAGCGGTTCGAATCCCCGAAAATGGGGTGAGCACCCGCTGCTTGGTCCCAGCTCCTGCCCACCTAGCAGTTCAAAGTGCAAGTAGATAAATAGATACCGCTCCAGCAGGAAGGTAAATGGCATTTCCGTCCACTGCTCTGGTTCGCCAGAAGCGGCTTTGTCATGCTGGCCACATGACCCGGAAGCTGTATGCCGGCTCCCTCGGCCAGTAATGCGAGATGAGCGCCGCAACCCCAGAGTTGGACACGACTGGACCTATTGGTCAGGGGTCCCTTTACCTTTACTCCTTAGTCTTAGGATATATTCTTTAGCAGGCACAGATTTTTTTTCTTCAGGGTTCTCCGGGCATTTTTTTGTCCATCCTGCTTGAACACGTATGCAGACAACGACCCATTTTATGTACATAAGGAACATCATGGACTTCTACTGTGTGGTGTTTGGAAGACTTTAACATTGAAACCTATGAAATAATCTAAAAATGTCCAGCTCTCCTTTGCCATGTTCAAACTAGTTTCAGCCCATTGCCTTTAGTGCAGATTAGTTGTCTTGTTATGCTATCTAGTGTTTGTTCATAATCAAAAGACGGGACATCTTTTATGTTGATTTGCTGCTCAAGTCTGAGAATGTGCGCTGCACTTTTAACTATCCCAGAAATCAATAAGTCATTGAAATGATGATTGCTTTAAGGGCTGTTTAGAGTCCTGAAACAGGTTTTACATTGCTTCTGTTATTGCTTCCTGAATAAGACTCCCATCTTACGCCCCTAAAACTATTAGGTCTCCAGACCTCCTGAACAGCCTCTGAATGACAATAGCAGGGCTTTTCTTTAAAAACAAGAGACTATAAAAAGACCCGAGAAATTTCTTTGAATATATTTTCTAGATTCTATATCCTCCCCCTCCCTCTTATATGAAGCTATTAAAACTCTGTGTATATTGTATCCTTCACTTGAGTACAGAAGAAGTAAATAGATTTGCAGATAAATTTAGGCTAACCAACTTATTTAATTCTAATTTCAAGACAGACAAGTGGGCAGTTTCATGCACAGAGGGCCTAGAAAATGGTTCGAAGGCACGTACCAGATGAAGCTAAGCAGATCGTGGTCGTGTAAACAGCCCAGATATGAGAAATATGCAGAAATTGTTCTTGGAAGAACAATCTTGTCTATTAAATAAAAACACCGCCTCTGTTTCCAAAGTTCAGGGTGCAAGTCCCATTTCTTCTGAAGCCAAAACAGAACCACCCGTGTTCGAGAAGGAGATATTAGCAGGCTCAGGGGAAACAACAGATTTTTATTGGGAAAGCAAGATCTGAGGGCCACAGCACTCTTTCCCACTTGTAGTTGCCAGAAACTGGCATTCAGAGGCATACTGCCTCTGACAATTGAGACAGAACAGAGTCATCATAACTAGTAGCAACTGACAGCTTTATCCTCTATTAATTCCTCTAGTCCTCTTGTGGTAAGGTAGAAGGATCCGTTCATGTCAGTTCTCTCAGTTCCTCATTTTACTACTACTACTACTACTACTACTACTAATAATAATAATAATAATATATTATTTATACCCAGCCCATTAAAATACAACAATCTATTAAACATTAAAAGCTTCCCTAAACAGGGCTGCCTTCAGGATGTCTTCTAAAAGTCTGGTAGTTGTTTTTCTCTTTGACATCTGGTGGGAGGGTGTTCCACAGGGTGGGTGCCACTACCGAGAAGGCCCTCTGCCTGGTTCCCTGTAACTTGGCTTCTCGCAGTGAGGGAACTGCCAGAAGGCCCTTGGCGCTGGACCTCAGTGTCCGGGCAGAACGATGGGGGTGGAGACACTCCTTCAGATATACTGGACTGAGGCCAGTATAATTCAGGTCATATATACATATTTATTAAATTTACTGTTTTACAATTTCAAATACTCATTTTACAATCCTTAAGATATCAATAACTTCCCTTCTTCTCTTTCCATGGTTCATTTTGCATATCATAAATCCCTGCATGTTTTACAAAAACTATATACCATTATTGCATCCATTGAAACTTGTTCACACTGTTGAATTTATCTTAATATTGCCAATGTTTTTAGCTGTACACATTTCCCATATATTCAATTTCCCATATAGTCAACTTTTCTCTTCTCTAAACATATGTTCCTCTTGTTCTCTTATTCTATATGTTAAGTCTGCAAGCTGCGCATATTCTGTCAGCTTAAGTTGCCATTCTTCTTGGGTTGGGACCTTGCTCATTTACCATTTGGGGGCTAACAAAATACTGGCTCCTTCAGGTGTACTGGACTGAGTATACCTGAAGCAGTAGTAGCATACAGAAATAAGCTCTTTTTTTTACACCTCGGAATTTCAGTCTGATTTATCAAAAAGGACTCTGGTTTTGTTTTTTGTTTTTGTTTTTGAAAAGTACTTAAAAACATTTTTTCCAATTCATTATGGATTATTTCCCAATGCTCTTTTACCCTTTTACAAGTCCACCACACGTGGAAGAATGTTCCCTCAACCTCTTTGCATCTCCAGCATTTATCTGATTCATCTTATACATCTTAGTAAGTCTACTCGGAGTTGAATACTATCTCCGATTCAGGTCCTATTTTTAAAGCAACTTGCTAAATAAATAAATAAATGAAAATTTCCAGCACTTTGGTGTGAATTTCTCCCAATAAACACATTTCTGTATGTAATTTGGATTAATGTGCACATTTCTGCAAACAGTTTCATCTAAAATATGCACACTTGTATGTTATTTTCACTAGCATATAATTCTTATGCACGCTTTTATGGAATATACGGTATGCAATTTGGCAAGCTTGGTTTCATCGGAGAACTGCATCGCAAAATTGGGGTTTGTGTTACTTTCGAAGGATGGCTGCATTTAGGTTCTTACATCATGTCAGAAATTGTTGATTTGGTAGACTTGCCTTTTAAATGCACATCAGATCATATTTCTCCCCCATCACTACTTGGGTGTGAGATAAGGAATTTGCTAACAACAACTAAATCCACTATAATCCTGCAATTTAAATGTTCCAAAGAGTTGTCCTAGGAAGCCTTATTTGGTAGGAAAATACTTGTGAGTAAGCATAAAAATAATGCATCCCTTAGACCATATAGATTGGATATTGATAACCACTGGTTAAACCCTTCAGCTGTTACAGAGCACAAAAATAGCACCAGGAAGAAAAATCCAATCCACGTTGTCAACCCCACCCCCCACCCCTACCCCCCCAATTTCAAATACAGTTTAAAAGGGTATTTCATCAGTGGCTTTCATAATGCATGATAAGCACGGGAAATCTTCTTTCACCTTGAAAGATGCAAGGCTTCATCTCCCAGGGAAAGAGGGAAAGAAAAAGGCAGAGCCTCTTCCTAAGGCTACATTATTCTCCTGCCTAAGGACAGAAATGATTTTTTATCATTCTACAATAGATGTGTGTAGTTAGATCAAAGATTGGAGCTGCTGAGCTCTTCCCCCCGCGAATGCTTTGCAGTTCACAGTCTCAGCCTGGGGCCAGCGCCACGTGGTTTCTTTTGCTCTTTCGAGAGGCAAGGAGATTTCTAAAAAGATTCCAAACAAACATGAAACATGCAAGTGCAAAAAAACCCAAAACACTCAGTGATGCTGCTGTTTCCTTATCAACTTTGTATAGTTAAATTGCAGAGGTATTCAAACAGTTCTGCTGGCGGCGGACGGGGGCATTGTTGTTTGCTGTATATTATACAGCAAACTTTCCTTTTAAAAGCATTGCTCCCCCATCAGTACACCACTGTGATATCGTCTAATCTGCACTGTAGTGCTACAAGGCAAAGCTGGTTCCCACGCTACCTTCCTTTCTTTTGTTTTTAGCATTTTGTATTACTACACGTCCAAGAGGAAAGAAACAAGCTGAAAATGGCCACTTACCTTGCAGCCGTTGGTGCTGGCTCCCTGGGGCACCTGAGCACCCACAAAATTTCCCATGAAGGGACCGGGCATCGACAAATTTCAGCGCCAGGGCCATGCACACTGCATGGCACTCACGGCCCCAGGCACCCACGGTCAGGGCCAAGCTGGCACTCCTGTTGCAGCTCTAGGCAGATGGTGGTTGTGGCCTGGTGTGGGCTGTGGCACACATCCAGTTTTGGTGTGGTGAGGACTGTTAGGATTTTTATTTATCCTCTGCTGCTTCATCAGGACTGTTATGCTTAGTGTAAATCACATGAGTGTCTGAGAGAGTGTAGGAATGGAAGTCTGTCTTATCTCTTCCGCCAAAGTGTTGTTATTGTATGGTTTAGTTTCACTTCTGTCATGTCGCAGTTTGTACTCTTGTTCGGAGAACACAGACGTGATTATGGAGTCTCTGTATTCGGACTGTAAATAAAGTAGTTTAGAGCTACAGATGAGTCTTTCTTCTTGCTGCATGATGCTAGAAGTCCTGTGTGCTCTTTTCATAAGAAAAGGGTCACAGATTACTGGCACTCTGGAATGAAGGGACATGCCAGCCAGAGAGAGCCACCAGGAGGATGCTCCAGAGCCTTGGGGAGTTTGCCGCCTCCCCAGAGTGTTTTTCCAACAAGGACGACACTTCCTCTTCCACCGGCCATACTGACTGCTGGCATTCCCCTGTGATTGTACCCAGCTTGGGGACATGACCAGAGGAGCGGACCAGAAAGAAGACTTCACCCCCTGGCTTTCCTCTATTCTGTTCCTGGTCTCCCCACCCACCCACCCTATATGGGAGGGTCTTCTCAAGGATGGGTGGGTAGGCCCTATGTAAGACCTCACTATGAAACCTGTTGATCACTGTATTCGGGGCCTGGGCAGAATTTTCCTTCAGACAAACAGGGCCTCTCTCATAGCAATCGCCACAACTTGAAGGTGGAAAAGGCATTGGGGTGGACCCATTAGTCTAGTTGGAAGGTGGGTGTCAGGGACTGGGCAGAGGGGGAATGGTCCAATCAATCTGGATATCTCATTAGAGGGATCCAAGGTGGAGGTCCTTCTATTCAGACACCCAGATTGGGTGGACCATAGCTCCACCAAGGTGATCTCGGGCATCATTGACCTGATTTGATGTGTGTCATAGGATGACTCATAACCTTGGTTAACCCTGCCAAAATAATCAACCAGCAGATGGGTTGCTTGATTCTGGATACACCCCCAATGCCTGTGCTGAAACCTGTTGACACCTGTAATCAATAGAGTGGTGTCCTGTTTAAATCTCAAGTAGCTGTCCTGTGTTTACATATGCGCCAACATTCCAGGAGGGGAAAGTGGGACACTCCATCCCTCCTGCCTGCCCTACCTCCATGCTCCTTCACCAAAGTGCAAAATCATCCAGTTCTCCAACCAATAAATGTGTACCAAAATGCATTTGCTGGGGTAAAAAGTCTGCTCAAAAATACATGTATTATCGAAAACATACACAAGTATATTATATCACAGGGCAATGCTCTGCAAAGATATGCATATTAGGCAGAATCACATACAAGCATGTGTATATTAGGTTAAATTTTCATGAGGACTTTTTTAAAAAGAAGAAAATGTGCTAACTGATATGGAAGTGTTGAGAACCGAATTTAAGGTTGGAAAGATGGTAAACCAAGAGAACCCAAAATTGACAGTTTTGCCCGTCTCTGCCTTCTTTAGATTGCCCACCAAAAAGATGGTGGTGCCTCCAGAATAAAATAAACCTGAAAGTGTCCCCAGGGTAAACATACATGAAGTGGGACCCCAAATCTTTTACATGTGGTAGACACCTCACTCTGCCTAATGGCACTTCTGCTGCCTGAGCAATTATCTTTCCACAAGGGCTGACACTGATGTCAAAATCCAGCATCGCCTGAGCTCTGCAAGTGCAGCTTTCTCCCAATTGAAGTGCAGAGTGTTTGAGGACCGGGACATTCGCAGGGAAACCAAAATGCTTGTTTACAAAACTATTGTACTACCAACCTTTCTGTATGCTTGTGAAACATGGACCACATCATCTCCAACTTCTCGAAAGATTCCATCAACAGTGTCTCCAGAAATTTTTACACATCACTTGGGAAGACAGGAGAACTAATGCCAGTGTACTAGAAGGAGCAAAGATCACCAGTGTCGAAGCGATGGTTCTTCAACATCAACTTTGTTGGACTGGTCATGTTGTTCAGATGCCTGATTATCGTCTTCCAAAGCAACTACTCTATTCCGAACTTAAAAATGGAAAGTGTAATGCTGGTGGTCAACAAAAGAGGTTTAAAGACTCTCTCAAGGCAAATCTTTAAAAATGTAGTATAAACAACAGCAACTGGCCTGTGAGCAGTCCAACTGGAGAACAGCCTTTACCAAAGGTGTCATGGGCTTTGAAGACACTCAAACTCAGGACTCAAGGGAGAAACATGCCAAGAGGAAGGCACGCTTGGCAAACCCTCACCGTGATGAACTCCCGCCCGGAAACCAATGTCCCCACTGTGGAAGGCCGTGTGGATCCAGAATTGGCCTCCACAGTCACTAACAGACTCACTGTTATAACCGTGTTTATGGAAGACAATATTACTCGGCTGCGAGCGATCGCCAAAGAAGACTGTTAGCCATGAATGCGTATTGGCTTTAAAGATGGAGACCTGAACAAAAGTAGCATGCTGCCTTTAAAATGTGGGTGTTATTTCCAGTTTTATTTCCATGAGAGTTTGAGTTGAGTTGAGATACCTCCCTCACCAAAAACATCCTTCTTCACACTGGCGTTATCATGAAAGATTCAGGAACATTCAGAAGTTCCTTTTCTCAGAGATAGCAGGATTCTTTATTCTTTTTGCACTGCAGAATAGAAAACGGTTGAGTTCTCCACGGCTTTGGCGTCTCTAAACAGGAGGAGCTGCCATAGGTAGTCTCTTTCCATCTTCATGGTGGACAGAAATAACCCTTGGATCATCCAAGACATCTTGGGAACATTAAAGAGAATGCATTCATCGTAGCATAAATTATACAATATATGTGAAATTATGCAACGATCTCTTCATACATAACCACATCGTCTCCCGAGGCCTATAAACAAGTCTGAGTTGCACACCATCCACAATCTATTCTCATGGAACATGGAACAGAGAGAGTTGCAAGCACTGATTTCTAAAAAGCTGTCAGGCTCTATGTCTTAGCATCCTTCCTGGTTTATTTGCCCACCACGAATAATGCAATTAGATTTGGCAGCAGCCATCCAATATCTGTGCGACATTAATAATATACAGTCCCTACACGAAAACAAAGCAATGAAATATCAGTCTTGTCTAGCCACTCAGCATCTCTTCCCTCCCACACTCAACCATATATAGTGAAATAATTTCAGATTGCTTCATATCGTCTCTAGCATCCTTATCACTCACTGCCAATAGGTACTTAGTAAGTCATAGGCATACCAAACTGTGTCTCTCAAACCAATGGTCAAACTCTGTTAGGGACCTCTTCTAAGGTCTTGCCCATACATGGATTCCAGCTGAGGTCTGTTCTGAGACAACTCAATGACCCAAATGAGTTTTATTCTGATCTCTGGGTAGAACTAGGCAAACACTGTCACATCTGATTTGTTAGTCTGGGAAACCTGAATAATATCCAGACTAACAAATCAGATGTCGACTGTTATTTCTTCATTCATATTTTTTATTAAATTTTCTGTTTTACAATTTAAAATACCCATTTTACATCCTTAAGATATCAATGACTTCCCTTCTCTTTCCATGGTTCATTTTACATATCTAACATCCCAGCATATTTTACAAAAACTATACCATTCAGTATACCATTATTGCATCCATTGAAACTTATTTACACTGTTGCATTTATCTTAATTCCGGCAGCGTTTTTCAGCTGTACACTATTATTTCCCTTATATTCAATAAACTTTTTCCAATCTTCTTTAAACGTATTTTCTTCTTGTTCTCTTATTCTATGTGTTAAGACTGCAAGTTGGGCATATTCTGTCAATTTAAGTTGCCATTCTTCTTTGGTTGGGACCTTGCTCGTTTTCCATTTTGGGGATAACGAAACACGGGCCGCAGTAGTAGCATATATATATATATATATTTTATAACCTATATATATAACCTTTTTTGACTCCTGGGAATTTCTTAATTATCCCCAGCAAAAAAGGACTCTGTTTTGAGGGGGAAAGAACTTTCCACTGTTATTTGTAACTGGAGTGGTCCACACACTTAGGTCACACCCACACCAGATACTTTCAACCTGCATTTAAAGCTCATGGATTCCCCCCAAATAATTCCGGGAACTGTAGGTTCCCTCTCACCAAGGTGCAATTTGCAGCACCTTTAATGTACTACAGTTCCCAAGATACCATGTGCTTTAAATGTGCATTGAATGTGATTTCATTGTGTGGGTGTGACCACAGTGAATCCCAAATTTGAACCATTATTGCTGTCACCGCTCCATCCTAGCTCTAATTTGGCATGCACACGTGAGGGCCTTTCCAGAACAGGAAATCTTCATCAGATGCTGGAAAAAGTTATATGCATATCAAGATGATAAATTCTTCTTGGACCACTGCAATGCACTCTACAAGAGGTTACCTTTGAAGGTGACCTGAAAACTACAACTAATCCAGAATGCGGCAGCTAGACTGGTGACTGGGAGTGGCTGCCGAGACCATATAACACCAGTCCTGAAAGACCTACATTGGCTCCCAGTACATTTCCAAGCACAATTCAAAGTGTTGGTGCTGACCTTTAAAGCCCTAAACAGCCTCAGCCCAGTATACCCGAAGGAGTGTCTCCACCCCCATTGTACAGCCTAGACGATGTAGTCCAGCTCCAAGGGCCTTTTGGCTGTTCCCTCACTATGAGAAATGAGGTTACAGGGCCTTCTCGGTAGTGGCACCCACCCTGTGGAACGCCCTCCCATCAGATGTCAAGGAAATAAACAACTATCTAACTTTTAGAAGACATCCAAAGGCAGCCCTGTTTAGGGAAGTTTTTAATGTCTGATGTTTTATTGCATTATCATCATCATCATCATCATCATCATCATTAATTCTGTGGGGAGTCACTCAGAGTGGCTGGGGATATAAATAATAATAATAATAATAATAATAATAATAATAATAATAATCTGCAATCCTTTGGCATTGAGGTTACCAGATAGAGTAGCTGCCTGACTCCCAACCATAAAGCCCAAGGAAGTATGATCAGCTCATTTCCAGACTCTTCCATTTGCTCACTAGAATTAGCCCCCCAGGAGCTGTTTCAGTATCAGCTGATCAGTTTCAGTATCAGCTACAGGCAGCATGGTTAAAGCTATCCTAACCCTTAGCCAGCTCTCATTAATAACAACTTTCTAAGCTTCATAATAGAGCCTATTGTACAATAAATAATTTATGTCACCACAGGTCTGTAGGCCACAAACTGAATCTGATTCTGGCTCACAACGAGCCCGGCTCATTAAAAGTAATGTGATGAAAATTACAAATGTGTTGCTTTTCAACGAATTGAGTGGGGGGTCTGTATTGTTCACTTTGCGGCATCAAACTAAGAACTTTGGCTCCTGTTCAGGTTTAACTGCAGACACACTTAATTGCAAATAACATAAAATCTCACAGGAAACAGGAACATAAAGACACTGCCTTAAACCAGGATAGAATACGGGCTGTATTCAGCGGGGCAATAAATCGCTGGCTCCATCAGCGTAAGGATTTTTCCATGTGAAACAGAATGCTCTCCCCCTCTGGACCAGAAAGAAAACTTCTGAGGAAGAACACAGTGAACAGGAAGGCTGTTGTTTTCAAGAGGACACCTTAAGAGGGAAATAAGATGTTCATTGTGAAATAAATTAGTACTGTGTTATAAAAGGGATGAATGGTTAGCAAAGGAACGCTATTAGCAGCAAGGCATGGGCAACTTATGGGTAGCTCTTGGAAAGGTGGAAAGGCAGCTTGCTCCAACAGCTCCCCCACCCCACCCCCAGATCAGAACTGAACCCTATATATATTGTGCAAGGCCTGGAGACTGCCTCGAACCTCACCTCATTAGTGAAGAACAGATTTTTTTTAAAGAGGTTGCCCTTTGGCTTGAGGTCTAGCGCTCTATATTCTCTCGAGGGCTTCAGCTGACCAATTGGATGGTGTAGCCTACCAGTTCAGAAATCCCTGCTGGTTGCTGGATCTTCTGGACTGCAGTATTTTGTCTGCAGATGGGCTTTCCGACCCTCATATGCTTTCTAGGTCCGTGTCTTCGCCACGATAGCACCTAGCAGGAGTAAGTGAAATTACCAAATCCTCAGGATGAAATAAAAGTGTGAGTCATGCCCAAAGAAAGAAGAAAATAAAAATTTATTTCCAGTAGCACCTAGAGACCAACTAAGTTTGTTCTTGGTATGAGCTTTCATACCAAGAAAGAACGACAGCTTTGGTTCAATGTAACATTAGCTATTAGCATTGCATTAAAATCTGCAAGCAGCCTGGATATATTGCTATACTTGGCCTGTTGGTATCTGGAATGTACAGACCTGAATGATAAATCTTGAATAACTATCAGGGTTTGGGTTTTTTTCCCCCTCCAACAGAAACACACATACCTAAAAATGTATTAATCTAATTACCGCTTTTCATTAGAAGAGACTTTAATGTGCTTGGAATAAACTTGAGGAGGTTTGAAGTTAATGGGGCAGATTTCATGAGTTTTTAATATTCTGTTCATGCTCATTTCATTCATTCCTGTTAGTTTCAACAGAATTGCTGTGCAGTGTCTTAAGGGCTCCACAGATTCACTGTTCAGTCCATGTGTCACAGTCCGGGCTGGCAGCAAACAACATCAGGACCAGAGGCAAGTGGATAGGGCAGAGGGTCCGAGGAGCTGGGGTGCAGGGGCCGGGAAGCATGCAGTACAAGTCCCAGTCCGAGGGTCGAGGCATGAAGTCGCAGTCCAAGAGGCAAGGTACGTACGTAGTCATGGTCCAAGGGTCAAGGCACGAGGTCACAACCAAAGAACAAGGAGGCACACAGCGAGGCAGGGAACGCGTTGCTGTGGCAAAGAGCCAAGGGAAAAAGCTGGCCTTATATCCTCTGCTGGCTCTTGCCACCAGGTGCAATGAGTTACTAAGCAGCCTCACCTGTGCAGCCGCACTCTGCCTCTTCAAAACAAGCCAAAGAGGGCCCCAGTCCTGCAAAGCTCTGCTGGTCCCAGCATGCACACCTGACACCATGTATCCTCAGATACTGGGAAATGAATAAGTAGTCTCCCTTTAGTCAGAGGAATGTGCTTCTGCTGCCTCCATCTTGGCTTGTCCTGCCTAGCATATGTTTCAGATCTTTCAAACTAGACATTGAGATGCCCCTCACACAGAACTCAGCCTTTTCTTGTAAATAAACATGATGCCCAATAATAGAGAGCCAGTGTGGTGTAGTAGTTAAGAGTGGTAGACTCGTAATCTGGTGAACCGGGTTCGCTTCCCCGCTCCTCCACATGCAGCTGCTGGGTGACCTTGGGCTAGTCACACTTCTTTGAAGTCTCTCAGCCCCACTCACCTCACAGAGTGTTTGTTGTGGGTGAGGAAGGGAAAGGAGAACGTTAGCTGCTTTGAGACTCCTTCGGGTCGTGATAAAGCAGGATATCAAATCCAAACTCTTCTTCTAATATCAAAGCCCAGATCATTCCTGGAGTTACGATTGAAGGCAGGCTCTTGCTTTTCCTACAAAAGTTACATAGACTCCTGGTTTTACATACATCAGTCTATGTAACTTTTGTAGGAAAAGCAAGAGCCTGCCTTCAATCATAAGACATACAAATGTGGCAGAACAACAACAACAACAACCATGAAAAATGCTTCTAGTATCAATCACAGCTCACTCTTGCGAGGACACAGGTGGCACTGTGGTCTAAACCACTGAGTCTCTTGGGCTTGCCGATTGGAAGGTCGGTGGTTCGAATCCCCATGATGGGGTGAGTTCCCATTGCTCTATTCCAGCTTCTGCCAACTTAGCAGTTTGAAACCACGCCAGTCAAAGTGAGATGAGTGCCACAACCCCATAGTTACCCTTGACTGGACTTAACCGTCGAAGGGGTCCTTTACCTTTACCTTACAGCTCCTTCTTACCAAACAAGTAAATGTTTTTCCCCCACCCAAAAGGTAAAACTGTCCAGTTCTGTAATTTGGATAAAACACCTCTTTATGATTTATCCATCCACAATATTTATATCCTGCCTTGCTGACTGACAGTAGGCCTTCAAGGCAGCTGGCAAAAAGTGAAAATTGATATATAATAATATTATTTTAAAAGGCAGTGGTGACTGATCAAATCTCTGGTGGGATGATGATGGACTGTGTCCTTAAGCCTTAGTTATTATTGCTGCTGTTGTGGCATGTGTGTTTTTCAAGTGATGCTCTCCACTGTTTCGATGGAGACCATATGGGCCAAAAGGGATGTGGGTGATGCTGTACTGTAAACTACTGAGCCTCTTGGGCTTGCCGATTGGAAGGTCGGTGGTTCGAATCCCTGTGATCGGGTGAGCTCCTGTTGCTCGGCCCCAGCTCCTGCCAACCTAGCAGTTCGAAAGCACGCCAGTGCAAGTAGATAAATAGGTACTACTGTGGTGGGAAGGTAAACGGTGTTTCCGTGCGCTCTGGTTTCCATCACAGTGTCCCGCTGTGCTAGAAGCAGTTTAGTCCTGCTGGCCACATGACCCAGAAAGCTGTCTGTGGACAAATGCCAGCTCCCTTAGCCTGAAGCGAGATGAGCACCCCAACCCCATAGCCGCCTTTGACTGGATTTAACCGTCCAGGGGTCCTTTACTTTTCCCTTGACCTATATGGGACAATAGCTTCTTCCCCATTTGTGCTACCTAGCAACCTAGGGTCCTTTCCCATGCCTTAGGTGTTTGAACTTCTGCAATTGGCTGAGCCTTTCATGGAAAGCAGAAGTTTCCACATCTGCTCCATGTTGTATGAAACAAGAGACGGAGCCTCAAGCTGGGAGCAAAATCCCATGGTGGCGGAGAACTCGCTTGTTCTTCACTTGCTGTTCCGTGCGTAAATGTGCTTAAACAGCACCCTGCCAATCCACAGGCATCTGCACCATCTGGAAGGTGTCAGTTGCCACAGTGACACCTTGGATATTTGCCTTCAGTTTGCGGAAAGGAATCACAGAAGCCAGCTGTGTTTTGATCAGCATCCAGCGACTTTTAGAACGAATTTCTGCAAACCACCTCCAAGTTCATTGAAGCCCCATGGGAAGTGCAGGAGTTATTTGTGCCTCTGGTTTTTTTAAATATGGATAAAGAGGAGGGAAGACTGTTTTGTGGCCATTGATTGAGACGTTCTTGCATGATGACCTTGTCCGTTATGGTAATAAGAAAATTCCCGTCGTTATTAAAGAGTGGCGTATGTGTAAATTGAGGGTTTGCATAACCCTGAAAGGATGCAGTGTGTTTCTCTGTAAGTTCTTTGTCAGCACCAGGCCATTCAGTATCAGGGCAGGATTTGTCCTTAACTAAACAAAGTCTCACAGTGCGGTGTTCTTCAGCCTTGAATGTCCAATTCCTATAATCCCTGGCCATTGGCTGATTTCAATGGAGTTGATGGGAGCTGTACTCTAACAACTTCTGGGGAAGAAATTTGAAGAACATCACCCTAGTGCAAGCCTTTACCTTTCTGCATAGAGATGAATGGCAACAATTCACCCATATGAGAGATAACAGGGGCCGCCTCTCTCCATATAAACCTCCCCAGACTCTATGTTCATCATCTGAGGCCATTCTTTGTATACCACTTCCATGTGAGGTCCAGAGGGTGGCAACACGGGCCTTTTCTGTAGTGGCTCCCTGTTTGTGGAATGCTCTCCCTAGGGATATTTGTCTGGCACCTTCATTATATATTTTTAGACACTAGGCAAAAATAAAATCAAAAATTCTTTCCAGTAGCACCTTAGAGACCAACTGAGTTTGTTCTTGGTATGAGCTTTCGTGTGCATGCACACTTCTTCAGATACACTTCTTCAAAATGTTCCTCTTCAACCAGGCCTTTGGCTGATTAACATCCAACAGCCTTTTAAATATGTCTGTGGGAAGCAGAGGGGGATATTGTTTCATAAGGTAAAGGTAAAGGGACCCCTGACCATTAGGTCCACTCATGTCCAACTCTGGGGTTGCGGTGCTCATCTCGCGTTAATGGCCAAGGGAGCTGGCGTACAGCTTCCGGGTCATGTGGCCAGCATGACAAAGCTGCTTCTGGCGAACCAGAGCAGCACATGGAAACGCTGTTTACCTTCCCGCCAGAGCGGTACCTATTTATCTACTTGCACTTTGACGTGCTTTCGAACTGCTAGGTGGCAGGAGCTGGGACCGAGCAACGGGAGCTCACCCTGTCGCAGGGATTCGAACCGCCGACCTTCTGATCAGCAAGCCGTAGGCTCTGTGGTTTAACCCACAGCGCCACCCGTGTCCCTATTGTTTTATAGTCCTGGTTTAATTATTTAATTATTTGCTTATGTTTTGTCTTTTATTTTATTCTTGAAACTGACCTGGGGTCCTTTGATGAAGGGTGGTGTCTAAATATACCCCAGCCAGATGGGCAGGGTATAAATTATTATTATTATTATTATTATTATTATTATTATTATTATTATATCTGATGTAAAACGCCAGCCGGGATCAGCACCATGTGAGGCTGCAAATAATGGGAAGGTATGTGCACACATTGACAGAGAAGATTGTTTGTGGGAAAATTGTGAATCAATTCAAAAGCAAAAGTTTATGAGGCAGTGAAGTTTCAGCAGGAAGAAAACAATAAGAAAACCCATGGGTAAAGATACAAAACACAGAAAATACAAAATTCGTGGCCGCTTGGGCATATGATGTATACGATGGTTGCTTTTGTGAGGCTGTCGTGGCGATCCATGTCCATCAAGATACTTCACGACATGCTACCAACCACTTACTGTTCCTTATGCATGATGAAGGATGTGATGCTGCACAGCCATCATTGAATCTCTAGGGATCCTGTGTTGCACTGACACACAAACTCATATCCAAAGTAAAATACTTGGGGTCGGGTTTAAAGCAGAGCCAACAGAAGTCATAGACATGCATGCATAATTACTGACCAGAGAAGAGTGGCAGACCAAGTTGATGGAATATGCAGAAATGGCAAGACTGACAGGAAGGATCCGAAACCAGGAAGACCAAGTATTTTTTTTAAAAAAGACTGGAATAACTTTCTAACATATTTGAGAGATCACTGTAAACAGCTGAAATCATTGGCAGGAATACGACGACATTTGTAATGTAACATGGATTTTGGATACTATGATTATATAACAGATGATTACAGTAAAAGATGCAGGAATAAAATTTAGAATTGGAACCCATGGAGGGAAGGAAGGAAGCCTCAAGGTTCAAAAGAACCCTTTAAAAAAAAAGTGTGGAAATGTTATGTTTATGGTTTATAACTGTTATGTAAAAGTAATAAAAATCAATAATAAAAAGACATGCGTGCATAATGCTTTTGGGGAGAAGTGAGTTTGATTACCATGTGATCACTTGTGTTGTTTTTATTTTTTATATGTAATTTATTGCATTGTCTGTCCTCATTGTTAAATCACCTTGAAACTTTGGTATAACACGATGAATAAGTCACATAAATAATAAGATAAGGCAGGCCTTGCCATATCAATTTCCTCACATACTGTTTGCACTCTTTCATCCTGTATTTGCCATCCACAATGTAAACCTGTTTAAAACCTCCTTAGGAAAGCAGTGATCTCATTCTAAATGTATCATTAATGTGGAGTTTACAATAAAAAATGAGTTCCCCTCATTAGTAATTCATAAAAGTGAATTGATCCATTTTAATAGGCACAACTCTTTTCAAATGCCAGTCCTGATTAAAACAGCAAGCTACCTAAATTTGTCAATGCAGAATAATGACAGCTCCTGTTCTTCGGCATACTCCTGTTTCAACAAAGAAACCTGAAGCAGTTTATGCTCTGGAAAACTATCCAAAGGAAGTTTCCTCTCACTTGACAGTTCTTTTGTCACTGTGCTGAAATAAAATAAATATAGCCTACTGAAGAAAACAGGATTGCTGATGTAGCTTGTCATTTTGAGAAGCGTTGCCTAAATTTTTTAAAGTGGAAAGACATGAAGCTTTATAAAATCTCACACTAACTAGAAGCGAAACGATACGCTCAGGTATCACAGTTCATTCTGTCATTTATGTTGGTGCTATTATTACAGTGTGTCTCTAACAAGGAGGACATTTCTGCCCCAAATTAAATTCATCTAGGTAATGCTGCACAAAAAGCACAAAGAAGCATATCATAATTCTAGGGTACTCTTTCAAATTCATCACTGGTTTTCCATGTACACAGGTAGTTTCAAATGGGCTAGACAGCCCATTTGTTCTGTGTGGAAGATATAGATTTCTGAAAATCAATTCACACCATTGCATTTCCACAAGTTACTGTACGGGAGTGTTCTTGTGTGTGAATGCCGCTCAAATGGGAGCTCAAGTGAGATTTCAGCTTTTCTTTTGTGAACTGGAAAAATCAAGCATAATTTTCTAGAGTGGCTATGGTGGTGGTGGTGGTGGTGCACCGATGAAAAGTTGCAATCGGAGGTGAGGTGAGTTTATAGGTCTAAGGTTACACTGTGCATATTTTTGGATCATTCACAAGAGCCACTTTATTAAGCAAGTGTCAGGAATGAGCCAGCTCCAAGCGAAGGTTTGCAGTCAACTGCAAAAAGCAGCCAGGAACAGGGAGGCTGCCTTGATGTTAGTCAGACAGGGGAGAACCAGCAGCTGCAAACTTTGGCTCTTCCTGACCTTGACTGGCCGACTGAGGAGGCAGTGGCTCTCCAGACGCTCAAATAGGCACGAACAGACACAGAGAGAGTTTATCGGAAATGGAAGGGGCTGGAGATGATCCAATCAGTCCTAGGAGTCGGCGAATGGGAATGCTTCTAGACAGGAAGCAAAACAAAAGACGTAAGATGCAGAAGTTCAATATATTCTGTAGACACAGGAAGCAGTCTTCAGAAGGGTCATATTGAGTGATAATGCTGGTGGCTGCGTTAGAGCTGTCCAGAGCTATCTGTTTGTTTTTGCAATAAATCCTCCTTTTTAATTAGCTATGCTTACTGTGTTATCAAGCTGGACTCCTGACAGCAAGTGAGCCAGAGGTTGTCCATGAGATCACAAAACTCCCAGCATCATCATAAAAACTGTTGTTACAGGGAGTTGTATGTGACACTGTTGTTCAGTGTCAGATCACTGTCCTCCCCCCTAACTCCCACCTTCCCCTAGCCCCACCCAAGTTCATCCTCAAAATCTGTTCAAAAGCATTGGGGGAACCTCCTGAGCTGTAGCAAATGCAAGGTTTCAAATGATCCACAGAGACTAGATTAGAAGGAACGAGCTTTGCTTAACAGTGTGCTGCTGCAAAGCTATACAAAACCAAAACAACTCAGGTACTTCTTAGCTTCCTTTCCCCGCTGGTCACACCCAAAAGTGATTCCACCCCTCCCATACAGCCATTTCTAATTTAATTTAGTTACTACTCAAGCAGATTTTGGGAACACATAAGTATAGGGCAAGAAGGGGAAGTCCCGTGGTATGAAGGGAACCAAGCTCATGCAGCATTTTGGTACCCATCCAATGTCTTTTAAAGAAGTTCTTGAAAATTTCAGCACAGTTCTATGTTTAACTTTGCATGCTTCAATTGTAATTTGATCTATAAGTGCAAGAACAGAGTTATTGGTTCCGTTTAATTTAGAAATCATTGCAAGGACTGCTAGATGATCTTGAAAAGGTGTTGTTTTAGTCTTTCATGAATTCTTCAAAAAAGCAACGTTTTGCTACACTGTATAGCATCTTTTAAAAAGCAAGCTTCTGGATGTAAGCCTTTGCAGTTTCTATTACATTTTCCTAAAATGTATCATTAGTTCCATTTCTGGATTGCTTGTCATGGTTCACAGACTGCCATCATGGGAAATCATCACACTTCATCAACACTTAAGTTACTGACCTGCCGCAAGTGGTTATCCAAAGCATTTTCTTAGTTGAATTAGCGGTGATAGCAGTGTCTCAGGGTGGATCAAAATGCAGGAATAGCGCTATAATTAACTCAGAAATTAGATCATGTTAACGAAAGAAAAAAAATCTCTATAGAAAATTGTGTTTTAAAATGTCCTGCTCTCTGCTGCCATCTGGTGTTGCATGTTTATAGTGCATTCAAATCACTGTTTCTTTACTAATGTAGCTGAGTCCTCTTTGTGTGTAGTAGGAGAACCACCAGTGAGGGGAAGGCAGAAGCCCCTGCAGAATAGCTAACAACAATGAGTGGACGAGAGCCAATTACCTTATCAGCCCAAGATGGGCATGCTAGCTTCCTTACAGGAGCAGTGCATGCACTGTGAATCTTTGACTCTTGTCTCTGACCTGGTTCTTGTCTGTGGCTGCTACTTGGTGCTATCTCATCATGGCAGGAACCACCTCACTTCTTGGTTGCCAAACAAGAGCTCTCAATTCCTACTTTCTCTTCTCCAATGCACAACACACGTAAGATGACCTAGCTGCAAAATAGATCTTTCCACATATTTAGTTGCATTTCATGCATTTATTTTTGCTTATATTGTCTTGGTTGCTTACATTTTAATCATCTATTGTAATTGATGGGGGGCGATTTCCTTCTATTGTCATTTGCTGATATTTTGTTTTTTCTCTGGTAAATATGATATGTGAACAGATTCTTGAATTGCCTTAATTGTTTATTTTTAGATCCATTTTGAATTGTTCTAGGATGGCTGGTTTTCATTTACTTTGCAATTCATGCAGGCCGTAAATTGCCTTGAGTGCAGGAAGGTGGAAAGATGGCATACAAATTAAAAATGATGTGAAATATATTTCAACACTGTGTGCTAATTAAAAGATACAGCCAAACCCCCACTCCACCCCACACACTTTTTCAAGCATCGAGCAGCACTTCAGACAAGTTTGCATCCCCAGAGAATGCAGTTAATCACCAAGATTGTATATTTTTTTACAGCGACTGTCAGAGCAGAGATATTAAAGTCTTAAAGCAAAATATTTCGGCTTCTGACTCCTTCAGATGCTCTGCTGTGAACCAAAAGGTACTTGTAGCCAACGTGTCAGTTATAGTATATGGAAGATGGAATACTCAAAAACATTGCACTTGAAGTACCAAGTGATGCCTGGTGTTGTCAAGGCCATGTGGGGTTAAGGTGTCACATCTATAAAGAGATTAGCTGTTATCCCTTCTACAATAATTCATAATACAGAGATGCTGAGATTATCTGAACTGAAATGCTTTGAAACTAGTTCCATTTCCCCCCCCCATCAAGATTGCAGTTTTCTGGTTCCTCAGACATGTTCTTAGGCAAGTTGTTGGTTTACTAAATATGGTATCCTGTGGCAATTTACACTCACTGATGTGAATTACATTGCCAGACCTGCGGGTGTGGTTTCGTTCGATACAGTAAGTTCTACCAGCCGTAGTGCTGTTTTTAATCTATAGAGTTTTGAAGGTAACCCTCTCCCTGAGATAAACAAAGGTGACACAGGGGACTCAGCTACACAGCTGAAAATAAAACGTTTTAAATGTGTTGTAAAGGGTGATACACAAATGTGACACTAGATGGCGATAGTGAGCTGTGCAAAATTCAATGTGTTTTTCAAAACCTTTATAAAAGCATTTTCACAGCGTTTTTAATATGTGTGTAGAGTCCACCAGGCTTTGGTTTCAGAAAGATGTGATCCAGGATTGCTTACCTGTGGTTTAAGCGCAGCCCTCACTAATAATCTGCATAGATTTGGAGACCTGGCAGTATGCTATCATAAAACACTTCAGCATCGCAGCTCTCCAGTAAAGCCACTTGCTGGCAAAGGTTCTAAGCTCTCCGTGATTCCAGCTACTTCCATCATTAATTTTGGAGGCATTTAATCAGAAGCTTGACAAATAGAGTTGCCTGTTCTTGCGATCACATGTTCTGAGCCTGGTGTGGAACTAACAGTTTTGGCTGGCTTTGGAGGTGAATGAGGGAAGGTCTAGGAATGGAGCCAAACCTAATTCCTGTCTATTTACCAAAGGTGTGCAGCTTTAAAAACATCTTGCAGCTAGCTCAAAATGAAAAACCAGAAACCTGGGACTCCAGTTTTCAGAACAGCACCCAATTGATGCCCTCAGTGCCGTTATTGGGTACCATTGAATAGCAACCATGCTTACAGGAAAGAGCAATGCTCTTTGCCCTGGACAAGCTATAGGGCAAGAAAAGAACGGAAATTACTCAGCGCCATCAAGATGACAATATCAGATTTGAAAGGAAACTGGTGATGTCTAGTTGACAGCTCCCAGATCTGTCAAACCTCAAATGCCCTATAATGGAATTTTAATGAACAGCGCAGCGAAGCAGAAAATTATTGACAGAAACGGCTTGCTGACAAAAGTCGTCAAGAGAGACATAATGAGCCACGCATATGCAGAGTCTAAATAGCATATTTTAACCAGTTGATGAGTGCTTCACCTTTATAAAGGTGATGAAGGGAACCAAGCCTGTAGGGAAATGTAAGGTTGTTTCCAGTCTATTTGGCATATGCTTGGACGCATTAAGAAAGGGGGGGGGGAGAGATACAAGATTATATGAAATGAAAAAGACAAAAGGCCTGCAAAAACGTAAGAGGCACATTACACAGCTATGTCTGGTACCGTAACTGTTGAATGTGCTAGCAGTATGCATTACGGTGACAGAAGTGGCATGTCTTTGTGATAGCAGCTGCACATAACGTTTGCTGCAGAAAAATTCTTTGCAGAGTTGTACAATTAGAAACACCCCTTTGGCGTGTGGTGGGGAGTGGGGGAGAAATTCAGTTCACCTTTCGATGTGAACCACCCCAATTTGCAGTTCCTGAAACATTTCTTTTGCCAGCATTTTTGTGTAATGTAATTCGTGCTTGCATGCATATATTCATGAAAATAGCATGCAAAAAAATATGTATTGCATTACACAAAAACGCTGGCCAAAAATGGCCAGAAACGCACACTACAATGCGAATGATTTTTCACAAGGGATTTCTTTTCAAATTGATGCAGAAATGTGGTGACTGGAAATATAAGAAATGGAAGTTGACATATTCACCCATCTCTAATGTGGCATTACAAAAAGGGAGAGACACAGAAACGAGAAATAAAGCAAAGAGGAGAAACTAGTTCTCAAAAGTGACAACTATTAAGGTTTGTTATGGCTCATATCATTTCAGAACTGAGGTTCCTTCTTCAAGAGTAATCCTAGACTTACAAATTCTACAGAATACCTGAAGCAGCTTGCACAAATGCTGCTACTTATCTGGCACAATGAAGTTGAAGCTTGCTCCTGAAGTAGGAACCTCAGTTCCAAAACACTGAGCAATTCAGAAAACCATAATAGTTGCACCTTGGACAACTAGTTTCTCCGCTTTTTGCATTATTTCAGTGTGTGGCATCATCAGCTATGTGCAGTCAATGCCTGGAGTGGGAGCAAATATAAGGATTGTTTTGTAGGGAGTGGAAAGGTAAGGAGGGGCAAAAGGGGAGGGGAAGAAATGGAATGGCCAGGACAGACTCAACTATGCACAGCTAAAAGGAACCAGGACAGCTACAGCCTAGAAAGAAGCTCCAACAATAACAAATTGGGAAATTAAAATTTTGAGAAATGATGGGCAGAGGAATACCGGAACCCCTCTGCTGGGCTGGCCAGGATAGATTGGGCCAAGATGTCTCTCAAGCTAGCTCTGAAGACTGATCTGGGTTTCCACTGGTGCAGAATTTCTTCCCACTCAACGGACAGGCAGGTGAGCCATTAGCTGGATCTCCAGCAGCTAGCAAAACACCCTCCCAAATGGGGTGTTTTGGAGGTGGGAAGGTAAGCACATCACAACAATGAATGCTTTAAATATCCCAAAACAAGGTACTGGAGAATTGACCAATTTTGTTCAAAATTTCAGTGGCTGATGTAATAGTTTGATCATCCAGTTTATAGCTTTCCACCATGTATGGGCAATCTATCTGGAAGATAAATTGTATTTCGAGGAGTTAGTGATCTGACTCGGTTGCCCTCTTCCTGTCACAGTTCCTTCCCCCTCTCCTTGTCTCTTAAGTTCTTTGATGGCATGAGAACAGCATATAGTGTCCTAATCAGTTAGGAGGGGAGTCAGCCTTGCAGAGAAAGTCGAGCGTAGTTTCCTCTTGTGCGCGTGGGTTACCAGCGCTGCTCAGCTGTTCCTACCCCATTTCTTGTCCAAGCGGGCGCTCTCCTCTAGGTGCAAATCGTCTGGTGGTGGCCGCTCTTCCTTAGTGAGGCCAGCCCGTTCCTCCTTTCCGGCTCTGCCCCCCTGTGCTCAGATACAAAGGACGTTGGGTCAGCCTCTTTGTTAGGACTTCATGTCTGTATTTTTTCCCCATTCACTGTTCTGATTATCTGAGATCAGCTGACATGACTGAGGTGATGAGTGCTCCATCTATGGATGAGATTGGCTTAAGCCCCCGCAAGGATAGCCTAGCATACCAGATTTTCCCTGACCCTTCAGACTACAATCGTTATTGCAAGCTGAAGGACCGTCTCCCTTCCATTGTAGTTGAGCCAACAGAAGGAGATGTGGAGAGCGGGGAGCTAAGATGGCCGCCTGAGGAGTTCCTGGTCCAGGAACAAGAGGAAGAAAACTGTGACGAAGCAAAGAAAGAGAGCAAGGAGCAATAGAGTCTTCTTTACGACTTAAGATGCCACGTCATCTTGAGGGGGGAAGAGAACCACAACTGTTTTGAAAAGTCTTTTTTTCTACAAAAGACATTCAGATTTTGCACCTGCAAAAAGATCTTAGTTTTTTCATATTCTCTATTGAGAACTGAAGCGCTTGACATGACAATGAATCAGTTAGAAGGAAGAGATAGTGATGAGTACCTTCTTTGATGATGGACATTGTTTGGAGAAAGTGAGGCATTGGGAGTGATCTGCACATAGCCAGGCCACACAAGCTAGTTATCTAGCTATGTATAAATTGGATGGTTTGGGGCAGAGTTCTGGATAAGATCGTACTTGGACTGATCTGGCCACAGGGCCGTGCAATCTGAGGCTACCTGGGGGAGTCACTTCACCGCTTCTTGAGGGCTTCCAAGTGGCAGATTGAAGTGCATGCTTGGTATGTATATGTTGTTGTTCAGTCGTGTCCAACGCTTCATGACCCAATGGACCAGAGCACACCAGGCACCCCTATCCTCCACTGCCTCCCACAGTTTGGCCAAACTCATGCCAGTCACTTCGAGAACACTGTCCAACCATCTCATCCTCTGTCATCCCCTTCTCCTTGTGCCCTCCATCTTTCCCAACATCAGGGTCTTTTCCAGGGAGTCTTCTCTTCTCATGAGGTGGCCAAAGTACTGGAGCCTCAACTTCAGGATCTGTCCTTCCAGTGAGCACTCAGGGCTGATTTCTTTAAGGATGGATAAGTTTGATCTTTTTGCAGTCCATGGGATGTATATATTGCTTGCTATTTAGAATAAAATATTTAATCATCTCATTCACTTGTGCTTTGTATTGCTTCTGAATCTCATTTTTAAAGAACCACCTTGCATTTGGCAAGACACACCATAACTTGTTTAAGTTGTAAAGATAAAGGTAAAGGGACACCTGACCATTAGGTCCAGTCGTGTCCGACTCTGGGGTTGCGGCGCTCATCTCACGTTACTGGCCGAGGGAGCTGGCGTACAGCTTCCGGGTCATGTGGCCAGCATGACTAAGCCGCTTCTGGCGAACCAGAGCAGCGCACGGAAACGCCGTTTACCTTCCCGCTGGAGCGGTACCTATTTATCTACTTGCACTTTGACGTGCTTTCGAACTGCTAGGTTGGCAGGAGCTGGGACCGAGCAACGGGACCTCACACCGTCGTAGGGATTCGAACCACCGACCTTCTGATCAGCAAGCCCAAGAGGCCCAGTGGTTTAACCCAAAGCTTGATGTCTCACACACATTCTGGCTAGGTTCCCCCTGCTGAATAAGCATGCTGGCAGGCACAGAGAAAGCAGAATTCCACAGACGGACTTTTGTTTATCACTTAGCATGGAAGCAAAAAGGCTGTAGAAATACTCTACATCCCAGGCTAGACCTCTATGAATAAAGATTCCAGTTATCGGCGAAACACAGCACAATATATATAGACGAGCCTCAAGTTTGCTAGCCTTAAAAAAAAAAAAAAACTTGGCAGCAAAGCCTTTTTTCCCCCCTTTTACTTCATCAGAAGTTAATGGGGTCTTGGAATGCCCCATGACATTTGAAGAAAATGAGCAAAGTACAGAAACGTAAGCGAAGTAGTCCAAAAGGGATCAGAGGATACGAGGCAATCATTCCCATCCCAGAATGACTTTATGGACTGTACCATCATTTCACCTTGAAGATCTGCGTTTTATAGGTAATAAACAAGGAGAGACAAGCCCCTCAAATGATGAGTTATTCATACAATATAAAATGTCCAAGCCACTGATCAGTTTCTGGGAAACTCAAGGGTCCCTATAACAAAATTTGACAAACACTGAACTAGGCTGTGAAAAGGGGAGTTTGGATCCTCTCCATCAAAAATATTGTAGGCTACCTAGTGACTGCCTAAAAACATTTGCCTTGACAGTGTTTCTTCCCTTCCCTTCACAGTGTTTAAAATGCTACCAACCTGATGTAGAAGTAAAATACAAGCCAGACCACATCTTTGGCCCGTTGCATTTTTTCGTTTTAGTTGTTACTGGTTTTTTGCCTCTGGCTTGACAGGAATAGTATGATCTTCTTGATTAATTTTTTTACCTGCTAGTTTTAGGGCACTCTTTAAAGTACTGGAGTTTACAGTTTATGAGTCTAGCTTTGCTCTTGCAAATCATCCAGACACTTTCGCTATTATGAAAGGCAACCTTTACCTTTTGGAGTTATACTGCAGAAAACCAAAGTCATAGAAGAAAATATGTGATGAAACAATTTCCCCCCCCCTAGAAATACTTTTCAAACTGAGAGATGGGACTTATTCTGAAGAAGCACAGGCTGCCTTCACCTGCCTGGTTTTCTATAGTTAGAGTTGTTCAGTGGAATCCCTGATCTGGACCTTGTGCAAAAATGAATGAGCTTTCCACCCTAATAATGAGTTTTTAAACTTTACAATAGTACCTTGGTTCTCAAACGCCTTGGTACTCAAACAACTTGGAACCCAAACACTGCAAACCCGGAAGTAAGTGTTCTGGTTTGCGACCACTTTTCGGAGGCCGAACGTGCTCCGTTTTGAGTGCTACGCTTCCGATTTGAGTGCCACACTTCCATTTTGAGTGTTACGCTGAGGTCTGTCTGTTTTTGCTATTTATTTTGCGTTTTTGTTTTTGCGGCTTTTTTGTTTTGTTTTTGTGACTGTGTGGAACCCAGTTCAGCTACTGATTGATTGATTGATTGTGTGACTGCAGTACATTGTTTATTGCTTTCATTTTATGGATCAATGGTCTCGTTAGATAGTAAAATTCATGTTAAATTGCTGTTTTAGGGGTTGTTTTTAAAAGTCTGGAACGGATTAATCCATTTTGCATTGCTTTCTATGGGAAAATGCGCCTTGGTTTTGGAACGCTTTGGTTTTGGAATGGAGTTCCAGAATGGATTATGTTTGAGAACCAAGGTGCCACTGTACTGCAATACAATCTTAAAACTAGTTGCATGTTGTTATGAAATATTAGATATTAAAACTAATATTAGATATTGTTGATTGTGGGAAATTAACTGACGCGATGAACAGGATGATGTGAAGGGAAGGCCGCCACGAGGCATTCTCGGGGGCTCCTTTTATTGAAAACTCACAGCTAGGTTAAACATTAACATACAGAGAGAACTCCAAAGACCAAATAAGGAAAGGTGTGCCTTCTAATACCAAATATGGAAGTTGCTCCTTTGGCTACGCCCATATGACATCTTCATTGTGTACGTGTTCTTCTCTCACTTACTCACCCCCTCCTGCTGAACACCTCATGATCCCCCAGTACTTTTCCACCTATTCCTTTGTTCTCCTGCTCTGCCTAAACATGTGTTTCCCAACTTGGTGCCCACAGAGCCAAATGGTATGCCAAATGAGGCTCTGTAGGTTGATTAATTAGTGTGGTATGCCAACACTTATATATTAATTATTCTATCTTGATAAAAGGGCGTGACATGCCAGCGCCTGGCTAAACTATAATTCCCACAGTTGCATATAAATGTTACTGAGGGCAAAATACAAAGTAACACACTACATTCAACTAGCAGGCTATGCAGTTCAGTCCTTTAAGTTCTTTGACACCATCTAGAAACTTCTCTCATTGATCCCAGAGGTGGAACCTCTTGCTTAATGCAAGCTTCTCTGCTTTTCAAATGCAAACCTTTACACAAGTTTTAACTTCAATGGAAACAAACATTTTGTGCACATTAAACTTTTGACCAAATACTTGGTACACATAGGCAGAGCAGCATTATGCAAGAAGATGTAGCTGTGAAGAGGCATTATGGGGAGGTAATCTTTTAATTCGCATTTAATCAGTTGAAGGAATCAGTTCTCCAGCTGGATAACAGATCTGCAAAGACTGGATTGATATATGTAAATATGGGTTCACTCAAAGTATTATTTTTAAAAAGTCAAGTTATGTTTCCCAACATTTCCAGTTTCAGCAGTAAATTGCTCATAAGATATGTATTGGCAACTCTGCATAAATAAGAAGTAACAAAAAAAAAAAAAAGCAGAGAGCTTCAATGATACTGGCTCTGGCACAAATCTGTTTGCAGTGGCTAATAATGAAGCTTCATCTTAAATATCAACACTGGATCATTAAATAGCTGCTGGTTTTTTAAATACTTGGCAGAAACTGAACAGGAAACCAGGAAAAAATGCCTTGGAACTGGCAATATTATCAATCAAAATTAGGGGGAAAGCAATGTGCCATGACTAATTAAGGAATGAGAACATCATTTCACAGAATATTTCACAAAAATAAAGCATGACCCAAAGGGATTCAGGGCAGTGGTTTTCAAACTGTGTTCCAAGAAAGTCTGGTGCTCTTTGGGGGCTCTGCAATGCATGCTCGCAACTATAGGCAGAGCCACCAAAAGTTGGGTACAGGGGGTAGAAATGTGTCTCACAGCCAACAGAAGCCCTAGACCAGGCAACCCCAAACTCGGTCCTCCAGATGTTTTGAGACTACAACTCCCATCATCCCTAGCTAACAGGACCAGTGGTCAGGGATGATGGGAACTGTAGTCCCAAAACATCTGGAGGGCCGAGTTTGAGGATGCCTACCCCAGACTGTCAACTTTCATTTTTAAAAAAGTTAGTAGCTATGAAGGGCCCAGTGACATAAATTGACATGGTGAAGTTAGGTCCATTAATTTCAATGGGTTTCCTCTGGGTAAAACGTAGTTGACTAGCAGCCCAAGTTTAAAAAGTGGTCATTCTGCTTGAGAGTTTACGCAGAAAGAGCAGTGAATGATAGCTGAAGACCAAGCTGCACTAGTATAACCCTCCTCTTAGGACGGATGATATTGCTCAAAACACATGAAGGATCTTTATTGCGTAAGAAAAGGTCTGTTGGCAGTCATGGTCTGTCTGGAATGCTGATTCTTTCAAGTGTCCAAATGATTCCTTGTCAAGTCACTCTGCATCAAGGCAGCTTCAGAAGTCTAAGGTACAATGGATTGTGTTTCAGAAGACTGGCAATGCAATCTCACAGACAGACTGAAACGAAATCCCTTGACCCAGCAACCTTCTACAGCTTCTCTTTCCTCCATCCAATTTTATTTATTTTTTAATAGAGATGTTTCCGCTCTACTGTATGGACAAGTTTATATCCTGGTTTTATAGGTGAATTCTGCTCTGATCTCCACCAGCATAAACCTGCAATAACTATATTGATATGATTTATACAGCTACAATTGCATTTCAGGGATTCTTCAAGTTCATTTGGAGTTATAAAAGGAATCATTATGATGGCACAAACTACAGCAAGCCTCAAACCCGCCCTGGCATGTCATATTCCTTCAGATGTTGGGTGCCTGACCATACTCACCTTACATGATTGGCTTGGGCAACACCTTTTTAGATGTCCATATAGACCTCATATAAGGCATCCAAGAGTTTCAAATGCATCCAAGAGTTGTCGCATTTTTGGTAAGATGCTGTTCAGCTGTGCACAGCATTAGACAACCTCCATCATTTCTACTTTGCAAGTAATTCAGACCCACCGGGTTGTTTTTGTGGGCCAATGTTGGACAGCCAGAGTCCAGCTGGTTTTGCTAAGTTCCTCTGCACACTGGAAATGGTTTTTGCAGTGAGATTGTGCTCTTCCAGACACCCCTACAACTCTTTCCACGAGAACAGGAAGAACAGCAGCGTGGCAGTGGGAGACAGCTGCTTCAGGAAGCAGACGGTGAAGGCCATGGCAACAGCCCCCTGCTTGTTCCTCCTCATCTGATACCGCAGCAGCAGCTATTTTTGCACCTTGTTGGCCAGGACTGTGTGGGTGATTTGCTTGGTTGGCTCCTCCCGACACATCACATTGCACAAGGCCCCTGATGGAAGGAGCAGTCAGAGAGGCAGCCAGCTTAGGCCATATGCTTCAGCGCGCATTTTCTGAGCACATGTGCTGCTCTGTTCATGTGACAATCTCTGGTGCTCTTACAAGGTACTAAAGAAAAGGACCGTGTCTCCTACCATGTGCCCCCTAAGCTAGCCTGCTGCCCTTATGCGTGGTGAAAGATCCCATGTCATCTCCAGAGTTGAACTAAGCATTATAATGCCAGCCTTGTCGGCATCTGTTTGTAGAATAGGAGTAGGGTGGTTGGGTGCCATCTTGTCCTTTGGCTCAAGCAGCTAAATGTGTTAGGCTGGCCATGCTGACTGAAGCAGAGCTCAAATGGCACGCGCACACACAATTAGGGCCAACGCATGTACAGAAAACTGAAAATTCTATGCATGCGCAGGACATCCAAGGTTTTGCATCATCAGTGTGAATCTGTAGGTTGCAACCTGTACAACATAACCACCGCCGCCACATTTTAAAAACAACAACAGCAACAACAATCCAGTGGATTATATTGCTGTGACTTGATGATCAACTGGATAGTTAATGGACTCTGTCATTGTCAGGACCTTAAATGAAAGCAATAGCAAGCCAGATCTCAGGATGAAAAGACTTCTAGTTCCTGGTTCATTGCTGTGGTACCAAGATGTTTTATACCCTGTAGCCTGCTGTGTAATTCACTGTGCGATTCCTAGCATAATTTAATGAAAGCTATAATTATTGCCTTGCTGTGTTGAGGACCGACAGTTTAGCAGGATAAATATATTGTGTTTGTATACGGAGTTAACAAATCTTATGCTTTATGATCAGCTGAGGCATGTTATGTAACTTACTCCAAGGTTTGGTGGCATTCCAAGATGAACTTTCGCCATTTATTTGGAAACAGTCTCGGAATAAATTGCCACCACGTCTATGAAATGTACATAGGGGTTCTGTCAGGGAATAAACCATCCAAATTAAACTTCAGAAGGAACACTAGCTAGTCATTTTACGTACATCTGTATTTCAGGTTTGCTTGTTTTTAATAAATAAATAAAGTTGAAGAAAGTGATGGCGGGTTGTAGAAGTGGTCATGCTGAGAGCCAGGACAAGCAGAGAAAAACAGGGAGATTTGTCTTTAAGGGTAAGCTAGAGAGCCCACTTATATGTCCTTCTGATCTTCAGTTCATGGAATTATCCTTCCTACCCCAGATATTCATTCTAGGCCAGAGAGTAAGATGGAAACAAGTTGATGACTATCACGGCAATAGCTTTCTACTTCCACCATCAACATATTGGAATATTTCTTCCTGCTGGTGAACATGAAATCTTGCTGCAATCTCACACCCTACCACCACCACCACCCCATGATTATGAAATGGTAAGTGAAACCAGGTTCTTCAGGTCAGCTTTCTTTCTGAAGCTGTGGAGCAGGTGGATTGAATGGAAGGTAGCTCCACTTCAAGCCAACCTCTGTTATTTGGGATAGTGAGGATGTAAAAAGGTAAAGGACCCCTGGACGGTTAAGTCCAGTCAAAGGCGACTATGGGGTTGCAGTTGCGGAATATGAGTTATTCCACCTGGCCTTTAATCTAGCCTGATCCCCTATTCCTTTTCCCCTTCCCTTTTTTCTGAAGAAACCCTTCTGGGTCCCCACATTAAAATTCCTCCCTGGTCTCCCTACTTGCCTAGCATGACTAACCTGGCCAGTTAGCCCTGGTGATCCCATGGATGTTTGTTTTTATGCTGTTTTTTAAGTTGTTTTAAAGTTGTTTTAATCATTGTCTTATATTTGTTGTTAGCCGCTTATATTGTCTTATATTTGTTGTCATCCTTAAGTGATGAGCTGCTTCAAGAGCAATGGTTGGCTTCTTTTGGAAGATCGCTCAAACTAATGGCATGCTTGTAACGCATCTATTTATTTATTTTTAACACACATAGACAAACTTGAACATAGATGGAGGCAAACAGCATAGGCCAACTTTAGGCGGCAAGGTATATCCATTATCCTTTCATTCTTCAACTCAGCCCCTACTACTTCAGTCTGTCTGCTTCAGTCTGAGTCCCCCTGGAAGAGCGGACACCTCCTGAAGATTCTGGTGGGTTTCACATTCAGGGCCGTCTTTACCCAGGGGTGTGGGGCACCCAGGCGCCGAGCCCAGTTTTTGGATCGGGAAGGGCGGGGTAGAAATAAAATTATTATCATCATCATCATCATCATCATCATCTCGCTTTCAGGCCGAGGGAGCCGGTGTTTGTCCACAGACAGCTTTCCGACTCATATGGCCAGCATGACTAAACCGCTTCTGGCTCAACGGGACATCGTGACGGAAACCAGAGCACATGAAAACACCTTTTACCTTCCCGTCGCAGCAGTACCTATTTATCTACTGGCACTGGCATGCTTTCGAACAGCTAGGTTGGCAGGAGCTGGGACAGAGCAACGGGAGCTCACCCTGTTGCGGGGATTTGAACTGCTGACCTTCTGATCAGCAAGCCCAAGAGGCTCAGTGGTTTAGACCACAGCGCCACCCACAACCAATGAAGCAAATCTTACCAGTAACAGCTAAGTCAACCGAATGTGCAAAACAACAATGGAAGGCAAGCAGATGGGGTCATCTGACAACCTGAGGGCATGAATCAGCTATTTTACCATTTCAAGCTGCAACTTAAACAGAGTACACACCACACATTTGAAGCATATGTCACTACTGCCTCAAGAATCCTGAAAACAGTAGTTTAGCCTTCACACACACGCACACCCAATCCATGGACGCTTTCTCTCACCCACCCTGACTGAACTGCTTGCTTTTTTCTCCTACCCCCTCCCCAAATCCATGGACTCTTTTCGTGTGTGTCTGTGTGTGTGTAAGATTTTTACTATTTTTTCTCTTTTACAATTTAGAATATTCATTTATACAACCTTAAAATATCGATGAATTCTTCTCTTTCCATGATTCCTTTTACATAGCATAGGTTCCTACATATTTTATATAAACTAAACCATTCGGTATTCCATTAATACTTCCGTCAGAACTTATTTATACGGCTGAATTTATCTTAATGCTGCCAATGTTTTCAAGTGTACACAATTTCCCCCCATATATTCAATAAACATTTTTCCAATCTTCTTTAAACGAATGTTCTTCTTTTCCTCTTATTCTATACGTTAGATCCGCAAGCTGCGCATATTCCATCAGCTTAAGTTGCCATTCTTCTTTGGTTGGGACCTCACTCATTTTCCATTTTGGAAAATTAACAAAACATGGGCTGCAGTAGTGGCATACATAAATAACCTTTTTTGACCCCTGTATATTTCCATCTGAATTATCCCCAACGAAAAGGACTCTGGGGGTTTGGGGAGGGAAAGGTGCTTTTAAACTTTTTTTTCATTTCATTATACATTATTTCCCAATACTCTTTTACCCTTTTACAGATCCACCACATTTGAAAGAACGTACTCTCGACCTCATTGCATCTCCGCCTTTTCTGGCTCTCTTCGCCTCCTCTGCAGGTAGTCCTGGGTCTTCTAGCAGCCTACTCTTCCTTCTCACGGCCTGTTCTTACAGCTTGCTCAGCCTTGCTGCAGCTGCTGGAAGTGGCACATCTCTATCCGGAAGTGTGCGGTAGAGCCTATGGCAGAAGCCACCTTGGCTGCCCCAGAGGAGGCAGAGGCGAGGTGGTGAAAACAGGACATCAAACAGAAGCTGGGGCAGCTTCATACTTGATGTCCTGCTGAATTCGGGACAGTTGAGTGGCATGGGTTCGTAGAACCTAATCATGGTATGGATTCGTATTTTAATGCTTCAGCATTTTGTGCTACAAGGAATGCCCATAGTGCTCGACACTTTCAAATTATGCTTTCCAGTTACTGGTAGGGAAAATGCATTTTAAAAAATTCTTTTAAGAAATGTCTGTGTGTCTGAGTTCGACGGCGTGCGGAGGATGTTGCAGATTGCTTTTATAGCACTGTCTATTACATAAATCCCCAAGAGAAAGACTTCTTTCCATTATCCTGCCCATAATTATGCCTAGGAATTAATTGGGGGGGGGGAATGTCAAGTGTTAGCTAGCAAAGACAAACAAATATTACATAAGGCAATGTTGCTGCTCTGACAAATTAGATTTTAAAAAAGTTAAAAAGTCTCTTTCTGCAAGAACCACATGGTTTGGATTTCTGTACCAGGGGTTTCTTTCTAAGCTATAGTTATTTATTTCTGAAAATTGCTATTTATAAAGCAAGTTTAAATCACGTAAGAAAATATGACAGCCATGATTGCAGACCATTTGCCCCATGTGAATTTAGATTTGAGCTCTTGTTTTTCCTTTTTGACTGTATCAAGTTGGGATGCCTTGTATTATTTTATCTCTGTTTACTGGGATTGTGTTTTATGTTGCAACGACTCGTGATTTTAAGCGACTTTTTTAATGGAGCAGAGTGAACAATAATACACTGGTATTCTCTAGTTCATTGTTTAATTACAGCTTGATGGACTTACAATGCTGGCTATATTTTGAAACAAGATCAGCCGCAATACTATAGCATTAATCCACAGGAAAAAGCCTTCAGTATGTTCCATCTAATTATTCATCTCCTGACATTTACATTTTCAAATGTCTTCCGAAGAACACTCTGTGCTTTGGCCTGCCCATGAAATTATTGTGCACTTCTTACTTCAAACACACATGCTGCTCTTCAAGTTGATGGCTTCCGATAAAGATCATACTAAGGTCAAAAGTGTGGGTGGTCTTATAGATTCTGTCTGACTCAAGTCGCCTACTGTCCAGGGTGGTGCTTCTGTTTTGGTATCCTAGGGGCTCCTAAAAATGCCGCCATATGGGAGTCATTGTGCAGAATGCTTGAGCGTTTTCAAGAGAGGGTGCAAGGAGGGTGGAAGCCCATGTCAAGAAATAATGGAACTAAGGAATCGGAGACATTATGCTGTAAGAAACGGAACAGCTAAAACTGAGGCCATGCATCAAGGTGAAGATAATAGACAGACAGATAGATAGATAGATAGATAGATAGATAGATAGATAGATAGATAGATAGATAATACTTTATTCGGCTATAAGCCCACAAGGTAAAACAAATCAATAAATAAAATAGCATTTTACATTCTAAAATATCAACTAAAATATTTCAACGCATAATCTCCTTCACATTACTTACAATCTCTAGATGTACCGTATTATGGCCTTGAAGATAAAGATGGTGCATAGAGTTTACTAGATTTTTAATAGTCATGCAGCATTCCATGAAGTCTTTTATATGAAAGAACTGAAATCAGGAATCTGGCAACAAAGAAGATAATAGACACAGCCCTGATCTCACCTCAGTGCATGTAGTTTGTGCATGGAGGTATAATGTATTAACAACCCTATAATTAATAGCAAGCAAGAAAGAGATTGGAGGGTCTGATGCCGCACATGATGTCACAGTGTCCTTGCGGCACCGTTGGTGGCCTGGCAGGCCTTGTGGCAGCAGCAGAAGCATCTGCCCATCAATTTTTTTGGGGGGGAGGGTGGCTCACTCCCTTTAAATACATTTTTTGGGCGTCTGATACCATTTTGGCCCCTAGGAGTTGGTGCCCCTGGTTTATAGGTAGACCCATTCATTCATTTGGCCTTTATTGGCATAATTTGGACAATAAAATCATAACAGAGGTAGAGGCTGTTGAGGTGTGTACTAAAATTATCCTGGTCAAACAAGCCATCCCAGAGATACTTCAGTGTTTATTTCACTCGTACCTCACTTTTACTCCAGTGCCATCGAGCGTAAGGTTTCAAATGGCCTCGCATCATGAGGAGGGGCATAGTTAAATTATGAAATTCACTCCCACGAGATGCAATGAGGGCCATCAACTTGGATAGCTTTAAAAAAAAAATTGACAAATGGAAGATAAGGCAATCAGTAGCTCCTGGGGCATGGTAGCTATGTTCTGCTTCCACTGTCAGACGCAGCAATGGCTCTGAATGCCTGTTGCTGGAAGTCACAAGCTGGGCAAGAGCTGTTGCACTCAGGTTTTGTGGGCTTCCCATAAGCATCTGGTTGCTTATGGTGAGAACAGGATCCTAGACAAGATGGATCTCAGGCCTGATCCGGCAGAGCTTTTCTTATAATCCTAACCTATAGGACCCAACAGACTAGGTTTCAGTAAAAGAGCTCCTTTTGTCCCTGCTTTGGTCCCAAGGGAACATGGTACACAAGAGGCTAAGTTCTGTATTACTTAGCCAATGCTAATACATTGTTCTGATTTATTAACTAGTACATGGAGTGGGGCGTGGGTGGCGCTGTGGTCTAAACCACAGAGCCTAGGGCTTGCCGATCAGAAGGTCAGCGGTTTGAATCCCCACAACGGGGTGAGCTCCCGTTGTTCGGTCCCAGCTCCTGCCCACCTAGCAGTTCAAAAGCACGTCAAAGTGCAAGTAGATAAATAGGTACCGCTCCAGCAGGAAGGTAAATGGCATTTCCATGAGCTGCTCTGGTTCACCAGAAGCGGCTTAGTCATGCTGGCCACATGACCTGGAATCTGTCTGCAGACAAACACCGGCTCCCTCAGCCTATAGAGCGAGATGAGCGCGCAACCCCAGAGTCGTCTGCAACTGGACCTAACGGTCAGGGGTACCTTTACCTTTACCTTTACACAGAGAAATATACATATAAATGAAATAGAACTATGCAGTCAAGATCTTTAATATTTCTGAAGGAATCCACCTAAAGACATCAATTAACCTAAGTTACCAACTCAAACATAGGAGCCAACTCCTGGAGGCCGAGGGGGTCTTCAGACTCCCCAATAAAATATTTTTTGGGGGATGAGAGTCCCCCAAATTGCTGGGCATTGCCATTCAAATGGTGTGTGTGCACAACATCATGTGATCAATTATGTGGGGCAGGGCTTACCTAGCCCCCTCAATATTTTATTCAAATTGGCACCCCTGAACTCAAACATTCTTTTCCAATTATTAGCATTATTATATTTGAAATATTCTACTATTTAGAATGAGAATAACTTGAGAGTGTTCAAAGTAAATCATTTTAATATATTTTTTATCCCAATAATGTAGATTTGGGTGTGTGAGAGAGATAATAGCTTTCCTAAAGTCACCTACTGTCAGGAGCTGGGCAGAGGAGGAGGAATGGTGGAGACCACCTCCCCATCCTGACCCTTCCAGGGAGGAGGGAGGAAGACAGTATTGATTTAAAACAGGGGGTTGCGGGAGGTCACAGCTCAGAGGCAGATGAGGGGGGAAATTTGGAAATAATGGCAGAGCCGGAGCTGTAGCTGGCTGCCACATTGTCACTAGTAAGCATTCCAGACCCTCCATCTCCCAGAACCCGGTGAGCCTTAAAAGTAGGAGAGCAAAGAGCTCAAAGATTACTTCTTTGTGGAACAGGAATTCAATGAGGGTGCTTGGGAGAGGGAGTTGGGGTAGTTGAAAAGAAGGTCTGTGAGAGTAGGTTTAGGTTAGGTATTTGTAAGGTTATCTATTATATGAGTAACAAAGATACTACCACTGAAACTAAGCTTGTACGCAAAAAAAGCTTAATGCAACCATTACGATCTTAAGCAAATAAATTTCCATCTTTAAAGTGCCAGTCAGAAAGTTGTCTGTGTTATTTTCCAGCAAAGGTACATGAAACTCATTTGTGTGGACACTCATTAAAAAGACAAAACTTCCTTCAAGAGTGGAACTGTGAGGGGGTGTCTTCGAGGTGCACTGTGAGGGCGAAATAGGCAGACAGACCCAGGGTGTCACAAAGTTACCTCAGGGAAGAGGCGAGCTTTTACATGAGGGGATTTCTAGTGGCTGAACCCCTCATACTGTGGACACAAGGGATAGTCTCATATTTAGCCTAGAGTTTAAAAGGGTACCTGGCCACGTTGGTGCTGGAAAGGGACTCTCTTTTATTTAAAAAGAGAAAGGTTTACAGAAAGGCTAAAGGGATAAGTGGGAGTTTAGTTTTACCTAAGAAAGCCCTGTTAGTTCTTTTAATAAGTGAGAGGACAAAGTTGTAAGACGAAAGGAAGGGTCCTTCGTCTATCACATTTTTTGTGGCAGCGGTGGGATTCGAACTCACGCCCCCGAAGCACCCATCATTCCTATGCTGGATCACAAAGCCATCTTCCTAGCCCCCTCACTTGTAAAGCTTAGATCATACTCATCCAAATCTTATTCCTGGTTCCTTATCTTCTCCTTCGTTATTTTTTTCAAATACAGAGAAAAAGCTGCTGTAGAGTGGATAAAGGAAATGTGGTTGTATAAATCAGTCCCAAAGTCACACATATAGTTGATTATTTGATGGGTACAGGGTTGTGAATGTATATCTGTTGGACTCAACTTGATTGGGTCCAAACTGGCAAACCAATCTAAAACTTTTCCACAATATTAAAAGTTAATATATCCCCCAAATAAAACTATTCATCACCTACTATGGAGTTCCATCTTGACAGGGCTGAGATGCAGTCAGACTGTTAACTGTTTTTGGCTATACCAAGACTTAAAGCATATCCCCTTTGTGACATCACACATGACATCAGAATGGCATGTTTGCATTCAACCTCCTACACTATCTCCAGGCCAACAGCAATGGCTAGTAAACTTCTGCAGCCAAGTAACCATCAGCCTGACTACCCAGTTGTTTCTATCTAGACGATTGGATGTTTATTTTTTGCTCTCATAATCAAAGCCTGAAGAAGAGCTGCACATAATCTGAAAACCTGCCTCCACTGTTAAAGAAAACTAATTGTCAGGAATTGGGTAGAGGACGAAGAGAAATGGTGGAGACCTGCCTCCCCATCCCGACCCTTCCAGGGAGGAGGAAGAGGAAGACAGTACGTATAGATTTACAACAGGCGGTTTGTGGGAGGTCACAGCTCAGAGGCAGATGAGGGGGGAAAGTTGGGGAATCATGAGAGGGGAGGAGCAGGCAGAGCCGGAACAGCCGGAATGGCTGACACATTGTCACTAGAAAGCATTCTAGACCCTCCATCTCCCAGAACCCAGCAAGCCTGAGAAGTAGGAGGGCAAAGAGCTCAAAGACAGAGGGTGAGCCAGTGTGGTGTAGTGGTTAAGAGCAGTAGACTTGTAATCTGGGTGAACCGGGTTCGCGTCTCCGCTCCTCCACATGCAGCTGCTGGGTGACCTTGGGCTAGTCACACTTCTTTGAAGTCTCTCAGCCCCACTCACCTCACAGAGTGTTTGTTGTGGGGGAAGGGAAAGGAGAATGTTAGCCACTTTGAGACTCCTTCGGGTAGTGAAAAGTGGGATATCAAATCCAAACGCTTCTTCACCTGTAGAGGAGACATGAGAATGACGAATGAGGAAGTGGGAGAGATAGGGTTGGTGGAGATTCACTCGGGACAATGCCATTATCTGGGTTCTATAGCCTCTCTCTGTAAAGTCTGAAATAATAAAGGCACTGGCAGAGGAAGGTGGGTGTGGGGTGCACAGCGGGTGTCAGCTGTGAGGGCGGGTGACATTACCACACCACCCACCCCCGCTCGCTGTGTGGGCAGTGCCCCCGGATGCCCACTGCACGAGTGGTGGGCTGCCAGGGATGATGATGCTGCGGGCGGCTAGTGGCGCCCCCTGACGCTCGTTGTGCGGGCAGCAAATGGCTAGGGAAGCTCTCCGCGCGGGCAGCAAGCGGTGCATCCCCCATGCTCACCGCGCGGGCGGTGGGAGGCTAAGGACGCTCGCTGTGCAGGCAGTTAGCTCCACCCCTGCGGGCCAGCTAGACCTGCCCCCACACCGCTCCGAGTGTCAGGGCAGGTAGCTCCGCCCCTGAATAAAGAACTGGAAGAAACTTTGCCTTTATACTTTCCTGGGCAACCAGCCAGGAGCCGTTGACAGCATCCTGACACCTACCAAGTTAATGGCAGAGGTGAATTTTGTTCAAGCTGACCTAAAACAGAAGGTCTGTTTGCACGAAATGGCTTACCCATTGTAAAAAGGGGACTCTGTATCAGGCATCTTTCAAGAATACACAAACTCTTCGGCTGTTCTTGTTAGACAGACTGCTCTTTGCTTCAGCAAACAGCAAATGGCACACAAATTCGTGAAATCTCGAAAAGCAAAGAAATTGTGCACAAAAAGAAACAGCCACTAAATTAGTGGGTGAGTGATTTATAAGTACTAGACGTACAAGCACTCGTCTCATAATTAACCCTCTTAGAGGCGACACAGAGAACTCTAATGGCACCATGAGGCTTTCTCCTGTTATTGTTTTGATGCTAAATACACAGCAGATAATTCTGTGTACCTATTGCATCGTAAGTACCAACTTACTCCTATTTGCATCATTTGTGCCTTCAAATACAAACTCACCTCTCATAAACCTAAGTCTGGCCTGCACATGTGACAGAATTAGGTGGGAATGGTATGGTAGAAGAATGGATGGGAAGATTCACTTTTGAAAGCTCCTCTGTGTTAGAGTACGCTTTTTGAAATTGGGCATCAAAACGTGGGCTAATCTAAAACCTTTCTCTGTGAATTACTGGGGTGGGGGGTTACCTGGAAGGAGGCTTTTTCCGTGCAGGAACATTAAAGCATATCACCACTGTCTCTGCAACCTGAATTGGCACAGTCTACGCTCCCACGACATGCTGCTACATGTGAAGACTAGGTCATGAGTTTCTCATAGCTGCAATAAAAATCTATGTCAGACCAGAAAAACAACTGTGTCCCCACAACTTATTCTGAAGGAGAGTCTCCACCCCCATCGTTCAGACCGGACACTGAGGTCCAGCTCCGAGGGCCTTCTGGCAGTTCCCTCACTGCAAGAAGTGAGGTTACAGGGAACCAGGCAGAGGGCCTTCTCGGTAGTGGCCCTGCCCTGTGGAACGCCCTCCCATCAGATGTCAAGGAAATAAACAACTATCTGAAGGCAGCCCTGTTTAGGGAAGTTTTTAATATTTGATGTTTTATCATGCTTTTAATATTTTGTTGGGAGCCACCCATAGTGATTGGGGAAACCCAGCCAGATGGGTGGGGGTAATAATAATAATAATAATATTCTCTTCACCAAAGTTGGATTGTTGTTTTTTTACTGAAGATATAGATGATGTGGTGGAAACTCTGTCTTGCAAATCACAACCTGCAAATAACAGGTTTTGAAAGAAAAGTTTGAAACGCCGAAGCAAAATTCTGCCATATTATTATTATTAAACTTTTTATTTAGCCATACTTACAAACAAACAAGGACAGATCCTGAAGCTGAGCCTCCAATACTTTGGCCACCTCATGAGAAGAGAAGACTCCCTGGAAAAGACCCTGATGTTGGGAAAGATTGAGGGCACAAGGAGAAGGGGACGACAGAGGACGAGATGGTTGGACAGTGTTCTCGAAGCTACCAACATGAGTCTGACCAAACTGCGGGAGGCAGTGGAAGACAGGAGTGCCTGGCGTGCTCTGGTCCATGGGGTCACGAAGAGTCGGACACGACTAAACGACTAAACAACAACAAACAAACAAACAAACCAAACAATAAGATACACACACTTAACCACAAAATAAACCGAAAAAGTAAGAAGAAAAAGTAAGGACAATAGGAACATAAAATACGAAACCCGTGTGACTTCTCTCCCCCAGCTCTCGTCATCTTTAAATCATTTAAATTCTTATTCTCGTTGCATATCATTTATCACTGTAATTACTTCTTTTACGAAACTATTATAATATAATATCAGGTCACCCTTACAAGCTTAGTCTAAACGTATCAGCATGTTATCTTTAGAGCAGTGTTTGTTCATGTAATCTTCGAACCATAACCATTATGCCCTTAATTTCTGGTGTGTTTGGTAATTCTGCCTTTTAATTTAGGTAAAGGTAAAGGGACCCCCGACCATTAGGTCCAGTCGCGGACAACTCTGGGGTTGCAGCGCCCATCTCACTTTACTGGCCAAGGGAGCCGGCATACAGCTTCCGGGTCATGTGGCCAGCATGACAAAGCCGCTTCTGGCGAACCAGAGCAGCGCACGGAAATGCCATTTACCTTCCCGCCGGAGCGGTACCTATTTATCTACTTGCACTTTGACGTGCTTTCAAACTGCTAGGTGGGCAGGAGCTGGGACCGAGCAATGGGAGCTCACCCCGTCAGGGGATTCGAACCGCTGACCTTCTGATCAGCAAGCCCTAGGCTCTGTGGTTTAACCCACAGCGCCACCGCGTGCTTTATATATATATATATAATATATATATATATATATATATATATATATATATATATATATATATATATATATATAACCCATCTGGTCTATAGGATTCCAGCTGCTTCTCTTTGTGCTACCATACCCTTCTTTGAACAGTATTTAGACCTCTGATGTTTCTGCACAAGGGATCTCTGATCACAGATTTGCCACATTTTTCATAATCTGCAAGGTGCTGCAGTCCCACGATGCGGTGTAGCTGTGACAGGGCAATGTGTCTGCAAGCTGAGCAGCTCTGAAATCTTTCTATGTGCCCTAAATAGAGAAGAGAAAATATTTTTGAAAGGTTAATGGAATGGAAAATCATAGTGTAGTTAGTAGGAGAAAGAGCAGCAGCAAAGTGACACTTAAATGAAGTTTTAATCTGTGCACCATGGAAGAATTAAAACTTGTATTGTTATGCTTTGATTTAGATTTCTTTTTGTGTATTTAGTTATTATTTCAGGCAAGCCTCCTACTCCCCTTACTGGCCACCAAGCTGTAGAGAAATTACGATGAAAAAAACACTATATCCATGGTAGTCTGACTCTCATTTATCTGCAGTTTGCTTTTTATAACATGTCCTTTCTCCAAATGATTTTTTCTTATGCCTGTTGGCCATGAGGTTTATAAGGAAAGTGAACTTTATATTCATTTTGTTTCTCCTAGTTTTCACCTTCCCTGTGGACAAAAAAAAAATCCAACCTTAAAATGCCTTGGGGAAAGAACAATTTCAAATAGTCTTGATACGTTATCATCCAACGTTGACTTTCGCCTCAGATAAGGAATGATCAGTGTTGCCAGCTCTGTGACATTTCTCAAATCCATTCACAATTATGGAGCATGCATGCCCCCCCCCCCACACACACTGTTTCCATATCTAAAACCATGGTCTCGTCTTCCATTTAATGATTGATAAGCCAATTTTATATGAACTTAGCAAACAGATTGTAAATTAGACCGTTCAAAAATTCCCAGAGTTCCCCAGAAAGAGGGTTTCAGTTTTAAACCACTCCAGGAACTGCAGCTCTGTGAGGGCAATAGGGATCTCCTAAGAACTCTCAGCACTCAGTCAGAGCAGTGCATGCTGTAGTTATCTCCCGCTTGGACTACATGGGGCTACCTTTGACGGTGACCTGAAAACTACAACTAATCCAGAATGTGGCAGCTAGACTGGTGACTGGGAGTGGCCGCCGAGACCACATCACACGGGTCCCGAAAGACCTACATTGGCTCCCAGTACGTTTCTGAGCACAATTCAAAGTGTTGGTGCTGAGCTTTAAAGCCCTAAATGGCCTCATCCCAGTATACATGAAGGAGCATCTCCACCCCCATCATTCAGCCCTGAGGTCCAGCTCCAAGGGCTTTCTGGCGGTTCCCTCACTGTGAGAAGTGAGGTTACAGGGAACCAGGCAGAGGGCCTTCTTGGTAGTGGCACCCCCTGTGGAACACCCTCCATCAGATGTCAAGGAAATAAACAACTATCTGACTTTTAGAAGACATCTGAAGGCAGCCCTGTTTAGGGAAGTTTTTAATGTTTGATGTTTTATGTGTTTTTAATATTCTGTTGGGAGCCGCCCAGAGTGGCTGGGGAAACCCAGCCAGATGGGTGGGGTATAATAAATTATTATTATTATTATTATTATTATTATTATTACTACTACTACTACTACTACTACTACTACTACTACTCGTAACAAACAACAATCCCCAGTAGACTCTTTGGAGGAAGCCATGACTGTCTAAAGTGGTATCACAGTGCATTAAATGCATAGTGCAGATGGGTTCCTAGTTTCAATAAACAGAATTTCTGTCCTGCAGTTACTGCTCCCTACTGGAGCACTTAGTGGCTGTAGAAGTTTGTCATACCTTATGGTTTCTCTGCTTCTGTTTCTTACATATGTATTTTCACGATTGCCAAAGCAAGAGACCTGGAGACTCAGTGTAAACATCGACCAATGGAGGGTGGGTTACCTTAGCAACAGAAAGTTCTCAGAATGTCTCGTTCCTTTGGGCTGTAATTGAGTTTATGAGCCTTCGCATCTGCTTGTAAAGTGAATGAGGCACCTGGGAATACGTTTGCAGAGTGAGGAGGAAGAAATTAGAAAATAGCAGACATTACGTTGTTAATTTCCTGCATGCTGTGATGTGAATGAACATTCAGATGTTTGCGGTGATTGGCCACACCAAAAAAAAGCCTCATTGGAATGGGACTCAAAACTGAATCCCACATATCCCATCTGCACTAGAATAGTTGCCTTTGTGAAATAGTTAACGTGGTGTTGTGTTTTTGCTAATGTGGAGGACACATATAACCAGAGGTGACAGCTTCTCCAGAGGATCTAGACACAACATTGTGTGATGTCTTGACATCACATGTGCAATGTCGTGCAACATCCTCTGAACATTGAGGGGGGCCGGCCCCCTCAAAGAAAAATATTTTGGCTGGCGAAACTGCCTTGGCCCATAGGAGTTGGCATCTATGTATATAACTGTTGTTCCTAGTTTTCATATCTGTCACTGGTAAACTCTTGTCCATGCTGGACTTTTTCAAGTCATTTGGGTGTGCCATTATTATTATTATTATTATTATTATTATTATTATTACCCCACCCATCTGGCTGGGTTTCCCCGGCCACTCTGGGTGGCTCCCAACAGAATATTAATAAAAAAAAACGATAAAACATCAAACATTAAAAACTTCCCTAAACAGGGCTGCCTTCAGATGTCTTCTAAAAGTCAGATAGTTGTTTATTTCCTTGACATCTGATGGGAGGGCGTTCCACAGGGCGGGCGCCACTACCAAGAAGGCCCTCTGCCTGGTTCCCTGTAACCTCACTTCTCACAGGGAGGGAACCACCAGAAGGCCCTCGGTGCTCGACCTCAGTATCTGGGCAGAACAATGGGGGTGGAGACACTCCTTCAGGTATACTGGGCGAGGCCATTTAGGGCTTTAAAGGTCAGCACCAACACTTTGAATTGTGCTCAGAAATGTACTGGGAGCCAATGTAGGTCTTTCAGGACCGGTGTTATATGGTCTTGGTGGCCACTCCCAGTCACCAGTCTAGCTGCCACATTCTGGATTAGTTGTAGTTTCCAGTCACCTTCAAAGGTAGCCCCACGTAGAGCACATTGCAGTAGTCCAAGCGGGAGATAACCAGAGTATGCACCACTCTGGTGAGATAGTGTGTTGTTAACGTGCACTAGAGTTGCAATTCTTGAAATTTCAGCCCCTTCACTGATCTCTCTAGTCGCTAAATTTCTAAGTGAGGGGTGGCTGCATCTCATTTCTAGAGCACATGTATATTTATGAACCCCAGGGGTGAAGGCAGATGAAATATGAAGAGAGACATCATTGTGGGTTCTTCACCCATGGTGTGAATCTAGCTTCACAATATATATGACAGATGTGCAAATCAGCGAACCGAATGCTTGCTCAGCGGGCAGCAATTCTCTTCCTACAACCATTCTTCAGGGTGCTGCTGACATTTTCGAAAAATATGTTTGAAGTGCTGTATATATGTTTTTCAGTTTATCCATTCGTCTTTTATCTTAAAAATAAAAGCAGCAGACACACACCATAAACATGTTTTTAAGTGCTGAAAAACTGTTCCAGCTAGAACATGTTTTTTTGACATCACACCACCAGCTTGCACAAGTGAATATTCCCCAATAACCTTATTAGATGGACTTGGTTCACCACAATCATAACAAGGAAGGAGGTATGCTCTAGCAATGATTCTGAGAACAGAGGGTGTCACAAAGAGGGGTGCTAGATAATTCTGACATAAAAGGAAGTGTAAATTGCTGCAGTTCATGTTTTTTTTTGTGTGTGGTCAGGAACAGAAACCAGTCCCGCTAGTATGATTGGTGGTTGTTGATGTTGATGTTGTTATGTCTGCGAACGTTACATAATTAACTACTTTTTATATTGTACAGATATTTCCTTTACAGTGAAAGGAATATATGTATTTGGCAGAAACTGAACAGCAGCAAAATGGAAACAGTGCTGATTGTGATGAATGCAAGTTGGAAGGAAAACTGCTGTCTTCTTACATCCCTAGATAAAAATAAATTGTATGGGTGCAATTTAAATCTATGAAACGTTAGTAGTAGGAATAAGAATTATCTCCTGTAGTTAATATGAAATGAGGCCATTCTCTGTTTGTGGAATGTGTGAACATGTATGAACTCAGGAAAAATACTAAAGGTAAACTAATCAGAAATAAGTAAAACAATATTAAATACAGGCCAAAATGCATATTTTGCATGATTTATGTTTGACAGCTTTGGCTGTGGTTTTTTGTTGTTACTGACTTGTTGATTTGAACTCATTTAACAAAGACCATAAGCAAGCATTTCCTAGTTTTATGGTATGCAACAGAATGAGCTGCAGCAATTGCCTCACCCAGACTGCAGCAGAGCTTTATAAACAGAAACCAGGAAATTCAGACCATGAGACTGAACTGAAGAACCTGGGCACTCGTGATATGGCAGGTCAAAAACTTCAAATGATTAAACAAATCATACTTGCCAGCACCTTGTGAACCTGCTTCAGTACTCTGGTTTAAAAGCCACACTGAGCCAAACCAGAGGAAATGTTAACTGTGTAGATTCGATTAGCATGCATGTTATTAAAAACCTAAATAAAAGCTGCAGAGGGAACCCGGGGCATGGGGAAGGGAGAGTTTATTCCTTTTCTGCTATGCTGTGGTCACTGAGAAAGTAGCATACATACACAGAGTCCTTTTCTGCACTGGGAGAGAAGCCTTCATGGTTCAAATGAAGGCTTCCCTCCCAATGTGAATAGTGCTGTTTTTGTACAGCTGGACAATGACACCTATACTATTCAGACAGGCGTCTCTTTTTTGTGTGTGCTTCCAGTTATGAATCCTGCTTTTTACTTTTCTCATGTGCTGAAAATGCTGGGCTTCCAGACCACACATCCTTTGCTATTATGCATATCCTTGGCTGAGCTCACTGAACCTCACTTTGGGTGTGCGCCTGCACTTTTGTTTGCAGTGTGCTTAAGGCTGAGCTGTAGAAAACACTGCCCAAATGATATTGGTGGTTGCTTTACTGCTTTATTTGTTAGCTAGTGACCTTAGGATGTTGCTTACAACCCATGCTGCCCTACCTTCCATGGCTAAATAGGATTGTTTTTTCAGCCAGTAGGGCATCTTAAGCAGAAAGGAGATTGTGATATGCTAACGCTACCTTTGAATTTTAAGGATATTTTCCATAGGGCCAGCTTCCCCATCTTCTTTCACAGAGAAGCGACTAGTCGGATAAGATGACACAGACCTCTTCCTTTGGAATGCAAAACAGTAACCCCATAGTCAATGAGCACATTTTTATATTTCATCACAATGGAGACAAGTTTGGCAACTGCAGATCGACATCTGTCGTGAATCCCTTCCGATTCCACTCATCCTTTTCTCCCCCCTCAAAAGAGTGCAATTCAATATGTGGAATTGTATCGTTCTCATTTGAGAGAACATGAGTACCTGAGGGAGTTTAAGGGAAGAACAATTTCCATCCTCTCATAAAGACAAAACCACATTCTTCCCAGGGGCCATGTTCAAAGAATGTGTAGATTCAACACTACACTTTTTCTCATTTTCATTTTATTTTGTGAGAAAGCACAGATAACATACCAAAGTGTTTATCAGCATTTATTCAGGACCATTGAATAAAAGTCCTTTCCCATGATTTATTCATCTAAACTGTAATTCTTAACTTCCTACACCCCATCTGCCAATGATTACACAAAATAGCCCAATGACTCTGGGCCAAGAGTAGGACTACTAACCGGTATTTTAGTGGTCTGATGAATATAGCCATGCACTGCCAGGAGCCCGCAGTGAGAACTGAAAAGTAAATCAGGCTTCCTTCCAGCCTCAACAGGTTCTGCCATGGCTCTGCCTCTCTTCTGCTCCAGGTTGGTTCTGGAGCAAGTTTAGGCCCGAGCAGAAAGGTTGAGATGATCAGGACCTTGGACAGCACTAATTCAAGCTCATGGGAAGTCAGGTCTGTTTCTCACACAAAAGTAGGGCTTATACAGGTGAAACTCGAAAAATTAGAATATTGTGGAAAGGTTCATTTCTTTCAGTAATTCAACTTAAAAGGTGAAACTAATATATGAGATAGACTCATGACATGCAAAGCGAGATATGTCAAGCCTTTATTTGTTATAATTGTGATGATTATGGTCCACAGCTGATGAGAACCCCATATTCACAATTTCAAATTTGGGGTTTTTTCAGTTCACTAAGGCATTAGATAAGCTGCAGTTGAGTCTCCATCACTCCATTTCAAAAATATAGGAGGCTTTCCCCCAATTTTACAGGTGTTGGTCCCAGGAATGTTTTAGGTGTTGTAGCTCAATGGCCATTTCTGAAGTGGAGTCCTTATAATCTGAGCTTGATGGTAATGTGAGCTCCTCGGGCCACAGATATTGTGGTAGGATAAGCTCCAGGGGGCTGCTCATACTCACAAGCAGTAGTAGAAAACATGAGGGTACTGAGGGTACGTTCTATCATATGTGGTGGACTTGTAAAAGGGTAAAAGAGCATTGGGAAATAATTCAAAATGAATTGGGAAAAAATGTTTAAAATTACTTTTCCAAAGAAATCAGAGTCCTTTTCATTGGGGATAATGGAGATGGAAAATCCCAGGTGTCCAAAAAGGTTATTTATGTGTGTCGCCACTGTAGCCCATGTTTCGTTAGCCCAAAAATGGAACTGGTGAGGTCCCAACCAAAGAAGAATGTCAACTTAAATTGATGGAATATGCGCAGCTTGAGGACTTAACACAGAGAAAAAGAGAACAAGAAGAGCATACATTTAAAGAAGATTGGGAAATGTTTATTGAACATACAGTATGGGGGAAATTGTGTACCTTGAAAACGTGGGCAGCATTCAGATAAATTCAACAGTGTCAATAAGTTTTGATGGATGCACTAATGGAATACTGAATGGTTTGGTTTATATAAAATATGCAGGGATTTATGCTATGTAAAATGAACCATGGAAAGAGAAGCAGGGAAGTCATTGGTATTTTAAGGCTGTTTAAATGAATATTCAAAAATGTAAAACAGAAAATTTAATAAAAATTATAGAAAAGAAAAAAGAAAACACGGTGCCCTCTAGTTGTCGTTCGACTCCCATTAGCCCCAGCCTATACGACCAATGAACAGGGAAGATGGGAGTTGAAGTTCAACAACATCTAGAGGGCCATAGGTTGCCCTTCCTTGTTCTAGGGCCTCATGGGGATGTGGTCATCTGGGTCCTATACTGAAGGTGGATTCTCCCCAGCTCCACCCTTTTTTATGGTCTTGCCTCCCCACCCATGTCTCTGTCACACAGTGAGCTGAGTTGAACAATAAAGAGGGCCGAGGTAAAGTGCTGAAAAAGAAAGAAAAAGCTTAAAATCAGAATTACGACATACCGTATTTTTCGCTCCATAGGGCGCACCGGACCATAGGGCGCACCTCGTTTTTAGAGGAGGAAACAAGAAAAAAAAATCTGGTTTTCCTCCTCTAAAAGCCCTGTTTTTTTGAGGATCAGCTAAAAGTTTTGCAGCTTTTTTGCAAAGGGAAAAGCCCTGGGTTTTTAGGATCAGCTGCAGCTTTTTTGCAAAGGGGGAAAAGCAAAGAGGAAAAGCCCCATTTTTATGGGGTTCAACTCACATTTCTGAAAAATCTTAAGGAAAGGGAGCCATTTCTACTGTTTCCAGACAGATAATCTAATCAGCCAGTCACACTGGGGAAACAAACAACCTCCCTCTGCAGCACATTCAACAATGGAGGCCTGGGCAAGAGGGCGGGGCTGAAAGGGAGCCGGGGACTCTTATCTCTCTCCCGATCTCTTGCTGATCAGCTGCTGAGCGGGGTCCTTTCAACACCCCCTTTTCTCTTTGTAAAATAAAAAGCACGATCTGCTTTTGGCCCCTGGGCAATTCAGCTCCAGGGACCACCATTCGCTCCATAAGATGCACAGATATTTCCCCTTACTTTTTAGGAGGAAAAAAGTGTGTCTTATGGAGCGAAAAATACAGTACTTGTTGAGTCCTATATTATCCCCCACCCCAATCTCTGTCTGCAACACAGCAGAAGTAACGGTTAATAAACTTTGGCTTGCAGTGGCCTTGAGCTTTGGCTAAGTAGGCTAGCCTTAGAAATAATAAGCCATTAAAAATAAAAAATAAAAATAAAGATGCTCCTTCATAAACAGCTTTGGTTCTATAAAACATTGATGCCGGATCGCAGATGGCAGAAGTGGCAATTGTTTGTTTCTTTATTACCCGTATTAACTATTCAGCCAAATGGTAGCTGTCACAGCTATTAATCACCGCAGGAAATGTTGTGCGCTGCAATTACTTCTAGGGTCAGCACAGGTGAGAGTTTGGCTTTATTATTTTTTATTCTGCATTCTGCAGGTAGCAGGAGCTTATCGCTCATCAAATGGCAGGAAAACAAGCGCCCGCGAAGTCTGGGAAATCAGTTGTAAAGAAAGATAAGCAGCTTCGATTTATACGCAGCCTCCCTGCTGTATATTAAAAATACACTCATCTTCAAAAATTGCCCATCCTAAACACATCAAGAGCTTGCAAGTCTGTGTGCTAGCATAAAAGGCTGCATTTTGTTGTCCATTTGCAGTGTCATGATGACACAACTTCAAACTAAAACCACCATGGGAAAGGAACAAAGGCATTAATAGCAATGCCGAGAGCTCTCTCCAGATAAGGTTGGAGGTGGTAGTCAGAATAAGCTATTGAACCTCCTACTCTTTCTGTAGTGAAATCATTCTGGGCTAGTTAAAATGTAAATGAGCCACACTGCACTTTAAAACAAAGCGGGGGAAAGATTGGTAGCCCCTATAATATAAAGTGATGCCCCTGCCAGGTGGCATCAGGGTTTTCTTGTGCCATCTCCTTAATTAGTATATATTTGTGTGTGTGTGTGTGTGTGTGTGTTTTCAATTCAGATGACTGATATACAGGGGCGGAGGAAGGGGCAGTGGGGGGCGGTACGCCTCGTGTGTCACCAATGCGGGGGGTGCCAAAATGCCGGGTGGCACTCACCACGGAACCTGCAGCATGCCCAAACCAAGCATCTCTCCTGGGAGTGGCACCGTGGCTTGGGCACCCGCAGACTTCACACTGCCCCAAACGGTCCACCCGCTGCCTCCCCCTCAGCTGTAGGGCCAAGACCCCGTGACCTGCAATTCCCTAATAGATGAGTAAGCACACAGACAAACAGAATGGTCAGGCCACAAAGCCATCCACCAAAGAAGGTGAGCGGACTTACCTGGAAGGTAACCCCATTGAACTTAATGGGACTTCCTTCTGAGTAGGCACATGTGAGATTGCGCAGGTGTCCTCCTAGCCACAATTTCAATATTGGTAAATCAAATGGTTTTCTTCGTGGGAGACTTGTAAAATATATCTATATTCCAAGGCACGTTGCAGGTGACATTGCCAACTGTTGCGCAAAATATCCCCATAACTTCATTTCGCCAAGATGCCTTTTTGACAGCGTTAAGTGAAAATTTTCCAGACATCGTTACCAAACCATCTGGTCTCCTCTTCCATATGAATGCATTTTGCATCTCGCTGTCATGCTGTGCCACATTAACAAACAAATTTGTATGATACCAAATCATGTAAACACCCCGAGGTGCTTTATAACAGAAATGATTACCATCACTAGAAGAAGAGACCAATGCAACCTAATGTGGTATTAACTCTGGAAAGCAATGAGTTACACAACCGCTATTGGAATCGATTGCTCTAAAATCAGCATTATTAAAACATGAAAGATTGCAGCCTGCAACCACAGCAGCAGCAAGCTTTGCAATTGCCTCTATGCAGAAGCAGACCCACAAAGTCCACCAAAAAAAGAAGAAAAAACATTAATATTGCACTGACCTGGAAGTAAATATATTGAGAAACTATACTGCCCCCCCCCCAAAAAAAATAGAGTCCTTTTTGCTGGGAATAACCCAGACTGAAATCCCAAGATATCAGGAGTGGCTATTCATGTACACAACAACTGCGGCCCGTGTTTTGTTAGCCCCAAAATGGAAAGTGAGCGAGGTCCCAACTAAAGGGGATTGGCAACTCAAGTTGCAGATTTAGCATATAGAATGAGAGCAAGAAGAACATACGTTAAAAGAAGATTGGGAAACATTTATTGAGTATGTGTAAAATAACTGTACAGGTGAAAACTCTGGCAGCATTAAGATAAATTCAACAGAGTAAATATCGGTAATTTTTGATGGGTGTAATAGTGGGAAATCGAATGGAATGGTTATTGTAAAATATGCAGGGGTGTAAGAAATGCAAAATGAATCATGGAAAGTGAGGGAGGGAAGTCAATGGATATTTTAAAGTTTGTAAAAACGTTTATTTGAAATTGTAAAACAGAAAATGTAATTAAAAATTATTATAAAAAAGTAAATACATTTATAGTTAAGCCTTGTTGTTGTTTAGTCGTTTAGACATATCTGACTCTTCGTGACCCCATGGACCAGAGCACGCCAGGCACTCCTGTCTTCCACTGCCTCCCGCAGTTTGGTCAAACTCATGTTGGTAGCTTCGAGAACACTGTCCAACCATCTCGTCCTCTGTCGTCCCCTTCTCCTTGTGCCCTCAATCTTTCCCAACATCAGGGTCTTTTCCAGGGAGTCTTCTCTTCTCATGAGGTGGCCAAAGTATTGGAGCCTCAGCTTCAGGATCTGTCCTTCCAGTGAGCACTCAGGGCTGATTTCCTTAAGAATGGATAGGTTTGATCTTCTTGCAGTCCATGGGACTCTCAAGAGTCTCCTCCAGCACCATAATTCAAAAGCCTATCCAGCATCATAATTCAAGAGCCTATCCTGATTCTATCTAGCCCGTTAAGCTAAGCCTTTAGATGTGCAAGCCTGAGATAACAGAACTTTCGTGCTTGGAAATGTGCCATTTAAGCACAGAACTACTTTTGCAAGCATGGGGCAGACCTTTCACTTCCTCCACACCTTCAACTCTGACCAGACCCAGTGGAAATATTTATATGGCAATGCAGTGGCATCTGGTGTCCACTAGACCTGGTGGGGCTGCTAGATTGTCAGGGGTGTGTGGTCAATGACAATTCACATGTGCATGCCCAAATTATGGTTTTCTCAGCATATTCCTCCCTTGTGGACACTTAAGCATTACTGTTTTACAAACAGCGCCCAACTAAACTGAAAAATGTCTTACTTCGGATTCAGAAGGGGTTCCTATTGTAACTGTTGCTTCTGGGCTGGGAGAGCAGTTTTGTGGCTTTCATCTGTTCTGGTTCTCTCCATATCCTCCACTTTTGCAAAGAAACAGTGGACATTTAACACACTGCAGTTTTAATAATACTTGGCATTTAAGGGTCTTACTTAGGTAAAGAAGGGATCTCTGCTGTCACAATTTCTAGTGTGGAAGTTGTGCATTTCTCAGACACAAGCCCCACAGAATTCCATGAGGATTGCTCCCTGATATGTACAGGATTGTGGCCTGAACTGGTTAGTCTTAAAGGTGCAACACAGGACGACTAACAAAGGACTCCATAGATTTCCATATCTATCAGAAACCATTATCCAGCCATCCACCCCCATGATGTTCACCCCCCCCCCCAAGAATGTGCAGTAACAGACAAGGATATCAAGTGAACCAGGTCTAGAGAGATCAGGATGAAAATCACCACTTGGCCATGAAATTCACTTTGTCTCCTGGAGTCAGCTGTTGTCTCTCAGTCTGTGGAATTCAAATTGTAATGCAATAAAATGCAATGCAGTAAATAAAAGCAATAAATATATAATTTAAAAAAACCACACCACATCTGGTACAATTACTACAGCAGGCGTAAAAATCATTACATGGTCTCAGCAAAGACCCTCAGCAATTTTCAGGTGGTCCCTGGAAGTTTGGGAACCACTGATTACATATAAGGGCCTGGTGACTTGTGTTTCAGTGTATCTGAAGAAGTGTGCATGCACTCATACCAAGAACAAACTTAGTTGGTCTCTAAGGTGCTACTGGAAGGAATTTTTTATTTTGCTTTGACTATGGCAGACCAACACGGCTACCTACCTGTAACTGATTATGAAGGGACACAGTTCTTTCAGTTTTCATTGAATGTGGGTGAGAATTGCAATTGCTGCCATAAGTTTCTGCACCATGCCACAGGTTGCAGGCAACAGCTGGTAAAGATGCAAAGAGACTGAACATCTTGAATCATTTAACTCAACGAGACTTAATTCTGAATAGACATGTACAAGATTGCATCCCACTAAAATATATTTCAGTGTTTCGGGGGCCGCAACTTGATAATACATTTTTGAAATTTAAAAGTAAATATTAAAAATGAATACCTGGGATTGTTGTCCGTCCCCCCCCCCCGGTAGGTTAAATCAAATCATTCTCACTGTAGCCTGCAAGTCACAAGATGCTAGCCTTAAAAAGTCAGGTTGACTGTAGCTCTTACTGGTTTGCCCTGACATACAGCTGAAGCTCCAGGAGTGAGGATCTAATTAAACTTTTCTCTTGACACTAAGTGGATATTGGGACAACATGTGCCATTAAGGTAAGACGGGGAATACGCAGGAGAAATGATTTTTGAGAAGACATGAAAGGTGTGTGTAGAATTTGTACTGTTAGAACGGAAAGGGGTTAAACCATCGCGAGAAGTGTTGATATTTTGGGAGATTGAATAGTTGCAATGGAATGGACTCGGTGGTGGGGTGCACATTTTTATTCTTATTTATTTATTATTATTACTTTGTCAAAAAAAGAAAGAATAAAAGATTATGGGGCAGGGGGGTGGATAGGTAGAAGAGAGGGGTAAATCATGATTCTTTCCCTCATCTCTTGAAATGCTATTCACCTTGGAAATGGGAACAAAAGTTAATTTATCATTAATAGCTATACCCCACACCTCTTTATACCATTCTTCCATTTTATATTCTGCTTGCCCCTTCCACTTCCTAGCTATGATAACTCGTGCAGCTGTCAATAAATTTGGGAGCAAGTCCTTCATAGCCTGCGAACCTTCCACCCCATCGTAAATTGATAATAATGCTACCCTCACCCAGATATTCACTGTTCTTGCTCTCTTTCCTGTATTAGTGTGGGTTCACTAACTGTGGAGTTGAAATTTCATCACAAGAATACAATCTAGCATAGGATGTAAGCAAGACATAAGCCCTACTCTTGTGTTTATGGCATGCTGCTCGGAAGACCTGCGTAAGCCACCAAACAGCTCCGCCTACTGACTATTCTGCCTCTTGGCCACTAGCCATGGGCAATGGAGAGAAACCAGGTTTGTGAATTTCTACTTGCACTGCATATTCTTGAGATAGCTGGATCACAGATGTCATGGGTCATTTTTGAAAAGCTCTGAAAGCAAATGGACAGACCTTTTCCCAACCACTTAGCTGGAGCTTAGCAATTTATATATAACTCGGTGGTTTTGCGAGAAAGGTTTTCTGAATTATGAAGAGCATTAAAGCCAGCAAGGGATTTTTTTCCCCTCCAGCATCTACACTTTGGCCTTACAAGCCTGCTTCATATTAATACAAAGTCCATCTCTAGTAAGGGGAGAGCCTTTGGCAAGATCTGTGCATCTGTGGAAGACAGCAATTTTTGTAAGCGGTCTTGACAGGACATTTCAAACAGCTTGTGGGAGAAAAAGCTCATTTGGTAGTGGTGTGTCTATATTAGATGGAATCTGACCTTGCTAGACAAAATGTAGACACCTGTTGATAATTTACATACTGCAACTCCCGAGTCCAGTATCTTAGGGGAAAAGAAACATTCTTCATGTAAGAGATATTTAAACATTATTGGCATTTCTCTCAGTTTGTGCATCAAAACTACAAATACAGCTGTCCATGGGAATGTATAAAGGAAAGCTATCTGTTGGCTGGGTGAGGTGCAATGTAGACCAACATTGCCTTTCGATGGGTTCCCACTAGCCTCAAAACAAGTGCTAGCAATTATAAATGCCTCTGAGCTGACAATAAAATACTTTGCTCTGGCAGGAGCATTCACTAGCTTAACTGTAATTATAGCTGCGCCAAGAGGATATAACCAAGTCTTTGTACAATGGGATATGTCAGTTTAGATTGACACTTCAGGAACGAAGCAACTCGAGGATTGCTTTGGCTCTTGGGTAATGTTAATGCAATAAAAGGTTACAATTAAACACACTGTCTTCCAGTAATTGATCAATTGCTCTACCACAGAAACCATATTCAAAGTATTTGCATAGTGCTGAAGCTTAAAATGTTAATGGATAGAGCCAACTAAGTTAGAAACTATAGCTGCTTGGAGATTTTTGTGAGTTTTTAATTATCATCTGGTGTTAACCAGGGACAGTGTGTGTTTGCGAAAAATATTATAAACTCAATGAATGTTGACATTTACTTGCAATTCTTATGCTTTATTGAGACCAGTGGGGAATGTCGTAATGCCCTGGTATTTATCAAATACTCATTTTCCATCATTTACGATATGTGAACACCGGTCCTGAAAAATCTACACTGGCTCCTAGTACGTTTCTGAGCACACTTCAAAGTGTTGGTGCTGACCTTTAAAGCCCTACCTGAAGGAGCGTCTCCACCCCCATCATTCTGCCCAGACACTGAGGTCCAGTGCCGAGGGCCTTCTGGCGGTTCCCTCACTACGAGAAGCCAAGTTACAGGGAACCAGGCAGAGGGCCTTCTCGGTAGTGGCACCCGCCCTGTGGAACGCCCTCCCACCAGATGTCAAAGAGAAAAACAACTACCAGACTTTTAGAAGACATCTGAAGGCAGCCCTGTTTAGGGAGGCTTTTAATGTTTAATAGATTATTGCATTTTAATGTTCTGTTGGAAGCCGCCCAGAGTGGCTGGGAAACCCAGCCAGATGGGTGGGGTATAAATATTATTATTATTATTATTATTATTATTATTATTATTATTATTATATTTCCCATGATTTGTTTATGATATCCATCAATACATCTCAAGAACCACCAGGTGCTTTCAATAGCACAGTCAATTTTCACCTCTTAGCATTTACCAAGAATTGTCAGCATATACTATTGTTCTGATGACTAACAAGTTTATTGATTTCAGCAGGTCTACTCTAAGTATCACTTAATTGGATATAACATAAAAGATCAGCTGTATCATGAATGGTACGAACCGTTGACCTGACATTGGATTATCAAGAACCAAACTGTTACTATACGTAGGGATGAGCCAGAATTTCTCAGCAAATAATATTATTAGAAATTCTCTGAGAATATCCAGTTGTGGGTTCACCCCATGCTGTTGAAGAATTCCAGTCCCCACTCAAGAATATTCAGTGGAATGGCCCTCCCAACTTATCCACTCATATATAGGGTGGGGGATTTTGAGCACAACTATGGAGCAAACCTGTAGTATCTTGATATTGTTGGAGTAAGGGACGGGCTTGGACCTTATTTCCCACTGCTTCCTTTATCTATCATTACAAGCAACAGCATTTCATTCAACATTAAGTGAGCCAAAAATTTTATTTTTTTTAAAGGGGGTTTTCTCAGAACATTTCTGGGAATTTTCCTTTTCACAGACACCCATCAAACAGTTGGAAAATTACATTTCCCCTGTCTGAGAATATTTGGCAAAATTTCACAAACATCCCCTGTGGGAGGCCGCGTTCATACTGTTCAGTTTTCAAAACAGCCATGCTCCTCTGAATATGAAAGAAAATTATATCGCTATGATCCAACATGACACATATGAGGCCGAAAAACAAAGGCTTCACAAAGTAGCTTTCAGTTCAGTGTGTTGTGAAGGAAGAAGAAGAAGAAGAAGAAGAAGAAGAAGAAGAAGAAAGAAGAAGAAGAGTTTGGATTTGATATCCCGCTTTTCACTACCCGAAGGAGTCTCAAAGCGGCTAACATTCTCCTTTCCCTTCCTCCCCCACAACAAACACTCTGTGAGGTGAGTGGGGCTGAGAGACTTCAGAGAAGTGTGACTAGCCCAAGGTCACCCAGCAGCTGCATGTGGAGGAGCGGAGACGCAAACCCGGTTCACCAGATTACGAGTTTACCGCTCTTAACCACTACACCACACTGGCTCTCAAGGACCATAGCTTAATGTTGGGACACATGGTTTACACAACTGAGGTTTCAGGAATGATCCATGGCACCTCAAGTTAAAGTATCTCAGATAACAAGGCTGGGAAAGGACCTCTGTTGGGAAACTTGGAGTGCCACTGCATATTAGGAGCAGTCAGCACAAATAATCTGACTCAATGTACATAAGTGTGATATACTACAACAATAGTGAAACTGTAGCATCTCCAGATGTTGTGGACTACAATTCCCATCACCCCCAAGCAGCATGGCCAATGGTCAGGGATGGCGGTCGCTGTAATCCAACAACATCTAAAAAACCACAGGTTCAACATCCCAGCTAAATGGGAAGAGAATGGATTTCTTTGGTGTCTATTTGAATAGTGGGGTCTTCCATAGGTTGATTCCACAAGGCTGTTGTGATATTTAAGCATCCACATGGATAAGATGATACAGATGATGGTAAGCAGCTTCAGTGTACAGTGAACAAGGACAGTAACATGATACTAAATTTATTAATAGGGTTACATATTGTAAATTAACTCTTGGGTCTCTATTCCTTGGATGAGTTTGCAGACCCAGATGCAGTGCACCCAAGGACAGGAAGAGGTGAAGCAGTGAAGTGGTGCAACAACGTTCTGGAGCAACCTTTCTCAACCTTGGGTCCCCAGATGTTTTGTTTTTTTTTAATAAAAATTTATTGGATTTTCCAAATTAAACCAATTACAAATACCCACATCCCATACAAAACAACACAATACACCAACACACAAAAACAACACAATTACTTAAAAATCCTTCACTTCTTCCAAATCTTACTTGGGACCTCCTCTCGCCCTCCCTTCCATAGGTTCATTTCGAATCCTTTAGTAACTTTGTAACATTGTAAAATCTAAATCCTTATAACTAATCTTAATCTTACAATTATAATCAACAAATCTTATATCATGAAACTTATTCTTATCAAATAATACATGCTTAACTTCTTATATCCTTTTTTCTCTTAACTCAGTAAAACTGTTACTCTTATTACTTCTAATTCTAACTTCAAAAATATTATAATCAACTCATTTTCCAAAAACCTAAATATTTCTTCCATTCTCCAAATATTTGCCCTCTGACGTCGGAGTACCATGGTTAGCCTTCCTATTCAAACTCATAAATCCCTTTAACCCACCCCCCTCCTCACCATCTTCCCCCCTCCCATTTCAATCCCCCACCAGCTTCCCCCCAACATTTTCCCTCCAGATTTTCCTTCTCCCACAACAATGCAGTTCCCTTCTTCTTCCAGAATGTCACCTTTTCCTTGATACATGCAAACCAAAACATTGTCACAAAGTAACTTTGCTCCACTCTTCAATTCAAATTGTATCTCCCAGAGTTGTTGTTCAAACATTTCTGGTGCCACCCCAGAAAGCCGTTATACAGTCTCTTCAGTGACCTCTCACATCCAGGAAACTTTTCTTCTTGTTGTTCTTGTTCCTTTTCTTGTTCAGATAAAGTCTCTGAATATAACTCTCTCAATTGTTTCTTGGAGTTCCTCAGTGAAGTTCTTACGTACTTTGAATGAAAACTTATCAATACTAAATTCCCAAAAGTATTTTCCTCTTAATATTGTTGGGTCTGGGGTGGGAACCAAACAGGCAGGAGTACAGGAAATAACAAATTGTACTTTTCCATCTTCATTAAGCCGCCTCTTGGGTAAACTTTCTCTCTCTATAATTATTCGGGAGAAATAAATCAAATTTTGTCTTGCCCCAAACAGGGGTTTCTTGAGTCAGAATCAGAATGCATAAAACTTCAGACTTAAATAGCCAGCCAAATCCGGTGTTACTTTAATCTTGCCGTGCACCCAAGGACAGGAAGATTTCTTTTTTAAAGGTGAGGAAAAACGGAGCGCTCAAAGTCCAGCGGCCGGCTGCCGCTTCATTCCCCCGGTGGAGACGGCTTCCAAGCCCCGTGCCGGAGCCCGTTCACTCAAGCCTCCCTTTTACAAGGGAACTGAGAACGTCGGCACCACGGAGCCCGCTGGAAACCCTGGACCACGGGACTCTCTTCCCGTGGCAGCCCGCAGCGCGGTTGCGGGGCTCCAAAACCCCCGGGGGAACCGGAGCTGCCTCAGAGCCGAGACAGCTCCCAACCGCAACCTCACGCCGGAAGTGGGTCCCCAGATGTTTTTGGCCTACAACTCCCATCATCCCTAGGTAGCAGGACCAGTGGTCAGGGATGATGGGAGTTGTAGGCCAAAAACATCTGGGGACCCAAGGTTGAGAAAGGCTGTTCTGGAGTTAAAATTGGCCACAAATTTATTGATTACAGATGTAGGTAGGCCTTGGCCTAGGCACTGGGTAGGAATTCTGAATCAGCCTCCCACCTGATGGCTGAAATTTAAACAGGGTTGTGCCTGGGTTAAAGGCCATCTCATGATGCAGGTCAACTAAGCTGGTCCTCTCCTAGCCACCACTGGACGTCCTCTAGCCCATCTGCTCACCTCAAGCTTCAGGGCAGGAACTTCCACCCAAGACCCCTTTACCAGGGTGCCCTGAGATATCACATCTGGTCAAAGGAACAGGAGTAACGCACTAATTCACCCCCTCCCCGGAAAAAGCCTAAGGCCAGACAACTTTGACTCTTGGGTCTCTATTCATTGGGCGGGTTTCTGAGACGACACTTTTAGCCTCTCTCTTTATGCAAATGTCTTTGCCAGTTTCAACACTGCAAGTACCTTTAAAAAAAAAATATCTTCAAATGAAGTTCTTTGCTCCAACACAGCATGACTGCCGGCCCTCAAGCAGAGGGGATTAATTCCACAGCTCCCCCTCCCCCCCTTCTCTCTGATTTTGACAATCATTTGTGTGAATAGGTAATTGGGCAATTTTGTGGTCTCATTACAATCAGCTCAAGAAGTGACCTCATTGGGTGCTATTCACCATTCTCATCAGAGCCACAGATACAAGAGTTAAGAGATCGTCACACAAATTTGGTGTCCTTCATCATATTCCCCCATGATTAGAGTGAGGAACAGGGCTTTCAAATGAACCGTGCTCACTATCACCTACGGCTGAGCCAAAACTACTCACTGCTTTTTGTGGCTACATTTTTTGTTCAACAGTGTCCCCCTCCCACAAAAAACCCCTCCCATATTTGATTATTCAAATAATAATCCCTGATTGGGTGAGATGACTCATGTGGACTTAATTCAGGAAGGAGGAAGCAGCAGCTGCAGGTGAAAACAAGGACTCCAAACAGAATCCCCCTTTCGCAAAATGTGGATAAATAAGATTTATTTGGTTTCTTTTTTTAAGGAATTAATTTTTACCTGACCAAAATTGTTAGTTGTATCCCCAGCCTCTCAAAGTGAAGAATATCTGGTGCAATTCTATTGTCATCTCACATGTGTTTCTCTGCCATTACTGCCCCCAGGCAATGGTCCAGTCCTTGCAGAGTTTTGCCTGATTCAGAAGAATAATAATAATAATAATAATAATAATAATAATAATAATAATAATAATAATAAATTATTTATACCCCGCCCATCTGGCTGGGCTTCCCCAGCCACTCTGGGCGGCTATGTGCTCACAGTAGGCTTAAGTGCGGGCACATGAATTACCTGGTGCAGACTCTCCATCTACTAGACTTTATTCTCTACTGCATATTTTAAAGAGGGGGCACATGTTTCTAGAGTGCAAGGAGGAGAGGGAAGACAAACAGAAGCAGTTTGTGTCACCTGAAACAGCTGGAACGTTTGATGTCGGAACAGCAGCACAGCTGTTCTCGTACGGAGAGGTGTATAATTTTTTTTTTCTGGAGAAAGGCTGTCAAAGGCTGACTGCATTAACCTTGAAGCATCGTATCCTAAGGCTGTAAATTTTTGGAGCCCCATGATGCAGAACTGTTTGGAAGAGAAGACACACTGAAGGGGGGAGGGAGGGAGGGAGGGAGAGAGAATCTGATTTAACATTCTGCTTCCTAGTCAAACTGTGGGTGGAGAGAGTGATTGCCCAGAGAAGGAGCCCAGTCTGATTCTGCTAGAAGAAGGAACAAAAGGCTTGGAGGCATAAAGTAAGGTTAGGAGGATGCTTGCATCACTGCTCTCTATATCAGCCACAGGGAAACAAACCTGTCACCTGAAGACTCATAAAAGCAAAGAGTGGGATCCGTGATCCCTTATCTTAGAAGGGTATATGTCTGCTACCCTCCTTATCAGCTGTAATGACTTGCCACCATCAAGAAAGAAATGCAACACCTCTCAGGAAGTGTCAGGATACAGAGGATGACTTCTTCTTCTTCTTTTTCCTTTATGTATTTTTTTATTATTAAAGATTTTCTTGATTTACAAAGGTGTGTGCAATGTTTGTCTCGTATTTTTTCCATGTAACATTTTTACAAATCACCACAAAGAACTCATAATCCACCTACTCTCAGCATTGAGAAACATCATAACCAGACACTGGAGAGACCTGTCAGGAGTAAGCATGGACCAATGGTACCAAGTAGTATGGGAAACAGCCCTACTAGAAAAACTAACCAGTAAGCTGAAACTGACACGGGGACAAATAGAAGACGCCTTCACCCCGGTATGGTTCCCCTTCATCACACACACAGCCCAACAAGACAATGACAAAAATCTACTGACAGCATACAAATCAATATGGCTAACCTGATCAAAAACACCCACCCACCCCACTCACACAGGAAACCAAAGATCACCACAGCCAACCACAAATGAACAATCACACCCTTCGCCAATCCCGACCTCTCTCACCACCAAAGGAGCACAAGCGAACAACAGAGGATGACTTCTAACAGCATTCAACGTAGGAATCATTGCCTGCAATGTAAACACTCTTTTCTTCTGTCCCACTCTGCTGGCAGTCAAATGGGTTTTGCAGGTTTTTAGAGAAGGAGAAAACCTGTGGGCAGAGATGGCAGTGGAAGCACACCATAGACAATAATGCCTTTATCATCTTAAGCACTCGGGGGGGGGGGACTAGTCTTTCCAGACAATGTGCCCTCCTATGCAAGTTTACTCAGAAGTAACGCCCACTGCATTCAGTGGGCCTTGTTCTCTAGTTGCGTGTGTTTAGGACTGCAGCCTAAGGACACTTGCTATGGGAGTAAACCGCATTGAATTTGATTTATTTCTGCCTAAGATGGTTTAGGATTGCACTGTACACTTCATATAAATCCGCTCGCCTTCCCTGGGGGGGCAGTGTTGCGGACTGGAACCCTGGACCTCCAGTGATGCAGATTGGGGGCAGAGGGATGCCACCCACATCATGGGGATTCCTGGTCATGTCACGCCCCCAATTGACCAATCGGGCAGCTGGGGGCGTGGCCACAGGCCATTTAAACTGTGGCATGACCGGGGGTGGTGGCCTCATTTCATCTTCTCGCCGGATCTCCCAGCCCACCCGCCCTCTTTCATGCGTTGCTATGACAGCGACCTTGCTATATTGATGGCCACCGGGTAGGAATTTTTCCACTTGGCACATTGGCACCAGCCACTTGGTTTTCACCTACCTTGTAGCAATCGTCACAACTTTGTGAGGTTAGGCATTGGTTAAGTCTTTGTGATGGGAGGAGAGGTTGTTGCCTCTGCCTGCCCCTCCTTGATAAGAGTATCCTGTTAAAGGGATCCGGGGGTGTGGATCCTGTTTGAAGCGTGATCATGAGCTAGGACCATACCACGACCCACCGTGGACCTGAGGGTGCCCTGATTTGACGTATGTCAAAGGGCCCCCCCCTTACTGGTGGTTTACCCTTAGTCTGACTCCCTGCAGATGGGCAAGAGTCAGGATATTGTCTGGTTCCACCAAATGCCTAAGCCAAACCGCTTACATCTGTAACCAATAAAGTTGTGGCCTATTTTTGCCCATTAATCTAAATTATTGTGTCCGTGTGTGTTTATTATATATTAGGGAACTACGGGGCCTGGGGCCTTGTCATGCAAATAACACTGAAGACATTGGTAGAGCCAGTGTGACATAATGGATAGAGTTTTGCTTTAGACTAGGAGGAACAAGACGGTAATCCTTTCTCAGTCACGTAACTTCTTTCAGCCCAACCCGAAGATGAAAAAGAGAATATCTGCTGTCTTGCTACCCTGATCTCTTGAGAGGATGGATGGAAAGAAATGCGATTAGATGGACAGCTAGATAGGCTGTGTAATTCTTTGATACTGGACAGAAGGTGCAAAAGTCAGATTGCAGACAGATCCGGCTTACTTAAAAGCCTACACCCTTGTGGATCTTACCAGGTAGAGAGGCAGCTGTCAGCGATCTGCAGCCAAAAGCATTCGTATGCTGAGCATCTCCCAACACCTTGTGGAAATACATTCTGAACAAATGAAAAAACAAGGCACACCACACTCAGCAATAAAAATGGAATATTATTGATTTTTTTTCTTAAACTGTCCAGCCCCACAATCACTGTAGACCTGATTGCTAATCATGGTGAGCAATCATGTTACTTTGCCTACTTAAATCCGCTTCATTAGGGATCCTGTTTTCACTGTATGCTATGTGCAACAAGGGAAGTTGATCTTCAGTGTAAGCTGTGAGCTAGGAAGTTGCCCATTCATATTTCCCCTGACCCAGAAACTTGGTGTGTAATCTTAGGCAAGCCATAGTTTTCTCACTTCATCCCTGCATCTGCAACACGGAGATAACAGCACCTCCGTACTCTATCCTTGGGGTGTAGCTCAAAGCTCCATCTCTTACTTGTTACTTCAGTGGAAGCGTGGAGGGTCCTTTTTGCTCCTTAGAACAGACTCAAGAAGCCTAGTTCATTGCAGATCCAGGCATTGTTCTCTCCAGTCCCCAAGCCCTAGACAAATAAAAGACCACTAAGACTGGTTTAGTTCAAAACAGGTCACAACTTTGTTGAATACAGATGAAAGAGGTTTGGCTTGGGCACGGGGCAATCAAAATACTTCGGGCCCGCCCACTGGAAGTGACGCATAGTTCAATTCAGGCAGAGAAAATTATATGAAAAAGATATATTGATGGTACCTAACACCAAGTAGGGACCCAGGTGGCGCTGTGGGTTAAACCACAGAGTCTAGGGCTTGCCGATCAGAAGGTCGGCGGTTCGAATCCCCGTGACGGGGTGAGCTCCCATTGCTCGGTCCCAGCTCCTGCCCACCTAGCAGTTCGAAAGCACATCAAAGTGCAAGTAGATAAATAGGGACCGCTCCGGCGGGAAGGTAAACGGCGTTTCCATGCGCTACTCTGGTTCGCCAGAAGCGGCTTTGTCATGCTGGCCACATGACCCGGAAGCTGTCTGTGGACAAACGCCGGCTCCCTTGGCCTATAGAGCGAGATGAGCGCGCAACCCCAGAGTCGGACACGACTGGACCTAATGGTCAGGGGTCCCTTTACCTTTAACACCACTACCAACACTGGAAGGACAGATCCTGAAGCTGAGGCTCCAATACTTTGGCCACCTCATGAGAAGAGAAGACTCCCTGGAAAAGACCCTGATGTTGGGAAAGATTGAGGGCACAAGGAGAAGGGGACGACAGAGGACGAGATGGTTGGACAGTGTTCTCGAAGCTACTAACATGAGTTTGACCAAACTGCGGGAGGCAGTAGAAGACAGGAGTGCCTGGTGTGCTCTAGTCTATGGGGTCATGAAGAGTCAGACACGACTAAATGACTAAACAACAACAACACCAAGTAAATTGGCAAAAATGTATAAATCCAAAACAAAGTAGGTGTTGGAAATGTAAAGCAAAAGAAAGTTCTATCATATGGGGTGGTCTTGTAGTAAGGTTAAAGCTTATTGAGAAATGATATATAATAAATTGAAAAAGATGTTTAAAATAACATTTGTAAAAAAAAAAAAAAAACCAGAAGCTTTCATTTTGGGAATTATAGGGACAGAACTACCCAAACTGTATAGAAATTTATTTATGTATGCAACTACAGCAAGAATGTTACTTGCCCAAAAATGGAAAGAAAAAGACGTCCCAGCAAAGGAATAATGGATACAAAAACTTATGGAATATGCAGAAATGGCAAAACTTACCGGAAAATAAGAAATCAAGATAACAAACTTTTTATAAAAGAATGGAAATGGTTTATTGAATATTTACAGATAAATTGTAAACAGATAAGAACATTGGCAGGATTATTGTAATAACCTGCAGTTTTATAAGAGTATATATTTAAAGTAGATGAATAAATGAGCAAATTAAGTTAATTTGGATATGCAGAAAATATTAAAAATAAATTTAAGGAACCGCAGAAAGGGGGGGGGAGAAGTCAAGTTTTGAAATGTTAAAATGACTGTAAAATTACTGAAATGTATAAAACTGAGGATTGGCAGGAGTTGGCAGGAGTGGGAAATATCAATGAAAATATCACTGAGCAAGCTAAAGGGTTCTCCAGAGCTCTTGACTAGGCTGGATGATAAGCCAAGTAAATGGGTCAGGGGAAATAAGCTGATTTGATACTGAAACTACCAAGTCTCCAATTAGTCTTAAAATGGAGCATAGGGAGAGATTGTTAGCATCGGTCTGTCTCAGGAGACAATGGTAGAATGCACATTCGGGGGTAAAATCAAACCATTGGAGAGTTACTGCGTCTGCTGCGGCTGTAGAGACTGATACGGGAGAGACATGTTTTATTGCAGCTGGGGCAGATGAAGGTGTCCAGTTTTGCTGGGGGGGGACTGCATTAGATTTATCTGCCTTGGGATCCACTTGAAGCTGTTCAGGTTTCAGGCAGTGGCAGAGCTTCATGCTCTGGCACGGGGGGGGGGGGCAGAGAGCAGGCGGGGGTGGGGCTGACGCGCGTCCTGAGGGCGGGTGCCCAGTGTGGGGGGGTGGGCAGCTGCGATGGCACCCCACCGGGATCACGCTGCCGGGGCAGTGTGCTCCCCCCCCACTCCTCTTCTTCCACCAGTGGTTATAGGACATAGAAACAAATAATGGCTGAAAACCCGTTTTTGAAAATATAAAATCCAGCAGGCGCCTGGATTTTTATCTAGCCTTAAGTGAAACTCCCAGGTTCTTCGAATGACAGAGAACAAAAGGGGGGGGGGAATAAATCTAGCAGCACCTCTTTTCAGCCAAGTTCTGATGGCTAGCAGTTCTCAAACTCCCCACCGATGGCTCCCGAGTGTGTCTTTTGAAAAAATTTATCTAAATACAGGGTATAAAAATTTCTATTATGTGCTGAACGTTTGTGTAATTAAGCTCTTATATTATTATACTTCTTGCGAAAAATGATTAGACTTCTTGGTCAAAATGATTTAAATAAATAAAATTATTCAAAATGTTCAGGCATTTTTCTGCAAGTTCTTACTTTGTAAATCAGGGGTGGGGAGTCCGCTATCTTCCATCAACCCCTGCTAAGCTGTCAATGGTCAGGGAATGAGGTGATCCCCAGAGAGATCTTTGTCCCTGCTGCAAAGGCTACACAAATGAGCTTCAATGGCATTCTGACAGAAAAAGGAGAGTATTCTACAACTGTAAAATCATCAACAGGTCAATAAAGATTAACTACTTCTATCTCTCAGCTAAAGAGGGCTCCTCACTCCCCCTCAGGCACCTATCCCCCAGAGAGAGCCTGAAATAACCTGGGGGAAAAAAAAACATAATCCCCCATTCCTACTTTCAGCTTTCCCATCTCTGCAACAATACTTACTGATCCACACCTGGCAAGCCCCACAGCAGAATTTCCCACCCTAGCTGCTTATGTCTTACTGGGGAGTTTTCTTCCTTGCTTCACATGTCACAATGTTCAGACCCCAGTCTCCATGGAAACGAAGAAAGCTTTGTGGGTGGTCAGGCTCAATGTACAGCCAACAGTTGTACTTAGGGTGGATTACCCAGAGAACCATGGTGAACTGAATGATTTACGAGATATTGTCCTGAAACTACCACCGGCAAACTACATCATCTCAGCCTCTCAGAAATGGCAAGAGGAAATTATGTCCTCAAAAGATGCCAGACTCAGATCAGGTAAGAAGATTCATATGGCTGGAAATGGATTTTAAGGGGAGGGCTGCGGTGGGTGCAGGTTAATTTGATGGATACAGGAGAATGAAGAACCAATGAGCAGATAGGGGTTCATAGAATCATAGGGTTGGAAGAGACCACAAGGGCCATCCAGTCCAACCCCCTGCCAAGCAGGAAACACCATCAAAGCATTCCTGACAGATGGCTGTCAAGCCTCTGCTTAAAGACCTCCAAAGAAGGAGACTCCACCACACTCCTTGGTAGCAAATTCCACTGCCGAACAGCTCTCACTGTCAGGAAGTTCTTCCTAATGTTTAGGTGGAATCTTCTTTCTTGTAGTTTGAATCCATTGCCCGTGTCCGCTTCTCTGGAGCAGCAGAAAACAACCTTTCACCCTCCTCTATATGACATCCTTTTATATATTTGAACATGGCTATCATATCACCCCTTAACCTTCTCTTCTCCAGGCTAAACATACCCAGCTTTCTACCAACAATGGCGTACGTGTGGAGTGGGAGATCTGAAAGCAATGATGAGAGCAATAGAGAACATCTGTGAAGAGATAAGTTGTTTCGTAACAACTTGTAAATTGTTTTAATCGGTTTTAAATATTGTGTTTCGATGTTGTAACCAGCCCTTTGGCCTTAGGGTGATTGGTGAGTAATGAAGAAGAAGAAGAAGAAGAAGAAGAAGAAGAAGAAGAAGAAGAAGAAGAAGAGGAGGAGGAGGAGGAGGAGGAGGAGAATTGGAAGGGAGGGGATATAAAGGCTGATGATGTACAATCTAGGGCCTGTCATATATGTCAGTTTTGGGTATGTTACTGTCAAGCGGCAGAGGAGTCAACCCCCACGGCAGGTTGCCAGGAACGATAAGGTAAGGAAAAGTTCTTACCATCTGCTTTTTATTCATTATTTGCAGAGAGGAGCTTGGGAATGCAGCCTCTTGGAATAATGGTGTTGCTCCGATTAAATCTCCACCCACCCCCTTTCTCCCACTTCCGCATTCATCATAATCAACAACACCCCCTTTACGCTTGCCACTTAGGGCCATCTGCATCCAAGCAATTTGCTCTCCTACTTTTAAGGCTCGCTGGGTTCTGGGAGGTGGAGGGTCTGAAATGCTTTCTAGTAGTGATAACGTGTCAGCCACTTGCTCCAGCTCGGCCTCATCCTCATCTCCCATTATTTCCCAGCTTTCCCCCTCATCTGCTTCTGAGCTGTGACCTCCCTCGAATCCCTGTTGTAATTCTGAATTGTCTTCTGTCTGGGAAGCAATGTTACGCCACGGCTAACCTGTATGTATCTAGTTGCTTTTTTTTCTGAAAGGCTATGCTTTTGGAGTGTTTCCCAGACAATGTGCTTTAATCCATATTGGTGGGGGAGGGGGGACAACCTAGCTGTGTTTTGAAGTCTGAAATGTGTACCCAGCCACAGATTGACTTGACCCAGCAGTGGCTAAGTTCACCAACCAAAAAATAAAAATAAATGGCAGCAGTTAGCCACTTCTATTTTTCATTTGCCATTGTGACATCATAATAATTGAGACAATTACAAAGCAGAAGAACCACTCATCATGGGGGGGGCGCACTCGTATAAAGGAATTGCTTCTTCTCAAACGGTCTGGCAAAATTCCTGTCTAAACCAGCTTGCCATTAGATGCCAGAGAAACAAGGAGGAGAACCAAAGCATTTTGATTCCAGCAGAGTTATTTCAATTATTTAAATGGTTCAGTACTTACAGACATACAAACGTACGCATTTATTCCTTTCATTCCTTTCATGAACCACTTCCTGTAAAATACCTCGAAATGATTTAACAATAAAAACATCAACAATAAAAACAATGACATATATATAAAAACAACAACCATTGAAACAATTTCAAAAATTAAAAGCAGTTTGAAAGACAGTGCAAATAAAGACAGGGATAAAAAATTGCCACTTAAAAAGCTCGTTGAGAAAGGAAGGTCTTCAACAGGAGCCGAAACAGAACATTAGAGGCAGTGCCTGTCTCTTATGTAGCAGGAGATAATTCCAAAGGGTAAGTATTGCCACATGAAACACCCAATTCCTGCCTTGGGAAAGGGCATCCTGATGAGATGGCAGTGGTTGGTTGAGTGTAGAAGGGATGCGGGTGGCGCTGTGGTCTAAACCACTGAGCCTCTTGGGCTTGCTGATCAGATGGCCGGCAATTTAAATCCCTCCAACAGGGTGAGCTCCCGTTGCTCTGTCCCAGCTCCTGCCAGCCTAGCAGTTCGAAAGCATGCCAGTGCAAGTAGATAAATAGGTACCATTGCGGCGGGAAGGTAAACAGCATTTCTGTAAGCTCTGGCTTCCATCACAGTATCCCGTTGTGCCAAAAGTGGTTTAGTCATGCTGGCCACATGACTCGTAAAGCTGTCAAATGCCGGCTCCCTTGGCCTGAAAGCAAGATGAGCGCCGCAACCCCATAGTCACCTTTGACTGGGCTTAACCGTCCAGGGGTCCTTTACCTTTACCTTTTGAAGGGGTGGAACAATCTTTTATGTATCCTATTCCCAAAATGTATACGGCTTTGTACCCCAGTACTAGCATCCCGAACTTAGCTCAGTAACTAACTGGCAGCAATATATCCTATAATTTACATTTACTATGTAAGCAAACGTTGAATTCTTCTGTACACTTACTGTACAGATCTCTTGCTAAGTTCTACAGTCTTCTGGCACTGACCAGTAAATATGGGACGAGGAATCTACACAGCTATAAAAGGACCCTGGAACTTTTTTCAAACACCAGGACCATAATTGTTGTTTTTAAAATCCCACTGGATAGTCTATTGACTGCAAATGTTTTCATGCATGATGCAAACAGTGTACCTGAAGGAACACCCCATCGTTCTGCCTGGACACTGAGGTCCAGCTCCAAGGGCCTTCTGGCGGTTCCCTCACTGCAAGAAGTGAGATTACAGGGAACCAGACAGAGGGCCTTCTCGGTAGTGGCGCCCACCCTGTGGAACACCCTCCCATCAGATGTAAAAGGAAATAAACAACTATCTGACTTTTAGAAGACATCTGAAGGCAACCCTGTATCGGGAAATTTTCTAATATCTAATATTTTACAATTATTTTATTTTTATTATTAAACTGAATTATGGGAAGTTTGCACTGGTATGCATCCCTTCTCCCTCCTCTGTCACCCAGCATTTGTTGCCACACCATCTCATACATCTCTCTCATGCCATAAGCCCTCAACAAAAACTTTCAAAATTCTCCGCAGAACCCCAGATATGTCCCACTTTGTGATGGGTTTATCCATATATCCGGACTCACAACTGCTAGCTGTGAGCACCAATAAACAGATGAAGTTCAGCTCTAGAGGTTTTGAAGTAATCCTTCTTTTATTTATAAGCTAAACATATAGATATATACAGACTATACAGACTGTGTGAGTTTCAGTCACCTAGCAGAGATGAGAACACATTTTACCTCAGGACTGACAGTTAAGAACAGTTAGGAATAACAGTTACCAAGTAAGCTCCTCCCCCTCTCTCTCCACTGAGTCAGGAGATTGACAGAAAGGGAGGGATGAAAATGCTAACGGTTTGCAGACATCATATATGGTAAACGCTGTAACAGAACTGGGCTTCTTTACTCCCTGATTAGCAGCAATGTGCCTTTAGTGCACTCCAGATGTGATACAGATAAAGTCACCTGACACCAACTAGCATCTTCAGTTGCCATGGCTATATAACATAGCAGTACTCTGGTCAGTTTGCTCACCAACCCCACTTAACCTTCACCCTTCCTCACCCTCCAACTTTGCTGTTCTGTTGTCATGCTGTATCAGGCTTCCTCAAACTTGGCCCTCCAGATGTTTTGAGGCTACAATTCCCATCATCCCTGACCACTGGTCCTGCTAGCTAGGGATCGTGGGAGTTGTAGGCCAAAAACATCTGGAGGGCCGAGTTTGAGGAAGCCTGCTGTAGTTTGTAACCCTACCTGTCGCCAGCCATTCAAACTGCATCGTGACGATATCCTTACATTTTTATTATATAGTAATACGGAATAACACCAGCAGCGGAGGAGGAGGAGCCAGAAAAACTGCAGAACAGGCAAATTTTTACCACTTCCCTATTCTGCTTTTTCTGCTGCTCTCCCTGAAAGGAGAGGAGAGATGCAGTAATATCCATGGAAGACCACCACCACCCAGACTTACAAAAGCTGGGCTTGACACTAAACTTCTGGGTGGGTAGATTTTTAAAAAATAATGTTGGGTCGACGGGCATATGTTTTGGGCCAGGAAGCAGGTGTCGGTCTTGAGTGTTTTGTTTTGTTTTTATCTGCTGGTTAATAGGTGGGAGTGTTGTATTGTTTATTGTAAGTATGCTGCCAATATTTTCTATCACTTGTTATGCAGGGTTTCTTTGATTCCAGCCCCCGTCCCAAATATGTTGTATGGAATATTAATGTGTTATATTATTTTGCTGCTTTTCCATAACGTGTGTTTCTGCTCCTATGGAATTCGTTTGGGGATTGTTTGTGCAACAAATAAGGTTGATAACTAATAATAAATAATAATAAATGTGGCTAAGCACGCTGCTTTTTCTTCAGCTTTTAAAAGGGACCTTCTTACTAGGATGATTCGACTAAATGTGAACTTCTGAGCTCTGTTTTATAGCTGCCTAGGGGCAATAAAATGTGTCTTTTGCTTGAACTGCCCCATACTGATTTTCAGGATGTAGCCATATTCCATAAAGCCTATACAGAACGTCCACAGTGCCTCATTCCAGCAAACCTTCCTCATAAAATGCACACCATTCTGATGAGCCAGCTAGGGTCCCATTCAGTTCATTGTTATGGCTCCTTATTCTCCTGCGGTGTTTGGATTACATATGCAAACAATGACAGATACAATCTAAACAAGATGGCCTTTGCAAAGATCTCCCTGTGAGATCTTCGTGTAAGACGATAACGAAGTGGCATGCTGGAAAACATACTGCAACAAAATGTTGTTGTGATAATATACCCTGCTGACTTAAGTGCCTTTTTTTTTGTAAGATGGCTTTTCTGAGGGATTCATGCTAATATCTAAAGGAAATAAGTGATAAGTGTCTCGGATATCTTGGTATGAACCTATCTAATACTAAGGCCTGCTGCATCCATGCATGGCCATCGCTTGATGATTGCAACATCAAGCAAAGAGCACTCACACTTTCTATGTGGGTGCTCTTTGCGGGATCACGCGCGGGGCTACAGTTCCCAGGGAACTTAATAGTAGAAGGGGGCTGGCTTGCCTTTCAGTGTTAATTTTTGGAGGTTCATGGCCAGCCACAATAATCAAGTTTCTTGCTAGGAGGTGGGGCCAGCCCCATTTATAAATAGAGGGTGGAGCCGACAAAAGCCAGGCAGCCGGCTCTGGAGATTCACCCTCCCTACCCCTCCCTTTGTTTAATGTTTTCTTGTTTGCAGGTTAACTTTTTCTTCCTGTTTAGCGGGCGCTGCTGCGGTCTTTGACTGGTTGCTGTTGAAGGACCGGGAAGAAATTTTCCTGTATTGGCAGGTTTTGTCTTCCCCTAGAAATTTGTCACAATTTTGGCGGTTTATGGCCTTAGGTAGAATCCTTTAGTCTTTTCTTCCCTATGTAGGGTGTGTATGTGAAGTGGTGACTCACCCCCCTGTGGCAAAGATTCCAGGGTCCCCCTCTTAAAGGGGTTGTATATGTTGGTGTCACTGGCCATACACTGAAAGGTCGTCAGTGAACTACCCTGCGTGCGGGGATATGGGCTGGGCCGCCTGCTGCACTTACTGGTACGTCTCACAGAGCACCCCCATATCCCATTTACTCTGATGTGCCCCAGTTCTCCCAGCTGGGGGGCTGGGAGGGATACATGCCCAAGGCCTAAGCTAAGGTCTTCCTACATTTGGAATTTTAATAAAGTTGTGGCCTAATTTTAATTCCATAACACATTGCCTTATGATTCCTTCCTTATGATCCCTGGGGGCTGGGGCTGTCACGCCTGGTCACGCAATGACATTTATGTTTAAATGAACCATCAGAGGTCAAAACAAAATAAAAATTTCTTTCCAGTAGCACCTTAGAGACCAACTAAGTTTGTTCTTGGTATGAGCTTTCGTGTGCATGCACACTTCTTCAGAGGTCAAACAGTATAAACAGAACTTTCATGTCACCTCAGATCCGTTCAAGGCAGTAAATCTCAATGGAGGACGATTCATGCATTTAAATGCTAGTCATCAAGTGTCCAGTCCTCAAGGAAAGAGAAATAAACCGATATACCTTCATGTGTGAACCAGCTCTGTGAGTATCTGATTTTGCACCTATCTTCTCCTTCTGGTTCCCAAATAAGAATGTAGTCAGTTCTATAATGCAACTGTATATATTTGCTCAGGTTCAGCAGAGTTGTTCTACTTACTCCATCTTTGAAAGTCACAAAGGATTTTTATTGGAAACTAGCATTAACATCAAAAGTTTGTACACTAAAGATATAACCAAGTTTCCCGGTTATTATTACAAGAACACAGACAGATCATGCTATATATTTTGAGGTATGCTACTGATACTCCCTGTTCACATGCAGTTGTAACTATCACTTGGCAAGGTCACAACAAGTCCAATACGAAACAAAAACCCAACCCTTTAGATTTAAAGAATATCAAATCTACAGAGAATTTAAAAAACAAAACAAAACACAATTAGCTAGAATGGGGCTGCAACCTGGGCTCACATCACTGAAATTGGTAGAACATACTTATAAGTAAATATGCATCAGACTGGACTGTAAGTGTTCACTCCTAAACACACTTACTAGTGAATAAGCCTCATTGAATACTGTACTCACAAGAATAGGATTGCTCTGTATCAGGACTGCTAAAATGAATCTGAAGGAAATTCCTGAAGCACAAGCCTCCTAAATTAAACTTGACGTAGAAAATTTATTTTAGATTCTTCTTATTGACAATCAAAGATTCTGTTGGATTTAGCTGTTTTAGAAGAAACAAGTTCTAAAGCACCATGTCTGGCATCCATGTATCATAATGTACATTTATACAGCACTTTTTCTGAAGCGTTGCACACCTGAAACAAACATCTGCACATGAAGAACAAAAGTTGCAGGTAGTACTTTGCAGGAGGGATGCAACTTTGTGGTCCTTAGGCCCTTTATTTGGAAAGAACTGATAAAACGACACCATCTTCTGTCAATAGAATCCCCTGCACCAACTTTCAATTACTGCCTAAAAATGCACCAACAAAAATTATTATTTAAGCCCCTGGTTCTCCCCCTATGGGGAGAAAAACAACCCGAAGAAGGCCTCTCTCTCTCTCTCTTTTTCTTTGGCAGGGAAAGTGTTATACACACCCCTTTTGAGTCGCCCTTCCTCCAGATCCTGAATGCAAACTTTGGGTAGGGTCAGCCCTACCATTAGACAGAGTGAAGTGACTCCCAAAATGGCAGGCCATGAGGGTCATCAGTAGCAGCTGTTCCTTTGGAGACCCCGAGTCAATGCCTTTCTGCTCAGCAGCCTCATCTGGTTCCTCTAATCTGATGTGCTAGAGGAGGATGCTATCTTTTCACTGATGTTTAAGGAAGACTCAGTTGCCAGTTATATGGAAGTGAGAGGGGAGCACGGTCTTTGTTCTTTGTCTCAGGCAGTAAAATGTTTTGGGTCATCCTCGCCTTGAGGGGGAATGTAAACAGACCTCAGTCTCACATTTCCTTTGGTCCTTCATCTCAGTCACTTTAACACACTTTGCACCCAGAAACACAGCTGATCTCTCCCCCAACAGAACCGAACCCATGAAGATTGCGCTTCTATAGGATGCCTCACAGCGGTGTGGATGGTGACATTTCTTTATTAAAAGGCTGAGGATTTCACAGTTGGTATTTGGGTGTTTGATCACGAGAATGCGGGGAGCTATTTGCTATCTGACACTTTGAAACTAATAGAACTGTATCGATGCGCTAAGGGATTTCGACAGCAATTAATGAAATATGCTCGTTCCAATCTAAAGGTCAGTCTCTATCTTTAAATAAAAGTAGTGAGATTTCAATTAGGCTAAAGGGGAAATAAGGACGAACAGGGGAAGAGACGGTGTATCAATATTTCAGCTGATGTTACCCTTTCCAAGGTTTCCACCCTGGGGAACATTGATCTTTTTGCTGAAGGCCAACACTTCTTTAAAATATACATTATCATGCCATAAGTGGGAAGCGTATGGCAATCTTTATACACCTGTCATCACTTCTGGTCTGGCTCTCCCATCTAAGAATTCCCCACTGAGAACGAACAGGAAGCAAGCAGGCAGGCATGTGACAGTCACCCTGGAGATTGGTGTCATCACAATGGGCTTTATGCATACACAAGATATAACAGTTAGCAGGAGAAACTAATGCGGATCAGGGCCATCACAGACTGCCCTTCCCCCATCAGCAGAGGAGTTTTGGCAACTGATACTCAACAAATTAAGGCAGAACTGAAAAACGTTGTACAATTCTGGGCGCTGCCTACAGACTCTTTGTAAAATTGATCTGTAGAAAATACAACCTGAAAAAGAGACAATGCAGGTACTTTTGTAAACTAAGAAAATCTTTTTTAAAAAAATTTAACAAAAACATTTGGCTGCTCAGAATCTCCAAATGAGGTAAGGTAAAGGTAAAGGGACCCCTGGCCGATAGGTCCAGTTGCAGACGACTCTGGGGTTGTGGCGCTCATCTCGCATGACTGGCCGAGGGAGCCGGCGTACAGCTTCCGGGTCATGTGGCCAGCATGACTAAGCTGCTTCTGGCGAACCAGAGCAGCGCACGGAAATGCCGTTTACCTTCCCGCCGGAGCGGTACCTATTTATCTACTTGCACTTTGACGTGCTTTCAAACTGCTAGGTTGGCAGGAGCAGGGACTGAGCAACGGGAGCTCGCCCTGTCGCGGGGATTCGAACTGCTGACCTTCAAATGAGGTAGCAGTCTGTTCACATGTAGCTCATCTCCAGTCTCTCAAGCTCCCTCGTTCTATTGTAAGCTCTCAGCAGAGTAGAGGCAGGAGCTGGAGACCACACAAAGGCATTAGACTGCCAGGATTGAAGCCAATATTATGCTCCTCTAAATTCTTACTAACTGACAGCTAAGGTTTGGGCTTGGGCATTCAGCTGGACTGCTCAGGCCCCTTTTAAGACTTTGAGAAGCCCAGAGGCAGAATGTTCATTTGAGGCACCCCCTCCTCATAATGTTGGGTTGCCATATTTCAAAGAGGTAAAAATCCGGACACAGAAACTTGAGCTTTTTTAGAGTGATCACCCGATGGCCGCTCTGCTGCAGTCGAGTCCTAACCTCCCACACCAGACCCACCCACCCACAATATTTCTTATTAAAAAAAAATCCAGGACATTTGCTTTAAAATGTAAAATTCCCCCCCAGATGGGCAAGCAGGACCCCCGAATGATGACATGTCCAGGAATTCCCAGATGTATAATAATATCATTTCTCCCTCAAATGGGAAGAAAGCCCAAAATATGCATGTAATTCTTCTTATTAATTTATATTTGACATCAGAAAAAGTTTGTGGAGATTTTAGGTTTCTAAATTACAAGGGAAAATTAGATTGAATTGACTTGCAATTTATCCAAAATCTTTTTCTTGGTGTAGGACCCAAAAAATTCTGATGAAGTCCATTATAATTCATGCACATTTTGTATGCTGCTGCAGCATGTATTTAATTGCACATGTATTTAATTGCTATAATATACCTGTACATTTTCCTGAAATGTTTGGGTGCATGCACGTGCTTCATTACTTGAAATTGCATCCCATGTCATTTAGAAGCCTATGGAAGACTAGCACAAAACCATCAGAACTGGGAATTAGATAGGGCCGACGTGGAAGTGTCTAAGGTATCATCCTAGGGACACAATGAATGTCAACCAAACCTGGAGTGAGTTAAGACAGGGGGAGGAAACAGGTGCACAAACATATTACAGCAACCCCTCTTAAGAATGTAATGTTGGATATTTTTTGGCATCACTGCCCTTATCAAACCACTAACAACTTCATAAGACTTGTCAGTTAAGGTGCTCCCCTGCTCTAGAATGATTTTCTACATCTTGAAAACCATAGTGAATACTCTATGGAGAGGAGCAATGTAGAATGCTTTTTCTCCTTCACAGTTGGAAGCTATCAGCAGAGAGGAGACCGAGAAAGGCTCTAATTGGTCTCCTTTCTCTCTGCCTGATGTCGAGTTAACTCTTCCCTTTTCTAAGTCTGCTTTCGAATTTTAGAAGTGAGGGTTTCACCGCCAAATGTTGCAGGGGGCCTTTTCCCACCATTTGGCGCAGTTCTGGGGTGAATCAGACGACATTTGATATTCGGCAAAATCTTGACCCCCCACGGGTTAGGACACTGAGGGCTCATTTTGTGAGGTGCTGTGAAGTGCGGAGTTTTCACCACCGAACATTGCAGGAGGCCTTTTCCCCTGCGTTTGGCGCTGATTTGGTGTCAATCAGATGACGCCGGGTTTTCGGCACAATGTTGACCCCACAGGTTAGTGTGCCGAGAGCTCATTTTGTGGGGTGCTGTGAAATGCGGGGTTTTCACCACCAAACATTACAAGGGATGTTATCCCTGCGTTTGACGCCACTTTGGGGTCAATCGGACGACGTATGAATCATGTGGATGTTACCGCCAAACGTTGCAGGGGGCCTTGTCCCACTCATACATGCCACAAACTCAAGTGGAATTGCATTTCAAATGGCACACTGTGGCCAAGTTCAGTGATCTGCCATCTATGTGCTACTGTTTGAGCTTGTGCTAAGCAATAAGTAAGAATGCACAGATAGAAATTCAGGCCAGCCTTTTCCTGGATTTCACACAAACATTACTGGATTATTGCCTAGAGGTAAAGAAATCTGGTCAGACCGTTTTTTTCTGGCTCGTTGGAAACGCCATATCCAGGATGCCAGGATCAGGGAAAGAATACCCCAAAGGCCTCCCTTTTCCTTCCGCAAAGGTCACCTTTTGCCCACCCCTGGAAATTTGAAAATGGCTTGGCTCTCTACAAGCGATGAAGCTGGTACATGAAGCTAGCCTGCAGAGAAATTCATCAAGAGCTGTGAAATTATTCCAGATGAAAATATAGGCTTTTCTCAATAGTAACGCCAAAGTCGTGAATATTTATGTCATTAGGAAGAAGGAGGATGGCACTTGTGTCACAATGGGCTGCTGGATGCCAGCTGGTAACCATGGAAACCAGTGGGCAACATCAGCTTAGTCACCTTTGTGTGCAACTTGGTGTATTCTCAGATGGAACCTAATGCAGAAATCTGCTCTCCGCAGCTCCAACAGGCTGTAAGCAAAGATGGTACCCTAATTTGTGTGTATGTTCTTGGGGGAAGTTCAACTCGATGGAGATTCCTAGAACTACCCATTCATGACAGGCTGATGAGGAAGGCACAAGGAAGCTACAAGGAAAATCACCACCATAGAAGAACATGCTATGACTTGACATTCCTCTCAACAGTTTATCACAAAGTGGAACAAGGAGCTGGGCTGGCTGGATTCGAATTAAGGTAAAGGTAAAGGGACCCCTGACCATTAGGTCCAGCCGTGTCTGACTCTGGGGTTGTTGTGCTCATCTCATGTTACTGTCCGAGGGAGCTGGCGTACAGCTTCCAGGTCATGTGGCCAGCATGAGAAAGCCGCTTCTGGCGAACCAGAGCAGCACACGGAAACGCCGTTTACCTTCCTGCCAGAGCGGTACCTATTTATCTACTTGCACTTTGACGTGCTTTCGAACTGCTAGGTGGGCAGGAGCTGGGACCGAAGCAATGGGAGCTCACCCCGTCATGGGGATTCGAACCACCGACCTTCTGATCAGCAAGCCCTAGGCTCTGTGGTTTAACCCACAGTGCCACCCACGTCTCTTTTCGAATTATTTGAATTATTGCCCTACAAACTATGCATGTCATGAGAGTATCTGTATCTACCATAACTGCCACTGTAACCATTTAGCATCCAACTCTTATTGCTGGATACGAAGGAGGTGCCCAATTAAACACAGAACGAAACATTTCTCCTCTCCCTGGTTTTTATGGTGGCACTTTAACTCCCCCTTTTCCAAGGCCGGTGTGTTGAAATATCCTCCCCCCTCTTCCTCCAGACATAATGGGGATGTTTTGTGACATGTCCACTAGGCCGATCTGAATGCTTCTATCGGAAACACTCTTAGCAACCCTTCAACACCTCCTGGCAATCTGGGACCAAAAATATAGGTCAGTGGAAAAGCTTTTTCCTGGGCTTTACCACTTTAGGCTCCAGGTACGGGCTTGCATGTCTTCCCACCAACCAACCCCCCATAAAAGTACATGTCGGGGGAAATGTTTCAGTTTATGCTCTCTCTGTGCTGGTCTTCCTTTTCTGAGTGCAGGGAGAGAGCTCATTGATTCAGCTGATTGTAGGTATAAGGGTCTCATAGAGACACAAGCAAGAATAGGCTACTCTCAGGCCTCATCTGCACTATAGATGTAAAGCACCATTGTACTGTTTAAACACTCACGTCTTGCCCCTAAATTCTTGTTTGCTGTAGTGTACTGAAAGTCGTTAGAAAACCTAGTCCTCTGAGAACAGGTGCAATTCTCAGATTGGTTAAACAACCCTTTATTAAGATTTAGTGTCAGGAATAACGTAGTCCTGGACACAGCAGAGTGAACGCATGTTTTCTGGAAGCTTCTTGCTGTAGAGCATTGACTGGACAGCACGACGCAGGAACTCAGCAACTACACTTTGGATAACTATATACAGTATTTATTGAAGCAACAAGTATCCATAAGTTACTATATACAGACTTAGGAAATCAAAGAAACAAAAGTAAAACCTCTCCTCTCTGTCTCTCTCTCTCAACCTTCATTAACCAAACTACACTACACTAACCCCACAGAGAGCTCATCTCTTTAGGAACTCCTTAACCAATCACAGGGTCATTACTAAGGGTCTAGAGAGAGAGTAGATCTTGGCCTTCAGCCAACAGTTAATTGCCAGAGGTGGGTAGCTGACTTTCTGCACGTAGGCACTTTGAAATCTCTAACACCCTTTCCCATAGTCTCCAAGTGTCCCTATTTTTCAGGCACAGTCACAGAATAATGAATACCACCCCAGCTTTGGCAGGATTTTGGCGGACATCCTTACTTTTTAATTTCAGGTGTCCATTGAAAACTTTTGTAAATGCCATGAGGCCTAGGCAATTTTCTAAAAGGTCACTTGAGTAGCCAGCCATTTTCTAAATTTGTTTATTTGGTTTTCAGAGCAAAGTTTTACAATCACATATACAATATACAACATAAAAACAAGATTCCAAAGAATTTCCTGGACTTCCCTCCTCCCCTTTGTGGGTCCTATTGTTAATCATTTCCTCCTGCATTTTTTTTAATAATCCAATTTTTTGGCATCTCCATTATGTCCAAAATTCACAATTAAACTACAACTGTTGTTCCAGACTTACTAACAGTTTTAACTGTTTACAATGGTTTTTAAGATAAATTATAAATGATCCCCATTCCTTCTTAAAATTCTGGTCTTCCTGATTTCTGATTCTTCCAGTCATTTTTGCCATTTTGGCATAATCCACCAACTTAATCTGAGAGTAGCCAGCCATTTTAACAGCCGCTTTGTAGTGTTTTCAGATGTTCTTAAATTGTGCCACACCATCTTGATGTTTTATGTGAGAGTGGTATAGAAATACTTTATATACAACAATATGCAACAAGAAGCAGAACGTAAATGGAAGCAGACACTTCAACAGCAGGTAGCAGATCCTCATCTGGCCACCTAACTAACTCCAACTAGAAAGTCTCAGCTCTCTTTCTCTCTGGTTCTGCCTGTTCAAAATCTGTCCTGCAGGCCCCTGCCAGCACTGGTCAGGAATGATGGAGTTGTAGAACCACAATATTTAGAGACCTATGAGTATCCCATGACTCTTTTCAAGATTACAGACACCGTGGTTGTGAAATGGTTTGAACTCTCTAAAGCATTCTCTCGGTGTCCTACTATATTTGGACCTTCAAAATGAGGCAAATTTATGGTTTAAGTAATAAGTGTTGGAGATGCAAGCAATCTGAAGGAACTTTTTTTCATATGTGGTGGGTGTGCCCTAAGGTGAAGGACTTTTGGGAAAAGGTTTACAATGAATTGAAAAAAATTCTCAGATATACCTTTAAGAAAAAGCCTGAAGCCTTTTTGTTAGGCATTCTAGGTAATGACATTTTGAAATGTGATAGAAATTTAGTGTTGTATGCCACAACAGCAGCAAGAGTTGTAATAGCAAAGAACTGGAAACTGGAAGAGCTACCTACTATTGAACAATGGCAGATGAAGATGTTGGAGTATATGGAGCCTGCGGAAATGACCGGGAGAATCCGTAATCTGAGAGACGACGCGGTGGAAAAAGAATGGGGAAAATTTAAATTGTATTTTAAAAAAGTATTGTAATATTTGAAATTTTGATTCTAGAAGAAGGATAGGCTGTCATATGTATAATTTGAAGTAAATGAAAATTTTAGGAGATTATAGAATTTAGAATTTGATTGAGAAATTTTTTAGATATAAATGATTTTAGATTTTAAATGTTTTAATTTTGAAGATTGAATGGTATTTATAAAAGATGTGATAAGGGTTAAATTCGGAAGTTACGTGAAATATTTCTCGAGGGACGTAAATTAGGGGAAACAGGAGGAAGTCAGAAAAAGATGATAAGAAAATGGAATTTTTTTTAGTATAATGATATATTGTTTTTTGTTGTTATTTTTGGATGTTTTTTTTAACTGTTTTGTATTTGGTTTTTCTTTTTTCAGTTTGTTGTTGTAGTTTTTTGTTTAATTAGTTGTTGTTTTTGGAAAATACAATAAATATTATTTGGGAAAAAAAATTATTTGGACCATTCCAGCTGCATTTTTAAACAACATCTTCACATGACGTGAATCCAGTGCTTTTTTCGGGGGGGGGGGGGGGGGACACACACAGGGGTATGCATACCCCTAAACATTTTGTGAATCTTTGTACTTTTGTCCATTTACTGTATTTATTTTTCCTGATTTGAACTATAAAATGGTGATTTTCTTGAGTCAAAATGAGAGTACCCCTAAACATTTTTTAAAGGAAAAAAGCACTGTGTGAATCCATTCTGGGACATGCAAAATGAATGGGGATGGGATGAAGACCAAAAAACTGAAATCCATATATCTCGCCATGACAGCTGTGCTTGTTATTTATAAAATTGGTTCATGCATAGATAGCTTCTGAAAGAAGAAAACCCATTGCAATTGTAACAGTTGATATAAAGAGGGCTTATTTAAAATGGGCCTTTTTAATTGAAACACTCAAATGAACTAAAGCTACTGAGTCATGCGCTGAGATAGATTTAACATTCCCTGTGTTCTACTGACCAGTAAAAGAACTAGTTAGTGCTGAATAATTTATCTTTTATCAATGCAACATCTATACTCTTATTGGTAAAACAAGTACTGCAAATATGGAGGACGACAAGTTGTTTAGAAAATGCTTGGAGCTTTGGATAGATGAGACAGATAACAACAACACCGTTGCCAAGGTAGCAACAGGTGTTAATTGACTTAGCTAAGTCAGATCACTACTGGAAAAGTACAAAGCCAATTTAATGCAGGACCCCTGGGACAAAGAAATCGTGTCCTCCCTCAAAGAGGGAACCTGTTGTGGCGAGACCTGGAGACCGATCCCCTGTGTTGTGGGTGGGTAAGATTGGTCAGCCACAACATCCGATTGGTTGCTGGGTGCAATCTGGCCAATGGGACGCAGTCTAAGCGGATCGAGGGACCTATATATACCCATGCACGTGTCTCAGAGCTTCCTCTTTTGGTGCGTGCATTCGGAACACCTGTCCACCTCTCCCTACTTTTAGGGATTTTTGCACTTGACCTTGCTATGCCATCGTGTGTTGTCTGTCGTTGGGACAGGGGCACGGCAGGAATTTTCCCCACTTGGCTGATTGGCTGTTGCCATTTGGGTTTCGCCTGCCATGTAGCAAATCGTCACAACTTGTAAGGTTGTGGATAGGCTCTGGTTCAGGTGATAGGGATGGGAGAACATTCTTGCCATCCCTATGTGAAGGGTATTCCATTAAAGGAATCCAGGGACTCAAATGGTTTGGTCAACCCCTGAGAGGGGGTTGTGCCCGTGCCTGAGTCCAGGGGGACATTTGGGTGGCGGACATAGTCTGTTCCTGGCTTTCCGCTTATCCAGGTGTTCACCCTTGGTTGACCTATGCTGGTGCCCAGGGCCAGTGCCACCTGCAAGGGTGCAGGGAGCTAGTTGAACCAGAGCCTATGCAACCACTCACTTTCTGTAAACAATAAAGTTGTGGCCTAAATTCTGCCAAAAACCAAACTAAAATTTGAGTCAAGTGAGAATTTATTTAGGGGGGAGGTCTCTGGGTCTGAACACGCAAAAGGTATGTCTAGCGATCTTAGGGTGCAATCCTTTACTTCAGCGATGCCATTGGATGGGGTTTAGGGATCAGTGGATTTGATTAAATAAAAGCAGACTCAGAAAGCTGATATGCTGATGGAACACCCGGGATATGCCGGAGAGCCATTCCACCAGCAAAGCTACATAACGTCTCTTCAATGCAGCCAAGGTCCCTCTGGACTGGACATGTTGTTCGGATGCCTGATTATCGTCTTCCAAAGCAACTACTCTATTCTGAACTTAAAAATGGAAAGAGTAATACTGGTGGTCAACAAAAGAAGTTTAAAGACTGTCTCAAGGCAAATCTAAAAAAATGTAGTATAAACACTGACAAATTGAAACACTGGACACCAAAGGTGTCATGGACTTTGAAGATGAAAGGGAGAAACGTGCTAGAAGGAAGGTATGCTTGGCAAACCCTCACCGTGATCAACTCCCACCTGGAAACCTATGTCTCCACTGTGGAAGGACGTGTGGATCCAGAATTGGCCTCCACAGTCACTTATGGACTCACGTACTCACCTTTTTGTCCTTTTTGACGAGTCCTGTGCAAGTTCACCCCCCCCCCGCAAAATGGAGGTCTTTTGAACCAAGGTGATGGGGCAACACTTCCTTGTGCTTCCTTGGCAACAAAGAAATGGTGTAGCTAACAATCTACCAAAAAAAAAAAAGGAGAGTACATAGGTGAGCCAAGTATAATGGAACTTAAATACATTTAGTTTTTTTTTGGAAGCCAAGTTTTGTTTTTAAGCCTCTACTGTAGTTGGATAAAAATACAGCAGACACAGCAGACAAAACTCTCAGAGCATGACATAGCTTGAAGAGAGAGAGAGAGAAAGAGGTAGTAAAGGAAGTTTCCCCCCCCTCTGGATAGAGCACGGCAAGGAACCCATTAAGGGTGGGGAAAAGCTAACCATATGTTCCACTAGAAGGGATACATTTTGGAAAAACAAAGCACTAAAATAAGAATGGTCTTTAGACTGAACAGCTTGATTTCGCAAGCAGAAGCCGCCACCGAAGCTGGTGACTGCTTTGTATGAGCCAACTGAGCTTTTTTATTTATTGGAGGGGGGAGGGTGGGATAAATATATACTAAATATAATTGAAAACCAAGTTGCGTCAATCACCCCCCACCCCTAGTGCTGCAGCAAAATGAATGGCTGTATTATGAGAGAAGTCTGGACTCTTAAGATTCCTGGCAGATATTTCACTGCCAATCTGGAATGCGCTTGTTAGGAGTATCAACAGGAGTAGCCAGCATGGTACCCTCTAGATGTATTGAACTACAATTCCCATCATCCCCAGCGAGCAGGGCCAATGTGTGGATGGGAGTTTTAGTCCGCAACATCTGGAGTGCACTGTGTTTGCTACCCTGATCTAGATTAATAGTCTTCAACTTTGTCTGACCCAAGATTTCTAACACCAGGTGGGATCAGCTTTGTATCCATAGCTCCTCGCACATCATCAAAGCACAGAATGATGATAGTGATGCTCATGTGATTGACCGTAGGCTAGGATGGTCTTCAGCTGAAGACCAATTGCCTTAGTCAATACGGGGTATAATGTCAAACAGATGGCAGCAATTGTGTTTCTCACATCAAAATATTTAGAGCCCATATTTCCATAACATATCAGAGGTATACTGATATCACACCCCAGAATATCCCCCCTCTACTTTTTTTAATAGCCAGCTTTCTTTTCTACTTTTGCTGTATAAACATGACTTGAAACAATTAAAATATACGAACGACTAAAAAAAAAAGTCCATCTTCTTGTGCATTTTGGCATAAGGCTGTTTTTGGTATGATTTAGTGGTAAAAGAATATTTTGAGACTGTCTGGGTCCTGTATATGAGCCTGGGAGCCTGGCATGGGTTATGCCAAGATTGTGCCTATTCAGGTACTTGGTACCCATCAATGTTGGGGCTAGCTTCACCCTGTTGGTGCAAATGCACATGTTGGCAATGCCATCCCTGGGTTTCTGGAGTGTTACCATGAAGAGAGTGCTATGCACATACAAGAGACCCCATCCAAACTGACAGAGAACACATATCAGCCGCTGGCATGCACCTTGGTATCTAATGGGTGAGGCTAGACTGCATGTTCTTGCTAGGCCCTTCAGACATTACTAAAACTACAGAGGGGTGTGGGTGGTACTGTGGCCTAAACCACTGAGCCTCTTGGACTTGCTGATCAAAAGGTCAGTGGTTCAAATCCCCATGATGGCGTGAGCCCCCATTGCTCTGTCCCAGCTCCTGCCAATCTAGCAGTTCGAAAGCAGGCCAGGGCAAGTAGATAAATAGGCACCACTGCGTCACAGTGTCCTGTGCGCCAGAAGCGGTTTAGTCATGCTGGCCACATGACCCAGAAAGCTGTCTGCGGACAAATGCCGGCTCCCTCGGCCTGAAAGCGAGATGAGCGCCGCAACTCCATAGTCACCTTTGACTGCACTTAACCATCCAGGGGTCCTTTAGCTTTTTACCTATAATGAAGATGAATTGAAACAACACACAATTCATTTCTATACTTTCTTAAGCTGCTGTAAAATTAGGATTTCCAAACGAATTCAAGCATCTTTGCTCCTAAGCCCATCACACATTAAATAGAAAAAAAAATGAAACCTGTTAACAAAATTCTACTGTATGGAACACTCCTGTTCAGGGTTTCAGCCAGCTGTACCATCTTCCAGAATACTCCATTCTATTTCTTCTCCTGGGGACGCGGGTGGCACTGTGGGTTAAACCACAGAGTCTAGGGCTTGCCGATCAGAAGGTCGGCTGTTCGAATCCCTGCGACGGGGTGAGCTCCTGTTGCTCGGTCCCAGCTCCTGCCAACCTAGCAGTTTGAAAGCACGTCAAAGTGCAAGTAGATAAATAGGTACCGCTCCAGCGGGAAGGTAAACGGTGTTTCTGTGCACTGCTCTGGTTCGCCAGAAGCGGCTTAGTCATGCTGGCCACATGACCCGGAAGCTGTACGCCGGCTCCCTCGGCCAGTAACGTGAGATGAGCGCCGCAACCCCCGAGTCGTCCGCAACTGGACCTAACGGTCAGGGGTCCCTTTACCCTTTACCATTATTTCTTCTCCTAGTTTTGCATTTTCCCTTTAAACAGCCAGTCAGCTTTTTGTGGCCACTGGGCATGAACTGCTAAATTCCATTAGTGGAGGTACCTAAGCAAAGCTAACCATATGCAATTTCACTGGGAAAAGCTGGTGGTCCTAACAGAAGACATTGCAGCATTATTTATTTGCAACATTAAAATTCAAGTGGCATAGCTTGCAAAATAATTGCTCACATCACTGTTCAGCATTGTATTAAATCTTGAAGAAAATGTGCAGCTTGATATAATTTAATATCCTTTTTCCTCATATACCGTCATCATTATAGCTAGAAGATGCTCTTGTGAGTGGACTTGGCAGAAACACTTGCTCTCAGCAGTAAAGAATGCAATTTTAAAGTACTGGTCAGAGGATCCAGTCTTCTTCCTCCTTGGCCTTCATATCATGGCTTTACAATGAACTATGCTGTGTACACAGGCTGAATGCCTGCTTGGTATTCCTCAAGGTAAGGGCCACTGTAGCATCAAATTGGCATGCAGTCTCTGTTGCAGATATTAATATTGTGCAGTCTGAAGTGACTGGAAGCGTAAGAACTGACTGCTTTTGGAAGGAAATATTGTCCGTGCCCATAAAAATATTATTCACACTTTTACTGGTAGAACTCCTCAGAAACAGAACATAAGCATCAAAGATACAAGCATCAAACATACATTCCATACAATGTCTTGTGCTGTCCAACACAGGCTCAGCATCTTAGAAAATATGAAATAGTTCAAATAGACCTAGAAGCAGAGGTCTGTCTCTCCCCACAGCCTGCTTTCCAGCCTCTGTTGGCCTTAGGCTATTTATTCTCCCTTCAGGAGAGCTTGATTTACAACCTCACTCCATGGAGTTTGGGAACAAAGACTCAAAGGCAACTTATTTTCAAAATGGAGATTTGCAACTCAATATCTTCATCACATGATCAAAAGTTCACTCTTTTTTTAAAAAAATAGTTTTTCAGATTTTACAATTTTCAAATTTACAAACAATTATCCGAAAACCAACATAAAAAGAGAATTCCAGAGGATCTCCTGAACTCTCCTCCTCCCCTTTGTGGGTCCTTATATTAATCATTTCCTTCTGCATCTTGTCTATTAATCCAAATCTATTAAATCTCCATTATAGACAAAATTCAACATTAAACTGCAAGTGTTATTCCAATCCTACTAATAACTTTAATCGTTTACAAGGTTTTTTTTAAGGTAAATTGTATATTTTCCCCATTCCTTATTAAAATTTTGGCCTTCCTGGTTTCTGATTCTTCTGGTCATTTTTTCCAATTCGGACAGTCCATCAACTTAATCTGCTACTCTTCTGTGGTAGGGACTCTGCCTTCTTTCCATCTCTGGGCTAATAACATCTGAGCAGCAGTGGCCACATACATAAATAGTCTTTTCTGGTCTGTTGGAATTTTGACACTGAGAATTCCTGAAAGAAAAACTTTGGGTTTTTTTTTAGAAAAGGTTATTTTAAACATTTTTTTCCCCAGTTCATAACATATCACCTCCCAGAATTGTTTTACTCTCAGCACAGAGTAGAAAACAATCAACAGTTACTCACTGAGGCATAAAGGAGCTCAGAGGTCTTTTGAAAACAACATTGAAAAAACCCCAATGTTCCCAATTATATATAACAAATTGAAAAGGATGTTCAAAATAACTTTGGTAAAAAAAAAAAAAACCAGAAGCTTTTCTTTTGGGAATTATAGGGACATAACTACCTAAATTGTATAGAAATTTATTTATGTATGTGTGCTACTACAGCAGCAAGAATGCTACTCGCCCAAAAATGGAAAGAAGAGTAAGTCCCAGCAAAGGAAGAATGGATACAAAAACTTATGGAATGTGCAGAAATGGCGAAACTTACCGGAATAATAAGAAATCAAGATAACAAACTTTTTATTTTAAAAAAATGGAAATGGTTTATTGAATATTTACCAACAATTTGTAAACAGATAAAAACATTGACAGGATTGTTGTAATAACCTGCAGTTTCATAAGTGTATATATTTAAAGTAGCTAATTAAATGAGCAAATTAAATGAATTTGGATATGCGGAAGATATTAAAAATAAATTCAAGGAACTGCAGGAGGAGGGGGAAGGAAGTCAAACTTTGAAATGTTAAAATGATTGTAAAACTAATGAAATAGTATAAATAAAAGTATAAATAAAAACTTTTAAAAGGGGGGACGACCCAATGTTAGCAACACACATTCAGCCATTTTCCATTTTAAACCTTCATTTATACACATACATTTTCATTTCAGTGTTGACTAAACCAGTTATACCTAACAGCCTCTCCTCTCACAGGGAGTTAAAGCATGCTGCCTGGTGACCATGTGATCTTGATCTCACCTTTGTCTTTCTCTTAAAGTTGAGGACAAGAGTGGTCCACCGGCCTTTGGCTTACCTTGGTGACACTTGGATAACCACTGCTGTCGCAGCACCGCGGCGCTTGCTGTGCTACTGTTTAAGAGCATGCTCTGTGTTAAGAGGTTTCTACATGAAAGCCCAATGACATCTCATCTCACGGGATAACAGCTGGCAATACAAAAAGGTCCCCCCCCCCTTACATTAAAGTCCTATTGATTTTCTCAGCCCTTGTCAAGAAATGCCTCTTGGCTCCACAATGTAATAAATGGTGGCATGAAGACTTGCCGAAAAGTTCTCCAATTCTCACTCTGCTTTCAGAAAGCTTAATGTAACTGTGGGGTTGAAGAAATTGCTAAATAAATTGTAACCCAGTTGTGATATCTTAAAGGAAGGTGATTTTTCGAAAGACAAAATAGGAAACAGGTATGCTTCTCGCTTTCTCTTTAAGCATGTACGTACACTGAAAAATGCACCCAAGCTTGCAGTGTTTTCTTAAACTTTTATGGTATGAATGAAGTTGAGGTAGGAAATGACAGCAACTGCCAGTACAACGGGCCTACTAGCATTGCCCTATTTTCCTCAGGTTAAACCATGCAGAAGTAAATACACTGCAGAAAGATTTCTACATCTTATCTGAAATAAAGTAGCATTACTCTCAGACAACATAATACGGCATTGCTAGATTTTGCTGCCACCAAGTGGTCACCCCTCATAGTAATTATTGCTATTGTAATTTACAACAGCCTATTTTTGAAACTGGAAACCTTAAAGGGCCACAGATTGAACAGGGCAGCTTAACGACATGTTTATAGAGTACATGTTAAATTTTTAGTTGCGTCCACACCCTCGCAAAGGCGAGACGAGACACAAAAGGTGGGAGTTTTGAATGGCAAAATGTGCACTGCGTTATTTTTAAATGGATCTGCAAATGGGCAAAATTGTTGTGTTCAAGCAGTTCAGGTTTCTGAAAATCAGACAGATGGGAACATCATCCTTCAGCCTCAGATATCTTGGGCGGAAATTGGAGTTACCTAGGCCCAGATTCTGTTGAAATCCCTGTCTGGGATAGGCAATGCCTGCTTGCCTCATGTACGTTCTATGGTACCCTTGCGTATCGAGGTCCCCAAACCACCCCTCAAATGAAACACACTTCACACAGAAATTTAAGTTTAAGGTTTTTGGCATAATTTTGGCCACAACTTTATTAAAATACAAAATATGTGAGTGGTTGCTTAGGCATTGGTTCAGACTATCTGTCCCACTGGGGACAGAACTGACATCCACCCGCCTGTGGAAGTCAGTAAAGGGAAAACACTTTGGGGAGAGAATGGGAGCCGGGGGTCTGACCCTCGCCTCTCCCCTAATGCTCCCAGGGGCTCTTGTGTGGGCCCTGGCCCCCGACCGGGGGATACAGACAAGCATGGCAAGCCCCTGGATTCCTTTAACAGAATTCCCCGCGCAGCAGCAGCATTGAAGGGGCAGCCACAGCCAACCCTGCCCCTCCACCAACCAATTAATAACCAATGCCTAACCGCCAACCTTACAAGTTGTGACTAATTGCTACACTGTAGGCGAAAACCAAATGGCACCAGCCAATCAGCCAAAAGGAAAAATTCATACCAAGCCCCTGCCCCAAAAGCAGACGACCACATGACAGGCAGTTGCAAGGTCATATGCAGAGGCCTAATAATAGGCAGGGGGTGGGTGATCCAATGCACGCAGCAAAGAGGTATATCACGCTGCGAGCCAAGCAATATATAGTCGCTGGGCTGTCCATCAACAATTGCAACATAGAAATCTCCCCAACGACACCCAGAGCCCAATCACAGCAGTGGCCATCTATACAATCCTGCCCAGCAACAGAGGGGTGACTTGCTGGCCCCCACCGCAACACGTGCTCTCCACGAAGGAGAACCCGCTTTCCCAAACTCTCCAAATTCAAATCTCACATCATCAGTTAATTCAATAGATAGCCTTTGGTAAGGCACTTTTCTTTCAGCCTAGTCCCACTCGATTTGACAATAGGGAGATAATGGCCGCTCCGCAGAGCTGTTAAAAAGGATTATTGAAGTTGAAAGAAAGGCATGCACTGAAGGTGGTGAACGTGCTTCCGGCACACTTTCCACCCAGAAAGCAAATGCTTCAGAATGCCATGAAATTGTTTCGAACTACTTCCACAATCTAGAATGAACTATATTTTCACCATGAGAATGATGGGGGTGAAGCAGCCTGAACATTCGAAAGCGCTATAGAGATGCCCGGTCCAGTATTGTAACTGTTAGCTTTGGAAAAAAATAATAATCACAAAACGTTACAAAGTTTCCTAAAATGTACAGACTTGGGTGGTGGTGAAAGGGAACCTTTATCTTGTTATAAATAGAGGCCCCCTGACAAACCCATTCAGTTTGGTCAGACTCCATTTGATTGAAGACCCAGCCATTCTCTTGCGGATCAGATGTGAAGAAGATATACCTACCTGGTTAAATGACAAAGACACTTTGGTCTTTTTTACTCCCAACAAAATCCAGCTACATCATATACAACGGTCCCAGTGTGTCACATCACAGAATCATAACAGCGCAGAATGAATTCCAAGGCTGTGAAGACCAGTGTTCCATAATAGATTAGAACACAATTTGAAAAGCATCATATAATCGAAGTAAAGGAAAGTTTCCAGTGGTGCTTAGGAATTCTTAGAAACCAGAATGACCGTTCCCGACATCAAATGGGGTGCACATTTTGTGTGGTCGCATGCAGCCCCCTTGGATCCCAGTGCAGCAGCTGGCAGTTTGGACTGGCACCACCTTCCCGGGCCACCTCCTCTCACCGATAGTTAAGTCTCCTCTTCCAGTCTTGGGACCTCAGGAACACCATGCTAAATATTCAGAGGTGTCCAAATCATTGCCATTTGGAACAGTTCAGAACACCATCTCATTTCAAGATGGAATCCAAAGGTTTCCAAACATTCACCAAAATATATTCCTCCATCTCATGACAGACGTCTCTAGAGAAACGTTACCGCTGCCCCCTCCTGTTAAGTTTGAGTTGGGGTGCGGTGAGCCAGGAAAGACCCAAATTTGCAAGGGTCAGGCTTTGGCTCATGTTGGGTTCCAGCTTTTCAAACTAAGGTAGTTCAGTTCATATTCAGAACTCCTCAGTTCTAATGCCATCCCATCCATTTATCTATTTATCTGAAGGAACACGTGCACATTTATGAACCTACCTGAGCTCTGTCATCAGCTTCATAGGCATTGTTCTCTGTCCCATCAGGAAGAGGCACTAAATAGTTACTACAGGCAATGCCTTTTCAGTAGTGGTCACATAGTTATGGAATGCCATTCTCCATAAAGCACATATAGCCCCTTCAGTAGAGATTTTTAAAAGCTCTGTTATTTATTTATTTATTTAGGGACGCGGGTGGCACTGTGGTCTAAACCACTGAGCCTCTTGGGCTTACCGATCAGAAGGTCGGTTCGAATCCCCGCGACAGGGTGAGCTCCCGTTGCTCAGTCCCAGCTCCTGCCAACCTAGCAGTTCGAAAGCACGTCAAAGTGCAAGTAGATAAATAGGTACGCTGTGGCGGGAAGGTAAACGGCATTTCCGTGCGCTCTGGTTTCCTCACAGTGTTCCGTTGCACCAGAAGCAGTTTAGTCATGCTGGCCACATGACCCAGAAAGCTGTTTGCGGACAAACACTGACTCCCTTGGCCTGAAAGCGAGATGAGCGCCGCAACCCCATAGTCGCCTTTGACTGGACTTTACCTTTCTACCAATCACTACTACTACTACATCCTGTTTGGTATTGATTTTATATTCATACTTGTGTCTTATTGGGGATGGGGTGTTACTGCTCATTTTAAACAGGTGCAATGGTAGATTTTAAACTGATTTCAGGGCAGAGTACGGCAGCCACACAACCGATGCAAAACAACAACAACAACAACAACAACAACAACAACAACAACAACAATATGAATGAGCTGTGTGTACCACCTGCCCGGCCCCGCTCCAAATTAACCTGCTGCCCTTAGGTGTGGTGCAAGACAGTGTTTCATCCCCACTGTTGAACTAAGATTCAAATGCTACCCTGGTCAACTTTTGTACTTGGAATGGGAGGTGGTGCCACCTTTTCCTTTGCCTTGGGGAACATAATATCTTGGTTTGGCCCTAGTCGACTTTATTGTTCTACGAAGGGCTTTAAATTCCACCATATGAGGGCACTTTTCCTGAAAGGCAGGATATAAATAAAAATAAAATATTTCCCTTTTGGCAAGGCTTCCGAAACACGAAACTGTGACAGAACCAAATTCCCTCACGGTTGCTTGCGCTGCACCGTAGGAGAGGCAGCAGACCCTCAGGAAGATTGCAGACACAAACATATGAACACACACAAGTAGTTCATTGTATTATAGAATAGACAGCAGCTGCAAATGAAAAGCAAGGCAGAGACAAATGTTATCATGACATGTCTTTATTTGGCATGGATAGGAGGACTACTTACGCAAGAGGGATGTTTACAGGACCTTTGCCATGCAGGTAGTTTATGGCAGACATTACTGATGAAAGCCTTTCAGTTATAATTGACAAAACTACGATCCAGCCCTGCCACTGATTCTTCTTTTTAAGACTACTAACCCGTTACTCCCGAAATAAATATTTGCTGAAAGCGGCATTGCATCTCCCCGCACCCGGCATATTTTCTTTTCAATGTGGCAGTGCACGACATGGTAATAATGTAGATACATGCACAAACGAAAGCTTCACAATTTTTATTGCCCCAGAAGTCCCGTCAGTCAGGCTTCAGTCTCGTGTTTGACTTTTCCCTCCACCCCAAAGAGAATAGGTTCTCACTGTTGCTCTGCTATCACCTTCTTGGAAGCTTTTTGCCTTAACGTAATGATAACATCTCAAGAAATCATATTCACCCTTCTTGACATCTCTTGCCAGACAAGGATATATAGGGCTCATTTGGTAATATTAGGAATCTGAGAGGGTTCACAGCAGAAATAATGGCTTGGTTGACAAGTCAAACGTATGAGCCCTCTGCTTCAAATGTTTGCTCTAAGTGGCAATACACTACACATTCTTATTATGCTTATTGAGAATTATGCTGAGGAAAATTGTGGGAGCTGGTACTGTGCCTTGGAACTGACACACAAATGAGATCCAGTGATGAAAGAACCTCAGGAAATGCTTCAGTTTTAAAACTAAAAAAAAAAAAAAATGCAGGGTGGAAGCAACTTTATATTTCAGCATTTGCTCAAATATCCACAGCCCACCCCTTCCATCCCAATTATTGCCTTCCAAGCAAGGCAACACACAATCCACCATTTTCATGGAACAATTTGACAGCTTGCAGTCAACGATGAGTACACAAAGCAAACATCGAACTTTTGAATTGGCAGCTCCCCACAGCTTCAAGGTCTACCAGTTCTTTGGCCCCACACCTTTTATACTCAACCCCAATAAAAATACAAAAGTTATGTTCCCCTACAATAGACCACAGTGGCCTGCTGTGGACAGTTGCCACTCATTAAAAGCCAAGATATAAACAAGTATTTTAGCCACACGCATAAGGCCTTTCTCCTCCCTTGACATGAATGGCAATTAAACAAGAAGTCTCTAATTAACAAGGAGTAGGAAACAGTCATTTGAAATCTTGCTTTGTTCCAAAGTTCCTAAGCATGGGGAAATTGGGGAGTTTCTAGTCTGAGAGCTACTAACACAAAGAGGCCTAGACACATGGGCAAAATGCTCACTCATAAGTCAGATTTCTTACCCAAGATACGATCATTCAAAATAGACGAATATTGTTTGCACAATTTGAAAAGCAATCTCTCTTGAGAATTCAAGCTTAGATGGGTTAGGAATGGATTCTGGTGATCCCCATTAGAAGGTGACACATCTATCCACCAGAGGTAAAATTCACGCAGTCTTCTCGAGGTGATCACCATTTGAGGAAAAAGAATATCCTAGCGCACCACAATTGACACACGCAAGCCTCATTCTAAAACCAAAGGCCTACCATTTCCATCTTGGGAACCCAACCCGTCCTGGATGTTTAACACAAACAAACACTTCTGTGTGACTGTGAAGTTCACCTTTGAAATTCAATACCATAAGATGCGATAATGGTCATTAGCTTGACTTTTTTAAAGGACTAGAAAAATGCAAAGAGGGAAAGTCTTATAAACTTCCATATTCAGAGGCAGCGCAGTTGATTTGATCCTGCAAGGCAAGCATCACATTCTTAAAACATTTCCCCCATAACTCCATATTCAAAAAAATACAAATGCCTACCAATGCAACTCTTCTTCCTGAAACGTGTAAATAGCCGAGGCACACCTTTTTCCTGGCTGAAAACAGGAGAAACAACTTCATTCTTGTATCCAAAAGGGTTCACTTTTGGAGAGAATAAGGCTGCATGCACACTATAAAGCACATTCAAAATACATTCTCCCCCCCCTCAAAGAATAGTTTGTTCAGGGCTGCTGGGAATTGTAAATCTGTGAGGGGTAAACTACAGCGCCCAGAATTCTCTGAGGGAAAAGCATGTGCTTTGAATGTGCGTTAAACGTATAGTGTGATGTACAACAAAAATTTGCAGTGTGTTCCCACTCCCTAGGAGGCCTGACCCTGTTCATAGCTCCAACCAAACCTGGAATTAGAGCACAATTGTGCTGACTAGGGACAGGAGCAAGTTTCAGAACTTCAGAGAGAATAAAAGTCATAATCCACTTCTCTGGCCCCAGCCTTCCCCTGCAGTGCTCTATAGCAGGGGTGGCCAACTCCTAAGAGACTGCAATCTACTCACAGAGTTAAAAACTGACAGTGATCTACCCCCTTTTGGGGGTGTTCAGGTCAAAGTTGTTGAGTTTTTTTTAGGGAGGAGGAAGTTGCTGAGCTTCGGGGGGAGCCAGTGATCTACCGGTGATCTACCACAGACATCCAGTGATCTACTGGTAGATGGCGATCTACCTGTTGGACATGCCTGCTCTACAGCATTTATAGTCCTAAATCTGAGTGATTTATACCTATGTAATGGGGGGGACACATTTCTGGAGATGTGGAAGGCATCACCCCTTTAACCCTAGTTGTCTTGCCTCCAAGATACGACCCATAATGGCTATGTTCTCCCTCCATCACTGGAGGCTGAATGCCACTAAATACAAGTCACTGGGAACCATAATTAAACAGAGTACTGTTGCACTCAGGTCCTCCTATTGAGCTTCCCATAGGCATCCAGTTGGCTACAGTGGAAACAGATTGCTGGACTAGATGGGCCTTTGGCTTGATCCAGTCCCTGCTGTGGCCTGATCCTCTTATGTTCTTATACTTTGCTTCTAACTCAGGTGCTTGAGTGCATATTAGTGGGAATGTAGAAAAACAGCGAGAGCTATTCCGTGAGAACTTAGGGCGCTTCCAGACCGTCACTGTTTTGGGGTGGGATTCCATCACATGCCTGCAAATTCAGCTTGCACCATTATAATTGATTAGGAGGTCTTGCGCAGCAAACCCACTTCCCCCCTAAGATCCAACTTTTTGTTGGTAGGGCAAATGATGCAACGTTGCTGATGCAAATGTTGCCTAACCTCCCCACAAGCAAATCAGAATGAATGCTCATTGCTCAGTCGGTAGAGCACAAGGCTCTTAATTTCTGGATTGTGGGTTTGAGCCCCGCAGTGGGCCAAAGATTCCTGCATGGCAGGGATTTGGACCAGATGACCCTCGTGGTCCCTTCCAGCTCTGAAATGAATGCACAAGAAACGGGTTGTCTGGAAGCGCCCTTAGAACTGCGCGAGTCACTAGTCTAGGCATGCCTCTTCTGAAAGCAGGTAATTCTACTATGGCTCATCATGGGGAGGGATTATATGATCCAATCTCCCTGACTTGAGCCTGATCGGAAAGAGGCAATCCCAGTAAATCATGCAGAGATGTGGGCGGCAGTCTCTTCTGGGTACTTTGGGATCACAGGAGTCTTTTATTTCTTCTGGCACACTAGAAGTTCTCTTGTATGTGTGCCCTAGCACAGAGTTTGGGACTTATTGCGATAATGTAATGCATATATTGTTCACAATCTGGAAAGGAATTTAGAATCGTTTTAGCTATTTCTACACAAAGAGATTTTAAAACAAGATGAAACAATGCATGAATTGGTTAACAGGCCTTGAAGCTGATGTTTTTCTTCTTCAGAGTATTGGTAACGCATCATAGCTGGCTACTGGATGCATGCCACACACACTACAGGGTTCAGAATCACATCACCGAAGCCTCACAAAGCACACTTATGCAGAAATCAGGGAAGAAATTGCAAGCTGTGTAGGAAAAGGAAAGCTAAAGTTTCTATTTACTAGTCAATTAGATGGCCAATGAAATAGCACTCCGAAAAGAAGACATTTCTCTGTACATTTAAGTGGGCAGAAAATTAAATTCTTCTTGGCCTGTCTGATCTGGGTTTGGGGGAATGTATTATCATTTAACAATTTCTAAGCAGTGATTTCCGCCATCACCATCTCCTCAATTACGTAATCATTTATTTCTACTTGAAATACTTTTGTTTTTATGCTAACAAGTTAGGAGATTTGCAGCCTGGCCCAATGAGAAAGGAAACTTCCACGACAACTATCTGAGCTCATTGTGACAGCTTGTATCAGGGAGGTAACCAACAAAAGGGAGGAGGCTGTTCTGAGACGGCTCCACAATATTAGAAAAGGGAGAAGACACAACAGCTGCCCGAGTTGAGGCTCTGAGTCAGGGTCTCTGGGCAGCTGAAAGCCCATGAAATACGAAGATCCCATACTCTGACCCACACTACCCATTGCCTACCACAGTTCCATGACTCACCCAAGGCTGAGCAGGGAAGGTAGCTGCATGGAAATTAGTGGCAGAGAACAAACCAAGAACAAGGAAGGATGGTGCTCCAAGATCTGAATGGTCAATCCCTAATCCATGTCCTGCCACTGGTGCTTTAAGCTGCTGTCTAACCCACCACATTAGGTGGACCTGCCTTCAAAACAAGGCCTGTCCCACAACTCAGAATCCACAGAAGCTGCACTTAATACTGGTCATTTCCACTTTTCTCTTCTATTATTATTATTATTATTATTATTATTATTATTATTATTATTATTATTAAATCAGGGTGGTAGCAGGGGTAGAAACCTGCTGTTAATCAAGACAACACTGACATAGGACAGAAATGCTATGTTCTGTTTCTGTTTTTGGCTGTTATGTTTATGGACTTAAATAAAAGTTGAGTTGGACAGAAATGCAATGCTTTGAACCATGTTCCTGGGTTCTGTTGCATCCCAGTGTTACTCTCTACAATCATGGCCAAAAACATCATCCAGGATAGGGTAGGCAAGGTTATGAATCAGTTCTCAACAGCTTTCATGATGTTCAACGATACAAAACGAATTAGCTGCTCTCCTCTGACACTCCAAGGAGTTGCCCTGACCCCTTCTGCAACTTCATTGGTGGTGGTATGAAAGCTCCAAAGCAAAATTAGGGTGCACCACATATTTTTTTGTGAATCTAGATTATTACCAGGGGAAGAGGGAACAAGATGTTGGACTCTTGTTTCCCACGGAAGCCCTGCATCTGCCATAACGTCTAGTTATGGTCTAATTTTCCTGATGAATCTTAATTATTTCAGATTTTGAACAGCTAGGAAAGGATGTTGCTTCCACAGCACCTTCCTTTAGCACTTCAGAGGCTTTTACATTTCTTCAGTTAGCTGGAGGTGGAACAAAAAATAGGTGGTTGTATGAGGAGCCATACATTTGCCCAGCAGAACAATCCATCTTCTTTCTCTCCTCAAGCACTGTTTTGGGGTTCTCCTGACCTTCCAACTGATTTTAGGAGGGTGTGGTGAGGCTGGGAAATGGGGGGTCCCTTTCCTTTATTTCCGCTATGCAGTTATTCATTTAAATAATCCCAGAGGTTTCCAGTATTTAATGCATTATCTAAAATGGCCAAGGTTCTTCTATATAATCTTAATTATTTCAGATTTTGAACAGCTAGGAAAGGATGTTGCTTCCACAGCACCTTCCTTTAGCACTTCAGAGGCTTTTACATTTCTTCAGTTAGCTGGAGGTGGAACAAAAAATAGGTGGTTGTATGAAGGAGACCATACATTTGCCCAGCAGAACAATCCATCTTCTTTCTCTCCTCAAGCACTGTTTTGGGGTTCTCCTGACCTTCCAGAGCTGATTTTAGGAGGGTGTGGTGAGGCATGGGAAATGGGGGGTCCCTTTCCTTTATTTCCGCTAGTGCAGTTATTCATTTAAATACATCCCAGAGGTTCTACACAGTATTTAATGCATTATCTAAAATGGCCAAGGTTCTTCTATATATTTTACTCTCAAATAGCTCCCGTTCAGCAAGGAACCCTTTCCAATGTTAATTAAAGGCTTCTTCCTTATAAATTCTTGCTCTTTAATTACTTCCTGTTCAGTGATGTATTTCCCTTTGTCAGGTTCTGCTAACACGGGGATGAGACAAATGAGACATCATTTGTATCCATTAGTTTCCCCTTCTTATAGCAAAATAAGCACCAGAGTGGCTAGGGCAACCCAGTCAGATGGGCACAAATAAAAATATTATTATTCACTGTTTTTAAGGGGAAGGAGAAATAATGGGAGGAAATCAGTAATTTTATCTAGCCACCCATTGCCATGGGGAGCAATCCATCCCTCATCTTCCAGATATGATAAAGAGGAAATAGAAGAACAGGCTGAACTTGAAAGAAATAAACTTTCAACTGAAGTTTATCCTAAAAAAAACCACCAGTAGCACCCAGCCTATCCACATTGGGCAGATCAGCACTGCAACGGCATTTTATTTTATTTCATTTTAAAGCACTGTCATTGAGGTCTGGAAAAATGTGAGAGGATAACACAGAAAAATTTGGAGTGCAATAATTTGGTAACCACTTCTTCCGGATTGTCCATAAAAAGCGAATGAACAAAAGATAGCAATTCCAAATAAAAGAACTAAGGGTCATGTTGCACAGCACAGAGACATGCAAGGGCTTCACACTATCAATTCTAAACAGCAAGAGAAACGTATCATCGGGGACGCACTCCCTTCCCAATATCATTCACTGCTTACCATGATTCTGCGGCTAACGCCACAGAATCCCAAGGGCCAACACAGCAAAGAGTTAAAAACTGGAAGAAATGCCGAGAAGCCTCTCGTCCCTTTCCCTCCTCTGCCCCTTCCTTTGCCGGCTTTCGAGGTAGTGAAGGACACTCATTACACTCATCTCCCTGTTTTTGGACATAGGAATAGTTATTTAATTCACACACAAACACAAATGTCAACAGAAGCTTTTACATTATTGGCAGGAGGTCTTGGGGGACTAGACACTGATTTCCCTCAATATTTCCATTTTATATTTTTGCATTATAGCATTATTTTACGCTTATAATCCTGCAGAAACTAGCAGTGGATGAAGTTTTCCTTTTTAGCTTTTGCGAGGGAGAGAGAGAGAGAGAGAGAGAGAGAGATCTCAATACTTCATTTCTTGGAGTGTTCGGAGAGGTAAACCACCCACAACAAAGGCAGGATATTTGTGATGTAGTTCCTACAGCTCCTGTTCAGATCTGCTGCTTCTTGTATGGTCAGCATTCAACAACATCCAGCTAACATCTTTTTTTTTTTTTTTTTAATAAAATTTTTATTATTTTCCAATAAAACAAGAGAAAAACATAACATAACATAAACACCAACATTGACACAATAAAAAACATATTACATAAACACAATCAACAAAAGAAAAACAATTAGAACAAAACCAAAACCAATACATACCTAAACTGGAACACCAATATCTCTTACTACTTAACAATATCTAGTTTCTGATCTTCTAAAGGGACCTCCCCCGCTTTCCCTCCTTTGCCTTCAATATTAATATACTTTGGTAACATCCATTTATAACATTACAATTCATTATCCAGCCTTTTATACTATCACAAAACTTAACATCTTATAATATCATGAAATATTTCTTAAACCAGTCTTATACTTCTTTTCACTTAAGCTGCTGCTATTAGTCAGTTATATATCTCTTCGCTAATTCAAAATTCCCAGAATCGTAACATCAAAGTCTTAAAACTTAACATCAAAATCCTAAAGTCTTAACACGCTATCTTCAGGGTACCATAAATCCGTCCTAATTCAATTTTTATCATTTTCACCCTATTCCCCTTCTTACCATTTTTCTGCTCTCTCCCATGCCCCCCCACCATTCATCTTTACATTCCCCTCTGTTGTCCTTGTTCAGTGACATTTTATAGTTTATAAATCTCCTCCTTGGGAGCCTCAAGAGGCACCAACTCTCCTCTCCCAGCAACTCCATTTCGCAATTTTGATATTCTTCCACTTGTGTCTTCAAAAATCTTCTCACCTTCATCTCTGGACTCTCACTCCAGAGACAGGATCTTGTAGCTCCAGTCAAAACATCAGCCCTGTGTCTCTCACTACGCCAGGGCCGTCCATTTACCTGGGGTTGCTGAATCAGTTCCCATTTCTGCAGCACCTCCCCCAGCTCCCTGGAGAAGTCTGCTTCCAAGTTATCAAAATTCTCCCAAATCTGGCTGGTTTCTCTTGCTCCAAAACAAATTTCTTTAAGATTACGCCCTATCCAGACCATTTTCCGATTCACAAGCTCCAATTGCAGAAGGATTGTTCTTTGTTCCTGGGTAATACCCGGATCTAGAATCAGTTTAAAAGCGAAAGCAAGCATGGTTGGAGAAGACAAAGGGTGTCAAATGTCAGTAATTTTCCATCTTGCGTACTAGTTTTCCAACGCCATTTTCCCTGAGACAGGGTGCCAAAAACAATTCCAAAAGCCACAGAAGAGATATTTCCAAAATCTTCAATCACAAGGATTTAATCCATCTTCTCTGTCAAGGTGCTTCGTAACAACATTGTATCTGGTGATGCAGCTGCAGCCACTTGAAACTTAATTACCTCCTCTGCACAACAAAGGAGAGGGACGGGCTTCCTTTTAACATCCCTCCCGGCTGCCAATTATTCAAATGTAAATCCAATTAGTCCCGTACTTACAGCGGCCGGGGTTCTTCTTTTTTCTTTGAAGTTAGCAGGAAAAGCTTGGTGCTCAGGTCTGGCAGAATCGCTGCTTTGATCTCCTGGGGGGGTGCATTCGCCCCTTCAGTCCCGTGCCGGAGCTCCGCTCACTTGATTTCCCCCCCTTACGAGGGTCAATCAAGAGCAGAGACGGCACATCTGGGACCCACGAGGCCGCGGTCCACGGGACGCTCTTCCCGTGGCTTTAAGGGGCCCTTGGCGCAGACAAGGAGACCCCTAAAACCCCCCAGGGACTGGAGCTCTTTAGCTCCCGTCCGCCATTACCCGGCACCTAACCGGAAGCCCATCCAGCTAACATCTTTTGCCATGAAAATGGTTTTCATTTCACTCTGAATACTTGCGTGTGCAAACACGCAAACACACACACACAGCTGCTATTTCCAGCATTTTAACCCTCCATACTTTTGTAATATCTGGCCCAAAAATGGGTTTAAGCAATATGCAAAACTTTCTGCCCTAACATGTACCATTTCATACTCCATGCATTCTACTAAAATAATGGAATTTCATCCTGCCTATTCAATGGGGACGGGTATTGTTTGTGTTTTAAGAGTTTCATTAAAATGGCACTGGAGTCTTTGCAATCCCAGTGAAAGTGAATTGGGGGAAAATGAAACACTGCAAGGTTTCTGAGGTGGGATAACCTCAACATATTGCTTATAGACATTTAGCACCTCAAAAGCCACCTTGTATTGATACAGCAGATAGGATAAGGCGGTATTAATCTCTCCAGGTGATTTTGAGTTTCTGGAAAAAAGGCATTTGAGTTAAGGTATCAAGAACCTGTTGTTATATCCTATTGTAATTAATATTACAGACCATTACAGACCTGCAAAAATTATTCCTACAAACCCTTGGTACTAAACACACTCATCCATAATGCTGTCTTATATTACTGAATTAAAACTGGCTATTTCTCCTTGGAGCATTCAAAATCATGGCTATATTGGAGGCTGTTTGATCCTGAAGGAAGTGAGTTAAACTTCGCAAAGTACTTAAACAATTGCATAGGATGGTTGAACTTAGCCGGGCCAATTAAAAAAAAATTAATCGCCTCCATGTGCCCTGTGGTGTGCTGTTCTTTATCTCATCCCTCTTTGCTTTATTTCATCCCTCTTTGCTTTATCTCATCCCTCTTTGGAAGGTGTGGATGTAATATGGGTAGTTGCTAATGAGCACATAGATATCCTCCTGTATTTACCATAACGTTGCGAGGAATTTTTTGTTTGAAGTTTTAAAGAGTCTTATATCGTAACGGTCACCATGATCTCGATTCGTTGTGCAAGTTGTAAACTACCCAGGAAGAAAATGAAAGGAAGGGAGACTTTCCCAGGTGTATGCCATCTAGCCTGGTGAGAAGTCCGCTCCCCTCTTAATTAAGCTAGGCTGCTGGTGTTCCCTGAGATATACAACAAAGGAAATCCCCTGTGTTGCAAAACAGGCAACTCTGAGCAATCACAGGCAACACGTGGCTAATAGTATTCTAACCAAATATTTATAATATGTATTATTTCACAATTCTTAAACAGAAAATATGTAACGGAGTCACAAATAATGGAAGTCAATCAATGTTGCATGTTTTTTTTTATAGAAAAAGTAGTCAATCAGTATCAAAGAGGCAAACAATAGTAACTCTTCATCAGCAGATAAATGGTCCTAAGGGGTACATCAAGTAGCAGAGGATCAGCACTCACTTAGAAGTGTAGCAAGATGAACTTCTAAGTGAGCGCTTGATGTACCCCTTAGGACCATTTATCTGCTGGTTTATCTGCCTCTCCTGGTATGTCCTGCAGAGGACCCTAAGGTCCATGAATAATAATAGCTTAAAGGTCCCGGGCCCTAAAAAAGCCAGATTATCCTCTACCAGGGCCTGGGCTTTTTCAGTGATGACTCCGACCTGGTGGAACGCTCTGTCCCACAAAACTAGGGCCCTGCAGGACTTGATCTCCTTCCACAGGGCCTGTAAGACAGAGCTATTCCGCCTGGCCTTCAATTTGAATTAGCCTGATCCTCTATTCCCTTTCCCCTTTCCTCTTCTATGAAGAAACCCTTTCTGGGACCCCACATTTAAATTCTTCCCTGGTCTCCTTGCTGGCCCTAGTAGGACCAACTTGGCCAGTTAGCCCTGGTGATCATTTGATGTCTACTGACTGGGGTTTTTCTTCCCCCCAAAATGACCCCTGAATTTTTGAATTTTATTGATATTGATGCTGCATTTTATGTTGTATTTTATGCTGTTTTGTGCTGTTTTTAAGTCGCGTTTTATAGTTGCTGTTAGCCGCCCTGAGCCCAATTTTTAAACTGGGAAGGGCGGAGAATAAACAAAAAAATATTATTATTATTATTATTTACTATCGAAACAGTTCATCATCCAGAAAACTGTTCTATGTTTGGATCACCCATTACCGCACGGTTACAAGATTGTGACTGTTGAAAGGCTTGTTTCCCTCTTTGATACTGATTGGCTACATTATCTAATTTTGTTCATGCAACATTGATTGACTTCTATTATTTGTGGCTCTATTGCATATTTTCTGTTTAAGAATCGTGAAATGATACATGCTACAAATATTTTGTTAGAACAGTATTAGCCACCTGTTGCCTGTGATTAATAATAATAATAATAATAATAATAATAATAATAATAATAATGTTCAGAGATGTTCCCTGGGATGCAGTATTACTGGCACCTAGAATTTTATGGTCAACATTTTTTCTTTTGCTTTGTATTTAAGTCCAGTTTATATCTTCTGTAGCATTGAATATATTCTGCGTTGATTTTTGTCCTTTTTGAATTTATTGATATGTTTTGTTAAATGACTTCTCCCACCCCCATGCTCTGTATTTTGACATTTGGAATGCTTGTTGCAAGCTGCTTTTGGGCACCTCTCAGTATGAAAAGATGGCATATATAAATAGACTCAACTGATCAATTCTGTATCACCAGCAATGACTTACCAAGAGTTTAATTGGTTAAGAAGTTAGCAAAGCCCTGGCTTTTTAACACATTGTTCTTGGCTCTTTTCGAACTCCTGAAGGGGAGGGGGGATAACTACAGAATACAATGAACCATGGAATGAGGGAAGGATGGCAAAATTAGACGAGTAAAAATCAAGTTTCATGTTGAGATGGGGCAAAGAATGTGAGAATAGAGATTAAGAGGTGACAGAAAAGGAAAAAGGGAAGGGAAGAGCAGTGAAGAGAACAGCAAAGCAAATTTGCTGAAAAGAAAAGTGGACTTGTTCTCACTAAATTTAGCAATTACATTCTCACTCAGTGCATAACATTCAGGGCAAGATAAACTCACATTTCTTGGGTTGTTGTTTTTTCCCCAGTTATTGAGTAAAACAGGTCATTTGCAGTCAGAATTCAATGGCATATGAATTTCCTACCTGAACTTTAGACATATATTTTTGGTGATTCGCAGGTGAAGGGAAGGTAAAGATCAGAGCTATATATTGCTTTTGAAAATAGCATGGTGCAGAATGTGGCTCCATGATTTCCTTGTGGTGTTAAAAAAAAAAATGCATTAAAGGGAAGAAATGTGCTCAAAGACCACATGTGGACAGGCTCAAGCACAGCCTTCACTTTGGTTTTTCTATTCCAAACTCTCTGTTTGGAGCTGAGCGGGAGAAAACAGGGGGCGAAACAAATTTGAAAGCAACCAAGAGCTACATGCATGTCAGGTTTGCACAGCAGGTGACCCACAAAGTCCAGGTCAACACACCAGACATGCGCTGTGGTCTGTTGGGTGCTTAATACCTCCAATTTCTTGCAGTCTCAGGCACAAACAGGCTTATTTTCCAAGACCTTAGTGGGCCACCCTGCATAGTTGGTTAGTTGTCGTTCAGCTTGGTGAGTCACAAGCTCTCCAGGCCTGATGGAGATCAAGAACATCTGCCTGGTCATCTAGAACAGGAGCTGCTGATTCCTTATCTGCCTGCCCAAATAACAAAGAGGCAATAGAAACTTTCTAAAAAGGACTTGCTCTCATCTTGTACCATCAAAGCAGATTTGCCAGTGCAATCTGCAACATCCCATACTGCTGGAATAAACAAAAATCTGTTCGCATTCTTCTTCAAATGTGTTCTAATATAAATAAATTTGACTTTGTATTTAAATGCTTTCCACAAGCGCACAAATGGCATCCTGCAATGTCAATCACTTATCAAAACACCAATTACAATCAGCGCTTCGAAAACAGATTTCAGCGTTCATTTTTTGTAAAAGTAAAGACTTCTCTTTTGTGCATAATCACAAATGGAAATGTTAGAGTCCTACAAATTCGTGATTGTGTTCATATAAAAAGCAGTGTTTCCTCTGTTTGGTCACTCTAGTTCTTGATGTTCTCCTGTGATATATGCAAGTCACTTTCATCCTAGGGGGGCTACTTATCCACTACCTGCAAATATTTTCCAGATGCGAAAATATCTGCTAACCACTGCAGGACCCCTTACAATGATGAATGCACCATGCTACATCTGCCTCAATTTCAGTCCTCATTCATAATTTCTTTTGCCAGCAGAGTCCTGTGTCAGGTGAATGCATGTACAAAGTGTGACTAACTTGTGCTGCTCTCCATTGTCAATGTCTTTAAAGATCACTAATCAATACAAAAGAACCAATAATTCTTCACCCTCAGGAAGGTGAAGCTCTATGCCAAGGTAACACAGCAACTCACTCTGAATCAATTAGGCAGATTTCCACAAAGTGTTTTGCAATATTTATTCCATTTCAAAAGTTCAAATCATGAAAGAATTTGCATATAGCTAAAGCAAGAGAGGGAAGTCTAGGGTTTCTTATACAGGTATCCGGATTAAGAAGATCACTGAACTGTTGCTATGGGAGAATGAAGTCTGGAGGGCATTGAAATGTCATGTACCAGCCGTGCCTTGTCTCAGTTTGGCTCCTGGACATTTGAACAATATCCATGCATTTCAGAGCTTTACTCTGCATATGTAAGGTGCCTTACATATTAAGTCAGACCACTGGTCTATCAGACCAATATTATCTATCGACTGGTAGCAACCCTCCAAGGTTTAAGGCAGAGGCATTTTGTAGTCAGAGAATCACAGAGCTGGAAGGGACCCCAAGGGTGATCTAGTCCAAGCCCCTGTGATGCAGGAATCTGAGCTAAAGCATCCATGGCAGATGGCCGGCCAAGCTCTGCTTAAAAACCTCCAATGAGAGTCCCCAATCTCCCAAGGGTGTCCAAGGCTATTTCTAACTGGAAGTGTTGGGGGCTGAACCTAGAAAGTAATGCATGTAACTCATATACTGAACTACTGAAAAACTGAGGGCTGGACACTTGATTTTTTTTTTTAAAGGAGTTCAGGGTTATCAAATATTTGATTCTGCAATGAGATGGGAAAACCACAGACAAGAAGCATATAAAAAAGTGTTGAATTTTGATGCCCATGAACAAAAACACTGAAATAAATGTTACTAAGAACTCTGGCCGCAAGTTTCAAGAACAAAGATACGTTTCCTCGTGAGTAAATTCAAATATAGTAGTCATGTAGATTTCTGCAAAATAGCTCCTATTATAAACCATTACCCAAGGACCCTACGGACGATAAAACCTCGATGTAATTCGTTTGATGTTGCTAAATGATGATCTTTGTCAAATCTTAATTACTGAAACTTTTGTGCCTTGATGTACTCTGATATATTATCTGATATATTATTTGATATCGCCAAAACGGGGCCCTGTCCTGGTCTCCAGTTGTCTCATCATACATCTGACTCGCATCGTAGAAGCCCTTACATCAACCTCTAAAAGACTTTCAAGAGACTTTTCAATGTGAAACCATTATCTTTATTTAAGACTGTAACTCTTAACAGGATTGATACTATATTTGAATTTACTCACGAGTAAACGTATCTTTGTTGTTGAAACTTGCGGCCAGAGTTCTTAGTAACATTTATTTCAGTGTATTTTGCTATAAGAACTCCAACTTAATTCATGAACAAAAACACTGCACATTCATTTCAATGGGTTTCATGCTATCCACAGGCTGCTTACATACATGGAAGTTTTAAAATATAATCAAAACACATTTGGGATTTGGGCTTTCCTTTCATTGAGACTGAGCCAGGCCGCTTTAAAACAAATTCTAGACACTCTCACCCAGTAGCTTACAACTGAGAAATAGGATTTGACATGAAGTGTGACAGAGTCAAATTGCTTGGCATGATTTACATTTCTCTTCAGCTGACTCCAAACATGAAATGTTAACTACGCTAGTAGTGAGAAAAGTTTGAAAAGGAGAACAGGATAGGAATGATAAAGAGTGAAGATACAAAAATAAAATGGCACAGAAAGAGATGGTGGTAGCATTCCCCCTTCCCCATTTTGGGACCTTCAGTAATTCTGGTACAACATTCCAGAACTTTGCTTAAGGACTCCATTATGTCAGAGAGAGTGGGTATAATCCAGAGGCTGTTTGTGTATAACTTAATTCCTGATTGATTTCAACAGGGCTGCAGCTCTTTCAGAATTGCAGCCCATTGAATTTCAAGATTTCCAGAAAGGACTCCCAAACCTGGGTTAGTTGAAGAAACACTGCAAACCAGCCTTGACAATGTCTGGCAATTCAGTTTAAACTGCTGTGCGTATTGGGGGGGGGTACATTTTATGTGGAAAGTGGCACTCCATTTTTTTTCGCTCTACAGAAATTGCCATTAATTTATCACACTAGAGGGTCACAGTGACAGATAGCTTGCTCTCTGTATATACTTAGTCACTTAACTTGATGTTTACAAGCACACTTCAGTGACAAAAAAAAAGTCCCTTAGAGATGAATGAGAACATGTATTCAGTGAGCTTTCTAGTTCTGGGAAATTTGATAAAGCCCATTAACCTTTGAAAGAAAGTCAAAGTAGAAGAATAGAGCGATACTCTTGATATAATCGATTTTTAAAAAGCTACAAGCAACCCTGTGACCAGTCACCTAGCTATTTCCTTGTGATGTGGATGTTCAAATGAAGAATGTGAAGAAAAAAGGCTGTTCTAAAAACCTTGGTGGGGGGGGGGCAACACTTTAAGAACATGCAGGTGTTCTCTTAACATTACTTGACATCACACAGAAGGGCAACTCCACGCAATATCCAGTGCTCAGGAGGTTGGGTGGTCCGGAGGTCCACTGCGGCGATATAATTCAGATCTGTCCGAACTGGTTTTTTGTAGATTGGGCAGGAGTACAGGCGTGGATCTCTCATGGCTAGGGAGATGAAGGAAGAAAACACTTCATTGTCATAAGGCTATAAACAGAGCAAACATCTTATTGGGGGGGAAAACCCATATGAAATAAAAATCGGTGTCCTATCTGGAACTTCCAATTTAAAGAGAAAATTGCCCCCGAAATGCAGCAACAGGAATGTTGGGCTTGGGTGTGTCGAGATTTAACACCAATTCCTTGTTCTTTCCCCCTACAGGAATACAATCATACAAGGAGGAGCAGAGTGAAATTTGCAAACTCCAACCCTTCTATAGGTGAAGGTAAAAAGGTAAAGGACCCCTGGATGGTTAAGTTCAGTCAAAGGTGACTATGAGGTTGCAGCGCTCATCTCACTTTCAGGCTGAGGGAGCTGGCATTTGTCCACATAGAGCTTTCCGGGTCATGTGGCCAGCATGACTAAACCACTTCTGCTGCAATGGAATACCATAACAAGAGCACACGGAAACGCCATTTACCTTCCCGCCACAGTGGTACCTATTTATCTACTTGCACTGGCGTGCTTTCGAAATGCTAGGTTGGCAGGAGCTGGGACAGGGCAACGGGAGCTTGACCCGTCACAGGGATTTGAATCGCCGACCTTCTGATCAGCAAGCCCAAGAGGCTCAGTGGTTTAGACCACACCGCCACTCATGTCCCTACACCCTTTCTATAGCACATCACCATCCCTGTATTTACAGCCCTCCACAAATCGAAGGTCAGAGCCAGTGTGCTTAATCCCACAGCTCACCTCACGTAGTGTCTGAAGGGAGTTGGCATCAACAAGGCTTTTGAGAAGCCGCAATGGGCACCTTCTTTTATATAGCTACTGTGAGCAAATGGTGCGCACGTTACGGACAGAAGTGTAAAATGAAAGCGTTGCAGTTTCGATGCAGATCTCCTCCAATATGGCATGAAATTCCTCTCCAGAAACATGCAGCAGCAAAACTATTTTAAAAGTACTGCTTTTAAAACTGCAAACCAAGAATTTTCTGACAAATAGTTACATTTAAGTCTACAGCAGAACTCCAAACTGTAGTTAAATGCCCCTCTCTGCAGTCCTGAAGATGCCTTCCTATAACCAACTGGTAACAATCAGACTCATCTTATGCAGAGTTAAGCATATCTCATTTCAGCGGGTTTTGCCACACCCAAGTCTACATTGGATCAGGTTGTTGGTCTCTGACTGCAGTTTTCAGCACTAAGGAAGTTAGAAACAAGGGTAGTCACCAAACCCTTTAGGGAAAGGTTTGCTTTGCTTCCAGATGGCCTCCTTACTGCACATCCATCCTGATTTGTTTGCAATGTTGACTATTTAATGAGCATTCATTCTGACTTGTTTGTGAGATTAGATGTCACTGCATCCCAGTGCATTTCCCCTTGACGTTACTTACTGCAAAAAAAAAAATCCAGTTTTGGGGAGAAGCAGGATCGTTGTGCAAGCAAGTACAACTGCACAACCAAAATTTACCGGTATCAAATTGACCCCCACTCAAAAATAGGAAGAGTCTGGCAGCAACCAGAATTTATAAGATCCAGGGGCTCAATCTTATGCTGACATGGGCAGATTTATCAATATGTTGCCAGGTATACATATTAACTCCCCCCACCCCCAATGACGGATGTTCACTCTTATGAGGAAAATATAAAATGCTGCACTTGAAAACTTGGTTGTGGTGGGGGCAAACCCCACTTCCTGCTTCTGACAAGGAACGGCCCATTCTTCACTGAGAAGGACCCCATAAGAGTTTTGCAATATTCAAGCCCCTCACATAGCTGCAACTCATACCTGAGAGGCATTTTGCTTGCTTACCTCTAATAATCTCAGTTAAGCAAACAGCCTTACCCATAGAGCTGACAGTGCTAAAAAGAAAGGGAAGAAAAACGAAGTAGGAAAATAGCCCACAAGACTGTGCCCTTCACAGCTTTTATATTTCTTTCATGTTTGGTTTTATTTATCAAACCAAATTGACTGTTTTCAGGCAAGCAGCACAGGCTGAATTCTACAGCGCCAAGCAGCCTGGGCTTTGGGTGTCCATCTCTCCAACCCACAATCCATTTTGACAGCTGCTTCCCTCCTACATGAACCCCAGAGGTCCTTCTCTTCACTTCTAAAGTTGCTCTTTCAATCTTTTGACTTGCTTGCTGAAGCAGATCCAAATTCTGTACATTTAGCTGTCAAGACTAGCTCCAGCCGACCTGGTTGCAACTTGTAGCCTCCCCAGTATGTATTCTTGCAACAGCGAAAAGTTGATTTTTAAGCAGATTGACATTCCTTCTTTTTACAAAAAAAAAAAAATCATTTAAATTAAACCATGAAAGAATGGTGCATAATAGTTCCCATCTCTTTTCTGATATTTTGGATTTTCCTTTAGCACATTAACAGGTTTTTTACTCTTCACTTCCTATCCCTGGGTGCCATTATGGCTTATAAAGCTGATCTGGCCTCCCAAAAGTCAATGCATAAATCCATGCTTATTAGCTACTTCCTGTTTATTGGCCAATACACTTCAAGCGGTTGCCAGGAAAGCCACCCAGCATCTGGCAGAGGGGGAAGGAGCATCAGCCTTCTTTGACCAAGTGTCACTTGGCTCCTTTCCTTACAGCCCAGAGTGCCTTGGCAACCAAGCCCACCCCTGCAGTTGGCAAAAGGAGTAGGGAGTGTGAGGCACTTCTGTTGGCCTACTGAGACCAAGGGTCTTTTTCTGCTTCTGCTCACACCGAGCAAACTTCTTCCGCCATCTGCGTTTGGTCTTAATCCTGAAAATGGACATGCAGGATTCAGGGAAAATTTAATTACATATAAATACACCAGGGCAGGTGGGCAGAACATAGATCAGGATCTTCTGGCAGATCTCTGGGAGACTGGCAAGACTTTCTGATTCGCAGTTGTTTAAAAATGGCAGCAACAAAGAAGGTGGCTGTCTCCCCTGAAACAAGGGTACTGAAGCAAAGGAAACTTGGGGAAGCCAGGAGTAGAATTTTTTTTTAAATAATAATAATAATAATAATAAAATAATAATAATAAGCTGAGTCAAAAACCTTCTTTTAATACAGTGGTGCCCCGCTAGACGAATGCCTCGCTAGACGAAAAACTCGCTAGACGAAGGCATTCGTCTAGCGGGAGGCTGCCCCGCAAGACGAAAAAGTCTATGGGGCTGCCTCGCAAGACGATTTTTTTTCGTCTTTTTTTTCGTCTAGTGAAAACCGTGGTTTACATTGCCGCTTCGCTAGACGAAAAAACTGCTAGACGAAAAGATTCGTAGAACGAATTATTTTTGTCTAGCAGGGCACCATTGTATTTGTCTTTAGGACCTGGCTCTGGTTGAAAGATCTAGGGGTTCCAGGAAAAACAAAGTAGGGCACACAAACATATAGTCCAATCTTATTCCCAGTTGTACATGCTTTGTTCAGTCGTTCAGTCATGTCCAACTCTTCGTGACCCCATGGACCAGAGCACGCCAGGCACCCCTATCCTCCACTGCCTCCCACAGTTTGGCCAAACTCATGCCAGTCGCTTCAAGAACACTGTCCAACCATCTCATCCTCTGTTGTCCCCTTCTCCTTGTGCCCTCCATCTTTCCCAACATCAGGGTCTTTTCTAGGGAGTCTTATCTTCTCAAGGGCTAAGCAGTGTTGCATCCACAACCAGTGCAAAATAGTATATTCCACAACTACAGAGTGTCATGGGCCAGGAGTCAGCTTCACCTGCTGAACAACAGCCTGAAGGGGGAAGAAGGCAGAGTGACTCCACCTTCATCTGATCAGCCTTCAAGTGCTGTTGAGAACCAGCTGGCTTCAGCCTTCTTAAGCAGAGCTTCCAGCAGCACTCAGATGCTGGAAACACTTGTAGTTCCTGGTCCTAACTTGCTGCTTCCTGCTCATCTTAATCCTTGATCATCAGATTCCCTGACCCCTAGACCGTCCGACCATGTGGATTGCTGTTCACCTGACCCTTGGACTGGACCTGACTTTGGATGCTGACTCTGCCAACTCAGAGACCCTTCTGGTGGGCTGGTCTCCCACTCCACTGAGTTCTGCACACTGTTGCTCAGCAACAAGACTACAACACTATTGTTCTCTAATCCACACAATTTGCATAGGTTCTGAGACATAGACAGAGAGATACATAGATAGGATAGTGGCACGCAAGACTATCGTTTCAATGAGTATGACGTTAGTTTCCTCCTCTACAGCAGACTCTTCTTTTGAATTCATGGCCAAGGTACTGAAACTATGGTTTAGAAGAAGAGTTTGGATTTGATATCCTGCTTTATCACTACCCGAAGGAGTCTCAAAGCGGCTAACATTCTCCTTTCCCTTCCTCCCCCACAACAAACACTCTGTGAGGTGAGTGGGGCTGAGAGACTTCAAAGAAGTGTGACTAGCCCAAGGTCACCCAGCAGCTGCATGTGGAGGAGCAGAGATGTGAACCTGGTTCCCCAGATTACGGGACTACCGCTCTTAACCACTACACCACACTGGCTCTTTTCCCCTTTCCCCCTTTTTGACCTTTTCCCCTGTTGTGCAAACCAAGATGACCAATTACCCTGCATTTTGTTCCTAACATGTGGTGAAATCATCCTTACCTCTTGGCAGGATGACACAAATAACCAAGTGACCTCAGCGTGTGAGTGAAATAGAAGGCCCAGCGGGAGTCTTGGCTATATGCACGGGTTCTGTGCTCATGAATGGAGAGGGGTTCCTTTTCTGCATTACTAATTATAAACACAGAACCAGATGGTGGCAATTATGATAATTAATCCATCTGGAACAAAAGATGTGGGTTTTGCAGATTCTTTTGCAACAAAAATGAAGGCCTCCAGTTGCCTGTGCTTGCAAGTGCCACTGAAGAAGATATTTCAAATGTAATTATGAGCTCGACAGATAAATTTATGTGCACCCAGAGGCTACACACACACACACACACACACTTTTCCTTGTTTCCAGGGGGGACTTACCATTTTTAGTTTTAGTGCATGTGCTTTCTTATCATAGTAGACCTATGTTCATGGGAAGGAAGGCGATCTTGAAGGAATAACTAGCTCTGAACCCAGAACAACTTAGGGACACTCACAGAACCCTTCCGAGGGTTCTTCTGCTTCATCCTAGTAAGCCCTTCTAACTGCAGTTCTGATCTTGGCTCATTGTATACAGTTCCAGGTCAGGTCTTCAACATGAGCAAGATGTTGCATTACTGATCCATTCTCTCACCCTTCTTAGCAGTGTCCTAGTTCCTTTGTGAGCATGCATGCTGGCACTACTAATGCCAGGGAAACACTGGTGCAAAGAGTTCACACACAATTTGGCAATACTGTATGTAGTAAGGGCTACTTCTTAGTAAGTCAGCACCTCAGATAAGACTTTTCAGCTGCCTGCATTCAGGAGAGGAAGCATCTAAACCGGTCCTTGGAAGAAGACGTCATAACTCGCTATCATTTGATTGAGAGCTCAGCCATGCCATGAAATCTGGCAGCCATGAGATAATAGGCAGACACTGCCACAAATTTAAAGGTTTCCATATTCTGATGTACCAGTATCGACTTAATACTTACTGTTGTTTTCTGCATATATCCTTATCACGGGCATCAGTTCGAAGAGCACCTTGGGCTTTGATTCTATTAGTTTCATGTTCCTTTTGTCCCATCCTGCTCCTTCTAGATAGAGGCCATAGACATAGACGCCCTCAGAGGGAGGGGCTGTGATGTCATCCTTCATCCACTTGGTGACCTCATTGCACAGAACTACGCTGTCAAGTGCCCATCCCTTGTTCGCTCGGGTAATTTCCTGTAAAAAGCAACACAGTTAGCAGCAGCTGAAAGGTGGGACCATGGATTTCAACAGGCAAAGGCATTACATAACTTCAGACCAATCAATATGGCCAAGTGCAGTCCCATTTACCGTAGCTCACAGATTCCTCTCTTTTTTCCTCCCTGAGGCTTATTCAAGGTGTTCGTCTCCTAATAAATCATTTTCCCCACATTGCACATCAACTTTCCTTACTGACACTCAAACATTTCATTAAATTTCTATCTGCCTTACAAGCTGAGGGAAACTTGACAGGCTCAGAGGGACACTGACACCTGATTATCAGTTTCATTGCCCTGCAACCCAGCAGCAAGGCATGTCAAGTCTGATCCAGAAAAGGCAGTTAACAGAACCCAGAAGTAAAAAAAGCGAGCTAATTTGAGTATTTCCTGGAGGGACCAAGAGTTAATCCAGTTTCACAAAGTAGACTTTTAATTACTTAATCATCACGTAAACAGAAGCCCCCATGTCCCTGTGGAAATCACAGGCTGAAGCAACCTTGAAAGAACGAGAAGGGAATTCCTGTGGTTCTTCAGATGGTGCTGGGCTGCTTCTCCCATCAGCCACTGCCAGCATGGTGCATGGCTAGTGATGATGGAAGCTCTAGTCCAGCAATCTACAGTGTTATTTCTGTATTATATAAATAAATGTTGATGATATGCAAAGTAGCAGAGTAGCTTACAGCTGGGAAGCTAAATAACTCTTCTAGTTGAATGATAGCTTCTTTGTAAAGACTATAATAATGTCCAGACTCTTTGTATTCAAAATGACTTTACTTTCACTAACATCTAACTGAAAAAATATATATTTGCAATCTCATACTTATTCCAGCATGGGTATATTCTCACTTGAATTATAGATTGAAGTCTTCTTACTTAAGACTTATAAACAAAACTGTATTAAGACTTACACCAGAGTTTTACCTCACTCAGCTCTTACAGTTTCTTATGAAAGATTCTTTACTTTCACCTCAGCAACACTCTCTTTGTTCCTTACACAGAGTTCCTGCACAGGTTTCTCCCTATTAACATTTAGGGATCTTCCTCTGTCTGTTTCACTGTCTTGTTTCACTGCACTGTCCTCAGCAGTATCCTGAGAAGCCTCTCTCAGCAGCCCTTCTCATTCTCTCACAAACACACACATAGAAGCAGAATGCAGTTAAAAATGACAGTTACTGGAATAACAGTCACAACAGAATGGAATGCCTCTCTCCTGGCCGACTGCATTGCTCTGGGCAGCTTCAGCCTACTTTTATGCCCAGGCAGTGGACCTGAGGGAAGACTGAGTTCCTCAGGTCCGCTCCCCCAACCCCCGCCCCCCAGGCTGCAGCAGATAGGGCAAATTGAATTGTGGGCTTAGTGGATGCCCACATGGCTTCACAGTGGCCGCGGAGGGGCAGCAATAGCTGCTGGAAAAATGGCAAGGCTCCACGAGGAAAGGTAGCGATGCAGCAGGCCACAACCGCCACTCACCGTGGAGAGAGGTAAGCGGCCATTATATTAGGATAAATTGTTTGCAAAAATGTGTACATTAGTCAAAATTGCATGCAAATATTTGTTTGTGAGAAATTTTTATGTTAAAGTGCTGAAGAATTTTCATACAGATCTTTTTTAAAAAAACAAATCACCATTTTCTGCAAACTGTGCAGAACTGATTTAAAGAATGGAAGAATGAGAAACAGAGAACTGATATTGACAGATCCATCCGTAATGTGGGGTATAACCACACTTCCCATAATTCCTTGGGGGATACCATATGCTTTCAGGAGGCAAAAGCAATTCTTTGCATATGAACAGATATTATTTCTGTTACTATCTATTTCAGATGGTAAGAAAAACATGAACATGAAAAATGCACACACACACACACACAAAAGATATTTTATAGGCTTTCTATAACCTGTCTCATTGCAGTTAAAAATCCTTGCGGGTTGAAAAACCCTGTCATCCAAAAACAGTTCGGTCGCCCTTCAAAAATCCAACAGTGAAACTGCCGATTCCTTTCAAGAAGCTCAGTAAACCAAAATCCAAGAGTGCTGGAAGCCCAAGATGCCTAGAAAGAGAGACAAAGCAATGTTTTAATGATGTAAAGGCCACAGCCATGTCCCACAAGATGATCATAGAATTTAGATTCCAAGGCCTAGTTCTCACCAATCCTCTAACAAACACAGGGATAAGGAACCTGTGACCCTCCAAATATTGTCTGGTTACAGCTTGCATCAGTCCTACCCCATACGACTTATGTTAAGGGACAATGGGAGTTGTAGTCCCTCGATAACTGGAGGCCCGCAGGTCCCCCATTCCTTTTGCAACACAACTTTGCAGACCAGATCATCAAGAGCAGAAAGTTGTGTCAGGGTTGTACCACTTCAAACTTGAAATGGGGGTGGGGTGGGGGCTCACATTATGGAATGCTGCCCTACATAGAAAACAAGCTGTCAGGAAGGAGGCTAGGTTTGGATCCTTCTCCCTGTATGGAGGAACATTAAATCCATAGCGGTCAACTTTTTCCTTTTTTAAGGGAAATTCCCTTATTCCGAATAGGATTCCTCGCAAGAAAAGGGAAAAGTTGACAGCTATGATTAAATCATGTGAGATCTCACCTGTAGTCTAAAGCGGTACAGTCCAGGAAAAGATTTACCACCTCTTTGAGAATTAGGCCCATGTGGATTTATAAGATTGCGCTGTCCATGTGTTAAGTGCATTTTAAAAAATCCTTGTAGACCTTGTAACTCTTCAGATGTTGCTGGAACACCATTAACTCCAGTGAACCTGGCCAATTGGAAGATATACCGGTAGTCTAGCAACATCTGGATGGCTTCAGGTTTTACCATAGCTGTCAACTGTTCCCTTTTTTTAAAGGGAAATTTCCTTATTCCAAATAGGATTCCTCGCAAGAAAAGGGAAAAGTTGACAGCTATGGGTTTTACCTTCCTACTGTAGACTCTACAGACACTGAACTGATCCGACAAGAACAGTGTGGGGGAGGGGAAATCACATTTTACCATCCCTCTCATGTGATCTAGGATTCAAATGTTACCAGAGTGGCATAAGATCAGGGCCGGATTTAGCTTTGATGAGGCCCTAAGCTACTGAAGATAATGGGGCCCTTTATATGTCCAGCTATCCTTTGTCAACAACTAATCGTCACTGGTTTTTTTTGTGTTGAATGTATGCTAGATGGTAATTTATGGACCTAATTATCTAAAGCCATTTGCACATAACAAAATACGTGTTTTATCAAAGTTATTGTTGAACTGAAATACAATTAAGAAGAAGTTATATTTTAGAGAGCAGGCTAGCAGACAGGTCCCATTACTTACCGTACATCACAGGAGCCTACACAACAGAAAACACTGTTGCTGTATGTAGGTTTTATTTTATTTGGTTTTTGGAAATGTACATCCAGGTTTTGTTTTTTCTTTAACTTTTTTGGGGGGGGCCCAAGAGAGTGGGGCCCTAAGCTATAGCTTGTTTAGCTTATACGTAAATCCGGCACTGCATAAGATACAACCATGCCATTCAGGTAGGACAAAATGAGTAGCTTTCTGTCATAAAGAATCCATTTCAGAAGTATGTGCGTGTTTAGGTGCTCTGGAGCACATGATGATTAAATACAGCATATTTAATGCAGAAGATTGATGATCTAACACTATTTTGTGGTCCCCAGTGAGGGAAATAGTAGCACCAACCTTCCTCCAGCGTTCAGGAATCCTTGCATCGTACATGCAATCCAAAGCATCTCTGAGGTTCTCGCTCATGATGATGGTCCCATCAATGGCAAGTTTGAGGTCTGTCAGAGTGTTCCGCACCAGAGCAATAATCCTCTGCATTCTATCGATCTCCTGTCGCAGGAAGATGTTCATAGGCTGGAATGGGCCCATTTGCTGCAGCCTTTCCTTTACCTGATATGAGAACGCAGAATACAGCAAGCTGCCAGGAGTTGTAAACAGCTTCTGTACTAACTTAGGTAAGTTTTTATTGAGTAGAAGGGGAGGCAAGGAGAGGCAAGCAGGATAGTACCACATTTTCATCCCCTCTTTGAACCTGACGCATTTTGCAGCTACAACTCATTCCTCAGCAGCTGGATTTATTTTACTTATTGTTTTAAAAAAATATTTATACTTTTCAAGTTTATACATTTCACTGATTTTACAATCATTTTGACATTTCAAAGCTTGACTTCCTCCCCCCTCTTTCTGTGGTTCCTTCAATTTATTTTTAATATCTTCTGCATATCCAAATTAACTTAATTTGCTCATTTATTCATCTTCTTTAAATATATACTCTTATGAAACTGCAGGTTATTACAATAATCCTGCCAGTGTTCTTATCTGTTTACAATTTATCTGTAAATATTCAATATGCCATTTCCATTCATACACACACACACACACACACACACACATATATACATATTTATAAGTGTGTGTGTGTGTATAAAAAATCTTGATTTCTTATTCTTCCAGTAAGTTTTGCCATTTCTGCATATTCCATAAGTTTTCTATCCATTCTTCCTTTGCTAGGACGTCTGCGTCTTTCCATTTTTGAGCAAGTAACATTCTTGCCACTGTAGTAGCATACATGAATACGTTTCTGTACAATTTAGGTACTTATATCACTATAACTGCCCAAAGAAAAGATTCTGGTTGTTTTTTTTACAAAGGTTATTTTAAACATCCTTTTCATTTCATGATATATCATTTCCCAGTAAGCTTTAACCTTACCACAAGACCACCACATATGATAAAAAGAACCTTCTTTCCCTTTACATTTCCAGCACTTATTTGATTTAGATTTATACATTTTTGCCAATTTACTCGGTGTTAGATACCATCGATATATAATTTTCTCCTAGACCATATCAGCAGCTGGATTTTTTTAATGTAAAAAACAAAACAAAAACAAACCCAGAATAGAAAGGCTTTCTTTCAATTGGGCAAATTAGCATAGAAAGCAAACCCAGCTGATTTTAGACACCTACCTCAAATGGAATGTAGTCAGGAGGAAGTTTCTCCACCATGTCATCAGCCAACCGAGAAACCACAGCCTCTCTGGTCTCACCTCCTCCACTGGAGCTGTCTTTGGGTTGGATGCTGAGGATGGTGTCCAACACATCTTTTGCAAGTTTGCTCTGGTAAGTAATGTCAGCATTGGGATGCAACCCAAAGACCTCTGGCGTATCGTAAGCAGGCAAACCCTAGGTGGGTAAATATAAAGGTAAAGTCCAGAAGGTTAAGAAATGCAAGCTTTACAAAGATAGGTTAAGGTTACCAGATTATTTTTTCAATGAATCCCGGGACACTTTAAATAAATAAATGAATAAATAAATACTACACGTTCGGGACGTTGATGCTGCAGCGATGGCAGTGTTAGAGGGCCGGCCACTGCCTTGACCTCAACCACCACGTTTCCCTTTCCCCCGAGGCTTCTATCTCCTTTCTCCATGAGCCTTGGAGGCCCCTGAATTGTTGGTTCTTTGGTGGTGGTGGTGGTGGGAAAGCTGTGCGCAGTGGGTCAGGCATGGAAGGCAGAGAAGGAGGGCCGAGAGCGGCGGCAGCGAGGCTCGGGCAGCGTGATGCCTACCTTCCCATCATAGCAGCCCCAATCCCACTCCTACTGGCATGCAAGCAGGAGGGGGTGGGGATCCCTCAGCTGGGAAGGGAGGCTTCACACAGCCTTTCGGAGCAGCCCCATCCCAACTCCTACTTGCGTGCAAGCAGGAGGGGGCAGGGATCTCTCAGCTGGGAAGGGAGGCTTCCCGTTGCCTAACTGAGAGATCCCTGCCCCCTCCTGCTTGCACGCAAGTAGGAGTTGGGAGGCTGCTCCGATAGGCAGCATGAAGCCTCCCTTCACAGCTTAGTTGCTGGGGTCAGGGAAGGTGGAGGCAGCCCGGAAGCTGCATCTTAGAGCCCCTGCACCACCATCATATGGGGACTTCCGAGCAGCTCCTGAAGCCAGCCAGAGCCAACTGCTCCGGGCTGCTGAGAGACTGCCACTGCTGTGTTTCCTGTGGACATTAGATGAAACCCAGGGACATTCCAGGGATGGAATTTGTCCAGGGACTTATTCGCAAATCCGGGGACTGTCCCCAGAAAACGGGGATGTCTGGTAACCCTAAGATAGGTGGCGTGTGTGTGTGTGTGTGTGTGTGTGTGTGTGTGTTTAGGAATAAGAATAGATTTTCAATGTGAACCAGATTCCCCCCTCCCCCTTTGCTTTCAAATAGAAGAGAAATGTCATCTTCGAAGAAAAAACAAATAAAACAATTAGGTATCACTGTGTTCATATCTTACTGATAAAAGCCTTTACATTAGACATTTTTGAAAAGGTCAGGGAAATAGTAAATTGGAGTACAAAAGAATAATTCAAATAGATGCTGTTTAAAAACCATGGCACTGCTATGCACATATCCAGGGCTTTTTTTTCAGCCAGAACTTGCCAGACCTCAGTTCCGGCCCCTCTCCGATGGGCGCCATTGCCATTATAAGAGAACAAGGGAGGCGTTCATGGTGAGTTCCGGCATCTCTTTTTCGAGAAAAATAGCACTGAAGTATCCACTAAACACATGAACTTTTGAATTGGTCTCACAACAGAATGCAGCAATTCAGCTAATAATGCCTTCCATAAACATTTTCAAGAAACCCTTGAGTGAAGCAGGAGAATAACAATAATGGTACTTAACATCTGTATAACACTTTCAAACGTTCAAAGGGCCCTACTCACACTATTTATTTGTAATCCTTATAGCAACCCAACAAAGTATGTCAGTTTATCCCCTCCTCACCCCTGCTACAGAAGAGGAGGAGGGATTGAGGTTGAGAGAGTAGCTTACCTAAGGCCACATAGTAAAGGACCCCTGGACGGTTACCGTATTTTTTGCTCCATAGGGCGCACCGGACCATAGGGCGCACCTCATTTTTAGAGGAGGAAACAAGAAAAAAAAATATTTTTCTGGTTTTCCTCCTCTAAAAGCCCTGTTTTTTTTGAGGATCAGCTAAAAGTTTTGCAGCTTTTTTTGCAAAGGGAAAAGCCCTGGTTTTTTGAGGATCAGCTAAAAGTTTTGCAGCTTTTTTTGCAAAGGGGGAAAAGCAAAGCTCCTTTTGCAAAGGGGGAAAAGCAAAGAGGAAAAGCCCCGTTTTTATGGGGTTCAACTCACATTTCTGCAGCTTCTAAAGGAAAGGGAGCCTTTTCTACAGTTTCCAGACAGATAATCTAATCAGCCAGTCACATGTAGCTGGGGAAACAAACAACCTCCCTCTGCAGCACATTCAACAAAGGAGGGCGGGGCTGAAAGGGAGCCGGGACTCTTATCTCTCTCCCGATCTCTTGCTGATCAGCTGCTGAGCGGGGTCCTTTCAACACCCCCTTTTCTCTTTGTAAAATAAAAAGCATGATCCTCTTTTGGCCCCTGGGCAATTCAGCTCCAGGGACCACCATTCGCTCCATAAGACGCACAGATATTTCCCCTTACTTTTTAGGAGGAAAAAAGTGTGTCTTATGGAGCAAAAATATGGTAAGTCCAGTCAAAGGCAACTATGGGGTTGTGGCACTCATCTCGCTTTCAGGCCAAAGGATCCAGCGTTTGTCCTCAGACAGCTTTCCGGGTTATGTGGCCAACATGACTAAACCACTTATGGCGCAACAGGACACCGTGACAGAACCCAGAATGCACAGAAATGCTGTTTACCTCCGCGCCACAGTGGTACCTATTTATTTTCTTGCGCTGGTGTGCTTTCAAACTGCTGGATTGGCAGAAGCTAGGACAGAGCAACGGGAGCATACCCCATCACGGGGATTTGAACCAATGGCCTTCTGAACGGCAAGCCCAAGAGGCTCAGTGGTTCAGACCACAGCGCCACCCGCATCCCACATGGTGAATCATGACACAGGCAAGATTCAAATTGGTGACTTTCTGATCAGCAGTAGAAATTTGTCTCTGCCCACTAATAATAAATTCCACCCACCTCTACATCTAGGCATACACAGAATTTGCCTACGGGAAACTAAATTAATGAGCAAGTAAAGCAGTAGAGTGGCCTCACAAAGGAGGGAAAGCTTTGGAATGGCAAATTCTGACAGAGCCTCTCTTAGGTTTTCCTTTTGAGAAGTCGCTGCTAACTATACAAACCTGTATATACTGAAGATACTGGTCCAGTGCAGCACACTTGGGTATGCTGTACCCTTTGTAGAAGGAGAAGTCTTGGCCAAACATGTTTTCGCTGAACCACACTTTAGCAAACGTGTTGAGCAGCCTTTTGTCGTAGTCATCCGTAACTCTGCCACCATACTGAATCTCCCCTATCATGTAACGAACAGTATTCCAAGACACACCCTGAAACAAAAACAGAAAAGGGTGCGGCATGATTTCATGCCGCAGTACACTAAAATGTGTGCGCGTATCTATCTATCTATTGATAGATAGAAATATGCTGTTTTTGAAAATTCCGAGACTTCTGAGAGTCAAACCGGAACCACTGCAGTCAGATCACTTCCCCCAATCCATCTCCCGACCCCACAACACCTGCTTCTTCACCCTACATAATCTGATCTCCATCATCATGCGGGAGATGAAACACTAGTATTACATCTGCTCAACAACCAACCAAAGCTATTTTTTCCCCTCCCTCCCACTCTTATTACATAGCTATTTTTGTCTCTGTATCAGGAAGGCGCCCAGCCAATTTGTTTGCCAATAAATATTGCTGCAGACATTTCTGAGATCGTGGTCTTTCCAATGAGTGGCTCTTCTCCAGGTTTGTTAATTGCCTTACTTTAAATGTTGTGAGGTTCTTAAGCCCTTTTAAAATGTGCTTTTTTGGGGTGGGGGGGGTTATTGGGTTGTTGTTTTTATTTTAATTATGTATTTTGTGTTTTTATATTTAAATTTTATTCTGTGAACCGCCCTGAGACCTCCCGGTATAGTAATAATAATAATAATAATTTTTTATTTCTACCCTGCCCTTCCCGATCCAAAGACCGGGCTCAGGGCGGCTAACAACAAATATAAGACAATGATTAAAACAACTTAAAAACAGCTAAAAAACAGCATAAAAACAAACATCAGTGGGATCCCCAGGGCTAACTGGCCAGGTTAGTCATGCTAGGCCAGTAGGGAGACCAGGGAGGAATTTTAATGTAGGGACCCAGAAGGGTTTCTTCAGAAAGAAGGGAAAGGGAAAAGGAATAGGGGATCAGGCTAGATTAAAGGCCAGGCGGAATAACTCTGTCTTACAGGCCCTGCGGAAGGAGGTCAGGTCCCGCAGGGCCCTAGTCTCGTGGGACAGAGTATTCCACCAGGTCGGAGCCAACACTGAAAAAGCCCTGGCCCTTGTGGAGGATAATCTGGCTTCTTTTGGGCCCGGGACCCTTAGGCTATTGTTATTTGTGGACCTTAAGGTCCTCTGTGGGGCATACCAGGAGAGGCGGTCCCGTAGGTACGGGGGTCCTAAGCCGCAGTATATAAATTCAATAAATAATAATAATAAATTAGTTAGGCAGCAGCATAGACAGTAACAGTGCAGATAGTGTTGAAGTCTCCACTCTGCACATCAAAGTTAATGGGCCTTTAATGTAAGTTTTAACGGTGATGGTAAATGCACCAAATTCAAAAGGTGCTAGATTTTGGCCACAAGGAAAGAACTGGGTGCACATTCTCTTCCAATTCTTCCTTTGCAACCACAGCTTAGGCGCCCGATGTCATATGACACGAGGCAGATGGAAATGTGGCTGTGGTTGGCCCCCAAAGGTGTGACAGCCCTAATTAGGCCTACGTGCCATAGGTCACCACTGATCAACTTATACACGGACTTAGAAGGAAGAATCCATTTGTTGAAACAACAATTTGATTGTCCACGCTATTTCAATTACCACCTAAGTTGCTAAGCTGTGGAGCCAAGTACCTTTTTGATGTCCATGTCATCCAAATGGTTCTGAACAAACTGTACTGTGGCATTGAAATCAGCTTGGTTGAACTCGTAAGGAATGTTCCATCCCAGAGGTCCAAATTTCCTCCTTTCCTGGACCGTGGAGTGTAGGAAGGCTACAGCATACAGCATCGGTTTCCACTGAACCATGTTGCTGATATCCAACAGATCCTGGCTCACACCTGTTACAAAGACACTTATAGATAATATCCATAACACCAGAGGAGTGGCTATGTTACTCTCATGTAGCAACATACCATGAAGAGTCATGTGGCACCTTAAAGATGAAGACATTTATTATGGAATAATGAACTCAAACCCACTTTGTCAAATGCATGGACCTTAACTGGCACACACATAAAGGAGAAGGTTGTATTATGGGAGTTGAATGTCAATTTGATGCAAAAAAATGACATATGGTAAGCTTACAAAAATGTTAAATAGGCACACCTTTCATAGTAGCAGATGGGTGATAATTTGCTCAGCATTACTGAGATAAATTGAGAGCTTTAGATAGTTTTTATAGTGCCTTATAAGAGGACTGTCAGGAAAGCCCCCTCCCCACTGCGACCGGCACTGCGGCCGGCATCGCAGGAGCTTTTGGAGTACAGAGACCCACGTCCGTTGTTTACGAGCTCCCCCTCCCCCAGTGGGAGCTCGCATGCTTCACATTCCTCAGGCGGGGAGGGAAAGGGGGAGACAGAAAGGCGATGCAGAGGCTTGGAAGGGGTCGGAGAGCCGGAACACTACGAGGAAAGCAGAGATAGAGGTCAAGTTCCCACGCTACGTGGTCGGTCACATAGGGGGAGAAGGAGGGGCTTCAGGCTCCCAAAGTTGCTTTGTTGGAAGGGAAACCGAAAGAGTTCATTCCTGGACTTTGATGAGTAGGGAAAGGATGTTTGAGACTTTGCTTTGCTGTATATAGCTTGCACAATAAAGAACTTAGTTTTTAGAAGTTCTTTGCCTTGGACTGTTACTCATGAGCAACCACTAAGCGTCCTTACAAGGACCATATTATAGCAAGGTACTCACATTTTGTTTTCTAGAGCTACGTTTGTTAGTCCTATTCCATTTCTTCAAATACTTCCATATGACAATCACTTGTACAAAAATAATATACACCACTGTGTTTTTTAAGGACCCAGGCTGAACATTTAAATATATGCACATAGTATAATTCCTTGTAGGAACTGATCACTCAAGATGCCCCTATTAAAAGCTACTGGGGGGTGGAATGCTAGAGATACTTGGGCATAACTGAAGGGGAGAGAGGAAAGCAAGTCACTCACCTCCATAGGTTCTTTTCAGACCAGCTTTGAGTCCTTGGGGAGGCTCATTGGTGAATTTTATAGACATCTGTAGAAGGGTGATGGGGAAATGCTTGTGGACCTCCGTAGTCATCCACAGACGGAAGGCCTCATGAACATTTTCTGTTTCAACAATCGTGTCCATCAACTCATCCATAAAGTCAAGACCCAGGTGACAATTCTGCAAAAGCGCCCAACCACCCTAAGAAAGGGAAATCATAGAAGAAACTTGATTTGATATTCATTTTGGAAGTCAACACAATCCAAACCAATTTCACGATTGTTTTCTGTTGGTGATACTACAGTTCATATGCCTGCAATGCTGTCCTAATGCTTTTCAGTGCCAGTGTGCATCCTTTTCTTGCTCTCCGTCCTCATATAGATGTAGACCGAGCCCAACCAAGCTCAGCCTCGAACCTCCTTCTCCCCAATCTGGGTGGATGTTCAAACTCTTACCGTGTAGATTCTGTTCTTGAAAGAATATACTGTTCAATTAGAGGCAATTAGATTTATTTGGGGGATGAGGAATTAATTTGAACAAAAGGCTTGTAGGTGAACAACCAGCTGACTATTCAACCTAATGGGTGCATCACACAAATGTATGTCTCTACAAACAACAGTACAAATAGCAACAGAGTTTATAGTCTTGGTCAGGCATAGGCAAATTCAGCCCTCCAGATGTTTTGGGATAATAATAATAATAATAATAATAATAATAATAATAATAATAATAATAATATATTTGTATACCGCCTTTCTATCTTACGATACTCAAGGCGGTTTACAAGCAGAAGAAACAAAAAATGTACATCTTATAACAATCTAATGCAATACAAAAATGTGATAATAAAACAAAACTTTAAAATAAGCAACCTACATCAAAAAGTAACATTCAACAATTATTAGAGTAATATAAAATAATATCAACATATAAAAGTTAAACAGAAATCCACTCAACATACAACTCCCATCATCCCTAGCTAACAGGACCAGTGGTCAGGGATGGGAATTGTAGTCTCAAAACATCTGGAGGGCTGAGTTTGTCTATGCCTGGTATTGGTTTTTCCTGTTGAAATTCCTCTCTCCTGCCAAAGCTGGCAATTCCATTGTCACTGGTGAGGGTAACTCATGTGAATATATCTAGCCTTAGACTGAAAAGAACAATTGGTCTTACCTGAAGAGTAGATTTGATAGGTTGCTGATGACCTGAATGGATTGGGTATGATCCTGTCACGTGATGAGATTATGCCCAACCCATTTAGGGCATCAGCAACGTACTCAATCTAGACATTATAGCAAGTGCATGAGTGCCAACCTGACCATTCAACCTCTACTTTAAAAATTCCAAAGAAGGAGAGTCCACCACTCTCTGAGGGAGTCTGTTCCACTGTCAAACAGCTTACCTTCAGAAAGTTCTTCTTGATATTTGGTTGGACAAAGGTTCCCCACCCTTGCATTACTGTGAATACGTGAAGGAAAGCAGCAACCCCACATAATTTCCCATTCTCCCACTTGTAATGTGCATTTGTCACTTCCTTGCCCCACTTCATAAGCGGCCATGAGAGTAGGGAAACTCACAACATGATAACGTCATGCCTCCCATTGTAGGCTACCATTCTAACTAGGAAGTAAGCCACTCGAACAAAATGGGACTCAATTCTGAGGAATCTCGCACAGCATCGTGTCTCAAGTTTACTAGATGTTACCAGGAGAAGGTGGTGTGAAGCTGCTTCTGTTGGTGGTGCAATGTCTCTGTAACCATAGCTCTGGCCTTTGTGTGTTCCCAATTACAAATAATCCTATTTTGGCCCTCTAGGAAGAAATGTAGGAACCAATTCTGCATGGATCAGCAGCCAATTATCCCTCGCTTAACCAATGTTGATGACCGATAAAGTCCTGGGAAAATTCAAAGATTGATCTGCACTAAAAGAAAGTAGAGAATTTGTCTCACGTGTGCCATAGTTTGCTGCAGAAGTTTGCGGGCATGCACCTCCTGCCCTTGGCCCATGGACACATAGCGTGTCTCAATCTTCAGCCTTTTCCCCAGAGCAATGATGAAATCAGTGGGATCGGAGCCCATGGAAAGGAAGCATATGAGAGGAGTGCGAGGATCGGATTCTTCCCAAGTCTTCTCCAAATCTAAGATGACCCCTTCTGCATATTTCTCCCCCATGGTATCCATAATGTACTTCCTAGCCTAGTGGAAAAGAAAAGGAGATGTGCAACAGTTTTCCCACACTGATGTTCATACCAAGTTTTCAGTTCTTAGGAGACATCAAACCGTGGATACAACTATATATCAAGAAACACAGGTTCCCATCTTCATGTCTTCCTGGTAACACAAATGCAGGGTATTGGTGGGTGGGTATTTTTGGAGCATCAGCAGGTGAGAGAGGGGCTTTGGGAATGGGAAAGAGTCCTACTGTGTTGGACTGCAGGAGCTTTGGCATATAAGCATCTCTTCACTCATAATGCTCACTTTAGAACTGCTTTGAGCCCCCACCTGTCGGCATTCTATTCCCATCCTAGTCAAAAGCTTTTGGCCTACCTGAGCTATCGTCCTATCAGGACACCAAGACCTTATGAGGAGGAGGCGTCTGAAGCAGTCCAAAGCTTGGTCATAACCACTGGGAACAAGTTCTTCTTCTGGTTTCTCCTTATCAAACCAGATTTTCCACTGTTTTTCTGTTCGTGAGATCTATTAAGCACAAATAAAGGAATATGTTTATTAAATAGCATAGATAGCAAGATTTTTTTTTTCGTTTCAGATATCTTAATGGAGAACTAGGATGTCCATTTCTAGAAAACGTCCATGCTAATGGCAACATCTCAGCTTGACTACTGTAATGCACTTTGTGCATTACCACTCTTGAAGACAGCTCAGAAACTTCATGACAGTATGGCTTTTGTCTTAGGCAAGCTTCATGAGCATATTGTATCAATGTTGCAAGAACTTCATTGGGTACCAGTTACCGTAGTTTTTGAGCTAAATTTAAGGAGCTGTGTAACCTTGGACTTTACAGCCAGGGCCTGGGATATTTAAAGGAATGTCTTCTTCCATATATTCATCCCTGGGCTTTGGGATCTGTAAATGTTTTTATGGTTGCCACCATCATGGAAAATGAGACTGGTCTCTACTTGCAAGAGGACCTTTTCAGTAGCGGCCCCACAATTTTGGAATTCCCTTCTTTCGAAAATGGTCCACCGGAAACAAAAATCTGCTTCCAAAACATCTGATCAGCATGGGGATTTAGGCCTTCCAACATGATTGTCTTAAGGCCTGCCAGTCAGATGGAAAATACATTTTGAGGCAGGCTTGGACTTCATTTTTCTAGGCTCACATCAGCAGTTCCTCTGAAGCGTAAAAGGCATGTGACATTGAAATATCTACAGAATCCTTCAAGGGAATGAAACGTGTCACATTGCTTAATCCTTGCCCCCTGTCAATCACCTACTTGGTCAAGAACGTCTGAAAATTGTCTCAGTTTACTGAGCTCCACCAAATTCAGCCAAGTCATATCCAGGATCCATTTAGCCGGTTTAGGTGGACAAGCTTTCAGATCCAAAGAAGCACCACCTGAAAAAAGGCGTTACAACAAAAACCAGTTGAAAAGAGCTGCTAAATATATAAAGTCAGATATTTAAAATTCTATTCATGGTGGATGGGCTGTGACTGTGCTGCCCACTTCCCGTGGCATGATTGCCCCACCTGTACCTCATGTGTTGGACTTTGCGTAGAGGCTTATACCGGTGCAGGGCATACTGGCATTCTCCATATCCCCTACTGCAGAGATGGGGGCCCTATAGTCCTCCAGATGTTGCCACACTACAACTCCCATGACATCCATTCCTAGCACAGGCTGAAGCTGATGGGAGTTGCAGTCTAACGAAATCTGGAGGGCAACAGGTTGCCTGCCCCGTTGCATGCAGAATTGGAACATCTGCACCGGGTTGAAACACAATAAGTGGCACATTTCATGCAGTAGCTCTGACCTTTAATCAGGGTCAAGAACTCCTCGTGCTTCACTTTTCCCCGCTGTAAGTCAATCTTCAAGGTGAGGAGCAATGTGAACAGGAACTTGTGCTCCTCGTAAAGCCCTCGTGCAGCGTACTTATATACTTCATAGGTCATATGCTCAATGATATTTGCTATTCTCTTGCTCGTAATGGGGCTCTTGACAGACCTGTTCAAAAGAAAGTGGCGAAAGGAGAGAATGAAAGCATAATCTAGTGCTGTTGGTGAGGTTTTAGAAAGCTATTTCTTCTGAAAAGAAAGCATTTTCAAAGCTGCACTTCATAAGCCCAAACTTGTGCAGAAACAAGACAGTCACAGTGGCCAAATCGACATACATATACACAGTCACCATGATCCAACAGAGCTCTTACTATGCTAGACCTAGTAAGGGAGCTAAGCTTACTACTTACTATGACCATGCAAGTGACTCTGTGGTCTAAACCACTGAGCCTCTTGGGCTTGCTGATCAGAAGGTCAGCGGTTCAAATCCCTGTGATGGGGTGAGCTCCCGTTGCTCTGTCCCAGTTCCTGCCAACCTAGCCGTTCGAAAGCACACCAGTGCAAGTAGATAAATTGCTACTGCTATGGCAGGAAGATAAACAGCATTTCTGTGTGCTCTGGTTTTCGTCACGGTGTTCCGTTGCGCCATAAGCGGTTTCATCATGCTGGCCACATGACCCAGAAAGCTGTCTGTGGACAAACGCCAGCTCCCTCAGCCTGAAAGCAAGATGGGCACCGCAACCCCATAGTCACCTTTGACTGGACTTAACCGTCCAGGGGTCCTTTACCTTTTTTTTTACCTTTGGACCTAGTAAGGGAGCTAAGCTACTTTATCAATAGATGGAAGGACACAGTATTTCAGCTTCATATACTGAACTCTATTATCTTTATCCTTATCTGTCCTGTCTGGGTTTTTTTAAAAGAAAAATTGGCAAAGGTGAGAAGCTTGTGAAGACAGAGGTCTATCTAACAAAGTCACCCCACTGTGCCACCGACTGCAACTGACCCATTGGTTCCTTCCAATGCAGTTGGAAACGCATGCCTTGAAGGAAGAAGAAGAAGAAGAAGAAGAAGAAGAAGAAGAAGAAGAAGAAGAAGAAGAAGAAGAAGAAGAGAGTTTGGATTTGATATCCCACTTTATCACTACCCTGAAGGAGTCTCAAAGTGGCTAACATTCTCCTTTCCCTTCCTCCCCCACAACAAACACTCTGTGAGGTGAGTGGGGCTGAGAGACAAGGTCACCCAGCAGCTGCAGGTGGAGGAGCGGAGACGTTAACCCCGTTCACCAGATTACAGGACTACTGCTCTTAACCACTACACCACACTGGTAAACTCAAGGGCCGGCAACAGGCCCATCACACACATTACTGTGTGTCTGCCTGCTGGTCATATGGACAAATAAGCAAAGGGCAAGCAGTTAATTTGCCCTTTAAAGACAAATTGCCTCTGGTTAACCAGGGTCCCCTAATCTCTGTGGACGGCATATTATTCAGTTGCCTCTGAAGTGATTTCCCCGTCTTAAACAACGAAAGCTCAAGCCCTTGAACGCAGCTTTATGCTTCCGATGTCAGTACACAGCTTAAGAGGATTTTTGTTTTCCAAGTAGGATTTCTGTTTCCTTTCATTACATTGCTCGCTATCTCTCCCAAGCTCCCGATAGTTTGGAGACAAACATCGGGAGAAGGCTCCAGCCCTTGAGGGGGATAGAGCGGGGAAGCTTAGCAGACGCAATCAGGAATTTACTTAAACCGAGAAATTGTGTGGAAATCAATACAAAAAGGATTGTACTATGTGCTTCTGCATTATAATGACAGCATTAGGTTACTTTGCCCATTCAATGGCAAATGCAAACACAGAAGAAATAGTCATCAAGTGGAACCAAACACTAGATTTTCCGACAGTTAAGACAAATGATAGTGCTATTATGGATCGCGGTTTGTGCACTACTTTCCCTATCCTGTCATTTCCGGTCAAATGGATTTGCTAGGCTTTTGTGCAATGTCCACAACATGCCAAACCTGCTTGACAAATGAAAACAGTGGAGCAAAGTGAATGAAGGAACACTCCAAACGATGCTGGCTTCCTTGCATCACTTCCAACTCCTTGAAAACATCTGATTCTATACTGCCCATCTGATTATATACTGTTATGACAATTTTAAGATCTCAAATACAGAATAAATATTCATAAATGCACACATATCTAAATATATGAACCGTGCATCTGAAATAGTATGGGAGAGCAATCCTGAAGCCATTCTGACTCTCCCTGGAAAAGACCCTGACGTTGGGAAAGATGGAGGGCACAAGGAGAAGGGGACGACAGAGGACGAGATGGTTGGACAGTGTTCTCGAAGCTACCAACATGAGTCTGACCAAACTGCAGGAGGCAGTGGAAGACAGGAGTGCCTGGCGTGCTCTGGTCCATGGGGTCACGAAGAGTCGGACACGACTAAACAACAAGGGTGAGCCTGTGACCTGGACTCAGGAACTCAAGTATTAACCATCACAAAAGAATGGCCAGACTGCCCAGATAATGTAATCAGTTACCATTATCAGGTATCCTGGCAGGCAGGATTTCTGCCTCCTTCTGTGATGTTTGTATGATGTTTTTGGGGGGTGATCTTGGGCTACAGGGCGGGGCATTTCAAAAGTCTATATAAGGGCTTGTGCACCATTGTTCAGAGTTCTCCTCCCTCCTGCACGTGGCGAGTGGGGACTCTGTTGCAACAGTTCCTTTAATAAAGATCACGCTTACTAGCTGCTTTGCTTCTCAATATACTCTGGTTGGCCTGTTTTCTCCTACCAATAGGAAAAAAAGGCTCCGGAATACCCTATAAGCGGAAGGGAGCAGTTTTTCTTATAACAATACCAATCCTCAGAAAGGTAAAGATCTCACTTGTCATAGTTACCTAGCAAGGGAAAGGTCAAACAGGCCCAAGAACTGTCGGAGTGACGTCTGATACATGACATTAACCATACTCATCTCGGTTATCAGGAAATAGAGAATGCTGCCTCTTGTTGCAACTGGAGAAAAGAAAAGTTGGATATGGTCAAAATACAGGATGCAAAACAAAATCTGGTGGACAAATAATAACAAGTTGTTCATGGTTATCAAAGGGCTCATCAAGACTTCCCTTTGCACTGCATTTTCCAGGCACAAGTCCAGGCTTTAAAGCTCTGTTGATGAATTCCCCCCCCCCCAGCACTTTCCCCAGTAAAAAACCATATTTTACTGCTGTTTGCTCCAATTCAAAGGTAAAACGTGGGTCTTCCCAGGCAAAGCACTGGGACAAAAAAAGGGGGGGGGAGAGAACAATTGGATATGGGTCACAAAAGGAAGTCTGAACGAGGCCTGATAGAACATTGTTTTCGAAAATAAACCCCACTGCCTATATACTGCAAATAGAAAAAGTCCAGACCTCTTTCTTTCTGTCTTGATGCTTTGCAGCAAGACACACAACCACATATTTTAAAAATGCAGCGTGTGCTCCAGATTTCTGCTTTTCTGTTCCACAGGTGAAATTCCACCAATAAACCAATTCAGGAAGTCGCGGGAAAGTGATGCATCGCAACGATGGCATGAACCCCAGGATTCTGGGAGTTCCAGCCACTGGATTTTTGAAGTGCGCACTCCCATATCTATTTTTGATCAGGGCACTACAGGGTTTGAGTACCCGTTTCAGGTTGCAGCACATCTGAAGGGGCCACCCCAGCAGGAGAAGGTAGAGGCAGGGCCAGAATCCTTGCAGAAATATCTTAGGCTCTGGCAATCAGCAATAAGATTGGCAGCCTGATCCATTCCAGAATCAATTTACAGTTCAGTTCATTTCCCAAATCTCCAATGGGCATTCAACAAAATAATCCAGTTTCTATACATTATTTCCAGTGTGGATTAAGCCAGGAGCATCTATCACAGATACAGATCTCCCCCCAGTGGCTTCTCAACAAAGAGCACCAGAGATGCAACACAGTAATAACACTTTGCTGAATCTACACTGTTCTGAACAGACTTCCTTGTTGTTGTTTTTATAACTAACTGCTTTTCTTACTTTTATAACTGTATATTATGGCAATCTGCCTGGGACCATTTGGTGATGGGTAAGTAAAAAAAAAAAAAATAAAGTAAAAGAACATAAAATAAAATACACCATTGGATAAATCTTATAATCAACTTCGTACATGAGACTATATGTAATATGTATATGGAACAAAGGCGTAGAACATTTTTGGCCTCGCAGCCAGCCTTGTGAGACATGGACTACTTATAAACACCATCTCCAACTCCTCGAAAGATTTCATCAATGGCGACTCCAGAAATTTTTACACATCACTTGGGAAGAATAATGACTAATGCCAGTGTATTGGAAGAAACAAAGATCGCCAGCGTTGAAGCAATGATTCTTCAACATCAACTTCATTGGACTGGTCATGTTGTGCGGATGCCTGATTATCGTCTTCCAAAGCAACTACTCTATTCCAAACTTTAAAATGGAAAGCATAATGCTGGTGGTCAACAAAAGAGGTTTAAAGACTGTCTCAAGGCAAATCTAAAAAAATGTAGGATAAACACCGACAATTGGGAAACACTGGCCTGCGAGCACTCCAACTGGAGAACAGCCTTTACCAAAGGGGTCATGGGTTTTATTATTATTATTTTTTAATTGATGTTTTTAATTTTTTTCTGGTCTTATTGCATGGTTTGAAAACTTATACATACCTAACACAAACACAGGAACATTATAAACTTATTGTTTAACTCTAATTTCAAATCTTAAATGGGGGACTTCCCCCGTTCTCTCTACTGCGTTCAGTTTAAATTTACTTTAGTAACTTTGTAACTAATTTCAATCATCATTATTCTTATTACAATTTCAAATAACTAACTTACTTCATATTACCTAACTTATTACCACAATTAAACATACATCTTTCATCAACATTACTTCTAGTATACTATTTTACTCTAACATCTTATAACTAAAGCCATTTATATTCACTGATTCTGCTTCAAATATCTAATTTTTCACGATTTTTTAAATATTCTTTAAATTTCTTCCAATCTTCTTGCACCTTCTCCTCCCTCTGGTCTCGGAGTTTCGCGGTCAGTTCTGCGAGTTCCATAAAGTCCATTAACTTCATCTGCCATTCTTCTACTGTCGGGAGCTCTTCACCTTTCCAGTTTTTTGCAATCAAAATTCTAGCAGCTGTTGTGGCATACATAAAAAACACTCTATCTTTGCTGGGTATCTCATGATTGGTCATGCCCAACAGGAAGGCCTCTGGTTTCTTACTGAATGTGACTTTCATCACTTTTTTAAGTTCATTATAAATTAACTCCCAGAAAGCCTTTACCTTTGGGCATGTCCACCACATATGATAAAAGGTACCTTCCACTTTTTTACATTTCCAACAAACATTGCTTAATCGATGATACATCTTAGCTAACTTAACTGGTGTTAAATACCATCTGTAGATCATTTTCATAATATTCTCTCTTAAAACATTACATGCTGTAAATTTGATACCTTCTTTCCACAGTTTTTCCCAGTCTTCCATCATTATATTATGTCCAACATCTTTTGCCCAGTCTATCATAACTGATTTTACCATTTCATCTTTCGTATGCCACTCTAGCAACAAATTGTACATCCTGGAAAGGATTTTAGAGTTCGGTTCAATTAATTCTGTCTCCAACTTTGATTTCTCTATTTGGAAGCCAACTTTCTTGTCCAACCTAAATATTTCATTTATTTGGTGATACTGCAACCAGTCGGTAACTTCCTCCTTCATTTGTTCATAGCTTTTAAGTTTAAAAGTTTGACCTTCCTGTTGCAGTATATCAGCATATTTCGGCCATATTGCAGACATATTTGGCCTTTTGAAAGCTCAAAGGGGTCATGGGTTTTAAAGACTCTCAGACTCAGGACGAAAGGGAGAAACGTGCTAAGAGGAAGACACTCTTGGTAAACCCTCACTGTGATCAACTCCTGTCCTGAAACCTATGTCCCCACTGTGGAAGGATGCGTGGATCCAGAATTGGCCCCCACAGTCACTTATGGACACACTGTTAAGAGACAATCTTACTCGGCTATGAGTGATTGCCAAAGAAGAAGAAGAAGATCTCTCCCTACTTCTGCAGACAGGTGGGTGGTGGCCACTGCCAAAATGTTTTTGCACAGCACTTTCCAAGTACCCAACACCAGCTAGTTGACAGGCACTTGGGTGCAGCAGCAGGAGGGGCTTTGACAGCCCTATGCCTAGGACTTCAACCCTGCTTTCTTCTGGGATCAGCTGTGCATGATTGAATTCCCTGTGGGGAACTTGGTCACGCAGCTGATCCATTAAGGATGAACTCACTGCCCCTTAGCTGATGGGTATTGACTTCAACCATGCTCCCTGCAGGGTTCAGCTGTGTGACCAAGTTCCCCACAAGGACCTCTGTCATGCAACTGATCCACGCATGTCATCAGGTGTGGGGCAGGTGGGTGTGGTTTGAGGGAAACGGCCTTATGGGCCAAACTGGGTCCCATGCCAGGCCACAACTTGCTCACAGGCTGCAGGGTCCTCACCCCTGCAGTAAGGGTACATACAGATCAAACAAATTGGTTGGGAGTGAAGAGGAGAAAACTAGAAGACACATTTTCAAATACACCACTGGATGATGAAAGCATGTACTGATGAGGATGGAAGGATGCAGCAATGCTATGGCTTGATCGTATGGGCAAAGTAAAGCGGGACCAAGAAAGCATCATTTCCCGAAACCATAGACCTGCTAGACACTATTTTCAAAGACTAACACATCTCTGTACTAGCTATATAATCTGATTTTTTCCATGTTTCCATACGCTGACTGTCATCCCTCAGCTCCAATCATGATTCTGATCACTGACTTAAGACAGATGGGTGACCGTCACTAGAGGGTATTCTGCTCACCAGGTCTGTATTCCTCTCGGGCTGAATTAATCTGTACTTCAGTCTCTGCAGAAATTTGCAATTTCTGTGTCACCTCCTCTGCCGTCTTCTTTGTGTTGCTAAGTACAATGATGAGGCTCTCATCTTCCACCAGAGAGCCTTGTGTGCTTGTCAGCCGGTACAGCAAGTTATCTTCCAGTTCTTTCATCTTTCTTTTGTTAGCAGTCACATCTTCCATCAGATCCGTTCTCTCTTTCTCCAGCTCCTGTTAAAGTTCACCACGAAGCCACACATCAGCGAAATGCATTGTCAGAAGCAGGCTCATCAATGTGTACAATACACAAAGTCAAAAGTATAGGCAGTGCAGTAATGGGTATAACAGGCAATATAACTGGGACCCCAAATGTGGCTCTCCATATATGATTTTTGGACTCCACTTCCCATCAGCCCCAGCCAGCAGGGCAAATGGGCAAGGGTTATAGGAGCTGTAGTCTACAATAATGTCTAGATGAGCACAGCTTTCCCCTTCCCCTTTCTAGAGGGAGACAGGCATGCATTGATACCTGATTTTTTATTTCCATTAGGAACACACATGAAATCCAGACTCCGAAGAAAACCCGAGTGACCTGCAGAACTCATCCTTGCAAGGATGCAGAGGTCCAGCCCATCAATGTGGCAAAGACCATTTCAAAGCCTCAGACCAAACCAGATCTCACTTCACACTGGAAATTAATGGGTCCACTCCCAGAAATGGAGCCACTTGCAAGTGGAACTGGAGAATCCATCTTGAACTCCAGATGGAATTAAATCTCCTGGCATTCCCAGTTCTAGCAGATCTTGAACACTGTGGAATCCATGGCAAACACTTCACTAGGTAGCCAAACTAGATGGTGTGGCAGCTGTCATGTCACAACACCATCGGAAAAATTCTGGAGTTTTCCCAACCACACTGCAAGACTGATCTTACAAGCAACCTGTTATGCTACATAATATTTATGCTTGGATAAAACACTACAATAGATCCAACTGTTGCACAGACAGGAATGATTAATTTCACATTGTTAGTGCCATCAAAAAGTTAATTTGCATCTAATTCAAAAGTGGGCTTCATTCTGTAGGATGTGACTTGACCATAACGAGCTAAAAAAATCTTCCTGCATGGAAGACAGACCTATGGCATGTACAATCTGCAGAAACAAAAGGAAATGTAATTGGGGATTGTGAAAGTAATTTATGAGAATTATGAGTTTTCTTTGGACAAGCCGTGATAGGAAATCTGAACATTAAAAATGCAAATACCTTTGAAGCAAAGGATGAAAAGGTAATCCAGAAAGAAATGAGGGAACATTTGCTCATTTCATTTGTTTTAATTAGTTTCCATTTCAAGATGAAAAGGTTGCAGAGGCAAGACGTCTCCAGAATACAAACAGGTATAATTGCAACGTTCTAGCACGTGATCTCATGAACACAAGGTTTTCTTTTCCTTTTTTTCTGGACAACAGCAGTAATTTTCACTATATATATATATAGCCATTCTAGTACTATACTCCAAACATCATTGTGCAAGACAATCTCATTTTAATGTAGACATGTTACACACCACTGCATAACATAACCTGCTAATCGAGACACTTAAAGAAAGTATTAAAACTGGAAGCACAGATGTAGCCTATTACACAAATTTCCAAAACTGATACGCTCTTCAGCAAAGCCTCAATGAAGCACTTTTTAATGAGTTGATTGCCACAAGTCAGCAACAGTTAAAAGCATTAATGGGGGCATGGGGAGGTCAATGCATGCTATCTTATGCCACTATGGTTTGTAGGGCAAGCACAAACCATAGTTTGTCAACTCAGGTGCAATGGTTGCCTGAACCAGGAAGTCACAGAAGTGATGGGAAGACTCAAACCCAACAGCTAAACCATGGTTTGGCCTTTATGTCAGGACCAACAGAATATCTGGTACAAAGCCAGGAAGAAGGCCAGTCTTTTCCTTATACATTATGATACTGAAAAGCTTGTAAAATACCAAGATGGTCATCATTACTCCCTGCTTCTTGGGTAAAATACCAAGATGGTCATCATTACTCCCTGCTTCTTGGGAAACCTAGTTCTAGGATGAGGCTACCAATGTCCCACTCTGAGGTTTGCGCAGAACTGTGTCCTATAGTGGTTAAACAGGTTTGGGGATGAAGGGTTGGTGTGGCCTTAACCTCTTGTGGTTAATAAAGAAAGATGGGTGAGATTTTGAAATATTATGCGAAAGGGAAATGGTTGTGATGGCCATCCTTCAAACCTTGTCAGGTACAATCCCAGGGTCAAGGCAGCCTTTGGGGCAAGGAATGATCGCTTGGCTGTAGATAGTATGCTTTGAATATGTCTTACACACAGAATGTCCCCAATAAGGTCCCATGGCATCATCAGTTAAAGAACCGAAGAAGAAGAAGAGGAGGAGGAGGAGGAGGAGGAGGAGTTTGGATTTGATATCCTGCTTTATCACTACCCGAAGGAGTCTCAAAGCGGCTAACATTCTCCTTTCCCTTCCTCCCCCACAACAAACACTCTGTGAGTTGAGTGGGGCTGAGAGACTTCAAATAAATGTGACTAACCCAAGGTCACCCAGCAGCTACAGGTGGAGGAGTGGAGACGCGAACCTGGTTCACCAGATTACAAGTCTACAGCTCTTAACCACTACACCACACTGGCCCCTCAGGTTGGAGGGATGGGGAAAGGCCCTCTTGCTGAGACTCTGAAGTGCCACCTGTCAGTCAAAATGGACAATGGGCATGACCCATGCAGATTCATGCGTCCAAATGCAATGTAATAAAGTGTGTATATATGCCACAGAAATAGTAGGTGGGAAAGCAGAGGAGATGTATGAGAGAGAAAGCGTTGCTGAACTGTGTTGATTCTGCTTCTAGTATCTCACTTATTTTACGTGAGTGTTGTTTTGTGTGGCCCCCACTGCATCTCAGGAAGCCGTGAAGCTCATCATTCAAATGTTATAAAGGGGGGGGGGGAATTACCACAGTAAACAGCAACAAAACTCTGTACAAATGATAGTTCCTGAATTTTCAGAGATTCTTTCTCACTTACCTGTTTTTCTGTTAGTATGACTCTCCCTAGAAGCTGGTCTTCTAGACCCTTCATGGTGACAGTAAAATCGATAATGGAGGTACGAGCACTTATCTCGGGGGTATATGCTGGATTCGGAAGCTTGGTGGTAATATAAAGTCTGAAGCCGTTCATTACATCCATTTCTTTATCCCCAACTTTTACCTAATTAACAAAAGCGATGATGGGAGTAGAAGAGAATTAGAAGCCACAAAAAGCTTTATTGTACTCTTTCAAGCATCGGCTTGTTATTTAGGGTGCAACATCTAGCTTCTGTTATTGTTTTACTTTAGTAAAGCAACACTTGGTATTTCAAGCAGTTGCCATGTAAGCAATTGCACCTTTGTTAATGCAGCAGACAGCAAGTTTCAGGAACATTTTTACTTCCCTCACCTTGTATGTAGAGCCTGTTTTGATGAAGTTTCTTTCCAGTACATTGTCCAAAGCTGGATCCAGTTCTTCACCAACATCTTCAATTAACAGCGGCCTTCCAAGAGACAGGCTGTCCTCCAAGTGGTTTCTAAAATACTTGTGATTCAGAGAGGTGATCTGAAAAGAGAACCATTCTGACCATCTATTAAGCTGTTTGTTCACAAGGGGGAAAACTTCTGAAGAAGTGAGCCAATGTTACCCCCTAGTGCATTTCCGAGCACACTTCAAATTGTTGGTGCTGACCTTTAAAGCCAGGGGTTGGCAACCTCCAGTCCATGGGCCGGATGCGGCCCACAAAGACCGTTTTACCAGCCCACGAGCTGCCCGCTCGGCAAGTGTCCCCCCCCCGCACTGCACTATACCAGCGCAGCGTGGTGCAGGGATTCACCGAGTGGTGCTAGAAACCATGTCTGCGCATGCCCAGATGCCAAAAATCGCGCCTGCGCAGAAGCGATTTCCGGCATCGTGCTGCGCATGTCCGGCCTACGGACAATCTTCATGGGAATGATCCGACCCATGCCAGAAAACCTTGGCGACCCCTGTTTAAAGCCCTAAACGGCTTCAGACCCGTATACCTGAAGGAACATCTCCACCACCGTCATTCAGCCCAGACACTGAGATCTAGCTCTGAGGGCCTTCTGGCGGTTCCCTCACTTTGAGAAGTGAGGTTACAGGGAACCAGGCAGAGGGCCTCCTCAGTAGTCACGTCCTCCCTGTGGAATGCCCTCCCATCAGATGTCAAGGAGAGATAAGTAACTATACAACCTTTAGAAGACAGCTGAAAAGAGGGAAGTTTAAAATATTTGATGTTATGTTTTTGTATATGCTGGAAGCCACCCAGAGTGCCATGGACAACCCAGTCAGATGGACAGGGTTCTAGTATTATTATTATTATTATTATTATTATTATTATTATTATTACTATTATTATTATTATTTTGTGAGGCATTCTGCTTCATACTGTATCTAAGTTATATACAGAAAAGGAGTTAGTCTTCTATCCCAATATTGATTATTTACAAAATGCACCCAAATTCATTTTGAGTACCCATACGTTCTTTATTAAAATGTTATTGTGGAATATGTGGTGTATTCTACGGGTCACATTTTCATCGCTGCTGACTAAAATGCCTTTACTAATGAGCAGGAATATAAACAAAATGGAATCTAGTTTACCTGAAGTTCATTCCTGGTTTCCTTGTTTTTAATCCAGATCTTGCCTTGGGTCTGCGGGTCAATCAGCAAAGGGTAACGAGCTGCTTTTGTGACAATGATGCCATTTTGTATCGACAGGTCGTCATTTGGCAGCCCTTGAAGGTTCCATTCGCTGACCATGGGGGCGTCTATCAGCATCTCTGTGAGATTCAGATTGTTTCCAAATGGGATTTTCCTGGTTTTCATTTCTTTTTGCCAACCGGATAACAACAGATTTCGGAACTCTTGGTTAAAAGGACCGGAATAGGACAGAAAGGCTGTGGCAAGCAGCACATCCCCTAAATTAATGTACACAGAGAGATCACATTTGATAAACGCTGAAGGAGCAATATCAAAGCACTGTTGAGCAAATTGCATGTGCTTGCAGTGAATACAAACACAGATATCTCTAAGAAGCGAGAAGCAAAAAAACTAACATTTAATGGGCCTCTCTCACTCAATTTATGTGAATATCTGATCATTGTTCATGCAGAACAGAAAGCACATAAGAGGCATTTGTAATGAGAATAAGTATTATGGCCAGTACAGATGTTATATTCTCATTGCAAACATGCTCTCAGAATACAGAAGCAAGAGCAGCTTTAAGTCTAATGTGTTAAGTTAGATCCAGAATTTTCCTGAGCGGGAAAAAAGAGGGGAGCCAGTTTTTGCAATTCCACCTGGAAAGCTGTTCTGAAAGGTTGGAGGACCCTCTGAAATACTAGTGTGGGAGGTCGATGTGTGTGTGTGTGTGTGTGTGTGTTGCAGTCTCTCAAATTTGCACTTTCTGAAGCAATAGAAGAACCAAAATGCAAACATCTTTAAAAATTCACACATATCTGAATTTTGCAATGCTATTTCCCAACCAATGGTGACAAAAATACATATGAATGGGGAAAGTGTGTATAAAAATTAAATACATTGGTGAAAATAACATATAAAAATGCATTATATTAGGAAAATCTGCTTGCAAAAATCACAGAATCATTGTAGAGTTGGAAGGGACCCAAGGGTCATCTAGTCCAACCCCCTGCAATGCAGGAATCTGCACTGAAACCTTGCATGACAGGTGGCCATCCAGCCTCTACTTAAAAACCTCCAAGGAAGGAGAGTCCAGTAATGGGAACATTCATCCAATCGGGGCACAAAAATGTGCTTATTAGGATAAATTCACACCAAAATGCTGATGAATTTTCATGAGTCCTGTCCCCCCAGCAAATTGCTGCGAAAATCTAAACAACTGAATTTAATATTGGAAAAGTGAGAAATGGAGAACCAAAACTGGTGGGTCTTTCCATCCCTAATTGCCACCTATGAGAGTGGTCAACACTGCTCAACTGTTCCTCTCCCATTGCTGCCAGTCACAGCTTATCCAAAAGAAGCATGCCTTCAAAAATTAAAATAAAACAGTGGCAGATTACATTCAGAAGACTGGCTGCATTAGCCTGCTTGTTGTTTTTATTACCGAGTCCTGTGACACTTAAGAGGGCTACGAAATGTATTGTGATGTGATCTTTCATAAGCTCAAGCAAACTTGGATAAAGGCAGCTTTAGGCCACCAGAGCTCTCATCTATTCAAGATTATCACAAAGCTTTCAATTGCTTTTAACCGAGGCATTGAAAATGTCCGCAACTAGACAATAACACAAGTTCTTACAGTCCGCAGTTGATGAAACATAGCCATTGCGACTGACAATTTTACAGAGGGCTGAACTGGCAGTGCATCCACCACATGTGGTGGATGTGCAAGATGACAAAAGCATACTGGGAAAAGATTGATAATGAGTTGAGGGAGGGGAGTTTAAAACTACTTTTGTTAAAAAGAACCAGAAGCCTTTTTTATTAGGAATTCTAGGTCCAGAAATACCAAAGGAGCAGAAGAGACTGTTTATGTACGCTGAGACAGCTGCGTGGAAGCTACTTGCCCAAAGATGGAAGGAAGATAAAGTACCCACAAGAGAAGATTGACTGATAAAGATGATGGCTACAATGCTGAACTGGTGAAAATGACCAGGAAGATCAGAGATCAAGAAGATAATAAATTTAACAAATAAGGGGGGGGGGGATTATAAGTTACAGTGGTACCTCTGGTTATGTACTTAATTCGTTCCGGAGGTCCGTTCTTAACCTGAAACTGTTCTTAACCTGAGGTACCACTTTAGCTAATGGGGCCTCCCGCTGCCGCTGCCATGCGATTTCTGTTCTCATCCTGAGGTAAAGTTCTTAACCCAAAGTACTATTTCTGGGTTAGCAGAGTCTGTAACCTGATGTGTTTGTAACCCGAGGTACCACTGTACTTAAAAGAACACTGTAAACAATTAAAAACATTGGCAGGATCCTAAAAAAAACCACTTGCAATGCAGCTAAAACTATGGTGAGAATTAAGTATTAAGGAAATTGGGAGAACATTATAAGATTCAGTTACAGGTAGGTAGCCATGTTGGTCTGCTATAGTCAAAACAAAATAAAAAATAAATCCTTCCAGTAGCACCTTAGAGACCAACTAAGTTTGTTCAGCTCATACCAAGAACAAACTTAGCTGGTCTCTAAGGTGCTACTGGAAGGAATTTTTTATTTTTTATTTTGTTATGATTATAAGATGCAGTTGGAAAAGAATAACAATGGAAACCATGGAGGGTGGAGGGAAGCCTGGGGATTCAGAGAATCCTATGTGTATATCAGGCACATCCAACTCCCAAGAGACTGCGATCTACTCCCAGTACAGTGGTACCTCGGGTTACAAACACCTCGGCAACTGACCACAATCTACTGCCAGCATCCGGGGTCATCTACCTGTCGATAGCGGTCGACCGGTTGGACATTCCTGGTGTATATGATTATGTGATTGTATTTGTTAAATGCAAAAATGAATTTTTAAAAATTTCAGAAAAGAGAGAAAAGAAATGACAGTGCATTCGCCTTACCCACAAGCCTCTTTGTTTGCGCAGCAAATTCTTTACTTTGATCAGTCCATCTCTCCTTCTCTCCGGCTAGCCCGCTAATAAGACTAGAGGCCGTCTGCATTTTGTGCCTGCAGCGTTCTGCATCCTCGAGCAACGTCTGCCCAAAGCAAATATATTAGCATGCCTAAGTAGAGGAAACAGCTTGACCCAAATTCCATCTGCAACAGTTTTATGGCGCATGGTGTTTTGTAGATGGTGCACTTCCCATTGATAAAAGCAGCCTGTAGTTCGCACCTATTTATTTATTACATTTATATATCACCTTGATCTTCCATGGATCTCAAGGTGGGGTTCAGGGTTCTCCTCCTCCCCATTTCATTCTCACAACAACCCTGTGAAGTAGGTTAGGCTAAGAGATGGGGACTGGCCCAGCGAGCTTCATGGCTGAGTGGGGATTTGAACCCAGCTCTCCCCAGGTCATAGTCCAACACCCTAACCATTTACACCACACTAGCTCTCTCTGCATCGGGATTTACTTCCTGCAGATACTTGGGATGCAGAATTTCATTGCCATTGGAGTTGTAGCAAAAAATAAATTTCAGAGTTTCTAGCCACAGTACTTTGAATTCGGACTGCACACAAGGATAGGCGCTTGCCTGGGTGCCCAGCTTGTGTTTGTTTGTTTGTTTGTTTGTTTAAAGCATTTTTACTGCACTCTTCAGTCAAATATGCTCTCAGGAGTGCCTCAGATAAAATCTATAAAAACAAGATGGTAAGCCTGCCTGCTGACTGACTATACTAAAAAGTGTGACACAAAAGGAAAAAGGAATGAAGAGGGAAGAGGAAAACAAGCAAATTGAGGCACTCATTCTTAAACTTACAAAGTAGCTCTTGTACTGACCATCTGGAAGATGAGAATGAGGTAAACAGAGCAGGTCTGTGAGCAAAGCACCCTGCTTTTTTTCTTTTTTAATATTAGTTTTATTAGATTTTTCAAAGGTTTTAACAAACACACTTTACATACAATACATCATCACTTACATTTTTTTCTTTCTGACCCCTCTGTGATGTTTTTATTCTTATTCTTAATTGCTGCATTGTACTTGTTGCTAAACCCCCTAACTCCATCTTGTTGTTTTTTATCTGCAGCTCATATCTCGAATCCTGCCCCCCATTTCATATCACCAGAATACTTTGACAGATCATTCAGAAAAGGCCTCCAGTTTTCCACAAACAGTTCAACACTTTGATTTTTTACAGCCCATTTCACCATTTCAGCATAATCCATGAATTTTACAAATACACCCTGCTTTCTACCAAAAATGTATAGAAACTTATTTATGTATGCTACTACAGCCGCAAGAATGACAACTCCCCACTTCAAATGGGGGGCACTTTTAGCGTGGCTGCGCGCAGCCCCCCAACCCCACACAATCCCCGGCAAGTCAGACTGACTTCGCCTCCACAAGCTGAATACCTGGAGGTTCCTGCCTAACCTCAGACAGTTAACCAATCCCAGCTGGGAAGATCTTGCCAGGGGCATTGGCCAGGTAGGGTTAGGACCGCCCTGCACACACAATAAAGGGCGGAACTTGCCTGGGAGTCCTCACTACAGCCGCAAGTATGTTACTTGCCCCAAAATGGAAAGAAGCAGAAGTCCCAGCAAAGGAAGAATGGATATGAAAACTTATGGAATATGCAGAAATGGAGAAACTTGCTGGAAGAATAAGAAATCAAGATACCGTATTTTTCGCTCCATAAAATACACTTTTTTCCTCCTAAAAAGTAAGGGGAAATATCTGTGTGTCTTATGGAGTGAATGGTGGTCCCTGGAGCTGAATTGCCCAGGGGCCAAAAGCAGATCGTGCTTTTTATTTTACAAAGAGAAAAGGGGGTGTTGAAAGGACCCCGCTCAGCAGCTGATCAGCAAGAGATCGGAGAGAGATAAGAGTCCCGGCTCCCTTTCAGCCCCCTTGCCCAGGCCTCCATTGTTGAATGTGCTGCAGAGGGAGGTTGTTTGTTTCCCCAGCGACATGTGACTGGCTGATTAGATTATCTGTCTGGAAACTGCTCCCTTTCCTTTAGAAGCTGCAGAAATGTGAGTTGAACCCCATAAAAATGGGGCTTTTCCTCTTTGCTTTTCCCCCTTTGCAAAAGGAGCTTTGCTTTTCCCCCTTTGCAAAAAAAGCTGCAAAACTTTTAGCTGATCCTCAAAAAAACAGGGCTTTTAGAGGAGGAAAACCAGAAAAATATTTTTTTTCTTGTTTCCTCCTCTAAAAACGAGGTGCGCCCTATTGTCTGGTGCGCCCTATGGAGCAAAAAATACGGTAGCAAACTTTTTATTTTTAAAAAATGGAAATGGTTTATTGAATATTTACTGACAAATTGTAAACAAATAAAAACATTGGCAGGATTATTGTAATAACCTGCAGTTTCATAAGAGTATATTTATATATTTAAAGAAGATGAATAAATGAGCAAATTAAGTTAATTTGGATATGCAGAAAATATTAAAAATAATAAATTGAAGTAACCGCAGAAAGAGAGGGAAGGTAGTCAAGTTTTGAAATGTCAAAATGATTGTAAAATTAGTGAAATGTATAAGATTAGTGAAATGTATAAACTTGAAAAGTATAATAAAAATAAACGGTTGTCTCTGTGAAACGCCTCCCGGGCAGAGTGACATACCTGCTTCTCTCTCATCGCCTTCTCATACTCAGCCTGCACAATATCTAGCTCAGTTTGTTTGGCGTCCAACTCGGCTTGAGCTTTTGTGAGATCCAACATGGCGGTGGCCAGACGGTTCTCTTGTACTGCCAGGTTAGCCTAGAAATACACCCGTTCACAGAGAACAACATTCATAAATTGTAGCCACTGATAAATGAATGTTGAATGGGGTGGTAAAAAAAATTGATGCAATATTACAGTATTAATGATCCTGAAAGGCCACACTGTTTTGAAAAGAGACTGTAAGCAGACCTACACATATAACAGACTGCAGGAGGCAGATTTTTCATTCTTCCCTGTGGAATAAATACAACAAACAACTCCTTACAAATAGAAATGCACCACATCAGGAAAGCTCCATCCAAACAAGGCTTCCTCAAACTCGGCCCTCCAGCTGTTTTGGGACTACAACTCCCATCATCCCTAGCTAACAGGACCAGCGGTCAGGGATGATGGGAGTTGTAGTCCCAAAACTGCTGGAGGGCCGAGTTTGGGGCTGCCTGATCCAAACATTCTCTCTGCTGTGCTAGTTTCTACTTTTTGCAAAGAGGGTTTGCTTTTAAATATATATATATATATACCGGTATGTAGAGGAACATTTTAAAATGTGCAATCCTTCCCAAAGACCAAGAGCACCCTTGAGCCTCGTCCAGAGGCTCCAACTGGTAGAAAATGTTGATTTGGTTTCACTCCAGGTGATTTGGTTTCACTCCAGTTTCAGCTTTGCCCCATTTATTTGCACTTACCTTTAAAGGCAGGACTTCCTTGTTGATCGCAAAGAAAGCAGCCATCGCTTTGGTCCACGAGCAAATGCCAGCCACGTTTCCACAAACTCTCCTAGCTGTCTCAATATTGTAGTCTGACATTTCAAAGTAAGGGCTCAAGAGCTCCACCACTTCTTCGTTTATTGTATCTTTTGGAAATTGCTAGAGATATCACGGAAAAGATAGTTTAGCTTCATTGACTCGCCCAAAATGGAATGTACTTTCACCATCCTAAATTAATCTCTATGCGCGCTCACACTAAGAAAGGCAAACAGCAACAGGGATGCAAACCTTAGGTGACTCCCTATTGATTTTAGAACAGTATCTCAAGGGTCATTAAAGGCTATTTTACAAGCTGCACCAAATATGCCACATTCATCATATCACTATCTTGTGAAACTGTTTTGCTAAATAGGCCCTCCCCCTGTGTACTTTATTTAGATTCTATGTACCGTCAATAACATGGGTAAGCAAACTAAGGGCCAGGAGCTGGAGCCGGCCCAATCACCTTCTAAATCTGGCCAACGGACGGTCCAGGAATCAGCATGTTTTTACATGAGTAGAATGTGTGCTTTTATTTAAAATGCATCTCTGGGTTATTTGTGGGGCCTGCCTGGTGTTTTTACATGAGTAGAATGTGTGCTTTTATTTAAAATGCATCTCTGGGTTATTTGTGGGGCCTGCCTGGTGTTTTTACATGAGTAGAATGTGTCCTTTTATTTAAAATGCATCTCTGGGTTATTTGTGGGGCCTGCCTGGTGTTTTTACATGAGTAGAATGTGTGCTTTTATTTAAAATGCATCTCTGGGTTATTTGTGGGGCCTGCCTGGTGTTTTTACATGAGTAGAATGTGTGCTTTTATTTAAAATGCATCTCTGGGTTATTTGTGGGGCATAGGAATTCGTTCATTTTTTCCCAAAATATAGTCCGGCCCCCCACAAGGTCTGAGGGACAGTGGACCGGCCCCCTGCTGAAAAAGTTTGCTGACCCCTAGTCAATAACATATCCTCCTTAAGGTCATGCGTTTGTAATTGCTAGGGAGGAAAAATCCTGATTTAGCAATCACTAAGTTCATCACCTCTTTTAGTGTGATGTAGATGGTGATTTGAATAATCCTATTAATACTTACACACAAGAGTGTTGCTACTTCTAAATCAGTCCTAGGTCCTGTTTTTCTCCTGCCAAAACTCCATTGAATTACCCTGGGTGATGCCTTCTTAGCTCCTTTTTTCCTTAGCAAGTCCATGCTGTTCTACAAAGCCACTTCCTCCTATAGGCAGGAGGTGGCGTTGCAGGCATCACGACCCGAGCACGCGCGATTGGCCGGATTCCCGGCGCTTCTCCCCGGAGGCTGACCAATCCAGTCAGCTGAGGGGAGGGGCCAACAGCCCTTTAATTGGGAGATGCCGGGAATCCTTCCTGCTGCCCCCGGCTGCATCAGTTCTCCCGCCCACCCACCCTTTAGGTTAGCTATTGACCTTGCTATGGACTCCGGTTGGTCGCCCCAGTTGGCTGGGGGGCCTGGTAGGACTTTTTCCCATTTGGACTAGCCAAATCGGGTTTTTTCACCTACCTCGTAGCAATTCGTCACAACTTTGGTTTGGCGGTTAGGCATTGGATAACATCAATAGAGGTAAAAAGGGGAGGTAGCGCCATCACCTGCCCCTCATTGGAAGGGTATTCCGTTAAAGGTTTCCGGGGGCGTGGCCCTGTCCGAAGCCTAGGGAGGTCAGGGCCTAAGGCACGCCCCAACGGTGATCACAGGGGCAGCTCAACTTGATAAACATCAGTGGGGCTACCCTTGGTGGTTAACCCTTCACGGACCTCCAACACACAGGTTGGGGTCAGATATAGGGGTTAGGATCCAATGCCTAAGCCAATACCGCTCAACATCCGTAACCAATAAAGTTGTGGCCTTTATGCCCATTTAATTCGATAGAATGTCTCATGTGTCATTATTCATCTGGGAGGGAGGGATATAGCCACACAAGAGGGTCTTGTAAACACAGCTTTCCATTTCGGCCAAGTGTCTAATTGGCTTCCTGTATCATCCTAAGGTCTGTTTCCTTTTATTGCACTTGCATTACAATTACTCCTGTTCTGCATTGCGTCTTACGTTCTTCAATTTTACTCCTTGCTTTGTAATCAGAATTTTACACATTGTTTTATGTCAACGCAAGCTACTATTTCGGTAACATTGCTGTCTGCGTTAATAAAACCTGGGCTATTTAATTTTCCACATATACGGTCTTCAGGGGAATTCCAATTTAATAAACTGTGGCCAGTCCTGGAACTGGGGATTGTTTGTTTTCATGAATCTTAATCAGGCCCCTAGTTTTTACAGTATTTCTGTAGGAATTAATTGGGGAGCAAAATCCTCCGGGCATTTACTGGGAATGCAACAGTCCTTTCACATGAGATAGTGGCATGCTAAAGTGGGCACGTGTGTGCATAAAATTCCACGTCGCTAACACACACACACCTCAGTGCTGAGGGATCTCTATGCTTGGAAACAATCAAGAGCTGATTGGCAGTGACAGTGAGCCCCTTTGAAATTGTCCATTTGTTGGTGCCCATTTGTGTTCAGTTTGTTTTCAAACAGCATCTACCAATGCACATAGCCCGGCTCAATATAAGCACCAATCAGCTGACAGCAGGCTCCTTTGAAGTTGTTGCAACAACATCATGCAATACTGGGCGATTTAGAGATGGGTGGCTTTTTTTTAGCCCCAAAAAGCAGGTAAAAATGCTTTAAATAGATTTGGGAGAAGGTACTCTGCTGGGGGACAGGTGGGAAATTCTTTGGGAGGCTAGATTTGTCTTCCAGTTGCCTCTCCCTTATTATAGACAGTGTTTGGGCTTCAAAAATTCTCTTAATATACTTTGTTCTGATGCATCAGGCTCACACGCACAGTCTCTGGTTCTGATCCCATCAAGGCTTTTGACACACCTGCAGGTTCTGTAAGAAGTTCCCTGCTGTCATCAGCTTCAAGGACTCCTGCCAGGAGGGAAAGGTGCAGTTTTTCTCCTGGTCGATTTTGACAGTGTTTACCCTCCTCTGGAACAGCAGCAACACACAATCCATGATGCGCATGATAAGATGAGGTGGCCGACCCAAAGTACGGACAGTGGCAATGTCTGCAGGCTTGATAGTCTGGGGGTATTGAAAACAGCACAGAATTAGGAGGTGCAACAAACATTGGCAGTTTGACATCTGAACCATCTATCATTGAATCGTCACCGACAGATCTTTTCCTGACAACTCAAGATTTATCTTTGAGTCTTGTGTAAGGCATCTAATTTGATCGCAAATAGCTGACGCTTTCCACATGTCCTGCACTAACCTGCAAAGCAGCCTCAGCCTCTTCTAAGGCAGGCTTGGCGGCCTCTAGTTTTTCCTCAGCGATAGCCTTGTCTGCCGAAATGCCGTCGACAATAGCCTGGGCTTTGTCTTTCACTTTCTGCACTTCCGCCTTCACCTTTTCAGCAGCTTGTGCTTTTACAGTGACTTCTTTTAACACCTATTGAGGAAACCAAACACCAACAGAAAGAAAGCAAGACTCGGAGATCTTTGCTATTACAGTAGAAATGTTTCCTGGGCAAAATATTTAATTTTCTTAAATATTTTTGAAATATACTTGGAGTCAAGTGTGAATTTCATGCTCTTTATTCAGCTCATAGTAGCAAGGAATGAGTCTTTCCCCAAAACGTCTGCTATATATACATTATTTACACAATGGGCCCCACGTGATTGGCTAATTCCGGGCTACTCCTGTAGGCCAATCAGGTTGCGGATTCACTTCCTCCAGGAGCCTGATTGGCTGCTCTTGCAGGCCAATCAGGTCACTGATTCACTTCCACCTGGAGCTGGATTGGGTGGCTTCCTGCGGACCAATCAGACTGCTGCATTCTAGATCCTATTGTTCACAGACCAATCAGAGTGCTGCATTCTGGATCCTATTGTTTTAGGATTCAGCTCAGTACATAACACCTTTTCTTTTCTTTTCATTTTTCAATAAACAAGCAACAAGATCCCCTAGACTGGCTCCTCTTCGTAGGGGCCTTTCTTTCCGCTAAAGAATGAAAATCAAAGCTGGCCTTACCATATCGGCTTTTTCATTGGCAACCTGCAGCTCTTTCTCTTTGGCTTCCAGCTCTTTGCTCAGAGCAGCTACAGATTCAGAGGCCTCTTTCAGCTTCTCCAGTCCAGTATTCATCCTGTATTTTAACATACGTTCATTAAAAACGAAAACAAAAAAAAATCCAGCAGGATCGAAGTCCCCAAAAGGTGCAAGTATCTTTCAAACCTGGATTAGGTGAACTGATCAGAATTCTCAATCAAATTTCGCAATTTTGATCTTGAAAACAAAGTATTTATGACATATTTTTTTTTCAACTAATGCATCCTGTTAGCAGCTCACCAAGGGGTGGGGGACAGAGACACAAACCTTTCTTTGACAATGTACAGCATCACTCACCAATTCAGCGTCATCGCCGCTAACACACATTAACACTGCAACACATAGCAACTCTGGCCGAACGTAACTATTACTGACATTTGCAATATTTCATCTAGAAGGCACCCAGAGCAATGCACAATCAGTCAAACCATGTACACTCTTAGGTACATTTCACCTGGCTCTCTGGTTTGGCCCCGAATGTGAGAATTCAGAGTATTCCAACAAGAAGTAGTACTGAGAATCCTAGCTAACGTGTAAAAATATTTAGAGAAAAGTAAATGAAGGGGAAAATATCGAAGGAAACTCTTCACCTGTTGGCCAACGTTTGCACTTCAGCATGTTTCTCCTTGTATATCGCTTTATACCCCTGAATAAAAGACAGATAAGATTTGGGGGTCACGTGTGTAGACCGACGGTATCTCTGGAAGTAGTCAACACACTTCTCGGCAACTCCATCCTGGAAGGAGCCCATGCACTGCACCATCTCACTTTTGATCTCGTCGGTGCAGTCAACTTCGTAGGAGGACAAGAAATGTTCAGACACTGGGAGGGGAAAGGAGAAGAGTTTCCTTTGTTTATATACAGAAGAAACCTCAGAGATGAGGAATGCTTTTGAGCCACATTCACTTCCAGGCAGGCATTTAGGGTCAGATGCCCGCAAGGGGCGGGACCAAAGGTAAAAGTGGGTGGAGCAACAAAGGTCAACGTTACCTTTGGACTGTAGGCCAGCTTGTAAAGGCACTCTCATTCCCCTCTGAATCCCCCATCTTGACAAGCAAGAAACATTATCAGAGTTCAAGAAAACATTCCAGGCACCCAAAAATGCTCAGGGTGAGGAAGCAGTGGGGAGTGGCCTGGAGAGAGTTCACAGGCCAAATGTAGATGCTCCCTACCCCGACATACAGGTTTAATGCAACAGAGAAATTGCCTCACGGGCTTTCCCCCTTAATTTTGCTTCATCCACCATTGAGCTCGCTCCAGAAACGAACTGTGAAGAAGACATGGATAACCAAGCCAACTCCTCCTCTTCCTCTAACCTGGTCAATCCTGAAAAGCCACTTCCGCCTATCGGCAGGAGGTGGCGTTGCGGGCATCATGACCCGAGCACGTGTGCAGGGGCTGAAACACAGCCCCTGCACGATTGGAGGATTCCCGGGGGCTTCTCCCCAGCGGCCGACCAATCCGGTCGGCCGAGGGGAGGGGCCAGCAGACCTTTAACTGGAGACGGCGGGAATCCTTCCCCCTCTCTTTTCGCTGCCCCCAGCCGCATCGGTTCTCCCGCCCACCCACCCTTTAGGTTAGGTATTGACTTTGCTATGGACTCCGGTTGGTCGCCTCACTTGGCTGGGGGGCCGGGTAGGACTTTTTCCCATTGGACTAGCCAAATCGGGTTTTTTCACCTACCTCGTAGCAATTCGTCACAACTTTGGTTTTGGCGGTTAGGCATTGGATAACATCAATAGAGGTAAAAAGGGGAGGTAGCGCCATCACCTGCCCCTCATTGGAAGGGTATTCCTTTAAAGGTTTCCGGGGGCGTGGTCCCGTCCGAAGCCTAGGGAGGTCAGGGCCTAAGCCACGCCCCAACGGTGATCACAGGGGCAGTTCCCCTTGATCAACATCAGGGGTGCTGTCCTTGGTGGTTAACCCTTCACGGACCTCCAACACTCGGGTTGGGGGTCAGATATAGTGGTTAGGATCCAATGCCTAAGCCAATACCGCTCAACATCCGTAACCAATAAAGTTGTGGCCTTTTCGCCCATTCAATTCGATTCAATGTGTCCTGTGTCATTATTCACTTGGGAGGGAGGGATATAGCCACGCAAGTTATCCTAGATTGATCCCTCACATCCCTACTCTCTTGGATATCTCCTCTCCTTCCTTGTCAACTATCATTCCCGGCCTCACAAGAGCTGGCCTCAACATGCTTCCTCACAAGGCATGCTTTTGCTCGAGCACCACAATGCATTTCTAATTTCCCACCAGCAGTAATTCACGGATACAATATATGTGCAATTTTGCAACATCAATAATTTTAACCCAGGGACAACCATGACACTCCAAATAACTGAACAGTGTGCCCACAGAAATCACAACTTTTAATTGCTGTGCTTGTTTGGACAATGCTTGCTTGTTTTTTTTTTTTTAATGAGTTTATTTATTTATAACTTCTTATTCCTGCCTTTTTAAAAATTTGCATGTCTCTGGTTATCCTCCCAGAAGTGAAATCATCTTAGTGCTTATCTCTTTTCACTGCTGGGTAATCCTCTTTTTGTAATTATTGGGTAGTTATGGTGGTATTCTTGTCTTGATGGGATTAGGAATCCCTGTGTGGAGAGAACAGGTAAGTGGGCTTCATTTAATTCTGGCGTTTGCATTTCTCACATCAAGGCACTTGTTTTAAGGAAGAAACTAAAATGTGCATAGGTTTTATAGATGCTCTCTCATTCGCTAACATGCAGACTGCCCTCTCACATTTTAATATTTATTTATTCATACATACATACATACATACATACATACCCCACCCATCTGGCTGGGTTTCCCTAGCCACTCTGGGCAGCTTCCAGCAAAATATTAAAATACAATAATTCATCAAATATTAAAAGCTTCCCTAAACAGGGCTGCCTTCAGATGTCTTCTAAAAGTCAGATAGTTGTTTATTTCTTTGACATCTGATGGGAGGGCATTCCACAGGGCAGGCGCCACCACCAAGAAGGCCCTCTGCCTGGTTCCCTGTAACCTCACTTCTCGCAGTGAAGGAACATCCAGAAGGCCCTCAGCGCTGAACCTCAGTGTCCGTGCTGACTAATGGGGGTGGAGACGCTCCTTCAAGTATACTGGTCCGAGGCCATTTAGGTCTTTAAAGGTCAGGACCAGCACTTTGAATTGTAACCGGAAAGCTACTGGGATATGTAAATAAAATTTTAAAGGCAGCAGTTTTATGCAGGATTACTTAGAGGATTCATAGAAAGGATGTTTTAAGGACACATTGAATCATCCCAAACATTTCCAGAACCTAGTGAGCTATGTAAGAATATCAACTTTTAAATATATTGTTCAGATGGGTTTGGGGACAAATGCTGACATAATCAACTTTTTATATGCAGTGAGAGAAGTTCCTTGGTATCCTATCAAATTTTGGCACAGTTTTTCAAAAAGTATGCCACCAAAGAGGTTCCAACCTCATTTCCAAGAGGAGAACCAGATCCAAAGTGAGTTCAATTTGCTACAGGCACAATCTTTCTACTGCTGAAGTCATAGGTAATCATCTATTGCAGAGATCGCAAGCCTGCAGCCCTCTGGACATTTTGGACTATAGCTCCCATCATTCCTGACCATTGGCCATGCTTTCTGGGGCTGATGGGAGTTGGACTACAACATTGGGAGTTTGCTCATCCTCTGATCCATTGCATCTGATCTACACCAAATCGGCTACATAGATTATTATGACTCACCTGCAACCAGAGCATCTTTCGGCCAGCGGCTGAACCAATCTATAGTACAACCAGAAATCAGCGCAGGGAACTTCAGAGCTCGGTTCCGGAATTTTTCACCCACTGGCGAAAAACAAAGAACTACGTGCAGGTTCTGACGCACGCGACTCATGAAATAATCATACAAGTTCTCATTGGTCGGAGGCCGGCGTGGGTGCTCCCTCTTCATAACAGGTATGAGATCACCAGTGATTTCATCTATTTCATCACGGGCAAACAAGTTGGAAACCTTGGGGTCAAAAAAAATATTTTTTTTTAATACTGATGTATTTCAATTGCAGCCAACTACTAGAAGACTATGGAACTTTCTGTTGATTATGCACCTGATTTTTAACTGATCAGTAATTAATTCATATGCTGCCAAAAAAATCAACAGAGGTGTCTTTTTGAGATACTGGAGACAGAGCACTAATGGTTAGAATGCCATCTTTAATTTTATTTTTCACTTGCTGTTATTTCAACACACTAACAGCTCACGACCACCACATATGGTAAAAGGTATCTTCTTTTTCTTTACATTTCCAACAGGTATTTGTACTTGTTTTATACATATTTGCCAACTCACTAGGAGTCAAATACCCCCAGTACATCATTTTCATATAGTTTTCATTCAGCGTACAACATGCCAAGAATTTCAAGTCTGTTTTCCATAACCTTTCCCAATCTGAAATCTGAATATTATGCCCCAAATCCCTCGCCTAGTGTATCATTATAGATTTAACCTGTTCATCTTTTGCATACCAGATTAATCATCTGATTTTTAACTAATCAGTAATTAATTAATATATTGCCCCAAAAAATCAACAGAGGTGTCTTTTTGAGATACTGGAGACAGAGCACTAATGGTTAGAATGCCATCTTTAATTTTATTTTTCACTTTCAACACACTAACAGATCAGCTGGTTAGATCATGATGCTGATAATGTCAAGGTTGCAGGTCCCTATACATGACAGCTGCACATTCCTGCATTTCAGGGGCTTGGACTACATGATTCTCAGAGTCCCTTTTCCAACTCTACAGTTCCAGGAGTCTAAGAACCAAAATATCAACAACAAACAAATGTGTGTGTCTCTAATAAGAATTCCCACCAATTAGGATCTGCTCCCACTGATTAAAACTGTATCCCCCTAATTAACTGCCTAAAGCTTTACAGCTTTGCACTTTTACTTAGAAGTAGGTTCCATTGTGCTCAGCGGAGATGTGTACTTACGAATGCAGCCTTAATGGGTTAATCTGCCATTAAAGCATCTTGCCCTAACTTTAAGCAAAGCATCTAATCCCACTATCATTTGGAAGCATTCCCTCTGCAAGTCCCTCTCTTGGCTGTTTGGTCACCAAGGGCAGAAGGAAGGAGCAACTAACGGAAAAACCAGCAAGGGTGTGTGGAGTTGGGGAGGAACATCGTACTTCTCCGGAAGACAGGACATTGTTCATGTACTCCAAGAAAGCCTCGTCTTTTATCTCATTATCTGTAAAGATGAAGCTGATGCCTTTCCCTTGCTGTCCAGCTGTCCTATACAGATGCTTCAAATCTTCCATTAGGTTGGATGTGTTATAAGACCTTTGGAAAGAGCAAAAACAAGGAAATTGGCAAGCAAAGCTCCCTGGCCCCACCAATGGAAAAATCCATGCAAGGAAAGGAGCCTCCCAGCAAACATGGCTTTTCTTGCTGAGACCTTTTCATTCAGTTTATTCTTCTCTTGTGGGCTGTTGGCTTTTGAGCTACACAATACAATCCTATGCCTCCTCACTTAGAAGTAAGTGCCATTCAGCTCAGTTGAACCCCTTCCTTGGTAAGGATGTACAGAATCCCAAGTGCGCAGAACAGGCCAAGTGCGTAAAGCTGTGATTTCACAAGTTAAATGTGCATGACTTGTGAGTCAACTGGATTTTCTCTTCCACATCATCACCTGTCAAAAACTAGGTTAGTCATCTTGCTGTCTGCTGCAGACAGTTGAGGGGGAAATAAGGAATATGCTTCGCTGGAAAGCTTTGTCATACGAGTGGGACTCATGTGTGCATACCTCGGCAAACCTTTAGATTCGTTAAGAAACATCACAAACCTTTCAGTTAGGGAAAAAAAGTGCTATAAAACCACTCACTCTCTCTCTCTCTCTCTCTCTCTCTCTCTCTCTCTCTCTCTCTCTAAAATGTGTGTGGGGGGGACTTTCTGAGAAAAGGGGGTGGGGGGCCTGTCATTTTTCAGATTGATGAACATGATCCCTATATTCTTGTCAGAGTTCTTGTTCTTCCAGAAAGATGTTTTAAATATGAGAACTAGCACACAAAGTGTTTCCTTCCGTACTAGTAATTTGTTGTGTATCCTTGTTTTGATTTTTACAGGTAAAACTTTAGTTGATATCCTGAACAGGCATGGCATCTTTCATCGCATCAAACTTTTTTTACTTTTTTTTTAAAAAGGAAGGCCTGATCAACATATGCCAGGGAGAACAAGTTCCGTATGAGTCAAATGCATACTCTTCCATTCTAAATGCTCAAACCATGATTTTGTTCGACAGCCTACCTTGTTAATGTGATCTGGAACATATCGTAGCCCGCTATGAACGATGCCAGCTTAGTCAAGCTCTGCTTTCCAGACCCGCCAACTCCGACAAGCAGAGCATTTCCACGAGGAGTGCGAATGACTCGAGAGATCTGCAGCACACCACAACATTGATGGTGAGGTACACAGTTCTAATCACAAGATACTAACCAGGCTCCTGCGATGGTTTTCCTGCAATTGCAGATCCCAGAGGCCTTTCCTTGACCCTGCGCTGGATCCTTCAGTCAAACCTAATCTCCAGAGCTGTCCAAGACATTTTGCCACCTGAGGCAAAGGACAAGATGGCTCCCCTTCCATTTCATGTACAGAAGCCGAATGGACTTAAATTAACACTGGCAATGGGACGGTGTCTTCCACCATACATCAGGGCAGCAGATTAACTTAGATACCATACAGCTCTGCCTCCAATAAGTTTCTACCACCCACCCTCTCACTGCCTGCTCTTCAGCCTTCCCCCAACCTGGTGTCCTTCAGATGTTTTGGGCTGCAACTTCCATCAACCTTGACCATTGGCCACACTGGCTAGGGGGGAATGGGAGCGGTAGTAAAAATATCAAAAAAAGTCTGGAAGTTGTGGAGGCTGACCTACAACATTTAATCTAAAAGAGTCTATAACCTTTTTACTCTTTCTGTTTGAAGTAACTTCGGAGTTTGTAGGTGTGAGACTAGCCTAGTTCGCTTAACATTTTCAGGATTAAGAATTTCTGAAGTGAAATGGATCGTCCCGGCCATTGGTACCTTCACTAAATGAATCATTGCATCTTCAAAAAACACCAAGTCCATTCCTGTCCCACGGACACTCTCATTGTATATTTGTAAGAACATGTTCAAACGTTCCTTCAGGTGCTCAAAAGAGGCAATGGGTTCATATATTTTAGGCATGTCAACTTCTGTTTCATCCGGCTCCTCTCCTGCGATAAATAAAAATAAAAACGACAAATTCATATCAAGGACAAGGGGCAATAATTTTATTTTTTTAGCATACTGCTCTGCTCTTGGGTGTCCTAATTGTAAGGTCTTCTCTTGCCCATGAGGAATTGAGAAAGAGACTACTAGTCCAAGCAGAACCACCTGTTTATGAATAGTGGTGGAAACAGAAGTAACAGTAATAGAAATAATAACAAGTAGTAATTGTAGAGACTGATAAAACAAATTAACATAGATTTGATTTGGGATAAAATGTTCAATTCAGGACCTTTAAATAAAATGAGGTGTAGGCCACAATTCTTTACCCACTTACCTGGGAGTAAGCCACAATGAACTCAGTGGGGTTTACTTTTGAGAAGGCATGTATACAATTGCACTGTTAAATACTTAACTTTCTCATTGAATTCAATAGGGGTGCTAAATACTTCAATTTAGCTGGATCATGGTTGTTATGCTTTACTGTAACGTAGAAACATGTGCACTTTTTTCTGTGCTTGCAACAATTTATTCGACTCAAAAGGAACATGTGCTTTATGTCATTTCAGGAACAACAATAATAATAATAAACTTTGTATTTGTAATTAATTGCAATATTTGAATAGCTTAGTTCAACTTTTTATAGCTGCTGGTAAACATTTGTGTAAAATGCATTTTTCTCACTAAAATTGGCTCAAATAGTTTAGTTATTCAAATTCTTCTATAAACATTGATATAAACTCAGGGCATCATGCTTGTGATATTATTTATTCTTACTTTATACAACCATCTAACAGAATAATATGCATATAGATGTATTTTCCCCCCTTTGGGGCAGGAATTAGGATTAGTTTTATACACTAAAATATGCAGAAAAGTGCACAGCAAAAGTTTAATTTAGACATGTGGTATTTAAAATCCCCCCAGGGAAAAATATTAGCGCTTAAGCATTGGTTTTTATCTTTTTAAACAAAAAATATTATTTGAAAAATGTCACAGCAAATGTTTAATTGTATGTAAATTCAGCTTGTTTTGTATCAGGATAAAGCTTAAAATGTGCTCTTTCAGATAGTTTTTTTATTCATTCATTTCAAGAGATAATTGCATTTTATATACAAGCAAGTCAAAAAGCTAAAAAGGTTCTGGGTGGGGTAGTTTTCTGACAGCGGAGACAATTACAGAGAGGCTTTTCGTGTGTGATAGAGTACGTCTTCTCAAATGTTTGGTAATAAAGACATGGTTTTCATTGCAAGTCGCAGACATGGTTTCTGTGGCTTGATGCCCCCAAACTGGTCATGTGTTGTTTTGGCTAGCTCAGACACTGCCATTCCAGATTATCCTATCCTGTTTCGGATTGGCTATATGTGTGAAGGTGCTGCCAGTTCTTTTACAGAATAATAGTGCGTCCCAGCACACAGTTTTGGAATTTCTGAGACATGGGTGCTGGGAAATAAAAGACAAGTTGGTCGAGTGAAGGAATAAGCTACAGGCTACCTTGGTTACTGAAGCAGCGAGGGAATAAGGTTTTTATTATTAAAGGAGCCCAGGGCAGCAATAGATTGCTGTGGGCGACTTGTTGCAGGTGGAGAAGAATCAGTAGAGTCTTTAAGGAGAGAGCAACAACGTCTGATCTAAAATAAAAATTAAAAAATCGCTTTTGTGAAGTGTGAATTTTGCCATTCCTGCAAAAGACCTTTTTAAACAAACAAGACTGAACAATTTTTGAAGATTTAAAAGTGAGCTATTGTTTTTTTCTGGTATTCAAGCCGCGTTCTTGCACTTCACTTCCCCAAGGAAGAATTGGCTAATTCCCTTCCCGCTTCATCTGCTCCTAATTTTTTTCAGTGCCGACAACTTTGGCTGCTTCGTGTAAGGAGCTGCTGGGCGTTTGGAGCAATGCTGAGCAACTTGGATGCTGCGAAAGGAGGAGGAAGAAAGGCTCTCTCCCCAAGCGTAACGTACAAATTCCAAAGAGAACTGCTCTGCAAGAAACATTTTTCTACACGCTGTGCATTGTTTGCATGCCAAAGCTCACTACTTCCAGCATAAACTCGTGTATATAAAAGCAGGTGCTGCATTTTCCCATTAACAGTCAACGGAAGTAAAATCCCACAGTTAGTAGCTGTTGAAACATGCAAATGCAGGGCTATACTTGCTGCTAATTGTACACAACAAATTCATCTCAAAAGCTGAATCAAGGACTTCGTGCCATTGTTTAAAACGGCTTCTAAAAATGTTGATAGTTGTACCTTGGTTCTCAAACGCCTTGGTACTCATACATTTTGGCTCCCGAATGCCAAAAACCCAGAAGTAAGTGTTTTTGAAGGTGTTTTTTTTTTTTTTTTTTTTTGGAAGACACAGCTTACACTTGAGTGCAGGAAGCTCCTGCAGCCAATCGGAAGCCACACCTTGGTTTTCGAATGGATTCAGGAGTCGAACGGACTCCCGGAATGGATTAGGTTCGAGAAACAAGGTCCCACTGTACTGTAAAATTATGCAGATTACAGAATTTCTGGTTTTATTCCTCCACTATAGGAAAGGTCCTATATAAATGCATTCCTATGAATACTTCACAGCTTATGGGGGTTTGTTTAGGTTTCTTCTTCTTCTTCTTCTTCTTCTTCTTCTTCTTCTTCTTCTTCTTAAATGTTAAAACAAAATAAAATAAAAAATTCCTTCCAGTAGCACCTTAGAGACCAACTAAGTTTGTTCTTGGTATGAACTTTCATGCGCATGCACACTTTAAAAATATATATATATACCGTATTTTCCAGCGTATAAGACGACTGGGCGTATAAGACGACCCCCAACTTTTCCAGTTAAAATATAGAGTTTGAGATATACTCGACCGCAGATTCTCCACCCGGCATATAAGACGACCCCCGACTTTTGAGAAGATTTCCCTGGATTAAAAAGTAGTCTTATATGCCATAATATACAGTATATATATATATATTTAATTTTTTAATTTTAATTTTTAATTTTATTTTGTTTTGACTATGGCAGACCAACACGGCTACCTACCTGTTCTTAAATGTTATTATTCATTGAGGCAAATTTTTGAAGCAATTACCTTTTCCTATATGGAGAAAGCTCAATTATGAAGCTGAAGTATTTACATTTGCTGAACAGGACAGCAATCCTTAAATACAGCTCTGCCCTTATCAGCCGTCAAGATGAAGGTTGTGTAAGCCAAAACATGCTTAAGTTATTTCCTGTTTAAGCTACAGTTGTTTCAAAGCAAATAGTAATAATGATAATATAAGGTCACCGTCTCTGAACATATTAGACATGCTTAAGATGCATCGACTTCTATGAAACTAAACATGCACAACTGGATACAGAACTCAAGCCCTTAAAAAAAAATTCTAGACAAATATCTAAATTCCAGCTGACCCAGGCACCTGCAGCTTACCTTTTACAGATTTTTCCTTCTCCCCACCTAGTTTGAAATAAAATAGGTTTCTTTTGAGGAAAAAGAACGAAAATCACATCCTTTTTCCATAGAAAGCATTTTTGTGGGGAACAATGAGGGATGGATGAAATGTGTCAGTTTCAGATTCTTTCAGTTTCTCAAATTCCCCCCCAGTCTTGAGTCCAATTCACCACATTCAAAGTGTTGGTGTTGACCTTTAAAGTCCTAAACTGCCTCAGCCCAGTATACCTGAAGGAGTGTCTCTACCCCCACTGTTCAGCCCAAATGGTCAAGCTCCAAGGGCCTTCTGGCGGTTCCCTCACTACGAGAAGTGAGGTTACAGGCAACCAGGCAGAGAAGGAGAAGAAGAGTTTGGATTTGATATCCCGCTTTATCACTACCCGAATGAGTCTCAAAGCGGCCTAACATTCTCCTTTCCCTTCCTTCCCCACAACAAACACTCTGTGAGGTGAGTGGGGCTGAGAGACTTCAAAGAAGTGTGACTAGCCCAAGGTCACCCAGCAGCTGCATGTGGAGGAGCAGAGACGCGAACCCGGTTCACCAGATTACGAGTCTACCGCTCTTAACCACTACACCACACTGGCTCTCAGAGGGCCTTCTCGGTAGTGGCGCCTGCCCTGTGGAACGCCCTCCCATCAGATGTCAAATAGATAAGAACTATTTGACATTTAGAAGACATCTGAAAGCAGCCCTATTCAGGCAAGTTTTTTTATTGCTGATGTTTCATTGTGTTTTAAATATTTTGTTGGGAGCCGCACATTGTGGCTGGGACAACACAGTCAGATGAGTGGCACATAAATATAACAACCACAACCACAACCAATGTGGAAATAATAATAATTTTTTCCACATTGGTTGCTGTTGTTGTTTCCACATTGGTTTTGAAGCCATCCTTTCTCCTAATGTGCACATTTTTGTATGTAGTTTTGCCTGATGCTTATGATGATGGACTCATTCCTCTGTTTAACTGAAGAACTCCATTGCAACATTCAGAGGTACACATTTGACAGATGGCTGTGTCTCGTATTATTTGGGAAAATGCGAATCGGGCAGATTGTCATTAAAATTCAAACAGCCAAATCTCTCCCCCATCCTTGTTAACAACTATATTGGATAGAGGTCCAGCCTATGCATGCTTCTTTATACTCTGGTACCTACACCTATGTAGCAAAAGCTACTTTCTGTAGTGTGAAAAGACTAGTGTGTTGTTTACACCAACACATTAGTTGACTCCAGCAGCCCAGTGGTTCATTTTTGTGCTCACTCTGAGCTGGCAGTGCCAAAAATAGTGTCGCCCCCCCTCCCCAATGAATGGGAAAACAACTAAAGCGTCCTTTGAATCACAACACAGTGCCTAGTTATCAAGGTAATATTATCCACTGTAAATATTATGATTTTGTTATTTCCCTGTTTGCTGTCAAGATACCATGTCTTTCCAAACTGGACATCTTGTAGACATCCCCTGCCCATGGCCCCTTCATTTTCCTTATGCCAGACAGATGGTTTTCAGTTTAGATTTTTACCTGTAGCTTCAGGGGCATCTCTTAAGAAATCCACAAAGTATGCATCAGTGCCGAGATCCACCAGGGTCTTTTTATCACTGCCAAGTTCCCCTTCAACAAGTTTTGCCAGTGCCAGATCAAACCAAGTGACATCCTCAGGAGTTGTGAAACGGTCAGCAATAACACGCTTACATTCATGCTTCCACAGTTTTATGAGCACCTGTCCAGAGATAAAAAAGGAGAAAAGAAAAACTGAATGTTCCTTTTTGCTTCCGATTAGTTATTTTTTTTGCAGCATCCAAATCTCTCTTTAAAAAAACAATCTCTCTCTCTCTCTCTCTCTCTCTCTCTCTCTCTCTCTCTCTCTCTCACACACGAATATGGTCTACTAAAACATGCAGATCATTCCAGGTGTTAAATGTTCACCTAAGGGCATCTCCCCCCCCCACGATCAACCCATGTTAATTTCCTAATTGGCCATCAAGGGTTTAACGCAACAGCGATCCGTTCCTTGGTGAATAGACTCACATAGAAAAACCTTTCTTAGCACCTGTGCTTAAGAAAAAAGGAATTCGAGTAGACTTTCTCGCCCTTCATCATAAGATCCCAGGGTAAGTTACAGCCGTGGGAAGATACAATGGTGTATTACAATCAGTCAAAACAGTTTTCAATTGGAGAAATACGGTGTGTCAAAAAAATACATAGGAACTGACAAAGGCCAGGGATAGGATGCCATCTTTGAATAGGATCTGGAGGGGAAAATTCTCTCTCTCTCTCTCTCTCTCTCTCTCACACACACACACACACACACACACACCTTTTGTCTTCTTTACCTCCTATTTTAAGCTGCTTCTTTATCTAATCTAATGTTTTGGGTACCAATACTGCTTGATGGTTGTCTTCTTCCCAAGTACATGACAGCAGTGTGATTGGTGATGTAGGAAAAACTTGGGGGAAGGAAACATTGCCCTTATTGACATGGGGTTGGGGAGAGGGGAGCGTGGCCACCAGGCTACAAAAACATTCCTTCCAGCTGCAGCCCTGGCCTTCCAAAAATCATGGAAACCATAATCAGTTGTACTGCTGGAACAAAACCAGCCTTCCAAGAGTAAACCTTTGGAGCGCAGCAGGGTCTTCTTCCTTTTATTTTATCATTTGTGAATGTAAACCAGTGTTCGGTTTACTGAACAGGGCTGCTTCTCCGGTTCCTACTGTACTGTGTTTATCATCAAAGTTTCCCCGAAGTGCAAAAACCTGAATGAAGCATCTCAAGTAAATCATGTTGCCAATCCGCAATATGTGAAGGCACCACATGCACTACTTACATTTGATTCATTGATTACTTCTGAGGTGGTATTCAGCATCCCTTGCCAAATCCTGGAAAGGTCTCGGAGATTGAACACATAATGAAATTTGGCAGGGGTCGGCAGCATCTTGATCTTGGTCATTTGCCACAGCTTGCGGGTCAGTGGCACCAGCTTGGAGACTGTAGCTCTCACCTCCTCCATAAAGCCTCTCTGGCTGCAGTAATGTCCTACTCCAATCACACCTGGAGAACCCAAACATGATAGTTTGGAGAGAGAGAGAAACCATGCATCTCAGAGCCCCATGCCACCATTAACTTATGCAACTGAGGCAACAGCATGGCACAACCAGAGAGCGGGTGTATTGCAAAAAAACAAAAACAAAAAACCACCTGCAAAGCAAATGCCTCCAGGAGACTCAAGGCCACACCTGCTATGGGTAAATACAAAGCCTAAGGAAGAAATAATACTCCGGGGTTCCCTGCTCATATAAACAAGGGTAGCAAACGCTCAAGGTTGGCAGTCTCTTAAATTCTTCATCAAATGTAAAGAAAACTTAAGTAGCATATACAGTACAAACAACAGAGTTTAAAAGCTCTCCACATTACCAAAGATCTTGTCGATGGACGAATTAGAAGGCAGAGTGCAATTAAAAACAGAGAATTGCCTCTTCAGTCTCTGAGGGATGTCATTGCGTCCGCCACCCGGATGAATCATGGCAGCCAAGAACTGGATGTCCACAATGTTGGTGAACTCTCCAGGCTTCTCCAGGTTATAAAAACCATTGTGCTCCATCAGTTGCCTAACTATCTCATTGGTGACCTGTGGAAAAAAATGGGAGGCGTTTCATAACGTTTTGTGCTTTGTTTTTGCTCTTAAGTTGGGCTCCTTTGGGAGGCAGGGTGGGATATAAATTCAGGCAACCAATCAGTCAAAAACTTGGCATTAAATAAACAAACAGGCTGCAATCCTATTCCCACTGACCCTTTGAATTCAATAGGACTTTCTTCTGAGTGGACATGGTTAGGATTGCACTGTAAGTGAACTTTTAAGTTTTTCAGACTTGCAGAGCTCCTTTAATAAATTGACTCATCTCATATATTTTTATTCCTCTATTGTCTCATGCAGTACGATGGCGTATTTACATAAGAATGAAATTGCAGCATGAGCATATATGATTGTCTCAGAACACTATTATTCCTTCCTCTTTAGGCCTTTGTAGGATAACTAAAACTAACCTAGGATTTTTGCCACTCCAAATAAAATCAGGCAATGTTCTCTGTCAACTTAAGAGGAACTGCTTTAAAACATTGGAACATTTTCCACTAAAAATTTCAACTATAAATAAAAATCTTGATAAATAAAAATATGATCATCTTCATACTGACTACTGATTCAAATCAATGCACTGAATTGTGAAAAAGAAATATCCTATTCATTTAAGCTGACCTGGTCTCCCCATTCATTGATTACAGGCATATTCACATCATCAATGAAGACTGTCATTTTCTTTCCTGCCGGAGGACCATAAGTTGTGCCCATGCGCTTGTCCACATAACTTTCAATTGTGCGCTGGAAGAAGAACATACATGTTTGCAAAAAAATATAAGCATCTCACCAAGCTTTTAAAATGACAGGCATTTGTTTTACATGCTATTGCTTAGGACAAAGTCTATGAAGGGATGTGAAGGCAAATGCAGATAGCACACACGTTTTGCGGTTTTTCAATAGCTGTGCTTTACTTGGGTATCGTATACCATGCCTAATCCTAAATGAAAAGTTTCTTCTATATACATCATGATTAGAACTCTCATTTCAGTTATCAAAAGATATTCCTGTTAAAAGCAAACCTATACACCAATTACATGAGAGGTGGGGGAGAAATGCTACTCATATACTAGTGGGAAATCCACCTTTTCCCACTGCCGCTAAAGCCAATGGGACCTGGTGCAATGGTGCATCATGGGTGGGAGAGTGACCATGGTCTGGGTGAGAACTGGATATGATGTAAGTGTGCTCCTCCCTATGCCAACCCCATCTGCTCCATTTTAGTCATCCTGCTGGTGTACCTCCTCAACTTGTGTAATTCAAATACAGTGGTACCTTGGTCTGCGAACAGTCCTGTTAATGAACTCTTTGGACAATGAACTCTGCAAAACCGGAAGTAGGTGTTCTGGTTAGTGAACTTTGCCCCGGAAGATGAACACTGGCGGCGGGAGGCCTCATTAGGGAAAGCACACACCTCGATTTAAGAATGCTTAGGTGTAAGAACGGAACTCCGGAACAGATTAAGTTCGTAAACCGAGAAACCACTGTATGGAATTGCACCTGAAGACTGCAATCCTTTACACACCTTCCCGGGACTAAAGCCCATTTAACTCAGGGCTTATCCATGCTTTATCTTCTCCACGCTTTCAATGTTGTGGTTCCTGCAACACGTTTATGGCTTGTATCCTATTTATTCTTCCTCCCCCCCAAAAAAGTTAAGCAAAACTTAAGGAGAATTTGGCTGGTGTGCATTCCATAAAAAAGTTGGCAAAGCAGAAATAGTGCTGGAACTGCCCTGGAATATGGAAACAACCAGGAGGTCTGGAAGAGATTTAGGATGCACTTATGCATCTTTAAATGGCATGAATAAGGAAGAGATGGCATCCCAAGAGAGGGGCCATTTGGCCACCAAAGTCACAGGAACAAGATTAGCAGGCTATGGGAAAGATGGACCTTTGACATTTAATTAAAAAACAATTGAATAATCTCTTTCTGGTATACAGTCAGTGAAGTGAACCAAAAGGCTCACTTCACTTTCAGTTAAGAGAAAGACAATTCTAAGGAGTACCTGAAACATTAAAGGAGTTGTTGCCGATTAACTCTTGGCCAGGAGTTGTTGCCGATGAAAAGTTCAGACTCTTGGCCATGTGGCTTTCAGGATTATATTTTGACATGTAGCCTTTGATGATGACAGTCTTAGCGGTCCCTTGTTCACCAATTAGTAGCACTGCCTGAAGATGAGGAGAGAATCCAAATGAGTTGGGGAATACTTGAACTGAGGGCATTGGCAGAGGCTCAATTCTCAAAATTATTCTTTTCAAGTAATAATAAAGAAGAAGAAGAAGAAGAAGAAGAAGAAGAAGAAGAAGAAGAAGAAGATGATGATTCCAAAAAATACATCATCACTTGCAACATTAGTAATTTATTTTGGCAGCACCCATCCCTGACCAAAATGGAGTTAGCTGTACCAGCAAAATCTATATTGTAATGCACAAAGGGATTTTGTGCTGGAGCCTCTGGCACTGATCAGCTGAGCAGCTCTAATGCCAAGAAGGGGTGGTATAGAAAGAAGGTTCACTGGCTCCTGTTGATAGAGGACCTCTGGTCCTAGAGAAGAAAAGAGGAGGTAAAATGGCCTATGCAAAACGGTAGAGAAATAGGCGTCAGGGAGGAATGGAGATGTGGGCTGAGAATACCATTGCATGGGAGGGGTGGACTGGAAAGGAGGGGCAGGAGAAAGAATAGTCCCGAAAAAATAATGAGGTGGAGAATGTGGCCATGGTAGAAAGAAGAAGAGGAAGAAAGAGTGAGAAAGAAAATAGGCAAGAAAATGAGATGATGTATATATAATGGCATCTGCCCACATTCTTCCCTTCCCTTCTCTGTCATTTCCCCATTGTTTATTTGAGATCTACAAACTCCTTGAAAGCAGGGACTAATCTATGTTTTGTGTGTAACTCCGAAAGGTGTTGTGCACACACTATAAATAATAATTGTGATTTGAAACCGTCATACTTACCCCTAGAGCTACTTATAAATCCAATACTATACCATACTATACTATACTGCAATTAATCCAGAATGCGGCAGCTAGACTGGTGACTGGGAGTGGCCGCCGGGACCACATAACACCGGTCCTGAGAGATCTACATTGGCTCCCAGTATGTTTCCAAGCACAATTCAAAGTGTTGGTGCTGACCTTTAAAGCCCTAAACGGCCTCGGTCCTGTATACCTGAAGGAGCGTCTCCACCCCCATCGTTCAGCCCAGACACTGAGATCCAGCGCCGAGGGCCTTCTGGCGGTTCCCTCACTGCGAGAAGCAAAGCTACAGGGAACCAGGCAGAGGGCCTTCTCGGTAGTGGCGCCCACCCTGTGGAACGCCCTCCCATCTCATGTCAAAGAGATAAACAACTACCTTACATTCAGAAGACATCTGAAGGCAGCCCTGTTCAGGGAAGTTTTTAATCTGTGACATTTTAATGTATCCTAATATCTGTTGGAAGCCGCCCAGAGTGGCTGGGGAAACCCAGCCAGATGGGCGGGGTACAAATAAATTATTATTATTATTATTATTATTATTATTATTATTATTATTATCACAACTAAACATCTGCTACATTTGGTCACACGGGTTAATCAACTCTAGGAGAGCTAACCTGACACAAGCAGAAGGGGGGCAAAGCAAGATCTTTGAACACGCAACATGAATTTTTGCTTTTGAGAGGCGGCCAGCATAATGCAATAGCTAGTGCTGGATATGGATGCAAAAACCACATTCAAATCCTTATTGAGCCATAGAGCTGTGATTGTGAACATGTCACTATTCTTCAGCCTAGCCTGACTCATAAAGCTACTTCAAGGAAGTAACAGTTATAAAGGACTTTGAACAATTGGAGGAGTTAGATAAAAATGCATACAGCAATGTCAGTTGTGTTTACAAAGTAAAAATCCCCAGCCCTCTTGATCATCCCTCCACCAAGTGGCATTACTGAAATCCCTGTGTGAAACATCAGAGAATTACCTTGCCTTGCTTTGCAATAGTATGCATAAGGAAGTCCGTTCTCACATTGTCAACATTTGGCACCAAGATGGAGCCATACTCTGGCGTGCTGTTGGTGGGATATACATACTCATCAATGCAAGTATTCCAGTGCATCCATTTGCCTAGTCCAAAGGAAAAGCAGTGAATTCCCCTTGAAACATGCCTTGTATTTAAACATAAAAAGGTAAAGGTAAAGGACCAGTGACAGTTAAGTCCAATCGCAGACGACTCTGGGGTTGCAGCACTCATCTCACTTTACTGGCTGAGGGAGCCAGCATTTGTCCGCAGACAGTTTTTTCCAGGTCACGTGGCCAGCATGACTAAGCCGCTTCTGGTGCAATGGAACACCAAAACCAGAACAGTGCACAGAAACACTGTTTACTTTCCCACTGGATCAGTACCTATTTATCTACTTGCACTTTGACGTGCTTTCGAACTGCTAGGTTGGCAGGAGCAGGGACCGAGCAACGGGAGCTCACCCCATCGTGGGGATTTGAACCGCTGACCTTCTGATCGGCAAGCCCGAGAGGCTCAGTGGTTTAGACCACAGGGCCACCCACGTCATGTGTATGTATTAACCCATAAGAAGGTAGTCAAGGAGAACTAGTCTGAGAGACATTTTTGGCAGCTTTCCAGATCTGAAAACTACAAAAGCAGGGATGCAACTGAAAACTCTAATCCCCATTACGTACAATTTAAAACAGAACTAAGTCATGAAGCCATTAGGTGTGGTGGACATTCATGACCCATGAGAGTAAAAGGCATGGCACAACTTGGCAAAAGCATATGAGTGGCCCGTTTCTTATGTAACACGAAACATAGATTTGCTTTATGAGGGCAAAACACACAGAATACCAGATTCAGGTAGGTAGCCATGTTGGCCTGACGCACACACACACACACACACATACTTATATATATATATGTGTGTGTGTGTGTGTGTCCAGTAGCACCTTAGAGACCAACTAAGTTTGTTCTTAGTATGAGCTTTCGTGAGCATGCACAATTCTTCAGATACACCACTCATGTGCATGCACATGAAAGCTCATACCAAGAACAAACTTGGTCTCTAAGGTGCTACTGGACAATTTTTTATTTTTTATTTTTAATATATTTCTACCCAGAATATCAGTCTTGCATAATTCCCCCTCCACTTTCCTTCGGAGCAGCCACAAGGATTTCAGAAATTTCCACCTCCATTTTAGATTAACTTCAGTTTAGCATGACATCTGAGTCAGTGATTAATCTTAACTATGGTTTGTTGAAACAATACAGCTTGATGAACTATGGTTTGGCCTGTTTCTACTAACTATATTCAAAATCAGTAGCAGTTTTTCGGGTTCGGACAGCACAGCAAGCTGAACATGGGAAGGGAACAAAGTGGAAGTGTTTGTCCTTATAGAGCTAAATTATAGATTAGCATTACTTCCACAGCAACCCACTGCCTTCTCGTCCCAACAAAGTGTCTTAGAATTGACAGGGTGAAGACTGGAGAAGACCAAGTATAAACAACACAGGTTTTTCAAATCTGAATGATCTTCATCTGGAGGTCTCTGATCACTGGATGTTACATCCAGCAAACTTCATAACCCAAAGGCTTCATAACTTATTCATACTAAACCTTTTGAAGCTAGTAATGAGGCACACATAGTAACTTCTCAGGATTTCACTAACCATCATTGGTAACATAGTAGTCAAACATAGTGTCTTCACTTCCTTCTGGGATGTTGGGGAGGTCAAGTTTTATAGTTTCATGATTCCGAAGCCAGTGCTCCATTTTGCAACGGTCTTCCAATTCCAGCAGTGCTCCAACACTCCACATCAAGGAGAAGATATACAATTTTTCCAGGTACTCCACTGTTATTTCTCCACCCTGTTCCTGAACAGCAAAGCACCATTGCCTTTAGTGACTAAATGGTGAAATTATTGTGCACCTACTATGAAAGCTTAGCTAATGAAAAAAAAATATTATTATTTTATTTATGATTTTCAAATTTATACTTTTCAATAATTTTACAATCAATTTAATATTTCAAAACTTGTCTTCCTCCCCTCCCACTTTCTGCAGTTCCTTCTAATTATTTTTTAATATTTTCTGCATATCGAAATTAACTTAATTTTCTCATTTATTCATCTACTTTAAATATATACTATTATAAAACTGCAGGTTATTACAATAATCCTTAGCTTAGCTAATGAAATTGTGGGAACCAGCTGGAAAGGTTAGCTTAACAGAGTATTTACCTATAAGAGATAGAGAGGGGGAGAAGGATAGAAGATTTTATCAAAAACTGGAGACCCTTTTTAAAGTTTATGGGGGAAAGATATAAACCAACCATTAATAGATGGAATATGAATTAGAAAACGGTTGTTAGTGGTGTTTGTATGACAGCATTATACTTTATGTCATAGACTTCTCTGAGAAGTGTTGACAATACCTTATTTGGGGACAGCCAGAGGACACAGATAGACCACCGTCCTCTGACTCAAAGGATGAATCTCCTGCAGTCCTTCTATCTCTTTAGCCTCGGGTTACCAGACGTCCCCAGTTCCTGGGACAGTCCCCAGATTTGCAAATCTGTCCCCAGACAAATTCCGTCCCTGGAATGTCCCCAGATTTGCAAATCTTTCCCTGGGAACCATGGCAATGGCAGCCTCAGCAGCCCGGAGCCAGCCTGGTAGCGCAGTTGGCTCTGGTTGGCTTCAGAAGATGCTCACTGCTCGCTGCCACCGCCACTGCCAAAGGGGAACTGGGGACGTCTGGCAATACAGATCTCCTCCTCCCTTCCCCCTTTGTTTTCACAGATCGGGGGAGGCTCAGGAGTCGCAGGTGAGCGGCCGTTACCCAGGAGGGGCACCTTTTATACAATATGCATGTGTGCTTGAACCCAGGGTCTTTTGCCTCACCAGCCCCACTTCTGACTCCCTGTTGCTACTCAGCTTCAAAAAAAAAAAGTGTCCCCAGATTCATTGAAAAAAATCTGGTAACCATACTTTAGCCTCATAGGTCAAATAAGTAGAGGGCCCTTTCACAACCCAGCCACCTTCTCCACGGAAGAGGAGCTCATAACTCTCCAGGTCTTGTCAGTCTATTTAAGGTTTCAGTTGGCTGCCTAGCTCCCTGCAGAGACAACAACTTATCTAGCTGCTTTCAGCCAGCAGAGCACCGTTGGAGCTGTCCAAGGTCCTGCTTTTTCCTGCCTTTGTATATAATGAGACTTTGGTCTGCCTCCCTTGTGACTCAAGTATATTGTGTTTAAAAACCCATTGATGCATGAGTAGGAAAAGATGGTTGTGCATTTCTTGATAATAACGTGTTAGCACAAAGTGGATTGCATATTTGGAATGTTGGGGCATGTATTTCCTCGATATTATATGTAGAATCAGAAGTTTGTATATGAATAGACACAGACACTTCAGTGTTGCATTTATTCCAGCAGAAGTTGATTTATACTAATAGAAAAGCTAGCCAGTATGTGTACTTCCTTGCTGTTATTTAAAGAAGGAGAATTTTGTATTGCACAAAGCACTTCAAAAGGCATTATGTATTCTTATTGAGGGATTAATAATATTTAATGTGTGCTATGTAACTATGTCTGATATAATGTATTCATTTAGAATATTGGTATTCAAATGAAGGGCCCTAAAGTACTTGCTGTTTATTTGAAGTATGGTCTGAAGCTCAACATCAAAAAAAAAACTAAGATCATGGCCACTTGTCCCATCACCTCCTGGCAAACAGAAGGCGAAGAAATGGCGGCTGTGAGAGATTTTACTTTCTTGGTCCCATCACCTCCTGGCAAATGGTAGAAGCAGGGAAGAAATGGAGGCAGTGAGAGATTTTACTTTCTTGGGTTCCATGATCACTGCAGATGGTGACAGCAGTCACGAAATTAAAAGACGCCTGCTTCTTGGGAGAAAAGCAATGACAAACCTAGACAGCATCTTAAAAAGCAGAGACATCACCTTGCCGACAAAGGTCTGTATAGTTAAAGCTATGGTTTTCCCAGTAGTGATGTATGGAAGTGAGAGCTGGACCATAAAGAAGGCTGATCGCCAAAGAATTGATGCTTTTGAATTATGGTGCTGGAGGAGACTCTTGAGAGTCCCATGGACTGCAAGAACCTATCCATTCTGAAGGAAATCAGCCCTGAGTGCTCACTGGAAGGACAGATCCTGAAGCTGAGGCTCCAGTACTTTGGCCACCTCATGAGAAGAGAAGACTCCCTGGAAAAGACCCTGATGTTGGGAAAGATGGAGGGCACAAGGAGAAGGGGATGACAGAGGACGAGATGGTTGGACAGTGTTCTCGAAGCTACCAACATGAGTTTGACCAAACTGCGGGAGGCAGGGGAAGACAGGAGTGCCTGGCATGCTCTGGTCCATGGAGTCACAAAGAGTCAGACATGACTAAATGATTAAACAACAACAAAATATTTGCTCATTTGACTTTGCACACCCAGATACAGACAAAACCTCAATCATGCTTATAACAAGTGTCTTTTCCAAAAGTTGTTTTTCAAAAGCCTGGGACGGCTTACCTTGTAAGGGATCAAGCCCTGCAGCATATTAATGCTCTGCATTATCACAAAGGCTTCCAGCATCTCTATCTTGTATTCTAAAGACTGGATGCTATACCGGTAGAGGTCTGGGAAAGACACTGTGTACAGATGACGCAAAACGTCAGCTTCCTGTGTAGAGCGTTTCTTCAGGAAGCCCTGTGCAACCAAGAAAGAAGTGCCAAGTGACTTTTAAAAATATGTCCAAATTCTCACTATTAGAGCTACTCTAAATATTATCCAGTCCTGTCACCAACCAAGTTCAGTAAACCTACTGAAATTGTTTGACCTAAAGTTAAGCATATCTATTAATTTCAATAGGGTTATTTTGAGCAGAATATTGTATACAACTATCCATTTGGATTTTTAGGTGGAAATGAGCAATTTCCGCCCCTAGAAAACACTTAGATTGTGCAAGAAGCAAATCGTATTTTGGCTCTGGTGCCGTTTTTCCTTGCCTGTTAGTCAGATTATTGTTACTGTTATTCATTTAATTTCTATACCGCTTTATATTTTTAAGGGGGGGAATCGAAACAGTTTACAACCTACATTTAAACATCATATAAAACAATCCAGAATGAAACCTTACTGACTAAAGTCAAGTAATGTATACTTTAAAGTATATATTCAAAGCAACATTAATTAACAGGAAACTGAAATACTATCTTTGAAATTTCAAAATTAAACATTGCTAAAGGAAGACAAATATAAAATGCACATTTAAAAGAGCCTAATTTGTAAAAGAATAACATATAGGTGACAACACCCAGTTGCATGAATGAGATGATATTACAAGACTTTGAGGCCTATCAGATTTGCGTAATTGCGGACATACACAGGCAGGTGAGGACAACATTAAATCAACAGTATGACTGCTAAAAGCTCCCAAAAAGGCAGGTATATTTTTACACTGCTGAATTTATTTATTTTGTAACTTAATTGGTTTATGTCAGCTGTAAACATGCACTTGATCTGACATCCATCCCACAGAATGATGGGCTTAGATGTGGGGAAACTACATTTAAGATCCTGCCCAGCTTTGATAATCAGTGCATAAAGGTAAAGGTAAAGAGATCTCTGACTGCTAAGTCCAGTCGCGGATGACTCTGGGGTTGCGGCGCTCATCTCGCTTTACTGGCCAAGGGAGCTGGCATACAGCTTCCGGGTCATGTGGCCAGCATGACTAAGCCACTTCTGGCGAACCAGAGCAGTGCACAGAAACGCTGTTTACCTTCCCGCCAGAGCAGTACCTATTTATCTACTTGCACTTTGACGTGCTTTCGAACTGCTAGGTTGGCAGGAGCAGGGACCGAGCAACGGGAGCTCACCCTGTCACGGGGATTCGAACCGGTGACCTTCTGATCGGCAAGCCCTAGACTCTGTGGTTTAGACCACAGTGCCACCTGTGTACAATCAGTGGATAGGGAAGCAGAATTTTTTTTATCAGGCTGCTGAAGCTGCTGAAGGCAATATTCAGGATGGTAAACTCTCATCCATATTAGCCAGCTAAATGCATGTCCAGGACACTTTGCAGATTATTCCGCAGTTCCAGATTCAACTACTTGAAGGCAATTAAGGAGTTGATGATGGAGGTGGCCCAAGGAACACATATAAACATTTATACCTCAAGAATAGGGCTCCAGTTGAGAACCGAGGAGCTCATAAACACCATGCCATTCCTCGACACGGTGGCAGGAGAAGCGTTGTCAATATTATGAGGCTCGAAGACAATTTTACAGTTTGGCGCCATAGGGATCCGATCTCCATTAGCAAGCGTTAATGTTTTGTTATCGTCAAGCACCGAGTTCAGGTTCTCAATCCAAATTGCATCAACGGGACCATCAAGAACTATCCAAATGTGTTCCCCTATAATCCAAAGGTTACAAAAAAAAAAAACCATAACATTCCATGTCGTGAGATTATTTTGTTGTACAACAAGGGTGCTTAATTGTCTGAAATGTTTTGGCATTCTTGCATAAAGTTAACCATGACTAAGAGGGATATATACAATAATACACCTTTATTGTTGGCATAAGATCCAGTTAAAATCCACTTAAAGTACAGGAAGGACCCAAATAACAGTACACAAAAGATGCAATTTCTCCAATTTAACCAATGCTGTCTGCTGACCTCTTAGGTATGCCAGTGTGATCTAATAGGTGCACTAAGTGTGAGGTGTATAGTTCAGCTGGTTAGAGCACAGTGTTGATAACACAAAGGCTGCAGGTTCGATCCTTGTATGGGGCAGCTGAATTTTCCTGCATTGCAGGGGATTGGACGAGATGATCCTCAGAGTCCCAACTGTACAATCCAAATAACCTCACAACCATGAAGTTGATCAGGTGACCTTAGATGAGTTGTCACCTTTCTGCCAAAACTAGCACATCCAGTTGTTATGAAGCTTAAGCGCCTCTTGAGATTATTGCAGGAAAAGTAGGATATAGGAACATGGAAACAAAATGCAGCAGACCTGAGTGTCATTAACACTTTACTTTGCCTTCTAACCAAAAATCCCCCCCCAAGCCCAAAATGGACATTCTGTCTTAAGTGCATTGTTACGCCTCTCAGAGAGAACAAGAGTATGTTGCTGAAAAGTTATTCAACTTTCTTTTTCATAGTGTATGTAAAAGGTAAAAAGGTAAAGGACCCCTGGGCAGTTAAGTCCAGTCAAAGGCGACTATGAGGTTGTGGCGCTCATCTTGCTTCAGGCCGAGGGAGCCAGCATTTGTCCACAGACAGCTTTCTGGGTCATGTGGCCAGCATGACGAAACCGCTTCTAGTGCAACGGGACACCGTGACAGTAACCAGAGCGCATGGAAACGCCATTCACCTTCCCGCCGCAGCGGTACCTATTTATCTACTCACACTGGTGTGCTTTTGAAATGCTAGGTTGGTAGAAGCTGGGACAGAGCAACGGGAGCTCACCCCCATCGCAGGGATTCGAACTGTCGACCTTTTGATCGGCAAGCCCAAGAGGCTCAGTGGTTTTAGACCACAGCGCCACCCGCTGCCTGTTTCTAAAGGTCTAATATCGCAGTAGCTCTCTTTGGGAGTTGGTAACTCATCCAATGAGGGGAGAGAGGGGGCCATGTCTGTTGACCATAGCCTTATATATCTCATCAATATTGCCTCTTCCATGAGCTGTGAGGAGGAAGGTCTGCATGATTTCTTTATTATTATTATTATTATTATTATTATTATTATTATTATTACATTTCATAAAATGTGTATACCACTTGATTGTAAAAACCCACAGCAGTTTACAAGAAAAACCCAAACAATAAAAATCTTAGTAAAAACAAATAAAACAGACAGAAAATTAAAAGCAGCAATCAGGTAATCACACACCAACGTTCCAGATATCTGTGTAGGGTTGTCTAAATAAATTACGTTTTTAGCAGGCACCAAAAGGACTACAGTGATATCAATAGGCAGGGAGTTCCAAAGGTGACACCACACTAGAGCCCTGATTGCACAGGCTTCAATGCCAGTGGGAAGCTAAGCGGAGTGGGTGGAGGCAGTGAACATAGCTCCTGTCTTACCTTTGTGTGGTGGCAACTGTGTGAGCTACAAATATTTGGGGAAAGCTAATATCTTCACTTTAAGGGACACAGGTGGCACTGGGGTCTAAACCACAGAGCCTAGGACTTGACAATCAGAAGGTGGCACTGGGGTCTAAACCACAGAGCCTAGGACTTGACAATCAGAAGGTGTGAGCTCCCGTTGTTTGGTCCCACCTCCTGCTCACCTAGCAGTTTGAAAGCACATCAAAGTGCAAGTAGATAAATAGGTACCACTCCGGTGGGAAGGTAAACGGTGTTTCCGTGCGCTGCTCTGGTTTCGCCAGAAGCGGCTTAGTCATGCTGGCCACATGACCCGGAAGCTGTCTGCGGACAAACGCCGGCTCCCTTGGCCTATAGAGCGAGATGAGCGCTGCAACCCCAGAGTCGGACACGACTGGACCTAATGGTCAGGGGCCCCTTTACCTTTAACACCAAGTACCAAACACTGGCAGGACAGATCCTGAAGCTGTATGCCAGCTCCCTCAGCCAGTAAAGCAAGATGAGTGCCACAACCCCAGAGTTGTCCACGACTGGACTTAACGGTCAGAGGTCCCATTATCTTTACCTTTAATATCTTCACTTACACACCTTCTGCTGGCATAGAGGAATTCCCTCCTTAACAACCCATGCCAGTTTCAGCAGCGGTGTTTTCTTCAGGACCATAACTCCTCCACCACACCTGCTCTGATCCCATTGTTAGCCCCTCCCCACCCCCCAAAAACCCGCAGCCTTCTGCATTTTTAAGAAAATTACATGTTACTGTATATGAAGAAGAAGAAGAAGAAGAAGAGTTTGGATTTGATATCCCGCTTTTTCACTACCCGAAGGAGTCTCAAAGCGGCTAACATTCTCCTTTCCCTTCCTCCCCCACAACAAACACTCTGTGAGGTGAGTGGGGCTGAGAGACTTCAGAGAAGTGTGACTAGCCCAAGGTCACCCAGCAGCTGCATGTGGAGGAGTGGAGACACGAACCCGGTTCCCCAGATTACGAGTCTGCCGCTCTTAACCACTACACCAAACTGCAAAGACGCCTTCTGCATTTTTAAGAAAATTACATGTTACTGTATATGCAAAGATGCCTTCATTTAACTTCAGGTCTGCTTTGGCCCCCAGAGAGTCTAAAGTTTCTCTTTCCTCAGCCAAATATTCAAGTGTGCAAGCTGTTCCTTTCAAAACTTCCCCCGGCAGCTAGATAGATATACAGTTTCAGGTACCTTACACAAAAGGCTTTAGATAGCTTGGAAACCTATCCCTGGCTTGAAGGAAGCAGCAATTGTTCACCCTCAAACTAGCAGGCTATTCAAAAAGAGTAGTAAAAGGGGAAAGAGCACTGTATTGCACTCAGGACAATAGTTGTGGCTCATAACATCACAGCAATCAGATAAACACAGCAACCAACAGCATAGGGGACTTAAAAGGCAAGTAAGAGGTGACCTGATAGAAGTTTATAAAATTATGGAGAAAGTGGATACCGAAAACTTTTTCCTCCCCTCTCTAATAATACTAGAAACCTGTGGACATCCATTGAAAGTGCATTTTGGAAGATTCGGAACATCTAAAGTTCTTCCACACAGAGCAACCCAGTCAGATGGGCAGGGTACAAATAAATTAAAAATAATAATAATAATAATAATAATAATAATAATAATAATAATGACTATGGAATTCTCTCCCAACTTGAATGGTTTTAAAAAGAGGACTGGTATACAGGTACAAAGAAAGTATCAGGTGTTAAACCAATTATGATACACCAAGACCAAAACACCAACACGGCTTGCAAATATAAAGAACAATTTTACTCGATTAAACACACTAAAGTGCAATGTGCATGTCAAAGCCTGGAGATACTTAGTTTGGGGATGCCTGCGATACATCAAGAATATAAGATCTTCACATGCATATAGTATTATGAACTGAAGAAGCTGTTGCGAAACAGTAGATCTTCTGATCTACTGTAATACTTTTGCCGAGGGATGGTGAGGAGGTGTCCATCTGTGTCCGCTACTCACATATCACCCTTCCACTACATATGGCTATGTGAAGAATCCTTTCCTGTGACCGTTTCCCATTTACATGACTTTGCGCTTCTAGTAGAGAACTATCTGCAAGAAAAGTTGTGTGTTTGCACTGTGCTGTGACATTATTATTATATACATTATTGGCAGAGCTGTGCCATTAGTTGACTGTTTGTCTATAAGTATCTCCAGGCTTTGACATGCACGATGCACTTTAGTGTGTTTAATCAAGTAAAATTGTCCTTTATATTTAAAAGAGGACAGGACAAATAAAAAACTTAAAAGAGGACTGGAGAAATCATCAGAAGGAAGGCCACCAGTGGGTACTAGTCATGGTAGTTACACTTCTGAACACCAGCTGCAGGAAGCCACAGGAGCAGAGAGAGAGAGCTCTTGTGCTCAGTTCCTGCTCGCTGGAGGAACTGTGAGCTTCAGGAGCCATTGGCTGGATCCAGCAGGCTCCTCTTATGTTGTTATGAGTAGCTGGTGGTCTTCCTCTAGGGTGGGGTGTGGGGAACCCTTGGCCCTCCAACATGTATTGGACTCCAGCTCCCATCAACTGCAGCCAGAATGGTCCAACGGCCAAGGTGGAGAGGAACTGTAGCTGAGCAAGAACTAGAGTGCTGCAGGTTACCTGGTCCCCGATTCAATCAAAGTTCAGCACTGAGGTTTTAAGTACCTTTCTTAGCTCTCAACGTTTTCCTCCAAAGAGTGGAAAAAATCCCATCTGTCCAGTCATTGGTCGCGACATCGAGGCGTCCAAACATCTGTGGTGCAGTGATGGCCTTAGGATTCATTCTCATTTCACGATGAGGCTGCCCACAGTCTGCAGAAGTTTTAAAATGGAAGAGGGAGAGGGAGAAGATGATGACTTCAGGTACCATAGAATACCATTACACTGGATCCTAACTCCATTCAGCTCAATCATGTGACCTGGCAAAACTTACACTGGCAAAAAGAATGGTGTAAGTCAAACTCTATTTCAAAGGCTTGTTTTCTCTCCTCCAGGCTTGGGCTGGTGGCCAGAGCCTCGCTCCTGAACAGAGAATCTAGCACACTTTATGCCATTTTAGCACAAATTATGCTGGCTTCCAAAAGTTAGATTTACACCCTGAATCAGTATGTTAACTTGAAAGCCTGCATTTATATGCTCAGGCTTTTAAGGGTATCACCTATACTGTACTTAATACTGATTTCTGAAATCCAGGAGCACTGCTGCCTGCCAGTGTAGAGAATATTGAGCTAAATGAACCAATGGTTTGCCTATGTGCCTAGCTAAGTCTCTTCCCTTTCCTTCTGCTTTCCACCCCAGAGTTTATCTCTTCCAGGCCTCATCACAGATTCTGAGTATTTGTTTTGGGGAGAGGAGTCTTCCATAGGGAGAAACACCACTTTCCCTGTAATGAGCATGTGCTCACTGTTTTGTTGGGCACCCTAGCTATCCACGGAGGTGGCCCTGGAGGAAACTGTGCATCAACAGTACATTGCCATCTTTTCCTCTCCCCAAGATTAACATCCTTTGAATTTAACATACTGTCTGACTCATCTCAGAGTTAGCTAAGCCAACCTATCCAAAACCAGAAAATAGGTAGGTGCTAACGTCCAACACGGGGGACACGGGTGGTGCTGTGGGTTAAACCACAGAGCCTAGGGCTTGCCGATCAGAAGGTCGGCAGTCTGAATCCCCGTGACGGGGTGAGCTCCCATTGCTCGGTCCCAGCTCCTAGCAGTTTGAAAGCACGAAGTGCAAGTAGATAAATAGGCACTGCACCAGTGGGAAGGTAAATGGTATCCGTGCGCTGCTCTGGTTTGCCAGAAGCGGCTTAGTCATGCTGGCCACATGACCCAGAAGCTGTATGCCAGCTCCCTCAGCCAATAAAGCGAGATGAGCGCCACAACCCGAATCGTCCGCAACTGGACCCCATGGTCAGGGGTCCCTTTACCTTTACCTCTAACATCCAACACTGACTATTTACCGGTAGTTCGCCAATGGGAAAACTATTATATTTGAAATCTGGCATTTTTAAAGAAAAAATACTGGTATCCCACAATACAAAAGTTCCTCAGCTTTCTTCCCGTCTTCCATTCATTGCTACCCTTCGCAGGCATTGCTACCCTTCGCAGGTTACCATAAAATCCTTAGTAACAACAATCTGTTTAGATTCTGCTGCTACCATAGTAACTCTCTTCTTTCACCCCCATGTCATCACAATTCCCCAAAACAAAGAAAGCTCAGCATCATCGGAATCTGTCTCCACACTGTTTAAAATACGTTTTAGTTGAGTAAGACTGGAGTCCTTTGAACACTAGGATCCAACATGTACCTCTTCAGGCTAACCCAATGTTACCACAGTTACATCCTTTAAAAAGGCATCGTTATACTGAACCTGTGAGCAAGCGTGGTTTGCGTACCTGTCATAGATTTCATCAGTGTGTGGATGCATGTTGTTTTCCCTGCACCACTGGGACCCAGAGCCATCATGCCATGCCTCACCCTTTGCGTCTCAAACAGCTGGATAACTTTCAGTCTCCACGGGGGGTGGTTAATTAAGCCAGCCTCTTCAACCTGTCGTGATCACCAAGAATCATATCGTGATTGGCTGTTCCATCTATGCAGCTCATTGACAGACACTTCCATTGAATTCAATGAGAAGGAAACTCTTTGTGTCAGATGCAGAGATGCTTAAAAGTTGCACCATCACTAGGGTCTGGTAGCGGATCTGGTGGAAGTGTGTGTCTCCCCCTCTGCTGTTCCTATCTTGTCCGTGACACAGCCCTTTTTTTAGCCATTCTGCCAGTTTATCTTCACCAGTGGGTTTTATCTACACCAGCAGAGGGTTCCACCGCCATATTCAGGCAGTTCCACTGGCAAATCTGCTGACCCAGCAGGTAGGGCTTCTGCCAAACCAGGAAACCCTCAACTGGTGAAATTCAAGGACAGGATTGCAGCCTTAATTATAAGTTCCTCTCTTTTTTGTATAATTTTTTATTACATTTTCTGTTTTACAATTCAGAATACTCATTCAAGCATCCTTAAAATATGAATGAGTTCCCTTCTTCTCTTTCCATGGTTCATTTTGCATATCATAAATCCCTGCATATTTTACATGAACTAAACTGTTCAATATTACATCCATCAAAACTTATTTACATTGTTGAATTTATCTTAATGCTGCCAACGTTTTCTAGTGTACACATTTTCCCCATATATTCAATAAACGTTTTCCAATCTCCTCTAAGCATATGTTCCTCTTGTTCTCTTATTCTATATGTTAAGCCTGCAAGCTGCACATATTCTGTCAACTTAAGTTGCCATTCTTCTTTAGTTAGGACCTCGCTCGTTTTCCATTTCTGAGTTAACAAAACATGGGCCGCTGTATTGGCATACATAAATATCGTATTTTTTGCTCCATAAGACACACTTTTTCCCTCCTAAAAAGTAAGGGGAAATGTCTGTGCATCTTATGGAGCGAATGCATGGTCCCTGGAGCCGAATTGCCTAGGGGCCAAAAGCAGATCGTGCTCTTTTTTTTACAAAGAGAGAAGGGGGTGTTGAAAGGAAGCCGCTGAACAGCTGTTCAGCAAGTGATCGGGAGAGAGATAAGGCTCCCTTTCCAGCCCCGCCCCCTTGCCCAGGCCTCCATTGTTGAATGCAGAGGGAGGCTGTTTGTTTCCCCAGCAACATGTGACTGGCTGATTAGATTATCTGTCTGGAAACTGTAGAAATGGCTGTAGGACTAGAAGCTGCAGAACTGTGAGTTGGACCCCATAAAAACGGGGCTTTTCCTCTTTGCAAAAAAAGCTGCACCACTTTGAGCTGATCCTCAAAAAAAAAACCAGGGCTTTCCCCCTTTCTTCCTCTAAAAACTAGGTGCGTCAAGGCCAAGATATCCCTAAATGTGACAGAACCTTATTTCTGTATGCCACAACAGCAGCTAGAATTTTGATAGCTAAGAACTGGAAGACAGAAGAATTACCATCGATAGAAGAATGGCAGATGAAAATGATGGATTATATGGAACTCGCAGAAATGACCGGGAAACTCCGTGACCAGAGGGACGACGTAGTGGAAAAAGAATGGATGAATTTTAAATTGTATTTAAAAAATCACTGTATGATTGAAAGTTAGATATAACTGGAGGATAAGTTAGGTTGTAGACTAGAAGATAGGTAAATAAGATTTAAGATGATAAGGATTAAGATAAGATGATAAGATTAATTAATTAGGCAATGTTATAAAAGGAGGTTTATAGGTATAGGATTATTAACGAATTTTAGTAATTATAAAGTAGAGTAAGATTGTTATGAATTTAGGAAGTTACGAAAAGATAATTTGACAAGGGACGCAGGAGGAGGAGTTTATGCAGTTATGTTTGGTTGATGTTTTTGTTGTTGTTGTTTTTTCTCTTCTCTGTTAAATTTTTTCAATAAATATTATTTTTTTAAAAAAATAAAAACTAGGTGTGTCTTATGTTCAGGTGCGTCTTATGGAGCGGAAAAATGCGGTAACCTTTTTTGACACCTGGGAATTTCAGTCTGAATTATCCCCAACAAAAAGGACTCTGGATTTTTGGTGGGGAAGTACTTTCAAACATTTTTTTCCAATTCAATGTGGATTATTTCCCAATGCTCTTTTAGCCTTTTACAAGTCCACCACATGTGAAAGAACATTCCCTCGACCTCTTTGCATCTCCGGCACTTATCTGATTCAGCCTTATACATCTTAGCAAGCCTACTCAGAGTTAAATAACATTAATTAGAAGTTTCAGACCCTGATACAAAATTCGATCTTGCAACACTTGAATCTCTTCGCTAAGCAAGGGGGAAAGAAAAATGTGGTGCGCATGAGGTGCAAGTAGGGATGTAAGACGGCATCCTTTTCCACTCGCCTTCTTTTCTCCCATGCGACACCCTTTCCATTCCACCACAGCTTGCCTTGCATTCAGAGCTATGCTATTAGACTCGCTGTCTGCTGCGGCAAAATTGAATAACTGGCCCAGTGTAAGCGATCACATAATTGGATTGTCATTAAATTCTTCCACTCCATTCATTTCCGTGCAAAGGGGACACAATGCAAATAGAAGAAGGGTGTAATCAATTATGTGTTTGTGCACTTAAAGCAACAACAACAAATACTCCTATTTGTTGGAATCATGCCCATTTTGGACCTGGGATGAATAAACAAACACCAGACATTTCTGCTCCCACTGCCATCAGAATTCTCTGACATTCCTAGGGGCAAGAGCATGCTGCTTTCTCCTTTTCTAGCATGATGTTGTGTACGAGTGTGAGAGACTGTGTGTGTGATCAGGGGAGAGGAAGAAAGAGACTGGGTCTGTGTATGTGCATGTCCTCAAACATAGCCCATTTCGAATATTCATTTATAATCCAAAGTGAAGAAAACACTTCCAGGAATTTTTATTCATGCTTTCAACAAAGCACTCACTCAATTTAATTTTTTTTGTGTTGGGAATTCGCGGTCAGTGCAAGTTTTTCCCCCTCCCAGGGGATTCATTCATTGAGCCAAAGTCTTTTGTCCAGCCTAAGAAGCAGTATGTAAACATTTGTAATCATTACCTGTTTGCTAATAGCAGCTTCGAGCTCTGGATAGCCTGCCTTGTCAAGTTGAATACTTGGGAAAAGGTCTTCAATCAGACTCAGAAATAAGGGCTCGTCTTCATCGATCTGCCAAAACATCACAGAAATGTCAATAGAAAAGTTATTGCTTTCTGTCTGTAACGCAATGCTTAGCTTCATTAAGATCCTTAATAATAATGTGTTGCCAAATCCACTATCTTCTACCGCACAGGATAGCGTCAACTCACCAATATGCCTAACATTTCCACTGCATTGCTGGCAAAGATAAGACACAGTTTCCATTCTAAGCAGTCTGGAGAGGGGGGAAAGGGGAGGACATTGATAGGCAAGAGGAAGGACAGTGCAAGAAAAAATAAAGCAGACAAGGTAAGGGAAATATCTGAAAATGACGGCATCCAGAGGCATTAAATGAAGAGGTCTGGAAGCTTGTGATACAGCAACCCTATTACTGAAAGGTCTGCTGCATCAGGTCTCATCTAACTCGGCTGTCACCTGGAAGCAGACATTCCATCAGGCTGCCTCATTTCATCTGCCCTGCCACAAGACCAGTTCCATTGGGTGCCTAAGGTAGCTGTCAACTTTTCCCTTTTCTTGCAAGGAATCCTATTCGGAATAAGGGAATTTCCCTTAAAAAGGGGGGGTGGAGTTGGCAGCTATGATTGGGTGCCTCCTGCCTTTGCCCTGTTTCCATTCCAGCTGGTCGTTATAAGAACCGCTATTTAACTTTCAGAATTCCCACCCCCCCTCTTCCCTCCTTGTCCCTTTTCCTTTTGTGCTGTCTTTAGGATTGTAAGCCTAAGGATTGGAACTCTGTGTGTGAGAGGGGGAGGGAGGGAGAGCAGGGTACAAATGCTATAAATGCGTTTGCACTCTTTCTCAAAACATATTCTATCAGCTGTCACTCATCTCATTGACAGCACCAACATGGACACAAGGATGGGTGTATTGTGAATGAAAAACTGAGTTTCAGGAGCCGCCATTTGGTGGCAGCAAAGGAGGAAGGGAAAGGTAAAGAAGTCTAGGAAAGATAGAAAAATGCTTCTTCAACAATAGAACAATGGGTTTAATACTCACAGCTGCTTAAGCAAATCAGAGGATAAGTAGCCGGCTGTTATGTAAGTTCTTTTGGAAGCACAAATTAAGACAAACGAATTGCCTAAAAAAAGCTTGCTGCATTGATTATTCCAACCTATTTCTCCATTCAGCTTTCCAACAGACCAAAAGACTGAATTTGCACAATATATTCATTCACTCACTTGCTATGCCGCCTGCAGAATTGCTACTATCAAAGCAACTAGCACAAATAAGCATATTAACAATAAAACATAAAATATGTCTTGAAAACAATGTTATCAAAAGCCGCAGGGCCAAGGAGGGGGGACCCTGAATAAAATCGCAGAAATGGAATAAAGCCTCAAAACTCAAGCCATCATTTTGAAAGGCCTACAGAATCAGATGACCTTCTTCACCTGGCATCAGGAGGACACCGAGTGGGCACCGGACCAACTCCCCTGGAAACAGCATTTCATAACAGAGAAAGCCCTTCCTTGGCTTCTGGCAAGAGAAGCACTTCAAAGTCCTTTCCAGCGACTCATGAGAGGGCACATTGTGTCAAACAGGCAATCAAGTTGAGCTTTATTTCCTCTGTAATCCCCAGCGCTAAAGGACTTCTCTCCTTTATGTTCCCACCACACCCCAGGGTACAATAGTATTTCCTAGCATTTTTAAGGGAGCTCTCTCCTCTCCTTCCAGTTCCATAACCTTGAATGAGTCCACAAAGTTCCCCTTATTCTTCTGCTGCCATCACCAGCATCTGGGGGTCCTTTATGGGGGCTTTGGGCTTCTGTTTCTCTGAGGAAGGTGAGTGGTGACCATGCCCACAGCCTTGGTCCATGTTTCCAAGGACAATCTCCTCCTCCTCCTCCTCCTCCTCCTCCTCCTCTCCTCCTCCTCCTCCTCCTTTGGGTGGCCCTGTTGTTCTCCAGCCTCAGTTCTCCTTCCCTTCCTGTCTTCTGTCCCTTTGTGACTTCTCTTCTCCATATCTGATGACTCCAGCCTTCCCATTCTCTTTCTCTTATCCTGTCTTTCTTACTCCTCCTCCTTCCTGCTCTCTCATTTCTAGCTGGTTTTAAATACAGTGGTACCTTGGTTTACGAACTTAATCCGTTCTGGAAGTCCGTTCTTAAACCAAAGTGTTCTTAAACCAAGGCGTGCTTTCCCATAGCAGCAGGGGACTCAATTTACAAATGGAACACACTCAACATGTTCTGCTTCCAAGGCAAAGTTCACAAACCAAATCACCTACTTCCTGGTTTGCTGCGTTCTTAATCCAAGTTGTTCATAAACTAAGCTATTCTTAAACCAAGGAACCACTGTACCTCTGGATTTCTGGCTTGCCATACTACCCTAGCCTCTCTGCACCAGGTTGGTCCATATCCAGGAAGCCCTAAAATTCCTGGTGCTCATTCCCATAATCACTTGCCAGTTTCCAGCCCAAGGTGGCCCCAGAGATATCAAGGAGGTAGGGCATACCAAACACCAGCGACAGCTGATGCCCAGTCTTGCTCCACTAGTGGTACTGCAATGTATCTAGTAGCACATTTGCAAAGCTAAGCAGGGCCCAGTATGGTTTCAAATTGGATGGGGACCATGTGTTAAGATTCCTGCATTGCAGGAGATTTGACTAGATGGCACAGGGGATCCCTTCCAACTCTACGATTCTATAATTTTAAGAAATTCAACTTTGAGGGTTGGGTCACCTGATGAAGGGCCTCCAAAACATTTTTAGTGCACAGGCATATCTACAGCAAGCTTACCAGCTTAGAAAGATTCATGTCCCTCAACACACGCATGACGATAGTGGATTCCGTGTCATCAGGGTTTGACCTTTTGGCAGCTCCCAAGGTCCGCAACACTGACAATATGTTCCTCAGTCCAAAGTCATAATGTACCTGAGAACAAGGTCAAAGGTTTTTAGGGAGGCAAGCAAAACTGGCACACCTTTGCACCGAGGACAGATCGCTTTATAATCTGTGACAGAAATTTGCAAAGAGTATACGACAGCTTTGTTCTAAGGCCTGCTTCTGGCCATGCAATCCTCGTTTCAGAAATCTCCACCAAAAAAGGAAGATGAAGGAGATGATTTAGCGCCACACCAGAACCGCTGTCATGACACTTCAGTCTATCATGAAGTGCAACTGATTCCCACTGAGGATGAGGACCCTCTGTTTCCTTTTTAAACATTGAGCGACTGGCTTCATTTGTCCTTTGTTACATCGTCATGACATAGCCCAGTAGCCAGATCTGAAGGGCTGCATAATGCCATGCATGACATCTTCACATTCACCACAAATTGGGTAAGATCAAACAGAGAAAGAAAAAATGGCTGTAAAAAAAATGTTGCCAATGGCAGCAGGGCAGGGAAGAGGCAAGAAATACCTCATTAAGAAGTTTTTTCCAGGGAGATTTTTGTATCCCTCAAGAACACTTCTTACCCTAATTTTACCATTTATTCCACAAGTATCCAAGGAGAACAATCCATTCTACGTTCACAAACAAGCATTAAGCTGACAGAAAGTGGCTGGCTTAGGGTTGCCCAGTGATCATGAATTCAAAAGCAAGTATTTATTTATTTGTTAAGTAAGTAAAGTATTTTTTGTTGGGTGGGGGTTCTCTTTCTTCCTGGTGAATGGAATGCACCAGTGCTATAGCAAGAAAAACAATTAAAACAACAAATAAAGCTTTCCCAGAAGAAAATGATTCTCTTTTTTGAGTCTTCATATTTTATTATTGTGCTTTTCCCCCCCTAGAGGCCTGCAGCAGCAGTGTGTATTTTTTTTAACCCACTTTTTATTAAAAGAACATTCCTGAGGAAAGGTGGAAAGCATATTCAACTCTTTTGTGCAACAAAACTTTTTTTTTAAGAATAAAAATCTTCCACAAAACAGGGTCTTTCCCACCCCACTTCTTTTTTACACTGGTACACCGTTGCACGCACAAAAATATTTTTAAAAACCCTCAAAGGATCCCATCTCTCGACATCTCTCTCTATTTAAAATCCCTTCCTGCCACGGCTTCGGTTCATTTTCAGTTGGATTAAATATATATATATATATTGATGTGCTATCCCTTGAACATCAAGATAACCCAAAAGGAAACATCTCATGGATGTTGTACAGCACTACCAACATTAAACATCAGTTTATCTCCTGTGTCCTTATGCGGTACTGGTTGTAATTTGATTACTATCTATCTGTTCAGTGATTCATATCCAGAGGCAGCTTCTATTTCTTGGTGTCTGCTCTCCCATCCTCAATATCCTTAAGTAATCCTATCCTGTTCAATTTGATCAAAGCTGACAATGTAATATTTTGGTGGGTTGTTTTTTTTTGCAAAAATGCAGTAATTTAAGTATTCTTATTTTTTAACCCTAATGTTCAAAAAGAAGAAGAAATCAGCTAGCCAGCCAGCCAGCCAATGGCGTCATCTACATTGCAGAAGACAACATTTAGAAACGCTACTGGTTGTTCAGCTTTATTGGCAGAATGAAGCTTTCCATAGCACATGGCTACTCCTACCTGCTTAGATAATTGTTCCTCGCAGAGTTTGTACAGAGTAAAGAACTTCCTCGCAAGCACAATGTTGTCAATGAAGCCGCAGCTAGCTAGCTTGACACGGATGATGATCTGCCGGTCCGGAACCATCATCGCCACCGAACGGAAGTTGATCTTCAGGTTTTCAGGAAGCTCTTGACGGCCTGCATACCCAGGGTTCTGGTTTATCAGATCATTAGTTATCAATCAGACCACTACTGTTGTATGTGAATGGGAACCTTAGTTCTTAAAACAATTGCCAAACACAGGATTAGGAGAAATTGAGAGTAAGTGTTTTATTGCTGAGCAATAAGGTCCAGCGAGTCACCTCCAAATGTCTGGACATCGAATCAACAGTGTCCATGGGTTTTATAGACTTCTTCAAACATTACATATTCATGTCTTGCATTGAGCATCAAGCCAATAAGCATTGACATCGCCCTTCCTTTTGTCCTTTTAAAGATTACTTCTCTTTTCTTATAATTAGTTACATTTACCATATTAGGCGTTCCTATGATCTAAGCTTTATGACTATCTTGTAACTATGAGACGATGGGACTACATGACATCCATTTGCTTGGTTAGATATATTTTGTTCTGCTAACTCAGCTGTAATCCACAGAAATGATTTCTTACAAAGTACAATCCTAATGCATGAATGGTTACACAGAACACAAATTGTAAGCATATAATGATATGTAATGATACAGAATAAGGCAAAGGGGAGATTATATATGTTCCCTTTAGGTAGTCTCACTACACTACTATGACATCATCCTCAACCTGAGAGCAAGCCCCATTGGCTGCACCATGGACTCAGTGTGTTTTAAGTGTGTTTTAGGTGCATTATACAAATGTGACACTAGATGGCGATGGTGAGCTTATGGCAAATTCAATATATTTTTCAAAATGTTTTTTAAAAGCATTTTCAGCTTTTTTTATATGTGTCTAGATTCCACCAAGAAAGTTCCTTAGATGATCCCAGACATGTCTTATGGAATATCAGGCATGAGGCAGGTGGAGGTGTTTTCGGAAAATGGCCTCCCTGACCGAGTCTAATTCGAAAAATGTGGGCCAGAGATTCCCTACTGCTGGTTCACCAAAGCACCTCCTTGACAGCATTTGTATCATTTGCACTGAAAAACTGAGTGAATGAGCAGTACAGGATAACTAAGGAAATACACAATACAGTCGTACCTTGGATCCCGAACACCTTGGTACTTGGACGTTTTGGTAGCCGAACACCACAACCCCAGAAGTGAGTGTTCTGGTTTGCGAATGTTCTTTGGAACCCAAATGTCTGATGGGGCTTCCATGGCTTCCGATTGGCTGTAGCCAATCAGAAGTCGCACTTTGGTTTCCGAACGTTTTGGAAGTTGAACAGACTTCCGGAACGGATTCCGTTTGACTTCCAAGGTACGACTGTATCTTCCTCTCACCAACAGGTCAGTGAGCTCTCATTCTTCCACAGTATAAGGCAAGGGCTTCTTGGTCAGGGATGTAACTTCAGAGCAAAGTTCAACTCTGACAAATATTTCATGAGCTAACCACAGAGACTGCAAATTCTGCAGTTTCTCTGAACTGACAACTATCAAAATCTCCAGAGTGCTTACCATTGTCAAAAAGAGTCCGAATTCGGGATTCATTTCCACGCTGTCGCCATCTGTAAAAATGAAGCTCTTCTTGCGCTCCTTCTTGCATGTCAGAACAATTGCAATTTGCTGCGCGGCGACGGACAACACTGGTAAGTCAATGCGGTTAAACTCGTCAAAGCAACCCCAGGATCCAGACTGAGCAAGACCTGAAAGCAAAGCAAACCCTTATGCTCAAGCAGCCAGTGTTGTGGTCATTTTACAAGATTTAGAAATACAGTCGTACCTCGGGTTACGTACACTCTGGGTTGCGTACTTTCGGGTTACGAACTCCACTAACCCGGAAGCGCAACCCGACGTGTGCGCGATTTGCACAAGAACAGAGCATTTTTCATGGGTTTTTTCACAGGTTTTCGGTCTGCGCAACATATTATTCGGGTTACATCCTTTTCGGGTTACGTACTGTAACCCGGAACGGATTAAGTACGTAACCCGGGGTACCACTGTAAAGGACACTTTGAATACTTTCAAGAGGGGAGAAAAGCTTTAACTCGAAGCAAGTTCTAATGAATGCACACTCAAGAATGGAACACAATTTCAGATAATATAATAATATTATACAGTAGTAGTAGTAGTAGCAGTAGTAGTAGTAAAAATAATAATAATAATTTATTATTTATACCCCGCCCACTTGGCTGGGTTTCCCCAGCCACTCTGGGCAGCTCCCAACAGAATATTAATAATAAAAAGCAATAAAATATCAAACATTTAAAACTTCCCTAAACAGAGCTGCCTTCAGATGTCTTCTAAATGTCTTGACAACTGATGGGAGGGCATTCCACAGGGCAGCCATCACTACCGAGAAGGCCCTCTGCCTGGTTCACTGTAACCTCGTTTCTTGAAGTGAGGGAACTGCCAAAAGGCCCTCGGAGCTGGACCTCAGTGTCCAGGCCGAATGACAGGGGTGGACATGCTCCTTCAGGTATACTAGGCCAAGGCCGTTTAGGGCTTTAAAGGTCAGCAGCAACACTTTGAATTGTTCTCGGAAATGTCCTGGGAGCAGTACTCGGCAGCAAGCATTTTATTGCCTTGTACAAGTAAGATTCTACTCATGCAAATATCTATAACCCTACATACAAATGATTTGGTAAGAGAAGTTTTGTGAGATGAAGAAACATCATGCAACAGGAATTGAGAAGCCCATGGTGGTACCTTTGAAAATGTCTGTTCTTTCACATCACATCAACAGCAAATAACATGCACATGGTATGTCCTAACTTGAATGTGAACACTGCATTTTATCAACGTTCATGGTTTCTATAGCAGAAATCATCCTGACCTTTAAAGATTCTTCCCAGTCCTCGAAAATCCATCTGGTCAGAGCAATTGAAGACCACAACGTATTTTCCAAGGCATCTCCCCATGTCTTTCGTTGTTTCTGTTTTGCCAGTTCCTGCGGGACCTGCTGGCGCTCCCCCCATGCTCATACCTAAGGCTTGCGCCAGCGTGATGTAACACCTGCAAGAAAAGGAGCACAATAGAAATATCCCTTTGCCATTTGTTCTTATTGTGCCCAGTTGGAAGTCTTAAAAGCAGGGCTGGTGCTGGATCGCAAGGGGAACCTCAGCATGCACCCCCAACACAAACCACTGTGTTTCATAGATCTGTGGACTGGGACATTGCATTTTGGGTGAATTAAAACGATGGGTAGGCCACTGCAGATGCAAACTGAGCTTGGCTCCCATTAAAAAGTGGCACCACTGCCTGTCCAACACTAAGATAGCCATCTGCAGGCCCAAAGGGGAGAAGTGGGGCCAGCCCAAGACATTTCACCACCTGAAAGGCAGAGAGGCAGAATCACCCTAAATGCACCCTGCTTGCTGGGTTGCACGTGGTCTCTTTGGAGACCCTGCCCAGCACCGGAAAGAGTGCCCTGTCTCCGGTGGAATGGAGTTGCTGGGAATACGAAGGCTGAGGCCCCCCACTCTCCCATTTCCCTGCCCACCTACCCAAGTCCCTTCTCACTGCCTTACTCCATGCTGGCACCCTCTGTTTTCACAGCAAAACAAAACAAACCCCTTAGTGCTCCGTGAGGGTATCTGAGCCCAAGACATTTCACCACCTGAAAGGCAGAGAGGCAGAATCACCCTAAATGCACCCTGCTTGCTGGGTTGCACGTGGTCTCTTTGGAGACCCTGCCCAGCACCGGAAAGAGTGCCCTGTCTCCGGTGGAATGGAGTTGCTGGGAATACGAAGGCTGAGGCCCCCCACTCTCCCATTTCCCTGCCCACCTACCCAAGTCCCTTCTCACTGCCTTACTCCATGCTGGCACCCTCTGTTTTCACAGCAAAACAAAACAAACCAGCATGACTAAGCCACTTCTGGCGAACCAGAGCAGCACAGAAACGCTGTTTACCTTCCCGCCGGAGCGGTACCTATTTATCTACTTGCACTTTGACGTGCTTCGAACTGCTAGGTTGGCAGGAGCAGGGACCGAGCAATGGGAGCTCACCCCGTTGCAGGGATTTGAACCACTGACCTTCTGATCAGCAAGCCCTAGGCTCTGTGGTTTAACCCACAGCACCACCCGCATCATTTACTCTAGTGCAAATAGCAATGAGTACAGAAAACGCTGGCTTCACATAATAAAGACTATTGGTGTTCTACAAACCTGTTGATGTCTTGATTTTTACTTTATATTTTACTATTAGCTATCTTGGGCAAGAAGACCGAATCCACATTTAATAAATTTAAAGATAAAACAAATGTGTCAGCAACAAGTTTTCATTTTTAAATTACTGTAGTCAAGCGCTAAGAAAACACATAGTGATTAGCAAACACACCCAAACCTCTTCTGGTTTTAATACAGAATAGCCAGACTAATTCCCACGATACCCACTGGGCTTCAGAAACACGACCCAGAGTCTGTAGTAGTTTTGGTCATTAGTCCCTATTGTATTGTGCATTATGGAAAACTCTAAATGGTCTGAGTTTCAATCTGAAAGGGATCCCGCAATTGGACACTTGGAATCTGGAAATCCAAATGCCTCTCCTTCCTAGAAATATGCTAAAGACAACCACCATATATTGGCATTCTAGAGTGAAACAAGTCCTCTTTATCTTTCATTGAAGATGAAGATGAATGTACCGGTACTTCTTTTTTTAATATATAAAAATGTCATGAATTATAAGGAAAAATCTCTTCTCTGTCTTGATTTCAAAACCTTGCACAAACCCTCGCAGTTAATGCTCCACTAAAGTAAGATGGAATGAGACTCCGAAATAATATGCTGGAGAATGACATTGGCATACAGAGCGTCTAATCCTTCAAGAAGGTAGAAGGACAGAAGTATCTCTCACCTGTCTGTGAGAGGGGTGATGACAAGCCTGTCTGTGCAGCCCAGAAATTCATTCTGATACGTGAAGGCCACATCCGTGATGTTAATCATCATCTTGTCCGCATCTTCATTGAAATAAAATCTGCATTGCTTCAGCCACTCAAAGTCTGTGGGATTCTTGATATGCATACGGCACTAGGAACAAGAGACCATGTTGCCATAGGCTTTAGAAACAGAGTTTCTGAGAAGGAATCTGGCAGACCTGGCAACTGACTCGAGTGTGTGTAAGGGAGAGGGAAGCCAGTTGAATGCCAACTGTAGAAAAAGCCTTGCGATGATAGCATCTCGCTGAGAGCAAGGTTGCGTGGGCAGTGGCGACTGAGCAATAGGCAGATCTGATAATAAGGCAAAGGTAAAGGTACCCCTGGCCGTTAGGTCCAGTTGCGGACAACTCTGGGGTTGCGGCGCTCATCTCGTTCTATAGGCCGAGGGAGCAGGCGTTTGTCTGCAGACAGCTTCCTGGTCATGTGGCCAGCATGACAAAGCCGCTTCTGGCTAACCAGAGCAGTGCACGGAAACGCCGTTTACCTTCCCCGGAGCGGTACCTATTTATCTACTTGCACTTTGACATGCTTTCGAACTGCTAGGTGGGCAGGAGCAGGGACCGAGCAACGGGAGCTCACCCAGTTGCGGGGATTCGAACCGCAGACCTTCTGATCGGCAAGCCCTAGGCTCAGTGGTTTAGACCACAGTGCCACCCGCGTCCCTGCTAATACAAGACTGCAAAGCCTTACATATGAACCATAAGCTAAAGCAGTGATGAAAACATGTTCACAACTGGTCTGCTAGGACAGCACCAAAAATATATATTTTGCCCCAGTGGATTATATTTACTGAATGTAGTTAACGTACATTCCCTATTGAGCATACTTCTACTTCCCCCACCCCCTAGTTATTTTCAATTCATAAAGAGTAATTTTACCAGGTCGTCAAATATATCCCGTTGATGCACATGAATTGTGATCAGTGTCTCATATTTGATGCGTTCTATGGGGCTCAGGTCCTTTGTCGTCATGTCTATCAGAGTATTCAAGAGGTCCAGGAAAAACTGGTTCGTTTTTGGCATTATTTTCTTGTCATACTTTGCGTTGGTCAAAGCTTCTTCAGCGTCCCTGGTCCAGATCATTTGAATTCCCAACAAGCCAACCTTAGGGAGAAATTTTTTTATGTAAAGTTCAAGTCGGGTTCTTCAAAAAGTCATTTTTGCTGATCGACAGAGCCGGCCCACACATGACGCAGGGTGAGGAATCTGCCTCAGGCAGTGGAAATGGAAAAGGCAGGGCTCCCGCAATTGTCCTGACCTTCTCGCCACCGCCGCAGAAGCAACCCGGGTAAGGGAGACTTTAGCAGCGGTACAGCATTCTGCTGTCTGGCTTTGCCGCCAGGCAGAAAGGGAGCTTCAGAAAACGCTTCTTCTTGTGGAGAAGTGCGTTCTGAAGCTCTTCCTTAGCGGGCTTGGGGAGGGCTTCTCCTTGAGGACTCCACCACTGCTGCGAGGGGCAGCAAAGGAGTAAGCTACTAGCCCAGGAAGAACACCCGCCATGAGCTTGCAAGGAGGTGGCCCAACCCATGATCCCTATTCTGCCTCTATGTTTGAAGAAAATAAGGTAAACGGTCAAAAAAGCAACTCTGAAAGCAAAAGGTCACACTACAAAGTAGGAGTAAAGGGCTGAAATATACTTGGAGTCAAGTGTTAATTTCATGCTCTTTATTCAGCTCATAGTAGCAAAGAATGAGTCCTTCCTCAAAACGTCTGCTATATATACATTATTTACACAATGGGCCCCACGTGATTGGCTAATTCCGGGCTACTCCTGTAGGCCAATCAGGTTGTGGATTCACTTCCTCCAGGAGCCTGATTGGCTGCTCTTGCAGGCCAATCAGGTCGCTGATTCACTTCCACCTGGAGCTGGATTGGGTGGCTCCTGCGGACCAATCAGACTGCTGCATTCTGGATCCTATTGTTCTCGGACCAATCAGGCTGCTGCATTCTGGGTCCTATTGTTCTAGGATTCAGCTCAGTACATAACAAGGGCACTCCTCTGTGATAGGAAGAGGGCCAGTCATGGAAACCAACGGACAACTTGGGTTTCTTTTCCCCCTTACAGCTGCTCTGATTCCTTGTTTTTGTATTTTGGAAAGTCAATCATCACCTTTGCCAGCTGGGATCTGATGGTTTTATAGAAATTCACTCCAATGATCAAAATGGGTCTTTGGCTTGAACTCTGAGGCTGGCTAATGAGAGGATTTTCTAGGAATAATTCTGTGTGTGAGATACACACACACACACACACACACACACACACGTTGTTATGAATAATTCTCCAAGCTCCTGACCTTGAAAGGGATTGATTTATGAATGAAGAATGAGCAGAGAAGTTTACTGACAGAGAAACCCTGAAAAGTACATAACTTGTTTACCAAAGTTTGAAGCCCATTTGGTAGAGAATCTGTGCTGTTTCACATGAATTTTATTATTACTTATCTATTTCTATTATTAAATGTAGATCCCGCCCTACCTCGCCAAGGAACTCAGGGCAGATAACAACAAGCAACCAAAGAATGACAACATCTTAAAGTACAAAACCTTAAGTTTTTAGAGCTACTGGAGTAAACATTCTAAATGGCACTAAAATGGGTGTTTGAGAAGTAAATATTGGAGAGCCTTTCTGGCAAGTCTAGGACTTCTTGCGCCAGAGACAGTTTCCATTCACATACACGGCAATATCCTTGGAAAAATCAGAATCATCATCCCATAACTGTTTAATTTGGGGGGGGGGAGAGATAAGAAACTTGCCTGAGCGGGGTAGGAAGAAAGAAAGTCAATTAGTTGGAAGTCCGCTTCCTGTATGCTTGCAGCTGCCTGCCGAATCACGAGATGTAAAGAGCCCTGGGACTCCTTTAAGAGGGAATTCAGCCAAACCTCCACATTACCTTCTGCCATGACGGGCTTTTCCAGCTCAATTGTCTCACCTTCCCGAGAGGAAATTGAAAGGATCCGATCATAAACCTGAAAAGTATACATCTTGAGTGACAAAGTTGCACTGAACCAGGGATAGCCAATGTACACTTCCTGATGTTGTTGAACTAATAATAATAATAATAATAATAATAATAATAATAATAATAAAGTCGTGCCTTGGCTCCCGAACAAATCGGCTCCCGAACGATCGAAACCTGGAAGTGAGTGTTCCGGTTTTCGAATGATTTTCGCAAGCCGAACATCCGGTGCGGCTTCCGATTGGCTGCAGGAGCTTCCTGCAGCCAATCGGAAGCCGCACTTTGGTTTCCAAACGTTTTGGAAGTCGTATGGACTTCTAGAACGGATTCTGTTCGACTTCCAAGGTACGACTGTAATACTAACAACAATAATTCATAATATAGATCTTGTGGAGATTGGGGTGACGTGCAACAGTACCCACTCAAGCTTTGTGGGAAGGAAAGAGGAGTAGGAGGGATGGGTCCTGATATTCAAAAGGAAATAAAAATCAGTCAGTGCCTGTTTTGTGCTCTGCGTGACCTGAAAAGCCAACCCCCTTTTATCTACCCTAAGCTCAACAGAGGAGCGAGAACACAGGTGAGACCTGAGCAGCCAGGTAAGTGCTTTCATTAGGCTCCAAGATGGCTTCCTGTATTTTGGGTCCTCTGAGGTTAGGGCAGGGTGTATAAAGGACTGGCAGGTGCCCAGGTCTTCAGATAATCACCGCTCCCTTTCTAAGAATTATGTTACCAGTTATGCAAACCTTTTCGTGAAATTTCACAGACTTGATGTTATCAAAGACATTGAGCAAGTGGGCCTGTATTGTGTGAGAATCCGAAGCCTGGCCCAGGATTTCCAGCAGGGCAGGGTCTGACACAAAGAAGAAACGGGGAAATGAAAGCCGCTTTTTCTCCAGGTACCTGAATTTGAACAAAAACAGAATGAGCGTGACGGTGAGTGGTGCCACACAGCTCTTGCCTGCCGAACTTCATCATAGCCTCTCAGGGACCCAAATCTTCTCCTTACCCATTATAGACTGCCCTGTTAATGGCAGACGGTGAGTCTCTCCTTGCTCCAAGGGACTTAAAATGCTTTCATGTTGCTGACGGGTATTACAGACCATTTGCAACATGAACTAATGAAGGCTGCTGATCCCCAAGACATACTTAATTTAAATGATGAGGAGATAGCAAGAGAAAGCCAGAGCCATTCCACAGGAAGATGAAGAGGCAGGCAAGGAGAGATGAGGAGGCTGAGGCAGCACAGCGAAGGAAAGTCCTTCCCTGTCAGACAGAATGACCGCTCCCCACATCAAATGGGGGGCGACATTTGCGTGGTCGCGCATAGCCCCTTGAGCTGCTAGGTGACACCTGGTAGTTTGGACTGGCTGCGCCTTCCCACAGGAGGGATACCTGGGGTCTCTGCCTACCCCAGCTAAGAACCCAATCCCACCTGGGGGAGGCGTTGCCAGGGGATTGGCCAGGTAAGGGGAGGGACTACCTAGCCAACACAATAGAAGGTGTAGCTTACCAGGAAGCAGCAGTCGGGCTCCAGAGCTTCTCCCACCCTCAATTAACACTTATTTTGCAGGTTAACCTCTTCTCCACAGGTACACAGGTGCTGCTATGTCAAGGCCACTGTTGAAGGGCCAGAAAGGAATTTCCCTGCATTGGCAGGTTTCGCCTTTCCCGTAGCAATTTGTCACAACTTTGGCGGTTTCAGGCCTTGGGCGGAATCCTTTAGTCATCTTCCTAAATGGGGGGGGGTGTGGGGTGGTGACTCCACGCCCCCAGTGCAGCAGTGATACCAGGGTTCCCCGTTAAAGGGGTATTGGGGGGAGGCATTGACCATACGCCAAGAGGTTGTCATTGCTCTCCCCCACCAGTGGCGGCAAACGGGGGCGGGCTCTCTGCTTGAACATATGTTCTCCAGAGCCAGCCCAATCCCCACACATTCTGGATAACCCTGAAGTTTCCCAGATCCCCGGCTGGGGGCTGGGAAGGATAAACGCCCAATGCCTGAGCCAAGGTCTCCCTACATCTGAATCTTAATAAAGTTGTGGCCAATTTTAATCCCATAGCACGTTGTCTTGTGTCATTATTCCACTCGGGGGTCGCCCGGGGTTTGGGGGGACTCCGCCTGTCCATGCAAACACAGGTGGGATTCAGTTGCACTCTTATGCAACAACCCTGCTTCCCAAAAACAAAACAGCAAGCATTTTGCTGTAAGAAAAGTGATGAAGAAATGCAGCGGAAAGTGTGGGGTAACAGCTGCTTGATACAACATTGCAAGTCCCCCGCAAACATGCGAGAATGAAAGCTCAGATAATCGGTCTGTGTTGTATAATCGCCTTGCAAGCTTTGAACACTTCAATAAACAGATCATCAGGAAGCAACTGCTATCTTGCTTCACAGAGATTACTGTGAATTAAAGTTTTTTTTTCTCTTAACTGTGACATAATTGCCTCAGTTTCTAGTTCTGACCACGATAATATCAACATTTGCAGGCCTGATCTTTGTCAGACACTTAAGGGGACGGCAAGCAATGACAAATCCTAGTGGAATGCAAGCAATAAGCAGGTTTCAATTTCCTCTGTCATAACTGATTGCCCAGAGCTGAAGGATTTCTCTATAAGCAGCCTCACCCTGTAAGAGACTTTTGACAAATTTCCAGCTGATCCAACAAATGAGGCAGGAGCTGTCCCATGGTTTCATCTCCAACACAGCACTGAACCACATTGGGTATTTCGTGGGCTCGCGTCATAATCTTCACCCAAGATTTGTCAATGTTGGAGAAACGCTTTGCTTCCTGTTTTAAGGTACAAACAAGGGAGGCATGGTTTTCGACAGTTTAGCTTTTCATGCTATTCTCTTCTGGCCACACTAAGTACACGTTCAGGGGTGTATTGTGTTGCAAGGGATAATCATTTCAAATACTCAAATTGCCATGAACCCATCTGCCGATTCCATGACAAAATAAAGGCACTTACCTTTGGAAGCTGTTTGGCAATGTCTCCGCCTACAAAGACAGCCTCTAGATATATCCACAAATTCTGCACGGTCATCCAATTCTCAATGATATCAGTAGTGTTAGAGAGGTATTGTACCCATTTTTGTATTTGAGCTTTGAATGGTGTGTTGTACCTGAAATAAATGCACGCGATTAGACAGATTATAAAAAATAATCAAATAAATAACTTATCAGAAGAGAAAAGGGGTGTTCCATATTACCTGTTGCTCATTAGGGAACCCAAAATCATCAAGCTGTCCTCCATGCTTGCAATGGTTTCAGAAGTGCTGTCTCCCCTCAAGAGCAGCTCCCCGCGAGTTTTAAAGTTAGCAAAAGTAAATGTTTTGTTGTCCCACTCTGCAATCACTTGCTTCAGCTTCTGTTCAATGTCTCTCTCCTTTACTGCACTGATGCAGATATCCTATCAAATCAATCAACATTTTTTTGCATAGAATTTAACAGCTCGTCATAGCATCGCCCAATACAGCAGGACTTAGAGGGGCTGTACACATCACTTCAAAGAAGACCCCCAAGACCTGCCCGTGTGGCTGTTTCAGCTCTTTGATGTAGCCAGCAAATAGGTACATGCAGTGCTTTTTTCCTGGGGGACGCAGGGGGACGCATACCCCTAAACATTTTGTGAATCTAAGTTTGGCCTCATTGAGGGGCAGTATTTCAATATGAGTTGGAAAATGAGAGTCCCCCTAAACATTTTTAAGGAAAAAAGCACTGCGTACATGAGTAGTGCTCAGCAGCATTTCCCATTTAAACAATGAGCTGATGTTCCTGCTGAATGACCAAGTATTGTACAGTACTACACTGGAAATTGGTGGCTTAACTCTGCTTGAATTGGCAGTATGCAGTTCATCTTGGCTTAGCCCAGACTCTTAGCATTCTTTTTCTTAAAAAGTAGGTCAATCCAATGTCTACAAAGAAAGTAAGAAAGCAAACTGTGGAGGCAACATTCGAAGATTTATTATGCAGATACAGAGGTGCTAGAAGCAATCAGGAGGAAGGAATGGAAAGCGTTCCCTGCATCTTCCCTCCTGAAGAGACTCACTCTTTTCCAACAGGACTTCTTCCAACAGCAAGAAGTACAGGTAGAGGAAAGAAGCAAACAATGCCTTGCGTCTTTAACAGCTGTATGACAGGCAGCAATCAAACAGGGTAAGCCTTCTTTAGTGTGGAAATGCAACCAGTTGACATTCTCACTATCAGACATCTTCCTGTATCCTTGATTTAATTTCAGACTCTATCCTTCAGCACATCAGCTTGTAACATTCTGAATGCAGGGGGAAGTGCCAAGAATGAAACTTTTACAAGCTAAATAAGTTCGTTTCGATGAACTTGGACTGAACTAGTTTGTTTTGTAAAAGTAAACAACTTTAGATGGAACTGGTTCCATTTTGGACAGGATTAGATTATTTATTAAACTAAATAAATAAATTATACACACACATACACATAAATATACTACTTGATTGTAAAACACAAACAAACCCCAAACTGTTTTACAAAAAGAACTAGAATGGGGCTTTTTTTCCCCAGTCGGGACTCAGGTGGGTGCCATTGCTATTGTAAGAGAACAGAGGAGGTGTTCATGATGAGTTCCAACACCTCTTTTTCTAGAAAAAATAGCACTGACTAGAACCACTTCCTTTTAAACATGAAGTTTCTTAACACTGGGTACAGGCAGGAATTCTTTCTGCCCTTTCTTCCCTCTCATGGTCCAAACCATGTATGAGCATATGAATAAGACAAGTGCGGGTATCATTCTAAATATAACAAGATAATGTTCCTGTCCTACCTTCCGTTCTTCTGGTACAGAAGCATTTGCTGACAGAGATGCTAATGTTTCCTTTGTGACTGGATGCAAAGGAAGATGAAATAGGTCGATCCTAGATTTAAATACTGAAGACGTCACATCACTTACTAATGGGCCCATCTCAGTACTGCAAGCATTATTCATACCTCAATTTCCTCTTTATATTTCAACAAAGGTGCTTCCATGATGTTTCTCAGTTTGAACGACTCGTTTTCAACATCGAAACTGTGATCAGTGAGGTCGGTGATGCGCTTCCAGTGACGCGCCATCATGGCTTTATTAGACATCAGGTCAAGCAAAGGACAACATTCATTGAAGTCGTCAATTGTTTTCTTAAGGTCCAGAAATGCTTGCCACTCCTTCAAAGCTCGAGGCAGCTTGCGGCACCTAGAGGCACACAGAACCACCACCCGATATTTTAACCTGGTTTCAAATATTTCCACAGTGCAATTCAAACGTTATGCTCTACAGCTCCCATCATCCCTAGCTAGGAGGACCAGGGGTCAGGGATGATGGGAGTTGTAGTCCAAAAAACAGTTGGAGACCCAAGTTTGAGAAACACTGACTCAGGCGTAAACCCCACTGGGTTCAAATTCTTCCTAGAATGCAATCCCATACACATTTACCTGGAAATAAATCCCTCTGAATTCAGTGGGACTTTTTCTATAAAAAAAAATAGCACTGGCAAAGAGGTTTCTGGCAACAGGGTTTTTTTAGCACAATCCCCCCCCCCCGGGAAACAGTAAATCCATATTAAATGGGAGGCAGGATACAGGTTGGCATTTTGATGACAACAATGGTGTGTGCATCACAAAAAACACGTCTGCGTAAGGAGCACTGATACCACAAGAAAGACCCACCTTGAAGCACCCATTATCTACAGCAGGGAAGGGGAAGGGGAACTCTAACTCCCATTAGCCCCAGTCACATTGCCAGTGGTCATAGATTATGGGAGTTGAACCATTTCTGGAAGGCTCCAGGTTCCACGCCCTCACCCACCAATAAGAAAATCCAGTTTATGGCTGTGCAAACCTTCTCTTAAGAAGAGGTAGCACAATCAATTTTCCTATGTTGTACTAAAGGCACATCTGCTTCTCACATTAAGAAACAGTCACAACACCTTTATAATTATCAGAAGTGTTGAACACTTAATCGGAGAGCAACACCTCGAAAGATGGAAATTAAATTGGTGACAGATTCTGCCTGGCAAGTCAGGGACTAAAGAAGATTAAGTAAAAAAAAAAAAAATCAACTGAGGCTCAATGTTCCTTCCATTGCTCTTTCGGAGATTTGCTGTAAGCAGCTAAATATTAACACCAAATTTGAAGGAGTAAATACATGGCCCATGTTTAATGCTAAATGCAAATTGAACATCCTGGTGTTTTCTCACCTGTTCTGAAACTCAAGGAGTTCGTTATTGATCTTCTCAATGTTCACTTCTGACCAGAGGATATCGTAATAGCCATTTACTGTTTCAATGATATTGTTGTACAGACTATAAAGCTTCTGCAACAAGTTCAGCTGCTTCTTGATTTCCAGAAGCTGGGGGTACTGCGTCACGGGCAAACCAAAAAGCTCTTCGCCCCCAGTGTAGGTGATGTATTTCCGATAAAGGTTGTCAAATCGGTTCTGGAGTTTAAAATCACATTTGAGCATATGGTGCTTGAAATCACAAGAAATAAATCGAACACAGCTCAAATGAGAGGCCACTTATCTAAAATAGGAATAGTTAGCAGCTAAGGGAAGCAAGAGGTGTAAAATGGAATGGAGAAAGGGCCATAGCTCAGCAGCAGAGCTAAATTCTGCATGTGGAAGACCTCAGGTTCAACCCTGGGCAACCTCAGTTACAACTGGGAAAGATGCTGAAAGTCTCTGCCAATCGTTGCAAGCTGTTGTTTTGACCTAGTAGAAGGTGGGTTCTTCTGAATTTGTCACAGGTTTAGTCTTCCTTGCTTGCATTAGAAAGTCCTCTAAGATCCCAAGTACTTGCTAGTTTTAAGACACACTGAAAATCAAGCCAATTTAGTTCAGGGCTGGTCACCGCTGGCAGAGGAAGGAGGTGTGGTGGGGGTCATCCCTGAGGGGGGTGACATCGCCACACCACCACCACCCCCCGATGCTCTCCACGGGCAGCACCCCCTCCCCTGGAATGCTCACCACGAGCGGCACTCATCACGGGTGCCGGATCAGCTAGCTCATGGGTAGGCAAACTAAGGCCAAGGGGCCTTATCCGGCCCAATCGCCTTCTAAATCCAGCCCGCGGACAGTCCGGGAATCAGCGTGTTTTTACATGAGTAGAATGTGTCCTTTTATTTAAAATGCATCTCTGGTTATTTGTGGGGCCTGCCTGGTGTTTTTACATGAGTAGAATGTGTCCTTTTATTTAAAATGCATCTCTTGGGTTATTTGTGGGGCCTGCCTGGTGTTTTTACATGAGTAGAATGTGTCCTTTTATTTAAAATGCATCTGGGTTATTTGTGGGGCATAGGAATTCATTCATTCATTCTTCTTCTTCTTCTTCTTCTTCTTTTCAAAATATAGACCGGCCCCCCACAAGGTCTGAGGGACAGTGGACCAGCCCCCTGATGAAAAAGGTTGCTGACCCCTGAGCTAGCTCCACCTCTGGTGGTCACCACCTTGAAAACTATCATACACACATGCAGTACATGGAGGGAGGATACACATGCACATTCAAAGGGGCTTAAATGCCACTCGTCTCTTAAAATGTCCCTTTTAACCTTGTTACGTATTGCCACGCACATCCAAATGCACCCGAGTCACCACACCATGTTGACACATTGGGATTGTACAGAATACGTGGGATAGCTGCTACAAGTCGTAGCTGCATGGCTAAAAACTGCCGTTTACACATATGGGCAAATCCATCCTTTGTTGCATGGATGCAGAGACTTAGACACGTTCAAAGTAGCAGAGTGGAGTTGGGTTGAGTTTTCATAAGAACAGTTGGCAAAAGCCAGAACCATTTGTAATTATACTGACTTGGATAGAGAGTGCCATGAGCAAAAGCAGAAAACATACTGGTGTTGAAGTATTGTGCAAGGATGCTTCTCACAGTGGAAAACCGCAGTGTATCAGGGAGTTTGGTAACAGTGTGAAAAACATGGGCTGCTTCCCCACTGTGGAAGAACTGGGCTTTGTTTCAATATACATGATGTCATGTGCAAAATATATTTTTCCCCATGTGATTCCCATTCAGCTTCCCGTTATTTTCAAGGCTCAGAATACCCAACTCACCCTCTGCACGCAAGCACAATGGAGCAGGTCCACGATCTCTAGTGTAGCTGAGCCATCGGGCACCTGTACCATTGTTTTGGGGGGTTAATAATAGCCTGTATGGATTTCTCCATGGTCTGTCCCCTCCTCTCTGTGAACCAGCTCTATCACATTAACCCCTCGTGTTAATCTGTTTTCACGGCACCAGTTACGATTAGGACTTTGGCAAGATGGGAGGGTTAAGCCTTTCTCCCTACATGTGATATGGGCTAAAAGGTCAAAGAATACCTGGAACATGATGAGTCTGTCACTAGCTTCCTGAGGTTCAATACCAGTCACCATGGGACCATTCTGGAAGAGAGAGTTGAGATATCCTATAAATAAAAGTCCCATACATTTGTATAGCCTTTGGGGGGGGGCATATCATCCTTAGTTTTAAGAACTTCTCCATTCTGCCACTCCTATTGTGTCTACGCCATAAAAAAAATTTTACAAAAAAGTTTAGTAAGTTTCAGATCATCTGTAGAACTGTTGAAAGATTTTTAGTTTTATTTCCCTTGTCACATGTAGACAACCGCTTCAAAAGCTCCCAAATTTGACAGTGGAGTGGAAAAATCAAGATTTCCCTAAGTAAAAGCAAATATCTCTTCTCCTCCCCCCCCCCCCGCCAGGACACCCTCCTGCATTAACCAAATGGTGTCAGTCCCATAGATTGAGCTCTGGCACATTGATCAGACTTGAAACCCGTACAGAATGGAACTACAGGGTACTACAATAACAGTGTGATACAGTCACAGAGAGCTGGTTCACACATAACAACAGTGCCTTATATGAGGGAATGCATCCTTATAAATTGAACACTCCAGTCAGTATGTCCAATGCCACTTCTAACACAAAGCTTTGCAACAGAGTTGTTCACATATTTAGCTACAAGTTACCAATTGCACAGTAACCAGGTTTGCAATACAGTGGTACCTCGGTTTTCAAACAGCTTAGTTCCCAAACAATTCGAAACTCGAAAGCTGCAAACCTGGAAGTAGGTATTCTGGTTTTTGAACTTTCCCCCGGAAGCCAAATGTGCTACTGAGCTTCCGTTTTTACCCTTGCGCAGCTAATTTGAGTCCGTCCATCCCCCCATCGTAATTAAAGCCTTCCATTTCTGATTACAGTGTTCTGAGGTGATATTTGGTGCTTTTGTTTTTGCTAATTTTTTGCGTTTTTGTTTGTGTGGCTTTTTCATTTTTGTGACTGTGGCCTGCGCTTCGTTTCATGGGACTCTTGACTTGTGACTTGGTTTTTGCAACTTGTTTTTGTGACTGGAACCCAGTTCAGCTACTGATTGATTGGTTGTGTGACTGTGGAAATGGGTAAAAGCCCCCCAACCAAACAATGACTATCATCAGTGCAGATAAGAAAAAAATATAAATATTTTATCATCTACAATACTGTCTTATTTATTTTATAGTACAGAACATTGATTATTGCTTTCATTTTATGGATCAATGGTCTCGTTAGATAGTAAAATTCATGTTAAATTGCTGTTTTAGGGGTTGTTTTTAAAAGTCTGGAACGGATTAATCCGTTTTGCATTACTTTCTATGGGAAAGTGCCTTGGTTTTGGAACGCTTTGGTTTCGGAACAGATTTCTGGAACAGATTAAGTTTGAGAACCAAGGTACCACTGTATAGGATATGCATGCATGTGGGAATATGTTTTGCAGGTGCTTTTGCACCTGTGGTTATTTATGTTTATTTATGGTTGTTTATATTTGCTTTACTGTGTCCTTCCGCCTTGGAAGGAAAGTAAGAAAGGGGATCCAACAGGCAGTTCGCTGCGTGGATCCCTCCGTGGGTAAAAAAGGCTCTAACTTTGAACGAAGTAATGGTCGTTAGTCTTCTTCCCGCCAAAATCTAGCCCAGTAACAGAACTGTCATTGGTTGTACTTGTTATGACGTTGATTGTTCTTCTAATAAATAGTAGCCGCTCCCTGTTTGTGGTGTGGAGAAAGCGCGAGGCAAGCCCAGGAAGATCATTGTTGCGTGGCAAGCCCAGATAGAAAAGCGAAACTGAAACCAACCACGCAGGGTAGCGGTAGGCTTCTTCACCAGACTGCAGTCTCTGTTGTTTTTATTTCATTTTCGTTCTATAGTCTTTTGTTTGGCCGTCTGGTTTTTGGCCGTTGTTTAATTTAGTTTTCCTCTCCAGAACCTTTTGGATCAGACAGACGCTTGCAGACACTCACGAGGCATCATCACGCACTCACAAGCTCAACCCTCAGATTCCAGCCAGCGGATCCCTTTTTTCATGGCGCGGTGGGAGCGGGACTCCAGGATTACTGGCCGTCCCATCCACAAGCTGGCCCCATAGCTGGCGCCCGCAAGGCATCGGCTATCCCGACACATGCATATGTGAACCAACCCTTATCTAAAATCAGGACTTGGGAGTCTATAGTCCTCCTGATATTGCAAGTCCCATCATCTTTGACCACTGACCTTGCTGGCAGGGGCTAATGGAAGTTTGAGTCAAACAACATCTGAATGGCCACAGGTTTCGCATCTCTATCTTAGAAACATCTCACAATGTTAGCCCTTCCCAAAGGCTTAAGAAAGGACACAATCTTATTGCGTGTATCACCACGACTTTGGAATACCTTCCCTATTAGAAAACTTCCAGAGCCTGACCTAGAGTTAAAAGCATTTATGTAGTTATAGTTTTGTTTGTCGGGCTGACGTTGGCCTTTGAAGACAATGCTGTTTATGTATGGGACTATTTAAATACGTGTGAGTGCTTTGTTTTGTTACGATCTGGTTTTGCATAGGAATGAAAAGGCAGGTTATACATTTTAAACACACACTATCAATTAGAGCAGGCTGCTTCATTGCAACCAATTAAAAAGAAGGCATCCACAGACCAAAAGAACCTGGCCAACCTTTTGCCTAAATTCTTGTTATTTTCAGTCCACAATTCAACCCCCTCAATGGAATTTGGGTTATCATCACCCATACTTGTTCTGTATAAACAACAACTGCCTGAAATTATTCTTCAAGACAAATCATAGAATTGTGGGGCTGGAAGGGACCCCAAGAGGGATGTATTCAACTAAAATATACTTTCAGTTTTTGACGCTTGACGCCTTTTCAGGCACCTTCCCCAAAAATCTATACCTTGCAAATAACAAAATGATATCCCGCCCCCCAGTATTCTATGATCCTTCACCTTCTCATAATCCAAGTAGTACTGATCACAGTCTTCCACAAATATCTCCACCGTGCTTATGAGCTCCCCTCTGAATTTGGGTTGCAATGCTACTAATTCATTCTGCACTTCATTTCCTCGAACCAGTACTTTCTCCCAGGTATAACGCAATGTATCCACCTTTTCCATCTCTTCCTTTGCCACCAAGAGCTCATACTTGTTTAACATTGCATAGGACTCCTGCCGGGACAAAAGGTTGTTATCTATGACCATCAAAAAAAAAAATATCTACATGTAAGTGTGTACATAATGAAACATTCTTTGGGGAACTCAAGATCAAAATTGTAGCAGGTGGTCCTGCTAAAGATGCAAAGGAGCTAGGCTGGTAGAACAGGTAACTTAAAATCGACAGTGACATGGAATTTTAATTAACTGTTGTTCTAGTTCGTCAGCATGGCACCAGGGATGCAATGGAAATCTAAGAATTTCAGTTCTGAGAGTGAATCGTATTTACAGCTACAGATATGTGCCCCAGAGGTACCAGGTTGCCCCCAGGATTGAGGGGCCCGGAGCTCAGTGTGTGCACCTGATGTCACATGAGCCATACATAATTAAACCACCTCCCCCCCTATCAAGAACATTTTTCTGTTTATGATGAATGATTGGCATATGTGTGTCCCCTTCTCCTTGTGCCCTCCATCTTTCCCAACATCAGGGTCTTTTCCAGGGAGTCTTCTCTTCTCATGAGGTGGCCAAAGTATTGGAGCCTCAGCTTCAGGATCTGTCCTTCCAGTGAGCACTCAGGGCTGATTTCCTTAAGAATGGATAGGTTTGATCTTCTTGCAGTCCATGGGACTCTCAAGAGTCTCCTCCAGCACCATAATTCAAAAGCATCAATTCTTTGGCGATCAGCCTTCTTTATGGTCCAGCTCTCACTTCCATACATCACTACTGGGAAAACCATAGCTTTAACTATACGGACCTTTGTCAGCAAGGTGATGTCTCTGCTTTTTTAATTGGCTTAGTATAAATTGGCTTAGTATGGCTTAATATCTCCATTTGCACAAGCAAGCAAAATAACCCGATAGTCTTCCATTAATAATAATTTCTCATTTCACCCAAACTGGGAAGCAATTGTTTCAGAACAAAGCAGAACAGCTTTCTAAATCCACTAACCATAGTTACCCAATCTGGGCAATATGAGAAACTATAGCTAATGGTAGAGTTCTTGGTTTGTTTGCTTCTTCATGCAAAGGGAGGAACTAATGGAGCATGTACACAGCCAAAGGCATCTTCATATATGATTGTCTGAACACTAATGCTAGGAGGATCTGAAAGGATCTGCAAGAAATCAGAAAAAAACATGCCCTGGCAAAAATTGCATATCCTCTGGGGGTTTTTCAAGAGAAATGCAGTAAGAATTCAATGTCGCTTTTGAAAATACACCAAAGCAAGGAACATTTTGCGCAACTTGACATGTCACTAAACAGTTAAATAGTGACCAAGGAAAAATCATTAATATCTCATGTGAAACACTGTTGACCAAAATGATTTCAAGCCATCCTTTCAATGGGTCCTGCACTACTGTGTTAGTTGAAGCGATAATGAGCTCCATCATAAACATACAATAGCAGATTAAGCCATGAAGAAATACATAAAATACCTCATTTGTTTGTAAAATGGAGGGGAGGTATAAAGGAGTCCTTAACTTTGCATCAACATCAGGTATGGGGAAGAAAATTGGTTTGATCAGCATTTAAATTTAATTTGTTTTGTTTTCTTATGTGACATTTTATTGTTTTGATGTTCTTTGCTGCCTTGAAATTCCACTAGGAGAGAAAGGCAGGATATTAAATTGCATAGGGGGGAATTATATAAAATAAACAAAAGAGCACAACAGACTGTGATAGGACCCTGTGTTTGGGGCCAGGATGAGGCAGCAGAGGACAGACACAATTCAGCACCAAAGATCACATCAGGAGACGGGTACAGGCTTCCTTTCCAACTACCTCAATTGGTCCCACTTGGAAGTCTATGGGGATCTGTTGCTCTCGGATCTCTTTTAACGCAGCCATTGCTATCCTTATGTCATCCAAGTCTTTAATCGGACGGTTCAGTTTCTTGCTGATTTCCTCTACAAAGGTAAATATGTTTTCCATCTCTGTCCTGTACTTCTTGTTACAGTGACGTCCAAACGCAACCATCCAAGCCTTGGTTTCTGTTGTTAGGGCCAATTTCAGATCCGCTGAGGGAACAAAAAATCATTCAGTGACAGCTAGCTAAGAAGAGTTTGGATTTGATATCCCACTTTATCACTACCCTAAGGAGTCCCAAAGTGGCTCACAATCTCCTTTTCCCTTCCTCCCCCACAACAAACACTCTGTGAGGTGAGTGGGGCTGAGAGACTTCAGAGAAGTGTGACTAGCCCAAGGTCACCCAGCAACTGCATGTGGAGGAGCGGAGACGCGAACCCAGTTCACCAGATTATGAGGCCACCACTCTTAACCACTACACCACACTGGCTCTCAAGGAGGTAGTGACACACCCCTTCCTGAATCCACCCCTCCTCCTTTTCCCATTCTATGAATTTGGCAAGAAGGGACCAAAAACAAAACAGCTTTTATAATGCATTGTAATATGCAGCCATACCTTGGTTTTGGAACAACTTAGTTCCCAAACGTTTTAGCTCCTGAACACTGCAAACCCAGAAGTGACTGTTCCGGTTTGCAAACTATTTTTAGAAGCCGAACATCCGACGGGGCTTACATGGTTTCCAATTGGCTACAGGAGCCAATTACAGGAGTACATTAGAACCAGTAGGTAGAGCCAAAGGAGTGACATTTACAACACAAATGTTATGTATGAGTTCAATGGGATTTACTCTCAGGGAGGTGTGTGATGGATTGCAACCTTTTTGTTTTAAGCAAGATTCGCAAATGCGGCAGAGACTAGCGTGAATTTGATGGCATTTGAATATTAAATCACCATACCAGTAAACAGCGCAACTGTTCCCACGCATATGTATTCAGGCTCAGAGTTAATTTCGAGTTCTAAGTCTCTGTAATATAGAATTTGGGATTCAAATTCAGAGAGCAAAGGGCTTCCTTTGGTGAAGTTTTCAATGGTTTCCTCTTTCTCTCTCTGCCAGATGTGATGGTAACATCTGAAGCGCTCCAAGGCTGCAAGGACTTCCTGAAACATTAACAAGTCACAAAGTAAGGTGGCTGAATACAGCCAGTTCCACGACAATGTTTCACCTGGCACCTAGGAAGAATGTGCAGGAAGAGTTAAGATTAGAATGAAAACAAACCCAAAGAAGTTGCGAACCTTCAATAAGTGTTTTTAGGGAAGGTTTGTAATGTTGCATTTATTCAAGTAGCTTAGCATGGAGTTGTGTGCTCAGTCAAAGCAACATCCACAATCACAAAAAATCTAATTTACAGTATACATAAATTGTAAAAGGTTAAAGCTCCGAGCTCCCAAACATGCAAACAGACCAGCATTGCGAGCCAAGAAAAAGGTCCCATCTCAACTGACTCTTATATAGTCCAAAAAGGTCACAATTTTTTTCTAGCTCCTGTGTGCAAACCCTGCAGTCTTAAATGGTTTAACGAACAAAGATGCCCTCTGCAGAATGGCAGAATCACATGCCGTGTTGCAATGTGGGTTTGGTTGACTGGACCCAGAACAGCCCTTCCACTCCTGGTCTGGTATGGAAAAGGCCTTCAGGCATGTATTGAGACAAAGCTATTGATCGGGTGTTTTCCTTCACAATGTAAGGAAAGTCACAAAGCCAAAAGCAAAAGTAGTTAAGCACCTATAGCCAATGAGATTTATTTGTTTTGTTTTTTCCCCATTTCGGGGACCGTGGAATTCTGCTAGCTCAGAAGGCTGCCCAGGTCAGACATGGTCCTGCAATAGTTGCATTCTGCCCCCCTCGCCTTGTCATGGAAATTCTATTCAATATTGATCCAGAGCAGATTCCAACGTATAGTTAAGATAGTAAAAACTTAAACACGTGGCAGGATTCCCCCAAAAAAATAGACCAGAGGCAATTGTATTTCATCCAGCAGAGCTTTACTGCTACTAAAGGCAGATGAGCATAATGATCACAAACCCAATCCATTCAGGATTGGCACTGTCCATAAGAAATCCAGTTGCAGCAGACTTAACTTAAACTTACAATAACTTATAATAAGTCTAAACCTTAACACTAAGCATACTATGTACAGAACACTACAGGAAAGAGATAGAAAAAGTGAAAGCCGGGCTCCTTCTGGCCTTATTTATAGTCAGCATGACCTTGACAGAAGAGATAACAGAACCAGTTTAAGCCAGCTGTACTCAGCTTCTCTGAAGGAATAACCCAAACATCATGAACCTTCTGCTTGTTTCTTTCACACAGAGAAGCTTCCAGAACCCTCTTGAATTAATTAAAATAGGAAAGATTTCTACACATCAGATCAATACTTTCTGCGCTAAGAAATGTGGGATGTAAACACAGAGCAGTCAAAACACAACATTGCTAGAGTGGACATGAAGGTAACTCAGTCCTCCAGGCATAACTTCCTACTACCTGGACTGAGTTAACTTCCTCTGTATCCAGAAGTAGGTGTGGCCTCACCTGGGAACAAATCCCAAGACCAGTCACCATTTTCTCCTCGTCTCTCCAAGAAGCCACAAGCATGTTCTCCTTGTTAAGTAGTGGATGGACACAGCAAACGACACAGTGATTTCCAAGCAGCTCTTGTTTATTCTCAGGCTGGAACAGAAGTGAGCTGAAGGCCTCAGCAGCCTGCTTATATAGAACTCAGCTACAAAGCAACAGTAACAACTTTCTGCAGTTACCCAATCCCTGAACGTCACTTTTCAATTCCTCATTTGCATATGCGGACCTGAGTGAAAACTGCAGCAGAATGAACTATATACACACACCCCTAGTGGCCTAGGGTGAGAACTTCAATACATAACACCCCTCCCCACCGAGATAAGGCATTAGGTTACAATCATAGTGGTTCCATTATATACAGCAATACTCTTGTTGGTTCATTAAGGCACATAGCATATCAGTTTCAATTTTCCCATTTTGCAAGCATAACTACTTCTATTTACAATGCAGCATTACGTGTGCAAATTGTTGGTAACATAGTCTTTTAAATAAGTCGGGCGTTTGGAAACCCTACCTGACCGCCGTGGGCCAGTATCAGAGTCCGGTTGGCTGCTTGAGTCCCGTTGCGACTGCAGTGCTACCAATGGTGGCGTTGCGCCTGAGTTCCCTGGCTCCGCTGCTGTTGAAGGGACTGCCGCGAGCGGACTCGGTGGAAACTCAGGCAAGGCAGTGGTCCGAGTTTCAAGGGAGTCAGGCAAAACCACTGCAGTGGCTCGGCTCGGCTCCATGTCCGCAGTTTGTGAAGGGGGTGTAGGTGGAGCCTCGCCTTCCGTTGGTGTCGGTTCTGGAGCTGAGGCCGCAGTTGAGGGTACTGCGGTATCGTCCAAATTCCCAACCCGGCGCCTTAGTTGGTCTATGTGTCGGCGCCACAAACGCCCGTCCTCAAGTGCCACCTGATATGAGCGGGGCCCAGTGACTCCCACTATCGTGGCCGGCACCCAAGGAATGTCCCCCACATAATTCCTGGCAAAAACCTTATCTCCGGGGATAAAAGACCTTGGCACGTTAGCACAGCCCGGGGGCTCAGCTACCCCAAAGTCTGGATGCAACCGGTCGAGCGGAGATCTGAGGCGACGGCCCATAAGCAGTTCAGCTGGACTCCGCCCTGTGGCTGCATGCGGGGTGATGTGCTGCACGAGCAAGTATTCCGTGACCCGCTCATGCCAGTCCTTCTGGTCCAGGCGCGCCAGTGCCTCTTTTGCTGAGCGCACCATTCTTTCCGCCTGTCCGTTGCTGGCCGGGTGAAATGGTGCTGTTAGGGCATGGCGGATGCCCAGCCCCAAGAGGTACCTTTCAAAAGTGCCTGATGTGAACTGTGGCCCGTTGTCGGAGACGAGGACATCAGGACATCCATGCGTTGCAAATAGGCCCCGCAGCACCCGGATTATGGCTTCGGTAGTGGTGGAGGGCGTCAGGGCCACCTCCAGCCATTTGGAATAAGCGTCCACCACTACCATAAAGGTCTGGCCATGAAAAGGGCCAGCAAGATCGATGTGACTCTTGACCAGGGTGCCTTTGGCGTCTCCCAGGTGTTGCACTTAGCTGCCGGTGGTGCAGGTCTCGATCCTTGACACACTTGACAGGAGGCAACCCAGGAGGTGATGGCATCGTCCATGTTAGGCCACCAGACGTAACACCGAGCCAACGCCTTCATTTTGACGATCCCTGGGTGGCCGATGTGCAGAGCCTCAAGGACGCGTTGGCGGAGTCTTTGGGGAACCACGACTCGGTCTCCCCACAGTAGGCAGCCGCGATGAGCCGAGAGTTCATGCTGTCTGGTTGCAAATGGCTGGAACTCTGGTGTGAATGGCCCTTCTGGCCACCCCCTCCACACCCAGTTGAGCACACGTCTGATGGTGCGGTCCTGGGCAGATGCGGAGGCCACATCGGCAGCTGACACTGGTGCTGCTGGGAGGTCCTCAATCAGGAGTAGCGATGAAGCAGGAGCTGGATCTTCCACAAACGCTGGAAGAGGGCAACGACTGAGGGCGTCAGCATGGCCCAGCGATTTTCCAGGGCGATGGATGAGCTGGTAGCTGTAGGCTGCCAGAAAAACAGTCCATCGCAGCATGCGTGGCGAGAGGATCGGTGGAGTTGGTCTGTCACCCGCAAGGAGGCCCAGGAGCGGCTTGTGGTCAGTGATGAGGTCAAAGGTTCTCCCGTAGAGATATTCGTGGAACCTCTTCACTCCAGCCACAAGCGCCAGTGCCTCCTTGTCGAGCTGGCTGTAATTCCGTTCAGCCGGAGACAGCGTCCGAGAGAAGTAAGCAAGCGGTGCTTCCCTTCCATCTGGAAACCGGTGACTGAGGACGGCGCCGATGCCAAAGGGCGAGGCGTCGCAGGCGAGGACCAGCGGCCTGGCTTCACTGTACTGTACCAGCACACTGTCCGATGAGAGGAGGGCCTTGACTGCGTTGAAGGCCGCCGTTTCCCGATGACCCCAGGACCACGGTGCCTTCGTGCTGAGGAGGCGGTGGAGAGGCTCGGCTAGCGTTGCTTTGTGGGGCAGGAACATATTGTAGAAGTTCAGCAGCCCCAGGAACGCCTGCAACTCGGTCTTGTTCTTTGGATCGGGGCCTCCTGGATGGCCCGGATTTTGGATGCCGTTGGGTGAAGACCAGAGGCGTTGATAAGGTAGCCCAGGAACTCCACCTGCGGAACGGCAATCTGGCACTTTTCTTTCTTCACCTTGAGTCCGGCCTCCTGGAACCTGGTCAGCACGGCGCGGAGGCGCTCGAACAGCTGCTGATTTGAGTCTGCGGATACCAGTACATCATCGAATAGGACTGTTCTATAATTAATTATTTAGATAAGCGGCCGCAGGCTGGACTGCTTTCGGACACATATTATCTGGGTCCACGCGCTTCCTCCTGCGCATTAAACTCACAGTTCACAGCAGAGCAGTTCTTTGTGTAGCAGAGCGGCGCAGCTTCGTCCCACAGAATGATGCTTCTGGAGTCTGTCGTATTTGTCTACAAACTACTTTTATTCATAAACTATTTACAGCTTAGCCCGGAGCCCACTCCTGTGACATGGTGCTCAGGCAGTCAAAACCGAAAGCAGAAAAGCCATACAGCAACTGATAACGAAAGTAGCAAAGTCACAATAGCTTCAAGACATCAGCAGTTTATATCCAGTGAGGGACGTCATATCCATGTCAGGCTTAACCCTATGTTAACCTGTATGTACAACACCCCCTCTCGTACCGAAATCTGGATATTATAAACATAACAATTCATTCCAAACCAATCCCATCACAAAACACCTTGTGTTTAATGTTTCCTAGAGGTTTGGTGAATCCGTCAGCCAAATTCTCCTGGCTGGGACAGTATCGTAATTTAACCATCCCGGTCTTGATACTCTCACAAACATTCTTGAAGCGTATGTCCAAGTGTTTTGTCCGAGATTTAAACTGTCCTGACTCAGCGAGTTTCAGGCAAGGCTGATTGTCTTCCCAAACTGTAATGGGCAATGGACAATCCCCACAGATCTCACGAACTAAACACTTGTAGAACTCAAGTTCCCGAACTGAATCTGAAAGTGATGCAAACTCTGCTTCTGTGCTTGAAAGCGCTATAAGGCTTTGTTTCTTGGATCTCCATCCAATGACAGCATTTCCAAATTTAACAATCATACCAGAAACAGATTTTCTATCTGCCAAATTGGCCCAGTCAGCATCAGTGGAACACTGAAGCGTAGTGTCACCCTGTGCTGACAGTTTGAGTCTGAACGTTTTAGTATCTTGCAAGTATCTCAGAACCCTTTTTACACCATTCCAGGCAACTGTACTGGGTTCTGCAGTCTCCCTACTGAGTAGGTTTACCGCATAAGCGATATCGGGTCTGGACCACTGGGACAAATACAGCAACATGCCGATTGCAGACTGATAGATTTCCGGCCTTTGAAACTTGGGTGTCCCTTCAACCTGAATATCTTTTACAAAGCATGATTCCATGGGTGTCTTTGACCCTGCACAGTCAGACATGTTGTACCTTTCTAGTAACTGTGCGATTTTTCCTTGTTGGCTCAAAAGAAAACTTCCATCTTGAGATCTGGTGATCTCTACACCAAGGTACATGCTCACTGGGCCTAGGTCCTTTAGCTTGAAACTCTGACCTAGCTCATGAGCGAACTGTTGTACCTGTGTATCTGACTGACAAGCCAGAATGACATCATCAACATAAATTAGAGCCAATGTTTGGTGCACACCTGCCCCTTTCAGGTACAGGCAGCTGTCTGCACAACTCCTTTTAAAGCCTAGCTTGACCAAAGCTGCATTAAGAGTAAAATTCCAATTGCGTGCAGATTGTTTCAATCCATAAATAGACTTCTTCAATTTCCATACCTTTCCTGGCCATCTATCTTCAAAACCTGGCGGAGGAATCATGTAAATCTCTTCCTGCAATGGAGCATTGAGGTATGCCACATCAACATCGAAGTGATTTACGATGTACCCTCGCTGTGCAGCAACAGCTAGTAGCATGCGCAAGGTTTCACACCTGGCAGTGGGTGAATACACCTGTGTGTAATGCACCCCAGGTCTCTGCGCGAAACCTCTTGCGACAAGTCTGGCCTTGTACTGTGGTGTACCACTAGCGGTGGGTTTCAACCGGTACACCCAGCGACAGCTTACAGCTTGCTGTTGTGCTGGTAGAGGTGTGGGAGTGAAGACTTCCAAAGACTTCATAGCATCCAGTTCCTTTAACATGGCATGCTCCCACTTCTCTGCTTCTGCTGCAGGTAAGCGTTGTACCTCAGCATAACTTTCTGGTTCACACCTTGCAAACCCAACAAACACATTTGAGGCTTGATACCTATCAGGAGGTCTTGTGGTGCGTCCTGTACGCCTAGGCATCACGGCAGCCTCATTCTCAGAGCTAGCTGAGCTTGAAGATTCTGACTGAGAATCTCTTTCACTGGTTGCGCCACCTAGTGACCTACTACGTTTACTCACTCCACGTTGACCTGGTCTGAACGTGGGTGATACAGGAGATCTACTTCGTTTGCGTGATCTGGTTGACCTGCTTCTATCTGAAGGAGAAGCACTTCTGGTCTCTTGCTTCACTACCCTCTTAGGAATTGCCCCCTCTGAACCTGCAACCTGTCTGGAGTCGGACGTCCGCCCCTGACCTCCAGGAGATCCGTTCTGAACAGAGGGTTGACCACTAGGAGGAGCCCCTCCTGAGGGTCCAGCACCATCTGGGACCGCTCCAGCTGGAGCGTCTGGTGCAAGTAGTTGAGGGTCATTGTCCAGTTCATAGAACACGTCTGTGAGCACTTCTGGGTTACCGTGGATTCTCTTCCAACCCTCTTGCTCACAGAAGTCAGCGCTTCTACTCAGCAACAAGCGTGAACGATCACCTTGTGGATAAGCAAATTTCCACGCTTTTGACGCTGGTTCATAGCCGCAAAAGATCATTTTCTGTGTTCTAGGACCACCCTTTCTGCGCTTCTGTTTGGGAATCAAAACCCAGGCAATAGCTCCAAAGGTCCTGAAGTAGTGCACCTTGGGCTTCTTGCCATATAGCAGGAAATAAGGCGTGGTTCCAATCACAGAATTGTACGTCCGGTTAAAGACATGGGTACAAAACTTCCAAGCTTCCCCCCAAAATGGTCTGGGCAAATTTGCATCAAAGAGTATTGCGTCTACTGCCTCCTGCATCGTGCGATTCCTTCTCTCCGCAACCGAATTGCATTGAGGCGAATAGGGAGCACTCAGTCTGTGTTTGATGCCCTTTGCACGAAAGAACGTCTGCAAAGTAGACACCAAAAACTCAGATCCTCGATCCGATTGAACGGCTTTTACACGGGTGTCAAATTGTAATTCCACAGCATTCACCCATTCTATGATTGTGTCAGCAGTCTCACTTTTGTCTCTTATCATCAAAGACCATGTGGCTCTACTAAAATCGTCCACCAGAGATAAAACATATTTCTTCCTTCCAAGACTCTCTACAGGGAAGGGTCCACAGAGGTCTGCATGAATCAGCGCGAAAGCCTGAGTGGTGACCCTGTCTGATTTTGGATAAGTGCAAGTGTGAGTCTTTGCACGTTTGCAAGCATTGCAATCCAGGTACTTAGAACATGGCTTCATCTTGCAGCCTTCAGCATAGTCTACCTGTTTGCGTACATACCCAAAATTCATGTGTGCGAAGCGGCGATGCCACAAGTGCGCACAATCCGAATGCGTGGGAGTGTTAGCACACTGCGCCTGAACCTCTGCAGTTGCTACCTCCTTAGCACCATCATCTTGAGCCTCAGCTGAGTACTCTTTACCTGTCTCTAAGACATATAACCCATTCTTGGATGGTACCTTAACCAGCAGTTTCCCACCTCTGGAGATGGAGCAGATTTGGTTCTCAAACACCACTTTGAAACCTGCTGCATCTAAGGCTGAAACAGAAAGCAAAGCGTTAGGCATCTCAGGCAAAACATACACATCTAACTCAGTGTTTAAGCAGTCCAAAAAGAAAACACCAGTAGTCTGTAAATGTCTTTTGGAAGAATCAGCCAAAGTAACAGTCTGTCCATTCTCAACATCTCTGCATTCCAGCAGGTCAGCTGTTGACGGAAAAATGTTTCTGTTGGCTCCCGAATCTATAATTAGTTTAAGAGCTGGTCTGGCAACTGCACTCCCCACCATTGCATACGTAGCAGACACATGAGAAGTCTCGGAATTGCCAGCAATTAAGCTACGTGACTTGTAGCACTTCTTTCCTCTCCTTATCTGTCCGTCGCCCCTAGCAACGGCCTTGTGGGAGGAGGAGAACTCCCGTTGCTTAGGACAGTCTCTGCGGAGATGGTGGGGGGAGCTGCAGTTGTGGCAAAGCTTAACGAGATTAGCTTTTACGAACGGCTCACCAACTGCACCCCCACTCCTGGGAACAGCAAAGCCCCCCTTCGCAACATTTCCTTTCTCTCTAAGGCGTTTATTCTGTTCATCCAGCAGTCGCGAAGTTACATAGTTCATCGATAAATCGTCAACTGGCACTGACTCCAAAGTTAACACCATTGTTTTCCAGCTAGGGTCCAGCGAAGACAGCAAAATATAAACCTGCTGCTCAGCAGTAAAAGGCACATGTAGCTGCCTCAGTCTAGTATACAGCGATAGCATCCTGGTGATGTGGGCTTGAATGTCCCCTCCAGGTGACAAACGCGTCTCAAACACTTCACGTATTGCATGTAAGCGCGAACCTGCTGTATCTCTCTCGTGAAGGCGTTCCAAAGATTGCCAAATTTCCTGGGCCGTGCCATCAGGATTAATGTGAGGAAGCACATTCTCATCTATGGCCATGCAAATGCTAGCAGCTGCTTTGGCATCCCGAAGCTGTTCTCTTTGTGCTCTAGCCACAACATCATCGGCAGCACCATCTGGAGCAACAGCCGGGGGGTTTAATACACAAGTCCATAAATTTCGTCCCCGCAACCAAAGTTTACAGCGAATCGCCCAGTCGGGCCAATTAGAGCCGTTAAGACGTGGGAATGGGACTTGAAAACTCTCATGGGGTTCAGCAGCAGCCATTTTCCCTCCCCAACTCCAGGGATTTGCGTACTCACACTCAGACGCAGGAAAAGCGCTCTTCTCTTCCCCTCAGTTTCTCAAGCCACCGACTGTAACACGATCTCGCAGACAGCAATCAAAGCAGCAGCTTCTAGCAGCATTTTCTCACAGTCTTAGCATTCCAGAAGCTTTTTCTTTTCGCCCGCAGCCAGCGGCGAAAGGCAAACAAACGTAGCTAACGAGCTCACAAGCTGCCCGACCTTGCAGCCAAGCCAACATTCTTCCAGGGACATCAAAGCGCTCTCATTAATCACCCATAACCTGTTCTATAATTAATTATTTAGATAAGCGGCCGCAGGCTGGACTGCTTTCGGACACATATTATCTGGGTCCACGCGCTTCCTCCTGCGCATTAAACTCACAGTTCACAGCAGAGCAGTTCTTTGTGTAGCAGAGCGGCGCAGCTTCGTCCCACAGAATGATGCTTCTGGAGTCTGTCGTATTTGTCTACAAACTACTTTTATTCATAAACTATTTACAGCTTAGCCCGGAGCCCACTCCTGTGACATGGTGCTCAGGCAGTCAAAACCGAAAGCAGAAAAGCCATACAGCAACTGATAACGAAAGTAGCAAAGTCACAATAGCTTCAAGACATCAGCAGTTTATATCCAGTGAGGGACGTCATATCCATGTCAGGCTTAACCCTATGTTAACCTGTATGCACAACAGTACCACGCCTGGAAGCCCCTGCAGGAGGTGCTCCATGAGGATTTGAAAGATGCCAGGAGCCACGCTCACCCCGAACTGTAGCCGGTGGCATCGGAACGCTCCTCGATGTGTGGCGATCGTCTGAGCTTCAGCGGTGGCGTCATCGACAGGCAGTTGTTGATAGGCTTGGGCAAGGTGCAGCTTAGCAAAGACCTTGCCTTCGCCCAGGGAATGCAGCAGGTGTTGGACGACGGGAACTGGATAAGCGTGCTGCTGAAGTGCCTTGTTGATCGTGCACTTGTAGTCTGCGCATATTCTCACCGACCCATCCGGCTTGACAGGTGTGACGATAGGCGTTTCCCACTTGGCGTGGTCGACCGGCTCCAAAACACCTTGCGCGATTAATTTGTCCAGCTGTTCGTCCACCTTAGCCTTGAGGGCGAACGGAACCCGGCGTGGCTTTAGCTTGATTGGAGCGACTTGTGGATCAAGGCTAAAGGAGATGGGTGTACCTGTATATTGGCCCAATGTGCCATCAAAAACCTCGGCAAATTCTTTGGTTAAGGTTTCAACTTCTGCGTTGGAGATGCAGTTGATGCCGGTGACTTCCAGGCCGAGGGCGCCAAACCATTCTAGCCCTAGGAGGCTGGGACGCGGATCTTCAACTACCACGAGTCGGAGTGGGCCCGAGAAATTTTTGAACTTGACCTGGAACTGGCCGACGCCTGTCACGGGAATGTCGTTCCCCTGGTAGTCTCTCAGGTGTACGCGATGTAGGTCAAGCTGCCTCTTAGAAAGCTTGGGCACAAGTCTTTTGATAGTGCTCCAGGACACAACGGACAGGGCAGACCCGGTGTCGATTTCCATGTCACACGGAGCTCCTTCGATGAGCACCGTGATGTGTAGTTTGCGTCGCGTAGGCGAGTCGGTTTGTCCAATCGTGGTTCCGGATGAGCAGCAACAGTTGGTGAGAGCGAAACAGTTACTGTTTGTGGACCAGGGTGACGACTTGGACTTACGAGATGGTGAAGAGGCCGTGTTTGACGGAGCTGATCGGCAGACCTTAGCGATGTGGCCTTTTCTGGAGCACTGCCGGCAGGTGGCGTCTCTGAATCGACACTTGGCGCGGGGGTGGTTGCCTCCACAGCCAGCGCATTCTGATTGGTCCTTGGACTTCTGTTTGAACTTCCTGCGTTCCCGCTTCATCTGGTGCACGTCATCGTCTTCGCTGGTTGACGCCTCGTCACTGCTAGCCTCTTCGTGGTGTACAGCAATTGGCTTCTTAGTAGGATGTGGGCTGCTGGCCTTGCGGATCTCTTGGGCAGAGAGTTCAGCAGCTTCTGAGGCCGCAGCCTCCTCAATGGCCTTCTGCAGCGTGAGGTCTGGCTTGGCGAGGAGACGCCGTTGCAGACGGTTGTCCCAGACCCCGCAGACGATCCGATCCATCAGAGCATCGTCTAAGTCTCGGAACTCGCAGGTCAATGCAGCCTTTCGAAGGGCGGCGACATAGTTGTTTATCGACTCCCCCTCTGCCTGGTTCCGATGATAAAAAGCATGGCGGGCAGCAATTTTGGATGGCTTGGGCGCGTAGTGGCTGCGTAGCTTCTCTTGTAGCACGTCCCACAGCGCTGCCTGGACTGCTAGTGGTGCAACCAAAACTCGGGCCGTCTCAAACACCTCGGGCCCACAGAGGCTGAGGAAGAGGCCTCGCTTCCGTTCCTCTGATACTCCTGTTAGCTCGTTTGCTTGAAGGTAGCATTTGAACCGAGCGAGGTACGAGTCCCATGATTCAGAGGCTGGGGCAAACGGCGGTAGAGGCACTAGTGTAGCCATGATTCCGATGCTGACGTGGTGGGCGACGGATGGAACACAGTGCTCTAGCCAGAACGGGCAGCTCTGAATTGGTTCTGTTCAGTGATTTCGCTCAGCGTTTCAGCTCAGTGATTCAGCTCAGTGATTTGCTCTTGCTCCGAGAATGGCTGTGTCTGTCTGTGTTCTGATGTCCATGATCCCATCCTCGTCGCCAGTGTTAAGTAGTGGGTGGACACAGCAGACAACACAGTGATTTCCAAGCAGCTCTTGTTTATTCTCAGGCTGGAACAGAAGTGAGCTGAAGGCTCAGCAGCCTGCTTATATAGAACTCAGCTACAAAGCAACAGTAACAACTTTCTGCAGTTACCCAATCCCTGAACGTCACTTTTCAATTCCTCATTTGCATATGCGGACCTGAGTGAAAACTGCAGCAGAATGAACTATATACACACACCCCTAGTGGCCTAGGGTGAGAACTTCAATACATAACACTCCTGGCTCTCAGCCAAGAGAACAAAGGGAGCTACTTTTCCCTATGGAAGTAGCAACCACATGTAAATACTTTTTACTGAGCAAGCCTGCCTTCTGAGAAACGCTGTGTAACTCAGGAAGTATGTGAGTAAACTCTTTTTATTCATTTAAGATACATTGTGTCGTGTGCAGTCTTTTAAGAGGGATATAGGGGAATTATACCAGGATATATATATATTATTTTAGGCTTTAGCAAGCCTGTGCAAGCGCATCTGCTGTGTGTGTGTTTTAAAAGGGAATGAAACTCTGCTAAGTTTGGAGCTTGCTAACACAAGCTGGGATAGGATATATCTGACAATATATCCTCATCCACGTTCCTAATCATTCCCACAAGAAATTCAAACTGACACTCCTAACAATGCTTTGCAATTCCATTTTTCCATTGACTTCTGCCAGTTCCTTCCTCCTCGTCCTCTTTCTCTTGCTTTCCCACGTACTTTCCACCCCATCGCTTTCTGTGACCCTTTTCTCTTCCCAGTTTGGTTACTTCCTGTTCACCAACCCCTCTACACATTTACTTACCCTTTTGGTGGAATTGATAGATGTGCTAAGAACAGACATCAGCTTAATTATTTCCTTATTCTCTGAAATGCTTTTGTAGTAGTTCTTGTTTTGGACAGGAGAAGGCAAGATCAGAGAGGCTGTATCTGAAGCAGTGTCTTGGGAGGGGGGGACAACAGTTGCAATCATCACATTAATACATTAGGCCTCAGAGAGACAAAAATCTCGAAACACATCTTAATTATATATTTTGGTGACCATCCAAAAAACTTAAGCACAGCCTAAAATTACATGCTGATAGCTTTGCAGTATATTGATGCTAAGTTAAATAGGCTCTTTCTTCAATTGCTTCCTTGAGAGCATTTCAATCTTTTCCTGGTGATTTTGTTATCTTATTTATTTGTTAAATGTGGATTCAATACAAGGTCTCTTGACAATATTTTTTTTTTTAACATGGTGTAAAATGTGTTGACAAGTTACAACACACTTCCGGCTTTGAGGGACTCCATATATTATAGAATGTGGCAAAAAAATTACACATGGGGACTAGTGCATCTGTTTTTGCTGATGTTTTAACATGCAAAAATCATCCTGAGTTGCACAAGTCAGCCTGCTTGCAGGATCCTGCTCGTGAATTCCTCCAAAAATTATGTAGAACCCTTGTAAACTTTACTTGGTTAGGAGATCTAAGTTACCATGAATGTTCTTAAGTTTTAATAACAATTTTAAAAGTACAGATTTCTCCCAGTATATCTAATAAAGGCAGGATTCATACATAATCGCTGCAAAGTATTACCAAGGATATTTCCAACTTCAGTTTGTCTCATTTCAGTCTCAGAATCGCTGTCTCCTTCATTTCGCAAAGCAGCCATTTTACTTTCTAGCATCTTTTGCTGTGCAGAAACGAAGGGGGGAAAGATTATGTGGTACCCAAAACTCAATGTATCTTATCAGGAAAGCTATCAAAAACACAGAGGTACCATACCTTGGATAGCCTCTCCTTGCTCCACTGGCCAACTCCTTTCATGACACTTACAATGCAGTCCACAGCCTTGTTGAGTGCTTGCTGTACTTCCTCAAGTGCGGGCATCATAGCAAAATTTGGAATGGAAAGGATAACACTAGCCTTAAAGACGGGCTGAGCACTCTGTCTCTGCTTGGAGGCACTCTCCTTATCTAAAAAGAAAGGCAAGTGTCAGACTTCAGGGAATCGGCTTCCTACCCCATGGCAGTAGATAAGCAGAACAAAGGAAAAGGAGTCTTCTTACCAGTTAGAAACTATAATAATCATAGCGAGAGAACAAACAACACATCTCCTAGTAATGGCGGTGCTCCCAATTAAGGAGTCCACCCCCTTCTGTCCCTATTAATCTATGTCACTTCTGCATCTCGTAATCTGAGTTTATACCCTCTGTGCTTTCTGTTCTGCCACTTTCTGAGCTCTTCTTGACTTTGGGGAGGATGGTGGAGGAATGCTGTCTAGAGACTGTGAATCTGTCAACCCTCTCCCTTCCAGTTTTTCATCTCCTAGCTGTTCCCCATCCAGTATTTCCCAGCTTCTGCCTTCTGAACTATGTCCCTCTGCAAACCACTGTTCCAAATCTATACTGTCCTCCTGCTCCTAGGGAGATTCAGGATCCAGATCAGGAACAGTGGGAGGGCGAGGCTCCCAACATTCCTCCTCAGTGCAGCCCTCTGCAGCACAGTCCCTGACAGCAAGACAGACAAACCATTATTGATCCAGGATAGTCTGCTGAAGAAAAATAAGAATCTCCCATGTGTCAAGGCTTCAAGGAACCCTATCCCTCCCCCAGTGGCAGCCAAAAATGCAGATAAATACGAAGAGTCCTTACCACATAATTTATTCAGTATTCACAGAGAGAGAGAGAGAATGTAGTCTCTATTCAATGATGGTGTTTCTCCAACTAAAGTCCCACCTACCCTCCATGTCTCCCTTATTTGACGTCACTCCTGCATCAGTTAATCTGAGCTTTCTGCCTCTGAGCTCTCTGTTCTAATACCCTCAATGCCCATCTGGTCTTGGGAGAGGGGTTGCAGGAATGCTTTCCAAGGACACTGAGTCTGTCAGCTGGCTCTCCCCTGGTGCTTCTTCTTCTTCCTGCTCTTCCCCTTCCAGTATTTCCCAGCTTCTGCCCTCTGCAGCCTCTGAACTATGCCCTTCTGCAAACCACCTGTTCTAAATCTATACTGTCTTCCTGTTCTCGGGAAGGTTCAGGAGAAGGTGGGCAACCCCCACCATTCCTCTTCAGTCCAGTCCCTGACACAGATGACTTGGTGACACTCCAAAAGTGTTTCCACTGGAGGTGCCCATGGTTCTGGTTTGGCTTGGGGTGCTAAACTAAAAAAAGAACTATTCCTAGTAAATCCTTATATGACTCAGCAAAGACAGACCCTGCACACATGGTGCCCATTATTCCACATCCACCAGCTCATGGTAGCCATGCAACCCTGACGAGGAGATGACCACCATAACAATCTGACAGTGGAGATTAGATGTACGGCAGAAGCACACCCAACGCCCACCCAATCCCCAGTGCTATAGACATTCCCATGATGTGCCTTCACTAGAACAAATCTGTATTGCTGGCGTATGCTAGGATTTGCAGCACTTGCGTTGTGGCCCACACACAGTGTCTCAGTGTGCCGGCAAACAAAGTTGCGTGTGGTGTCCATGCTGAGAGAGCATAAGTCTGCTTGACGCCATATCGTCTCTGATTAAACAGCAGCATTCTGTCAACGCAGACGTCTAGGATTATTTAACCATGCTCCTCGTCAAAACCCACAGCAGTTCATAAAGAAAGCATTAGCATGTATTTTCAATGCGCTGCAGAACTTCAAAGCACCTTTGTTCCGAATCTGTCTGCGTTCTTTCCCCCCTTTTGCATGAAAGAGCAACATTCAGGAAGCTACAGTCCACCTCCATTAGCATCGTAGGAAGTTATCCCACTGATGTCAAGGGGAAGTGGATTGTGTGCCCTGGGAATCTTATGTGCTCTGTTTGATTGCTAAAGTCTGCTTTGTGCATAGACTATGCTGCAGCACACAAGGGAGATGCAGAGGATGGAATAATCAGCCTCAATGCTAAAAATTAGGACTTGTCCAGGAGATAAGTCTGTTGCCGGTTCTGGACAGGGTCGTACTTCTGCCCCATAGTAGGCCCAGTCCTGTTTATTGTTGAGCAGGGGTGTTTGATTTCTGTTGAAAACTTCTCATGGAGCGTTATTGACTGGTAACAAGTAACCGCATTTGCAAGTAACGGCATGCAGCCTGTCCTGTATCCCCTAAGGTAAACTGCTGCCCTTGGGGACAGTGAAAGATGTTAGGGGAAAGATTCAGCTGCCAGCCTAATAAGCTTTGCAACGTGGAATTGGGGAAGTAAGGCAACAGCTTGCCCTTCGCTTCAGGTGGCAAAATGTCTTGAGCTGGCCCTGGCTGATCTGGTAAAGGTTTAAACAAGCCAAATATTGTACCACCCATCTGCACAATCTCACCTAAGACCACCAACAGCCAGTTCCATCAAGAACAGCTTGTAAGAAGATGGGAGGTTTGAAATTTTAACCATGGTTCTGCTATGCCCAGCTGTTTCTGCTGAGCATGGTACGAGACTTACCTAAGAAGCTGAACATAGAAGAGGCTTGGATGCGCCTTCGCATGGCCTCCAGGGTGTTGCGAGTAACTTTCAGAAGAGCATCCACATTGCGGTGGTTGAAATGGGACAGCAGCTCTTGGGCTTCCTCCTCTAGCATTTCCATCTCCCTCTTCTTCTTCTTGGTCAAGGGGGAAGACAAGCCTGCTGACATCTGGCTAGCTGTGTGCGAGGATGCTAAGGGGTCCGATGGCCCGTCCTCTTCCGCTCCTGGGAATAGTAATCAGTGGAGTTAAGTCAGTAGCCTTCTGTGCAGCCAGTCCTTAATCTTGACTTTGTGCACAGGAAAGGTGCCTGGGTCCCCAGTCGCACAGAAAGTTCTGCGTGAATACGAATAGAAACTTTATGCAGACTTTCCCTGTGCAACAAGGGGAGGGAGGAAGAACTCACAATGAAATTTGGAGTAGGGCTTGCACATGCACCCATCCCCCTTAGAGATCTTTTGTGTTCATCTGAACATGCCTTCTGTCTGTCTGTATGTATGTTTGTCTCTTTCTCTCACTTTTTCTTGTCAACCACTTACGTAATTAGCCAGTTAATATGAGTCAGAACTGAGATGCCCCATGTTATAATTGGACAGTTCATAATGGCTCGTAATGACACTGTGATGCTTCAGGAGCACAGACAATCCACACACAAAATTGACCAGGTACAGAATGAGAATCTCAACTTTCCTTTCTCTTTTTAAGAACAATATTTTTTTTTTAGACCTTTTGGTTGCAGATATAGGCCTGAAAGTGTATGAGCGATGCCCTAGTGAAGTTTCAGACAGGAACCACTATTTCTTTTTCTCTTTTTAAAAGTTAGTATCATTATTTTCATTAAACGTTACAAACGTTACAACTGCACAGAATTATTTCAGTTACTCGCTTGTACAAAACACAGCACAGCACAACAACAAGGAGATTATCCATCAATGTCATATTATGAGCACCCTGCTCTCGTGCATTTTCTGAAATCTCAGTGTCGAGTTTCTCCGCATGGGGCGCCCACCTGTCAAAATCTCTTTTGCTCTGATCTTAAAAGGCAAGTGGGAGGAAGCTTACGCAAACACTTTTGTGGGTCCCCACCCCATTAAGACCGGAGCAAGATTGGGGACTTAAAAAGGAAGGCAAGTCTCCTCCCATTTGTCTTTTAAGTCCTCTTCACTCTGAACTTCAGGGAGAGGAGAGTTGCAAAAGCCTTTCTGCGTCTCTACCCTCACCTGTTTAAGACTCACATGCTTCTCCTGCAAATGGCAGTGACAACAATAAGGTAGGGGGTAACCTTCCTTCCTCCCACCAACCACTCACTTTCAAAAGAAATATTTGAAACTTCTCGTGCAATGTTTTTGCGTGGTCAGGCGGAGTCCCCCCAAACCCCAGGCAGCCCCTGAGGGAAATAACGACACAGGACAACGTTCTGTGGGATTAAAATTGGCCGGTGTTATGTATTGAAGTTCTCACCCTAGGCCACTAGGGGTGTGTGTATATAGTTCATTCTGCTGCAGTTTTCACTCAGGTCCGCATATGCAAAAGAGGGATTGTAAAGTGACGTTCAGGGATTGGTTAACTACAGAAAGTTGTTACTGTTGCTTTGTAGCTGAGTTCTATATAAGCAGGCTGCTGAGGCCTTCAGCTCACTTCTGTTCCAGCCTGAGAATAAACAAGAGCTGTTTGGAAATCACTGTGTCGTCTGCTGTGTCCACCCACAACTTAACAGCCACAACTTTATTAAGATTCAGATGTAGGGAGACCTTGGCACAGGCATTGGGCGTTTATCCTTCCCAGCCCCCCAGCCGGGGTTCTGGGTAATTTCAGGGTTATCCAGCATGTGTGGGGATTGGGCTAGCTCTGGAGAACATATGTTCAAGCAGATAGCCCGCCCCCCTGTTCGCCGCCGCTGGAGGGGGAGGGCAATGACGACCTCTGGGCGTATGGCCAATGCCTTCCCCCTAAGACCCCTTTAACTGGAACCCTTTTATCACCGCCACAACGGGGGTGGGGGTCACCGCCGCACCCCCCCCCCCATTTTAGGTAGATGACTAAAGGGCCATTCCATGAAAAATGAGCCTGATAAGAATGCTAGATGAGCGCTGGACTTTGGTGAGGAAGATTCCAAACGTGCAGTCTAACCATTTTTTTAAAGCTAAAGACAAAAGAAGTTTAGTTTATGGACCTTCTTTTCAAAAGTCCACCCACGTAGTCTTCACAGAAGTGTTCAAGTTAAAAGTTTTCTGATGATTGTCCCACCCGTGACAGCATTTTTTCCTTAATTTTGTATCGTTAAATTTCTTAAACTTAATTTCTGATTGCATAGTTGTAACCAATAAACATTGATTTAAACAGATATGCTGAGTTTATCATTGATTCACCTCCCAACTCACAGAGTTTTTCCATAAATCAAACTTATCTCAAGCTCCATGTCCTTTTTTTGTCCCACCCGTGACAATACTTTAACATTTAATAAAATTGTCAAAAATATCCATAAAAATAATAAAAAATTAGTAAAATGTTCAGTATCTTATTAAGAACATAGTTTAAATTTTGGTTGTTAATTTTTATGTATATTTACATTGTTACACATGTGTGAATACCAAAAAACATGGTCCAAGTGTCCCACCCGTGACAATGCAATGGCCCTAAAGGATTCCGCCCAAGGCCTGCAACCGCCACCCGAGACCGCAAAATCACGGTCTCGCCGCCAAGACTACCTACACCTGAACAGACGCTTCGCATTCCGCCAACCATTCCAAAAGGCCATGCCTAATGACGCTCAGCCAATAATCATTACCAGTGGTTGAAAGGTGAACACCATCGGGCCTAAAGAGTTCCTTCCTGTATATTTTGATGCTGGGATGGGGAACGGTCATTGTGAAGCATTTTACAGCAGCTTCCACAGCCCCGTTTCAGCTGAAACGAGACTGCAGGAGCTGCCTTATAGCGCTTCACAAAAGTGCTGTTTGAAGCAGCTTGTGTGCTTCTCCAATCCAGCTGAAATCCTGCTGCCTTGGCTATGCAATCTTCTTCTCTGCTGGGAATAGGGCATGCAGCGAATGCCCCATCCTCTCGCCCATCAGCTGACATCACTGGTGACGTCAGCTGATGGGTGTGTGGGTGTGGTTGGGGGGGGAATAGCCTTGCAGACCAAGTTAGAACACATGGATGGCCAAGACTGGCCCACAAGCCAGAGATTTCCCATACCTGAAATAGACTATGAGTTAACATATGGTGGAATGCCAGTCCTTACCTTCGTGCATTTCCTCATTGCTGCTTCCACTCAGAATCTTATTCCCAGAATCCCCTCTGTTTTGCCCCTCTGTGTCCAGTAACATGTTGATAAGCTCGTTCGCTGCTTCCTCCACCAATGAGCTTTTCAGGTGCAAAGTGCATGCTCCCTTCGTACAGAGTTCCTGCAAAAATGCAAATATCATTTAGATTTATTTTTTTCTCTTTTTTAAATTTTCTTTTTTTATTTTGACAAAGTAATAATAATAAATAAATAAGAATAAAAATGTGCACCCCACCACCGAGACCATTCCAATGTATGTAACTATCCAACCTCCCAAAATTTCAACACCTCTTGTGATGGGTTTGACCCCTTTCCATTTTAACAGTACAAATTCCACAACACCTTCCATATTTCCTCAAAAAAATTTCTCCTGCATAGTCCCTGTCTTAGCTTATTGGCACATGTTAATTTACCATTAATAGCTATATCCCACGCCTCTTTATACCATTCTTCCGTTTTATATTCCCCTTGCCCCCTTCTACTTCCTAGCTATCATAATTCACGCAGCTGTCAATAAATTAGGTTTAATTCTGGCTTAGCGATGCTAGCAACAAGACAGCTGCGTATGTCGTTCTCTTGAGTTACATAAACACATGGAAAGAGCCAACGGTCTTTGTTGCATTTTTGTCTCATCGTTGCTCCAAGGAGCTCAGGGAAGCATACATGGGTCTACACAGACACAGACACACAGACATGTCTGCTGTCACCATCCATTTTATCTTCCCAACAGCCCTGTGAAGCAGATTAGGTTGAAAGATAGTAACTGGCCCAGGGTCACCCAATGAGATCTGCACAACTGAGCAGGAATGATTTTGAACCCGAGTCTCCCAATTCCCAGGCTGGTATTCCTATACCACACTCACTGTGACTATGTCATTTCAGCAGAAACAAACAGGCCAGTCTTCAGAAGGCATCTGCTCAGCTCTGATGAGGCAACATTCCAGGGTGAACATTTCTACCCCTGCTGGCTGGCCACCTCTCAGTCTTTATTCCTACCCCCAAGGTTAACTGTCCTTCCAGTCTCCTTGTCTTCTCCTGTCTCATTCTCTTGCTCCTTATACCCACCACCTGATTTCTTTATCTCCTTGGATAGCTCCATAGGTTAGAGCATGGTCCTGATAATGCCAAGGTTGCAGGTTTGATCCCCGTGGGACAGCTGCATTGCAGGGGGTTGGGCCAGATGATCTGCAGTGTCCCAACTCTAGAATCAATTCTATGATTCTATAAAACACCTGCTTCAGGTGGATGGATGCCTCACAGTAACATCTGGGGTGCCTACCTTTGATGCTAGGCCGTTCTTAGCCTGTTTCTGTTTGTGGCCCACAACTCCACTGCTTTTCTAGGGTATCAGCATATTGCCGTCTATAGCACTTGGTTGTATTTAGAGTGTTGCAAACCATTCTTACACTTCTTTCCATTATCTCTACAACTTTTGGTGGCACTAGCTCTAGAGAGAAGCCCTGTACTGCTCAGGTGTACCTGCCGACCCGCTCTTTTCCTCTTCTCACCTGCTACTTCTCCAACAATATGCTATCGTGACGAGAATGACACAAGTAGCCCCTGTCCTTGCACAGTGCTATGGTCCATTTCCATGCTGCCTGCCTGAAATGGAGAGGCAGGCCATTGTGACCGCATGATGATGCTTGCCTGAAAGGGAGGGGCTAACCATTGTGATGTCATGCAGATGCTGCTCACCTGAGAGGCAGGCACTGGTCTCTATGCCCACCAGCAAATTGGGTACCAGCAACCTTACATGCCTCCAGAAGCAGGAAAAACCAAGTGGTAGAATACGATTTTCAACATGCAAATCAAGTATAAAAATAGGTAACTGGCATCTTCATACCCATACCAAAATCAGCTGAACTTTTTTATTGCATACTATAATGCTTATATTTCACTATAAAGCCACATCTTTGTGCCCTGGCCAGGATAAAAGGTGGGACATTAACAACAACAACAACAACAACAACAACAACAACAACAACAACAACAAAATTCCAATGGCCTGCAATCATTTTTTACTATGAGTATCTGCATGAATCCAAAAGAACCTAGCTCTGTTCAGAAGGAACCTAAGACTTCATGATTACTGCAGATGGTGGCAGCAGTCATGAAATTAAAAGATGCCTGCTTCTTCCATCCATCCATCCATCATGGATGGATGGGAGGAAAGCAATGACAAACCTACACAGCATCTTAAAAAGCAGAGACATCACCTTGCCGACAAAGGTCCATATAGTTAAAGCTATGGTTTTCCCAGTAGTGATGTATGGAAGTGAGAGCTGGACCATAAAGAAGGCTGATTGCTGAAGAATTGATGCTTTTGAATTATGGTGCTGGAGGAGACTCTTGAGAGTCCCATGGACTGCAAGAAGATCAAACCTATCCATTCTGAAGGAAATCAGCCCTGAGTGCTCACTGGAAGGACAGATCCTGAAGCTGAGGCTCCAATACTTTGGCCACCTCATGAGAAGAGAAGACTCCCTGGAAAAGACCCTGATGTTGGGAAAGATTGAGGGCACAAGGAGAAGGGGACGACAGAGGACGAGATGGTTGGACAGTGTTCTCAAAGCTACTAACATGAGTTTGACCAAACTGTGGGAGGCAGTGAAAGACAGGAGTGTCTGGCGCGCTCTGGTCCATGAGGTCACGAAGAGTTGGACATGACTAAATGACTGAACAACAATGACTCTGTAGTTTTCTCTGAGGCCATAGTTCTGCACCTGATTTGTTACAACCTACTGCAGGTAGGAAATCATGAGATTTGTAGACTTTACCATGCAAACAGTCCCTTCCATTCATAAAACTGGAAGTAAGGAGGTGAAGTCTAATCTAGTCTTCTCCCTGACATGCTTATTTTCTATGTGCAGGGAACTGTGTGTGCATATGTAAGGACATGCAATAATGCAAGCAGCTGAAAGTGGTACGGCTCAGGCACAGGTTTAATTCCTCAGTGAAGGCTAGGTGTACATGATGACTATACCTTTGTCATGTGAAGGAATTGCTCGCAGGTCAGCGGATCGTCTTCAGGGAGATTGCAAAGGGGCACAGTGCTCATTTCTTGAAGAACAGCATTGATACGAAACTCTATTAGGTCATTTACTCGATCAAGCAGCAGCTCAAGGTCACCTTCAAGGGCAAAGAAGAGAATGAATATAGTTAGGCCAAGTACTTTCATAAGCCACTTTCCCCTCCCTTTTAAGCATGAATGGACTAATGTATTAGGAAATACTTGAAACCATCATTAAGGGGTGTAACGTAGCAGCCAGCAGAGAGGGTTTTTCATCATCAAAATCTTGAAGAGGACAGTTGAAAAATATATTTTAAAAAACTTTTTTAAAAAGAATGGAAATGTTTTATTGAATATTTACAAACAAACTGTAAACAGATAAGAACATTGGCAGTTTTATAAGAGTCTATATTTAAAGCAGATGAATAAATAAGTACGTAAAGTAAATTTGGAATATGTAGAAAATATTAAAAATAAATTTAAGGAACCGCAGAAAGAGGGGAAAGGAAGTAGAGTTTTGAAATGTTGGAATGATTGTAAAATTATTGAAATGTATAAAATTAAATAAATAAGTGTATAAAAAATTAGAAGAAAAATATAGAAACCAATCACTTTTTAAGAGTTTCAGAAGTGAAACAGAACTGCACACAGGCTGAGACTTAGACTTGGGACTCAGCTAAAGGTAAAGGGACCACTGACCATTAGGTCCAGTTGTGTCTGACTCTGGGGTTGTGGCCCTCATCTCGCGTTACTGGCCGAGGGAGCCGGCGTACAGCTTCCGGGTCATGTGGCCAGCATGACTAAGCCGCTTCTGGTGAACCAGAGCAGCGCACGGAAACGCCGTTTACCTTCCCCCGGAGCGGTACCTATTTATCTACTTGCACTTTGATGTGCTTTCGAACTGCTAGGTGGGCAGGAGCAGGGACCGAGCAACGGGAGCTCACCCCGTTGCAGGGATTCGAACCGCCAACCTTCTGATCAGCAAGCCCTAGGCTCTGTGGTTTAACCCACAGACTCAGCTACAGCTACACAGCTGCAAATACAGTGTTTTAAGTGTGTTGTAAGTGTATTATACAATTGTGAAACTAGATGGCGCTGGTGAGCCAATGGTAAATTCCACATACATTTTTAAAACGTTTTTTAAAACCATTTTACAGTGTTTTGTTTTTTTACGTATTTGTAGATTCAGCTGTAGAATGGCTGACACTACAAGACATGGAATGGCTGATGCCGCCACACAGAAAAGCAATACGGGAAAGGTATGATTTGAAGCATGGAAATAGCAGTTAATGGATCAGGTCTATAACCTATTCCTTACCTCTTTTCCCTACACATACGCACAGCTTCTTCTCTGCAAATAAGAAGCTTTCTTATTGTTTGACTATGGCTTGGTCAACAACTCATGTTCCCAGCCCCATGTCTTGTGCTAAATATTTAGTTTGGCATTAAAAAAAAAACTATTATACTCTGTATCGTTATTATTTCCACTTATAAGGAAGGATAAAAAGATGAGGAATCTGAAGAAATAGTGATAAGCTTCCTGAACTCCTTCCTGGAGTTCTAAGTCTTTATCCTGGCATTAGAGAAGACAACAAACATCAAACAAAAGAAGAATTGTACAATAATTCTAGCTGGCCAAACACTAATTTCTTCTTGATGTCATTTAACACATCAACGAACATCTGTGCTTTGCACCTAACAGCATACAGTAAGTCTGCAACTTGCACACATTTAACATGTGTGCATTCAGCATAATAATAATTGTCAGGAAACCCCCCTCCCCGCGGCTGGTAGCATCCCAGGAGCACCTGCAGTACAGGGAACCACCCCCTTTGTTCACCAGTTCGTCATCCCCCTCCTCAGGAGGAAGCGACCATTCCTCCAGTGGGGAGGGGGAGTTGGAGGCAGGAAGTCGGCGCAGGGGCTGTGAAGGGATCGCAGAGCCTGAGCACCAAGGGGGAAGCGGGGAACAGGGACAGTTTCCCGCGCCCCGAGTTCGCAGACAGGAAAGACGTGGAAGGGGGAGGCGGGGGTTCAGGATCCCGCGCCTCTTTTGCTGGACAAAGAACCGGAAGGGTTCATTCCCGGACTCTGCAGAGGGATGAGATGGACGTTTGAACTTTTGCTCCACTGTAAATATCTGCACAATAAAGAACTTAGTTTTAGAAGTTCTGCGTTCGGCTGATTTCTCATGAGCAACCACTGAACGTCCTTACAATAATAATAATAATAATAATAATAATTTAAAAGGGTGGAAAGGAAAAATGACTTTGACAATCTTACCCGCCATTGAACCTGATGGGTTTTGACTCTACATGATTATGGCTTTGGGTGCGATCCCCGGAACATAACCCCTGTGTAAGTTGCAGGCTTGCTGTACCACCAAGACCAAAAAGATCCCATGCAGAATTGGAACCGCAGTCCTGATCATTAACCAGGCGCTGCATTTGTGTGCTCATTGGTTACAATTCTGTAAGGAAAGTGTATTATTCCTAATGATAAGACTTACCAAGCTTATCCAAAATATTCTGTAAGTACTTCTCGATATTCAGGGATGTCCAGGTCAGTGTGGTCAAACCAGGCTGGATAGCATCATCCACTTTCGCCAAATGAGGAGCCATTAGCACATGAAGTGGAGTTTGGATTTTTGATTTCACTCTCTTGTACTCTGCCAGCATCATCTGAAATGAGGCCCAGGAAGAATTGTAAACATGCAGCATGAGCAAGGAGTCTCTAGAATGGCACTCAAAGGGACCAGCATCCTTTATGATATCCCCCCAAAGATCTCAGTATGTGCATTATTCCCACTGGTGGGTCATGTCCTCCCCATTTCGTAGCCCATGACACCATTTTGTGTTATGCCGTACACCCTACGGAAGCCATTTTGTATTATGACACACCCCACAGCAGCCATTTTGTGATAGGCACCCACAACATGCTCTCAAAATCCCAAATGTGCCTGCCGACCCCCCAAAAAACCTGACAATATATTTTATAACCATCTTGTTTTTGTTGTCCTGGACAAGCCACTGTTGGGACTCAGCTACATTAGTAAAAATAAAACATTATAAATGCGTTACAACACTGTGACACCAGATGGCGCTGTAGAGCTGAAATCAGAACTCTGTGAAATTTTTCATTGTGAGCTTTGAAACAGGTTTTTTTCAGAGCATTTTCTGAGTGTTTTTTATAGCTGTGTAGATGCAGACTTTGTCAGCCACCTATATCTGCCGAGACCTGGTTTAAAGGATACCAGGATAAAAATAATATGACAATTTGCAAATATACTCTTTTTTTTCTCTTTTTTTTAAAGGTGGAGTCAGCTTTGCTGTAGTTCATCTCATCATTATACTTGATAAGCCTCCAAGTTTACTGGAGGGAACACCTAATCAAATTTAGTGACATATGAGGATATAGTTTGAGTTGCTCACTTGTAGTTTTATAAATCATTTAATGTGTCAACACAAATAGAAGTTACGAATATTGCAGTTGTTGTCTAAGGGAGTATTCTTATGACCAGAATGTAATGGAAATTAATAAGATTTTGGAACACAGAAATAAAGCAAATAATCCAGCCATCTATTCTAGCACATGGGGGGCCACCTTATCTAAATCATGTAATTCGGTATTTGAACTATTGGTATTAATAATTGAATTATAAATTGGTATTGTTTTTTTTTTTATAAGAATTTATTGGCCTTTTTCATAATACAACATAAACCCCTCCCACACCAACATATATAACACAAATACAAACAAAGCCAGGATTTTTCTTCTTACTTATATCCATAAAAAAAAAAATTCTTGTTTCAAATCTTGACATATGACTTCCCCTGCCTATTCACCTTCGGTTTTAAATCAATCTTCTTTTTTTTATAACACCTATTCTCTAAAAATTAACTTTAGTTAAAAATAAAACAATCATCTTAATCTTCTTACTTTAACATTAATCTTAACAAAATATTCTTAAAAAATCTAAACTTCCGGCGGCGACGCCATTGCGGGTGGTCGTGGGCTGCTTCGGCTGCGAAGCGCCCAGTCCATCCCGGGGGTTAGGAGCCCCGCTACCGCAAAGCGGGGCTCCGGTTGGGGTGCGGGAAGAGCGTCCCGCACCCTGGGCTCCCCGGCTGTGCCCGTTGTGGCTCCGAACCCTTCCCTCGCCCCCCCTGTAAAGGGGGAGTGGGGGTGAAGGGACGACGGAGCCGGGCTATAGGGGACATGCCCCAACCGGGATGCAAATGCGGCGACAAAGCCTGTGATGAGCGTCCAAGTTCTACCTGTATTTAGTCATCTGAAAGAACCCGGTGGTCGTGAGTATTTGGTTGACTTTTCTACTTTTGAAACGATCCGGGGGGAAGAGGAAAGGCAGCCTGCCTCCCTCCCTTCGGGAGCGAAAAGAAAGTAACCAGTTTAAGTGACTGCTGCTACAATAATGGATACAAAGTGCTCGTAATTTGAAAGTTGAGACTGTTGAGTTTTCCCTTCGGGGAGAAAGTGGGGAGAAAATATCTCCTTTTAAAGTTTTGGTCTCCACACTCTGGCTTCGGAAAAAATGGCGAATTTGGACTGACGTGGGAAACAATTGAAACAAAAGAAGGAAGAGACAGGAACTGAAATTTGACACCCACCCTCCCTTTCAAAATGCTGAACTTTGTGTTGAAACTTGTTTTGAACTCTAGTCTAAATGACGAAGAATTGTTGGATGTCTTGAAGCTGGAACTGCTTAATCGCAAACTGCAAGTTTTGAGTGGGATTATAAATAAAAAGAATCAACTTTCCACAGAGGAGGCTTTTCAGAAATTCCATACAATGGAAACAAACTTTGGCAGAAGAGCTGGAAGGGGTGCTTGAAGGATGCTATGAAATGGCTGGGCGACTCCGGGAAAAGGAACCGGTATCTGGGGGTGGCAGCCCTGGAACCGGAAAATATACAATATCCAGACCCCGAGGTGGGAGCTCGGGGGCAAGGGACATGGAATTAAGATTTTTACAAGAAGTAGAAGAATGTTACAAAGAAACGGAGGAGCCCAGGAAGGACGTGAGGTGTACCCTGAAGCTTGATGCAAGGTTTGTTGTGACTGTTGCCTGGATCTGTGGACATTTGGGAAAAGAAGACAACTCGAGGAATGGCACCGGCGAAAGACACAGAAAGATAATGGACAGAGGGGGTGTGGGGTGAAGTAGGAATTGTTAATATTAATGGTTGTTATGGTATCTGAAATCGGAGCGTGAAGGTTGTTAATTATAAGTTTATAGTGAATAAATAGTGAGATATTGAGATTTATGTTAATAGCAGCATGATAAAGGAAAGAAGAAATAAGTATAAATTGGTATTGTTATAATGAGGCTATTGTTGGATTGCAATTGAAAACTAATGAAAATGATTATCAAAAAGAAAAAGAAAAATTTAGCGACATATAGATAAATTCAGCAGGAAAGACTACATAGCAATTTAAACAAGACAGGATTTCAACCTACTGGCACATCCAGGAGATCCTTAAAAAATTGTTTTATCTCTGAAAAGTCATATGTAAACAGCGCATGAAGTAAACTAAAAAGACTGCATGGGGATATTTTATCCTGGGACATCAGGTATCTTCTTAAACCAGCGAGATGACTTTCCCATAGATGCAACAGTTAGGTTGAAGAAATCCAAGAATACCTGCAGCTTATTGAAGTTCTGTTTGTAGGAGTCACGTTTCTGTTGAAGTGCAACAGCAAAGGGTGGAATGTCTAGTCCCATGCGTGACATGCACTCTGTTTCCCTTATTAAGGTGAGAATCTCTGGGTCAAAATTGACAAATATCTCTCCTGGCTCTGGAGCTTTCACCAATAAGGAGGCCTGAAGCCCGGCTCTAGTTAGGTGGACCTGCAGACAAGAAATGTTACAGACATTACTGTCACCAAGACGAGCTCACATCTGGCTTTGTCCAAAACTATCACCTTACACCAGAGGTTTTCAACCTTTCTGGGTCCACAGCTCCCTTGACCAACTGCATTCTTTCCGAGGCACCCCTGTGGGGCTCAGGAGCCCAGTTATGTCACCCCTTGCCTGCGGAGCCGGCAGCCCCTCACCCTTTTTTGAGTACCCTCCCTTGTGGTCTCAGCCTCCTCTCCTATCCCCTCTCCTTCGGAGTCCTCCGGGCAGCCGCAGCTGCCGCCCCTGGTTTCTGAGCTGCCTCTCCACCCCAGAGTGGTGCCTCCTCCCATGACCCCACAGGGGCCTGGGAAGCACCCCCTGGCCAACCCTAGAGACACTATTCACCCGAGGAGCTCGTAGCCAGGGCTGCCACAACAAACAGCTGTGCAAGCCTTGGGGAGGCAGAGATGCGAGAGAGCATCAGTGGAAGGGATGGAAGGAAAGGGGGACAGAGGCCAGTGCTGCCCGTGGCATCCCTGATCATCATTCAAGGCCCCCCAGTGTGTGATGGCTCATTGGTTGAAAACCACTGCCATGTACAAAAGCAGGCACAGCCCAGTCTAACCATCTGAGCCACTGGGATGCAACCAGTCTCAGAATTCTGCTCTTCAAACTATCTAGAAGCTTTCCATAGTCTTTTGTTACATTAGACTGCTATAGACTGGCTTGAGGATTAAGTTAGATGCCTTTTATGCTATGCACTTGAGGAAGCCAGCCTGCATGGAAAATACAGCCTCATAAGCCCTTTTCAGTAGCCTGGAACCCCACAAAAAACCCTAGAAGAATCCTTAATGCCCGTGGGTGGGATTCAATGCTGCGCTCTTCCAATTGTTCTGTCTGCATAAGCGTTTCAGATTGCCGGATGGCATGATTCCCCTCTCCTCCACCCGTGTGCTGCTATGGGGGTTCTCCCAACACACACACACGTCAATTTGTGGGGCCGTAGGGGAGGCGAGGGGGTAAACCCCATTGGGCAAGCAGAAGTCCTTGCACTGCAATTCCACCAATGGGGCTCATCAGGTGAATCCCACCCCAAGTCATCAAGAGGAAGCAACATCTCAGCAAGCTACCAGGCAGTTCTGTAGTTGAACTGCAATTCAACATTTACATCCAGCAAGGTTGGGGAATAAATGGCACTCGCTACACTTCATGGCTACGCAACAAGCCCAGCTCCGAACCAGTGTTAATCTTGGTTCTCCTCTCCCACAGTTGCTGAAGCAAGGAACCTTATTTCTGTGCTAGCTGTGCTAGAGACGAAAGCTGCCCTTCACACATTGCATGCACATTCTCACATGCTGTATACTCAGAAACCTTTCACTGAATAACCCATGTGAACACAGGGAATTTATTTATACTGAGTCAGACCACTGGTCCATCTACCCTTATACAGTTTACTCTCACTGATCATGGCTCTTCGAGACCTCAGTCAGGAGTCTCTCTGTCCTGCTATCTGATAACCTTTTAACTCAAGATGTAAAAACTGAACCTTCCACAAGCAAAGTTTGTATTATACCACTGAATCCTGGCAGCAATAAACCCACCAAGATTCGTAAGCAATCTAATATACTCATTTCTGCTGAGCAATTTCACTCAATATAACACATTTTTTATACTATTTTCACTAATCTACACATTAATGTGCCCACTTGTGTCCACTAGACATCAATGTGCCCGTTGTTGAACATGCTACTCAGCTGGAGAACCGCATTGCAAAATTCAGAGAAGTGTAAATTTAAAAGGGACAACTGTGTTTCGGTTCGTGTAGTGTTTCAGAAAGTGTGAATTGCGTCAGCTTGCTTTAAACAGGAACTCAAATTTCTCAACATCTCTAGCATCAATTCATACCACTTGAATTCCACTATGTAAACAACAAGGTTGCAATCTTACCTGTTGAAGCCACCCCCTGTGGTAGACAACCTCAAACTCCAGAAGGACTTTGGCCACCCTGTTGTAGTTGCGGATTATGGACTTGGCTTCTGCTGTCTGCAGAACGAGGGGGTGCTTCTGGAAGAGATCCATGGGTTCCTGGATCCTGTGGAACAGCTGCCGAGCCCACAAGATCTTACCAGCCATGGGAGGAAGGTTGCGCCCCAGCGGTGGGTCGTTCTTTTGCTTGGAGTACAGCTTAGAGACCATCTCAATGTCGTGACCATAATTTTGAAGGATTATCTTGTATTTCTCATCAATGCCAAGGTTAGGAATTCCTAGTCTGCAAAGAGAAAGCATCGCCGTCAGGAGAGGTTTGTGAAGACAGAGTTAGTTCATTGGTTTATCTTCATAGAATCATAGGACAAGGTTGCTACCAAGGCACTTTCTGGCCAAATACAAGGTGGTTCTTACACCATCAAAACTTAACACAAGAAGGAGGGAGGGGGAAGGAACAGAGGCAAGAAGGGTAACCATGTTAGAATCACTACCTCCTCGATATACAATTGGTCTTCCAGTTCGGTTTTCCCATACAGGCACCTGAGCCACAAAGTTCCCAGGAGAACAATAAAACACACTGACATGAAGTATTTTGGTTTATGGGTTCAATTAGGCCACAGGTTTACTGATTACAGGTGTGAGCGGTTTGGCTTCGGCATTGGGGTGCAGCTAGGCTATATCTTGACTCCTGCCCATCTGCAAGGAGTCCACTTAAGGGTAAACCACCAATAGGGGGCACCCTATGACTTACATCAAATAGGGGCACCTGAGGGGTCCCCGTAGGCGCTGTGACATGGCCCTAGCCCACATCCAGGCTTCAGACAGAATTCATACCTCGAATCCCTTTAACAGGTTACCCTTACTGAGGAGGGGCAGGCGAAGGCTACAACCTCCCCCCCCCATCCAAACAAAGGCTCAAAAAAGGTAAAGGACGCCTGACAGTTAAGTCCAGTCACAGATGACTCTGGGTTGTGGCGCTCATCTCACTTTACAGGCCGAGGGAGCCGGTGCTTGTCCACAGACAGTTTTTGTGGGTCATGTGGCCAGCATGACTAAGCCACTTCTGGTGCAACGGAACACCAAAACCAGAGCAGCACACGGAAACCTTCCCGCCAGTGTTACCTATTTATCTACTTGCACTTTTTGGCGTGCTTTCAAACTGCTAGGTTGGCAGGAGCTGGGACCAAGGAACGGGAGCTCACCCCGTCGCAGGGATTTGAACCGCCGACCTTCTGATTGGCAAGCCCAAGAGGCTCAGTGGTTTAGACCACAGCGCCACCCGCGTCCCCAAAAACAAAGGCTTACCAAAATGCCTAAATGCCACTCGAGCCCAATGCCCACCCTGAAAGCTGATTGGCTGAGGCAGTCCCACAGGGGAAAGACCCTAACAACGATGACAAGAGGCGGTATCCCTCTGCCCCCTTGGCCAGTAAACCATTGAGACCCGGCTGCCTGGCCACAACGCTGCCCACCAGGAAAAGTGAGCAGACTTCACAAAACCAGTCTTATCAGTGGAAGCCCTACACAAGGACTTTTGCTTGCAATGGGACTTTCCTTCCTCTCCACCCCCGTGAACCCCCCAAAATTGACTCCAGGGGGGCACAGGAGAACCCTCAGAACAGCTTACAGGGCAAGGAGGGGGTCATTCTCTCTGGCAAGCTGAAATGCTTAGGTAGACAGGACATTTGTCCTAGCATGACATTGCATTCCACCTACAGAGTTGGAAGGGACTACAAAGGCCATCTAGACTCTAGATGATAAACCCATACGCCATGGGAATTCACATTCTTTTATCTGTGAGCAACACTTTGAAAAATTAATTCAATAATAAAGGATGAAAGGGTTACAGGTGCACTGGTAGTCTCACGTTAAATGATTTTAAGTAATCATCTTTACCTTTCGAACTTCGTCAGCATACTAAGGGCTCTTTCGGTGTTTGTAATCTTTTCAAAGGTAATATCCATAAATGCCTGTAATTGTTGCTGCAGGAGGAAAATACGAGGATGGAAGATGTATATTAATTATATTCTAAATTAACTATCACAACCAAAGGACCACCTCTTTCCATATGAACCTACCCAGACCCTGAGATCATCTTCTGAGGCCCTCCTTCGTGCGCCTCCTCCTCGAAAGGTCCGGAGGGTGGCAACACAAGAACGGGCCTTCTCTGTGGTGGCTCCCTGTCTGTGAAATGCTCTCCCCGGGGAAGTTTGCCTGGTGCCTTCAATATACACCTTTAGGCACCAAGCAAAAACGTTCGTTTTTAACTAGGCCTTTGGCTGATTTGATTGGCATCCTAGGCCCTTTTAAAATGTGGGGGTTTGGGGGGGTTATTGGGTTGTTGTTGTTTTTATTTTGATGATGTTTTTGTGGTTTTGTATTTTGATTTTGTTTTATGAACTGCCCTGATACCTCCAGGTATAGGGCGGTATATTAATAGTAGTAGTAGTAGTAGTAGTTATGTAAAGGTAAAGGGACCCCTGATCATTAGGTCCAGTCATGTCCAACTCTGGGGTTGCGGCACTCATCTCGCTTTACTGGCCGAGGGAGCCGGCGTACAGCTTCCAGGTCATGTGGCCAGCATGACTAAGCCGCTTCTGGCGAACCAGAGCAGTGCACGGAAATGCCGTTTACCTTCCCGCTGGAGCAGTACCTATTTATCTACTTGCACTTTGACGTGCTTTTGAACTGCTAGGTGGGCAGGAGCTGGGACTGAGCAACGGGAGCTCACCCCATCGCGGGGATTCGAACCACTGACCTTCTGATCGGCAAGCCCTAGGCTCTGTGGTTTAACCCACAGCGCCACCCACGTAGTTATGTAGGGATGTGTTTATTCTCAGTGACGAGTGCAATCAAGAATAAAATTTGTAAGTATCAAACTTACATGAAGATCATCTGTTTGCTTGCAGAACTCTTCATAGTCTTGATCAAAATCAGTTTTCCTCTGATCTAAAAAGTTGTACTGCTTTTTCTTCATGGTGGAAACAATACTCTAAATATCATTGGGAGTGAATATTGTTACAAAGGTGCATTAAAATCTCTTCAGCCAAGGGCTAAACATTTACTTTTTCTTCCCAGTGCCTGACTAAAAATACATCTTTCACATGGGTTGGGGGGGGGCTACACAGCTTATATTTACAATAGGGTAGCTGATAATGCTAAAACGCAGGCAGCATTCATTAGCTGGATAATAAAGTTTTGCACACAAAAAGGCTCAACCCAATGAGTTCTCATTTAAAAGCCACATTTCTTTCAAGGAAAATAAATACTCAAACATGCAAAAATGTGCAACACTTCTGTAGAACACACTCTGGTGCAATTATTCATTTTGACAAAGGATACATAAAAGTAGAAAGATAGGAGTTTACAGGAGTTGAAACACAACGTCCCAGTCTTATTTCCTTGCATTCAAAGCCCTCCAGTGAGAAGCAAAAAAAAGTCATATTCATAACCACAAATCACAGCATTAAAAACCCTGGCGCAAGTTACCTCCCATTGCTCCTGCATTGCCGCGGTCTGTACAAATGAAAGTACAACAAGATGTCTTACTACATTAATAGTCAGCAACTGCACAAGGGGGTGAGAGGTCTCTAACGGATTTCTCAACAACCTCAGCAAACTACAATTCCCAGGATTCTCGGGCAAAACCTATTACTGTTCACCTGGCTGAAGACCAATATAACATGTGCAGCAAGTGAAACACTGGATTTGGGTCTAAAACTCCCTATTTGGGTCTTGTTCTCCCTCGGATGGTGAACTATGCAATGCATCATGTTTTACCATGGAAGGAAATGACCGAGAGCTCCTTTATACAAATAATAACCAATTCCCATGTGTGACGTTTTTGCACTGTTTGTTCTATCCTTTTCAACCCGGCCCATCAAGGGTTAACGCAGACTCCAGATTGAACTGACTGAACATTCCATGAGGGGCGGGGCGGCTGAATGTTTAAAGAGAATGGGCAGCCATTTTGTCAGTTGAGAGGGTGCTTGGGAGAGGGAGTGTGGGGTGGTTGAAAAGAAGGTCTGTGAGAGTAGGTTTAGGTTAGGTAGTTGTAAGGTTATCTATTATATGATTAACAAAGATATTACCACTGAAACTAAGCTTGTACGCAAAGAAACCTTAATGCAACCATTACGATCTTAAGCAAATAAATTTCCATCTTTAAAGTGCCAGTCAGAAAGTTGTCTGTGTTATTTTCCAGCAAAGGTACATGAAACTCATTTGTGTGGACACTCATTAAAAAGACAAAACTTCCTTCAAGAGTGGAACTGTGAGGGGGTGTCTTCGAGGTGCACTGTGAGGGCGAAATAGGCAGACAGACCCAGGGTGTCACAAAGTTACCTCAGGGAAGAGGTGAGCTTTTACATGAGGGGATTTCTAGTGGCTGAACCCCTCATACTGTGGACACAAGGGATAGTCTCATATTTGGCCTAGAGTTTAAAAGGGTACCTGGCCACGTTGGTGCTGGAAAGGGACTCTCTTTTATTTAAAAAGAGAAAGGTTTACAGAAAGGCTACAGGGATAAGTGGGAGTTTAGTTTTACCTAAGAAAGCCCTGTTAGTTCTTGCAATAAGTGAGAGGACGAAGGTGTGAGACGAAAGGAAAGGTCCTTCGTTCTATCTCACCATGTGAAAATTGGCCAGAGCAGTGTTCCGTGGCACGCTAGGGTGCCTTGAATGATGGTCAGGGGAGCCATGGCCATGGCCTCTCCAAAGGCTTACACAGTTGTTTGTTGCAGTGGCAGCCCTGGCTACAATGTGCTCCCCAGGTGAATGGTGCCTCTGGGGCTGGCCAGAGGGTGTTGGTTGCCAGCCCTTTCTGTTGGGAATGCACAGACAAGTGAGAGGCCGGGCAAGCAGGCTGACCTTTCTTGTGCTTGCTGTGTGCATGGACTGCCTGGCAGCCAGGTGCCCAGTGCTGAAGGGGAGCCTTTCTGCCATGCAGGCGGGGCAGTGCCCACCGCTGCCTCCCCAATCTTTGGCCAGTGTCCGTTGGGCCACTAAGACTGGGGGTATCCTCTTCCCAGGTGCTTGTGGGACAGTGTGCGGGGGCACCTCTCTTTGGGGCAGACCAGGGTAGTGGCAGCGGCTGCCCAAAGGACTCCCAAGGAGAGGGGAGAGGACAGGAGGCTGAGGGAACCCCCCACAAGGGAGGGTGTTCAGAAAGGGACAAGGGGCTGCCGGCTCTGCAGGCAAGGGAGGACATAACTGGGCTCCTGAGCCCCACAGGGGTGCCGCAGGACTATGTGGTTGGTCAAGTGAGCTGTGGACTCAAGAAAGGTTGAAAGCCTCTGGACCAGAAGCAAGAGCTCATGCCTAGCATTGGGGAATTAATGCATGGAGAAATTTAGGCAGGCTTAGTGCCAGCTTTTGGCATACTTAGACAAGAGTTTGGGTTCAGTGGTCCTGTCATGAGCATGACAGTGGCAGAAAGCTGGAAAATATGTCTTTATGACACAAAGTCCCGGGCTTGGAGGGCTCGAAACCCACCATGATGATCAAGGAGAATCAGGTGGAAGTGAGGCAGGAAAGGTCTTCCTTTATCCTAACAGCATGCCCTGTCTTATCACCTTGACAAAATGCTACCTTATCCTAAAATGCATTTTTTTTCTTAAATTCTGTCCCTTAAGATGTACACCTGAGGATCTACAGGTTTGTAGGTAGGGACAGTGCTTTGAGGGGGGATGACAACAACGACAACAACAACAACAACAACAACAACAACAACAACAACAACAACAATGTGCCGATACTCGCACATTGATGAAAATGCAGTGGGTGCCAGCACAAAATGGCTGTCTTGGGCAGCGATACAAAGAGCTGGCTATAGTGTAGGGAACGGAGAGAGAGATGAGGTTGGGCTCAACTGCGGATGACTAAATCCATTTAGGTTGGCATTCTGCATACCTGATATTTCGTGGCCATCACTTCTAGTCCTTCCATCTTGGAGTCTTGCAAAACTGAGTAGGTTGTGATGGTATCGAAGATGTGTATAATCTTAAGTAAGCGGCGGTGAAAGGTTTCAAATTTTCCAAAGATATACATCTCACTGAAATCAAACTGGCGCTCAGATGGACTCTGTTCCAGTTTTTGTTTGGTCTTGTGGAAACAGTTCTGGTACTCCTTAAGAACGCGAGCCAGGAAATAAATAAATAGAGGGATAAATGGAATTGAGTGCCATGACAAAAATGTCACGCTTTTTTATAGCACACATGATCAGCAGTATACTATGTTGCTTTGATACACTGACTTTAGGTATTTCTTTGCGTAAGTCAGAGAGGCTCTGAAAAAGATATATCCCTTGATGAAACACTACTGTAACAGAATATTTTGCTATGTTTCTTGACAATTCCTTCACACTCTTCCTTATCCCCTCCATATCTTAAACCTTGATTGTAGAATTTGTCATTGATTCATTGTTATATCTTAAACCAGGGTAGCTAACCTGCAGCCTGTGAGCCATCCCAACAATTCCATATTTTTTGGAAGTGTTTTCTTTTTAATATTTGTTGCATCCAACCTAGATGCCAAAAGATTTTTGTAGGTATGCCCAGTGTTAGTATTTCATGCATCCGATGCTGCAGATGTGATTGGTGTAATTCACATGCCGGTCTGGGAGACCGTGGGAACGGAAGACGGCCTTATCTCTCTTCCATTGTCAGTACTGTTGGACTCTACTTTTGCTTTTACTTCATTCTGTTCTCTCTCGGAGCTGATGAGAGAGGATGCCATAATTCTTTGTCTGTACATAGTGTGTAAATAAATATGTAGATTAGCTCTACGATGCCTCACGCTTCTTGCTGTGTAATGCTAGAAGACTAGTGTGCATATACCATCTGGTATATGTCGCTGAGTGCACTGGAGAAGAAGGGAAATCCCTTTTCCAGAGCTGCGCATACCAGAGGATGCTCGGACAGCAGGGGCTGCAGGAGCACCTCAGAGCGTTTTTCCAACATTGGTAGCAGAGGATGGTTCCGAGACATCGCCCTCTGGAGCAGCGGCACTGGTTCTGCGTCCGGAGGGAGCCTGCTAGTAGGCACAGAAGCACGGAGTTTGGAATGAAGCTGAATTGAGCCAGGAAAACAGACTGCATTCCAGACCTGCTACTGGAGCGGGGGAGCTGTAAGTACTTTGATTTACGAGGTAATAAAATCCTTGGGGAAGCGAGCACCATTTGCTGGAGGTGGACGCGCTGCTTTCACATTTTTTAAAAGAAAGCATGCTGGCTGCTTTTGTACAGTGATGTCAAAAGTTTTTCTGTGCTCCTCCAAGCCCCCACCCCACATTTTAAACTATTCTTATTCTTATTAGGTTTATATTCTGCCCTTTATCCAAACATCCCAACATTAAAAGAACATAATTTACGCAGCATAATAATAAAAGCATGATACAGAGTATAGTAATAGACAGCATAATAATAAAATAATTCTAATAACAGCCCCCGCCCCCACATTTAACAGCAATATTATCCAAGCAACACGGTGACCATGTACATGCGCAATAAACAATCTTTATAGAAACTTCAAACATAACAAGTGCAAAAATGAAATCTTTAGTCTCAAAGTCTCTAAAAGTCTTTAAATGAAGCGAGGTTTGGTTACTTACCCACATTTAACAGGACAGACTATTTAATGTCAAAACTCCTGGATAAAAAGGAATGTGTTCGCCTGGCGCCTAAAGATATGCAATGATGGCACCAAGCGGGCCTCTCTGGGGAGAGCATAATGACTAAGGAATGATTTTAAAATAGTGGGGAAATGCCAAATAGCCTTGAGGACTGCAGTTCTCTCTACACCCACTTTAACCCTTCAGCCACACCCACTTTGACATGTGACCCATGGAGGGTCAACCATGGCTCATTGTAACAGTTAGCTACCCTGTCTTATACCACGTTATAAGGTTACCTGCTTAAGTCGTATAGCGGCCTGTATTTTTTCCAGAACTACATCTTGTGGCTGATCCCAGATGGTTGCAGTGTTATTATTGGTGATATAAGCTTTGCAGGCAGTTATCATTTGATTTGTAACCTACAGGTAAAACAAGATGCTTAGTCTCAGTCAGCTTTTTGTGTGTGAAATCAACAACTATCTATCCATGTTTCGGCTTGATCCAGGCCATGCATTTTGCTAAGCATAAAAAGCAATCCATCTCCGGCTGCTCAGAAATGTAAAGCAAAGAAATCTGGAAGAGCTTGAAGTCATGATGATAAGGGAGGAGCCAGCCACTGGATACCTCCCTCCCCCTAGTAATTATTTTTCATGAGCTCCCTTGATGCCTCCCCAAACTACTAGGGAAAAGAAGGCACGACAAGAGAAATTTCACATGATAAGCATAGTGTGTAGCCATAACCCAAAAAATACATCTAGCTTCAGTAGGCTACCATGAAATAACATATCAACTTGAAAATTATGTCTAAGAGATTTATCACTGACTCAACGGATCTCCATCCCCAAACTGAACTGAGCCTAATTTTGGCAACTTAGCGTTCTACTTTGCATCTTTTCGCATTATTTCTTCAGATGCTATATTTTCTATTGAAAGAAAGCTCATTTATCCAATCATATGATTAACTATGGCTGTGTTTGCACATAATGCTAAGCCATGGCTTGCTTTAACCATAGTTTGTTCAAGAAACATGAGTTGATTCACAGACAAGCAAACAAGCCATAGCTTGCTTCTCAAAGCTTGGTTTCTTTTCCTGATGCTCTTGCCTTGTGCATCTGTATGCAAGACTGTTCAGTTCAGATATAATGCCATTGTTAAAACAAGTTAGGTTCAGAAACCAAGAGCAAGCCATGGTTTCACATCATGATGTGTTGCCAGAAAACAAACCATGGTTCAGACATTCAAAACACATACACTTTTGCTAAAGAAACCATGGTTTAGCATTCTAAGTCTTTTAATAGTTCACAATAGCCAAACTTCAGTTCCCAAGAAAAAGGAAATAATTCAGTACAGTCTTTGTACCTACTTTCACAAACAAAGACGTTATCTTCTCCGAGGTGTTATAATAGCGTGAGATACTGTGGATCATTTTGATAGCATGTATGAGTCCTGGAATAGCATCTACCATCGTCACCTGAAATGCCAACATGACAGTAAGTACAAATTCTTGTGTGTGTCATTTGGCCAAAGTGATCACTTAATAATATTATTCAACATGGACCAAGAGAGGTATCATTTTGAAGACACAATGCACATACTGTTAAAAATATAAGGTTAATATGCAAAAAAAGCAATGTTTGTGTGCAATGTGTATGAAAAGATTTTGCAAAGAGAAGTTTGCATTAGGCAGTAGGTTAAACACTAGGTAAATTTGACAAGGAGAAACTGGAGATTTTCCATTTCCCTGAGTATGCTAACTGATTACTCATTTCTGGAGATGACACTTGAGAACTCAGCATCACAGCAGGAGAAAAAGCCAGCAGCACCAGCAGTAGGAATTTAGCTTGTTGAACAAACAAGTTACTTAGGTTCTCTCTCTGGGAGCAGAGAGAGGAAATTATTGAACTGAATTAAGGACTTAAAGAAGACTGGGATCCATTACTAATATGTTTAAGAGCAATGTTTTATTTTGTATTTTGTAAAGTTTTTTTGTAACTATTGTAAGACTAGTTACAGGTAGGTAGCCGTGTTGGTGTGCCATAGTCAAAACAAAATAAAAAATAAAAAAAAATCCTTCCAGTAGCACCTTAGAGACCAACTAAGTTTGTTCTTGGTATGAGCTTTCGTGTGCATGCACACTTCTTCAGATATGTGCATGCACACGAAAGCTCATACCAAGAACAAACTTAGTTGGTCTCTAAGGTGCTACTGGAAGGAATTTTTAAATTTTAAATTTTGTTTTTATTGTAAGACGGTTTTCAGTAAAGCTTTGAAACCCATTCTTGTGGACAACAAATTCATTTTTCTGCTCTGCACAAGGTGTAGATCAGAGATTTAGTTGGCAGTGACTCTATTTGCAAACAGTTTAATTAAATGTTAGGATTCACTATCATTAGCTTGTGGCCTGGAAACTCATTTGCTATACAGAAGCATGTATTTATAACAATTATTTATTTTTTTAAAAAAACTTACAGGGTCACTGTTGTATAGCGGGTCACAACATTTCTCAAGCGTATACAGATACTTCACATTATCTTTGGCTTCATTTGCTGCATCTGTGATCCGAGTGTCCAGCTCTCGCCAACTCTTGGGAAATTAAAATGCAAAAAATATACTTTACTTAAAATAAAATTAAAACACCTTTTTTTAAAAGGGGAATTTCTGAAATGCTTTTGCCCTCAACAAATAATGAACAGCAATCCCTGTCTCAGGTCAAAAAACCACAATAGCTCATCCTGCGAAAGCAATAAGAAGCTGACTTCAGAACAGCCTCCCCCAATTTAATTCCTTTCACATCTTTTGAACTACAATCCCCATCATCTGCAACTATTGGCCATGCAAGCTGAGATTGATAGGAGTTGTATAATCCATGCGGATGGCACCAGGTTCAGGAAGGCTGCTCTTATCAACATATATTTACCCCTTGCCTATGCACTAGGCAATTGCCACAGGTCAAATTGTATTTTGGGGTATAATTAGGGGGAAGAAGAAGAAGAAGAAGAAGAAGAAGAAGAAGAAGAAGAAGAAGAAGAAGAAGAAGAAGAAGAAGTTATTATTTGTACCCCGCCCATCTGGCTGGGTCTCCCCTAATTTATTAGGGGTATAATAAGGCCAAGGATATATCATTCATTTTTTTGTATCAAAGTATATATCAAGCATAAGGGCAAGTTAAAGCCTTTGTTTTTCAACAGGCATAATTTTCTGTGCTAATCTTCATGAAATGTACAGCAGTTTTATATATACGGTATTTGTAGTGGTGCAATTGTTCTGTTACTGGAATGTTGTACATTATACTATCAGCTCTTTTACATTTTATAAGCCGAGCTGGAAGGCTCTCCCTGTGTGTTACTATATATACGTATTATTTTTTATTGTTCTAGTCCTGAAATGTACATTTTATTACGAGCTGCCCTATGGGCTAACCCCAATTGAAAGGCTCAGTGCGTGTTGCTATATACAAGTATTAATTTTATAGTATTTTATTGTTCTGTTTATGGAACATGGCACATTGTATTATACGCTACCTTTTGAGCTTATTGGGTGGAAAGTCTCTCTCTGTATGTGTGTTTGGAAACAAGTATTGCCTTTAAAGGAAGAGGAACGGGGTTCTAAATCTTATGAACACACCAGCAATTAACCAGCAGACTTACCTTCAGAAGTTTCGATTTAGCAGCTGTAAGCACTCCAAGCACCGCCTTTACATCTGAGGTCTTCAGCTGGTCCACCAGGTAATTAAACTTGGACAGACGTTTCTTCCAGTGATCCAGCTCTGCTCGTGGCCCCAGATCATCTGCTTCCTTCCGCAGTTGGCTATTTTCCGCAATGACCTACAAAGTCACACAGGAAGTTGTTATGGGAAGAGCTAATTGCTCTCAGTGGACTGTGTGCAACCTGCTGGGCTTTCAGTGTTAACATCTTGAGTCTGGTTGGATGCTGATTTCTTAATGCTAAGCAAGCTAGGAAGAAATTGGTGGTTTACTTGAGAAATGCACTTTTCTCCTAATGAATTTCCATTAAAACTTCTGTCAGAAAGATACTGGCAGTCAGCAGTCAGCAAGGCCCTTAGTATCATAATGATGAATTATAAGTTTGTTTGTTTGTTTGTTTGTTTTTAATAATCATCATCACAATGTATAGTAAACTATTCACACCTGGAATGCTGTGTCCAATTCTGGACACCACAATTTAAGAAGGATGTTGAAAAACTGGAATGTGTGCAGAGGATGGCAACCAAGATGATAAAGGGTCAGGAAACCAAGCCTTATGAGGAACAGTTGAAGGAGCTGGGTATGTTTAGCCTGGAAAACAGGAGACTGAGAGGAGATATGATAGACATCCTCGAATATCTTAAAGGGCTGTCACATGGGAGAAGGAGCAAGCTTGTTTTCTCCTGCTCTGGAAGGTAGGACTCGAACCAAGGGCTTCGAGTTACAAGAAAGGAGATTCTGACTCAACTGGAAGAACTGTCTGACAGCAAGAGCTTTTTGACAATGGAACAGTCTCCCTTGGGAAGTTGTGGACTCTCCTTCCTTAGAGGTTTTTAGCAGATGCTGGTTGGCCATCTGTCACGGGTGCTTTAGCTGAGATTCCTGCATTGCAGGGGGGTTGGACTTGATGATCCCTTCCAATTTTACAGTTGTATGATTCTATGATTCATTGAAACATCACCTGTTCAATTTGCTTAATCCACACTTTCATGCAGGCCTCTATCCGTTCCAGAGTCTCCGTACTATTCGACGCCACCAGGTAGTCTGCGGGTCCCTTGAGGGTTTTCAGATCATAGGTTTCACACTTCTTCAGATTCACCTAACCAATATTTTAACCCGTTAATGTTCCATGTATACGTTCAGTAACCCATTCACCCAAGGAATTGTGACTGTGTACAGACTAACCTCAAGGGTATTGTCTCTGCAAAAGGTAGGACCCAGTCACTTTGAACTCCACACTGCTCTAGACTTCAGCTGAATAAGGTAAGGTAAAGGTAAAGGACCCCTGGACGGTTAAGTCCAGTTAAAGGTGACTATGGGGTGTGGCACTCATCTCGCTTTCTGGCTGAGGGAGCCAGCGTTTGTCCACAGACAGCTTTCCAGGTCATGTGGCCAGCATGACTAAACTGCTTCTGATGCAACAGGACACTGTGACGAGTGCCAGAGCGCACGGAAACACCATTTACCTTCCCGCCGCAGTGGTACCTCTTTATCTACTTGCACTGACATGCTTTCGAACTGCTAGGTTGGCAGAAGCTAGGACAGAGCAACGAGAGCTCACCCTGTCACGGGGATTCGACCCACCAACCTTCTGATCAGCAAGCCCAAGAGGCTCAGTGGTTTAGACCACAGAGCCACCCGCTGAATAAACTGCGTTAGCAGCATACCTCTGCTGCAGAAGAACAATGGGCCATTGCCCGTGTGACCTACTTATGAGCTTCCCAGAGGCATCTGGTTGGCAACTGCAGAAACAGGATGCTGGAGCAGACCGGCCTTTCATCTGATGCCACAGGGCTGTTCTAACATTCTTAGCATATAATTTTCAAATGATGCTCCCAGTAAATGCTGGGACTGGGCACTCAGAAACCTTGGAAGCTTGTCCATTACTTAATTCAAAGAGTACAATACCATTGGTGCATACTTCACGACTATGTCCTGTTTTAAACACATATGCACCTTGCTCAGCTAATATTCTTCTAATACAAAAACAAGAAAGTCTACCTTCTCCATCAGGCTCTGCTGAGCCCCTGAAAGGACACTAACAAATCCCTCTAGAGAAGCAATGAAGTCCTGCTTGATGTTAGCCCCTTTCTGTGGTCCACTCGACTCTCCCCAGCCATAGTTCATTGTCTTCAGAGCTGGGATGAAGATATCAGACAGCAACTGTTGTACGCTGTTCAGTAAACCCCCATGAGCTGTATCCATCATATTGAAAGCCACTTCCTGGCAACAAAACAACACATCACATTATTAGCTTGGGGCTTATTATACTACTGAAAAGAACACTGAGGACTGAAGCCTTAAATGAGGAGATCAAGCATGCAGCCCCAGTCTGTTTTACTTGGTAAATGGATGGCAAAGTGCAAATCAAACTCGAGATGGACACAGGCCAGTTCTCCTATATCCAATCGTAAGTGCTCATGAATGTGACTAAAAAGCAGGATATACTCACACGATTAATATTTTCCACAGTGATTGGTTTGGATGGGTTAGTTCTGATGAAGAAAACGCATATGCCAGTTAAAGCAACATCCTTGCCTTCCGTCACAAATAATTTAGGCCCTTTGCTCTTAGCCGAGTGAGGGATAGCTGCCGTAGAGCCTCCATGTCCTGGAACATTTCAAGGGGGGGGAGAGATAGTATCAGTGCAGCCAACTGAACACTATGCTCTGGTTATCTCCTGCTTGTACTACTGCAATGCGCTCTGTGTGGTGCTACCTTTGAAAGTGACCCAGAAACTACAACTAATCCAGAATGCAGCAGCTAGAGTGCTAACTGAGAGTAGCTGCCGAGACCTAACACTGGTCCTAAAAGACCTACATTGGTTCCCAGTACATTTCCGAACACAATTCAAAGTGTTGGTGCTGACCTTTAAAGCTCTAAATGGCCTCAGCCCAGTATACCTGAAGGAGCGTCTCCACCCCCGTCATCCAGTCCGGACACTGAGGTCCAGCTCTGAGGGCCTTCTGGCGGTTCCCTCACTGAGAAGTGAAGTTACAGGGAACCAGGCAGAGGGCCTTCTCAGTAGTGGCACCCGCCCTGTGGAACACCCTCCCATCAGATGTCAAGGAAATAAACAACTATCTGACTTTTAGAAGACATCTGAAGGCAGCCCTGTTTAGGGAAGTTTTTAATGTTTGATGTTTTATCGCTTATTATTATTATTATTATTATTATTATTATTATTATTATTCTGTTGGGAGCCGCCCAGAGTGGCTGGGGAAACCCACCCAGATGGGTGGGGTATATAAATTATTATTATTATTATTATTATTATTATTATTATTATTATTATGCAAAGGTACCATTTGGCCAACCTTTTGGGGAAAGGGGCTATTGACAAAGGGTCTTGCTAAGGTAATCAGTTAGGGTTTCTTCACACAAACAGGTATACAGCAACCAATTACCCAATATTTGGTACGTCACAACTGAGCTTGTGAACCACTTCACACGTTATGCAAGGTGATTCAAAGAATCTTCTCTCTTTTGTGTTTTATCCTTGATAGGGCATTCAAGCATGCAGGTTATCACTTGATGCTAGAGCCACCCACTGACTAAAATGCATGCAGGAACCTCCTGAGGGATTCACATTGCTCAAAATCACACACAAGGTTTTGTCATGAGCTTGTACCCATCTAAAACACGCAGAACCCTCCCTCCTTTCTGACATCTGCACTGAAACTTTGGGGATTTGGCATAGGCATGTCATCAATACCATGTTCGGATTTATTTATTTATTATTATTTTACAACTAACTAACTATGCAACAAAAATATCAACCTCAGATATGCTGATGGCAGAAAGTGAGGAGGAATTGAAGAACCTTTTAATGAGGGTGAAAGAGGAAAGCGCAAAATATGGTCTGAAGCTCAACATCAAAAAAACTAAGATCATGGCCACTGGTCCCATCACCTCCTGGCAAATAGAAGGGGAAGAAATGGAGGCAGTGAGAGATTTCACTTTCTTGGGTTCCATGATCACTGCAGATGGTGACAGCAGTCACGAAATTAGAAGACGCCTGCTTCTTGGGAGAAAAGCAATGACAAACCTAGACAGCATCTTAAAAAGCAAAGACATCACCTTGCCGACAAAGGTCCGTATAGTTAAAGCTATGGTTTTCCCAGTAGTAATGTACGGAAGTGAGAGCTGGACCATAAAGAAGGCTGATCGCCAAAGAATTGATGCTTTTGAATTATGGTGCTGGAGGAGACTCTTGAGAGTCCCATGGACTGCAAGAAGATCAAACCTATCCATTCTGAAGGAAATCAGCCCTGAGTGCTCACTGGAAGGACAGATCCTGAAGTTGAGGCTCCAATACTTTGGCCACCTCATGAGAAGAGAAGACTCCCTGGAAAAGACCCTGATGTTGGGAAAGATGGAGGGCACAAGGAGAAGGGGACGACAGAGGATGAGATGGTTGGACAGTGTTCTCGAAGCGACTGGCATGAGTTTGGCCAAACTGCGAGAGGCAGTGAAGGATAGGTGTGCCTGGCGTGCTCTGGTCCATGGGGTCACGAAGGGTCGGACACGACTGAACAACAACAACAACAACAACTATGCAACCCTGTGGGTAGCTCAGTCAGCAGAGTACGAAACTCGTAATATCAGGGTCATGGGTTTGAGCCCCACGTTGGGCTGAAGATTCTTGCATTGCAGGGGGCTGGGCTAGATGAGCCTCGTGGTCCTTTCAACTCTGCAATTCTGTGATTCCGTAACCCAGGCATCCGATAGGCATTATCCATCTCTGCCTATGCATGTAGCAAACAGAACAGGTGTGGGAACAACCTACATGTTTCAGCCCCAGGGAAGAAGGAGACAGCTGGCGTGCTCTGTGAGAGGTGCAGATGAGCCTCCCGTTGCTTGTAATGTCTTTGATACTATTTTAATATCCATACCATACTTTTAAAGCATTCTTTTACCACTTTAATGGTCACAGAGAATCCTGGGAACGATAGTGCGATGGCCTGGGACTCGGGCTCGGGCTCAGAACCGGAGGAGGCTCAGTCCGTATCGGATCCTCTGCTGTAGCCATCAGCTGAACCCAGTCTGGGGCCTGTTCCAGAAGACCCTCAGTCTGCTCAGGTTCCCCTGCAACAAGCACCAGCTGGGCCAAGTCAGGGGCCTGAGACTGCCCTGGCTCCAGGTGCTGAGGATACCTCATTGCCGTCAGCTGGGCCATCAGAGGCCGAAGCAGCCCCTGGGTCTAGTAACCCTCCGGTGTCTGCCGAGCTGCAGAGACTCAGGGCTGAGAGAAGGAGGGACCTGAGTGCTCGTAGAAGTGCTCGCCTTCAGGCAAGACAGGGCGGTGAGCCATCGGGGGATCGGGACTGACCACTACCTCGGCAGAGATAAAAGGGCAGTCAGATCCCACCCCAGGTGGCGGGAGCAACATTGCTGCTTGCCAGATCTTGCCCTGCACCCTGCCTCAACTTCATCGGACTGACCCCTCGTTCACTCCTTGGACTTTGAACCGGACTTGGACCTCGCCTCTTGCATTACCCTCGGGACCAGCACAGATAGTTTGTTGAGGATGCTGGGGGTTTTAGATTCGGGTGGGGGGGTCAGCACCTTTAACACAGTTCACAGGATTCTTCCAGCAAAGTCTCAGAGTGGAGTAAGGGTGCTCTAAATCAGGGGTCCCCAAACTAAGGGCGGGGGGCTGGATGCGGCCCAATCGCCTTCTAAACCCGGCCTGCAGACAGTCCGGGAATCAGCATGTTTTTACATGAGTAGAATGTGTCCTTTTATTTAAAATGCATCTCTGGGTTATTTGTGGGGCCTGCCTGGTGTTTTTACATGAGTAGAATGTGTGCTTTTATTTAAAATGCATCTCTGGGTTATTTGTGGGGCATAGGAATTCGTTCATATTATTTTTTCAAAATATAGTCCGGCCCCCCACAAGGTCTGAGGGACAGTGGACCAGCCCCCTGCTGAAAAAGTTTGCTGACCCCTGCTCTAAATGTCTGGATGTGAGCTATGAGAGGGCAGCCAAAGTCCATGGGGCAGGGATTAAAGGGTTTAAAAGAACCTTTGAGTCCCTACCAGAGAGGAATGGCAAGCCAAGCTGATGGACTACGCCGAAACGGCAAAGTTGACTGGAAAGCTCAGGAACCAAAAGGACAAAAACTTTTTTAAAAAGAATGGGAAATTTTTATAATTTACTCAAGAGACCTCTGTAAACAGATGAAAACATTAGCAGGGTTTTTATCCCACTTGTAATGTAAGAAAGACTGTGGATAACATGGATGGGTACATAATATAGATTATGGAATAATATTGCAGTTGTAAATGTTGACAATAGGACCCATGAAGGAGATGGGGGGAAGTCTCGAAATTCAGAGCAATCTCTATATATGGATATGCATTTGGATTGCTATAAATTTATATTTGTAAAATAAAAAAAATGATTTCAAAAAAATAAAATAACATTTTAAAGAGCACATCCTGTGTGTGTAAAGAGCTGATGGGTTGTATCTTTGACTCCTAAGGAAGTATGGGCAATACTTTCCCTACCTGTTTCCGTTGCTTCCATCTCTTGATAGTAGAACATGACGTGACGAAAGCCGCCAGCAATGAAGAATTTATCAATACGCTCTATCTGTTAAAAGTTCATCATTTGTAGTCAACAATTCAAAGTTAAATGTATATCAGTGCCTTGCTATGAGAAATTGCAAGAGCTAAACATGACCATGTGTCAGAATATTTGCATGCACTTGCAGAGAGTATGGAAATCAGGTCTTTCAACAACCTGCACATGCTTTCAACACCTTGGATGCCCACCTGCTCTTTCCAGGCACGGGTCTGTGCTTAAAAGCTCTGTGCCCAAGAATTTTATTTTATTTTATTTGCACCAGAGCTTTCTCTGCGAAAACCCACTCTTTAGTGCTCCAGCGGAGCAAATATCATTTTATGTTTCCTACAAATTGCCATTTCCTCCAATTGAGCTTTAAAGAGCGGGTTTTCACAGGGAAAGCTACAGGGTGAAAAAGAGCAGAGCAAAGGTTAGTGTGGACACAGTGGCAGAGCAAGCCGATTGGGTACCTGGGGCAGCACACGTGCCCTGCGCCCAGGGGTGGGGCCAGCCGCCCATGGGGTGGGGCCAGCCGAGGTAGGACACTCCGCGGGGCCTCCGAGGAGTCTGTCTGGCTCCTCCCACTCAGCCGCCCTACAGCTGAGGGGGAGGTGGCAGGCAGACTGTTTGGGGCAGCGCAGAGCCTATGGGCACCCACTGGCTCAGGCACACTGTAAGCCCTGCGGTGACTGCTACCAGGCATTTTGTCATCCCCCTCAATAATGACACCCGGGGCGAACCGCCCCCACCGCACCCCTCTTCCTCCACCCCTGTGTGGACAAGCCCTGATAGTGTAGTTGAGTCTGCTGAAGTTTTAAGCTCATTCCAGGCACAACTAACTGCACACAGGTCAACATTGCCCGATGGCGTGTGACCAGGAAATCATGGGGAGGGGGGTCCTGTGTTGTACCTCCCTGTGCTCTTGTGTGCTTTCATGGGAAGGGATTGTACCACAGGATCTCACAAGGAGAAGAAGACCTTAAAAGGTCTCGCCCAGAAGGGTTTGGGACCATTTTGACCCCCAGGCTTCCCACTCACCCTTAGGTAAGGGCCTCACTGAGCTACTCAGGTCACTGGTTGATAGGATGTCAGGGACTGGCTGGATGAGGAAGAGCGGTGGGAGCCGCCCGCCCAAGGTGACAATTTGGACCCCAGATCATGGTGGTGGGATTCTGAGGAGAAGGATGTGCAATCAAGGGGCATCAGGAGGAGGGCCTTCCAGGACAGGATTAGAGGCTGAAAGTCACAGTGTGAGTGCAGACTCAGACAGAGAGCAGTCAGAGGTTGCCCTTGCTACACAAAAGCAGGGCAGTCCCAGTCCTGCTGGCCCTCTCACCAGACAGGCCCACAGGAAGAGCCCACCAAACTCAACACAGCCTTCGTCTGCCCGGGAGGAATCCAAAATGAGAGGCTAGAGGGGGAAGGGTGGGGCTAGTGGTCAGTTTCAGCAATGTCCCAATTAAATTAAGACAAGCCTGAGGACTCTGCTGCGTTGTTGTCTTCTGTTAATAAAAAGCTAATTGCATTCCGCGCCTCCAGTCCCTTCCTGCCCTGTGGATGACTTGGGCTCACTTGACAACCTCTCAACCTCAATTGGCACCTTAGCAATTATGGATTTTTGAGAGTGATGCGGAAGAGTCCTAATCCAAACTCCCCTTAAATATAACAAAGTCACAGCCCCGAGGAGCCTCAGTCGGCCTCGGGTAGCCAGGGTGTCTGGCTGACTACAGCGAGCCATCCATCTTGGAAATAGCTCTGTAGATTTGTGACACCCTCACAGTCACAGTGTGATTTGTACTGAGGCATAAACTGCCGTCCTGGAATCCTAATAGGATGAAGGGTGATCTATAAATATTTTAAATTATGTTCCTGACTCACTCGGATCATCCGTTTCCAGGAAGATGACCCAGAACTGAGCAGGAGGAGAGAAGGAATGCTAAAGCATCAACAGAGGCAATAAACTGGTGTACAAAATATCTGAAGGGATTTTTCGAAAACCATTTTGCTCCATTTACAATGAAGCGAGTGAACATTTGGCGCACGCCAACATGCATGTTCTTAAATGCATCCACAATCAACATGGCATTAAAACCTTTCCGCTCCCAGCAGGTTTCTAACTTCTGAAGCTACATCCATTAGCGTACCTGATTTCCTTCAAGGATTGCATCTTCCACTTCAGCCTTCTCTAAATCCACGCAGGAAGCAACAATCGACAGGATATAATCATGCCTGCCATCCAGGTGAGCACGCTTGGCCTCTTTTTCCTCCTTCAGCTTTTGCTGGAAGGACAAAATTCCCATTATTACCTTAGAAGGAACTTAGCGTTTCTTTCCAGGCCCTGCATTAGAAGCTCAAAAATCCCCGATGCTTGAACCCATCAGTGAAAAAGCAAAAACTCCATGTGATATTCTTGAGGGAGGGGGAAATCTCAGTGTCCACTGGGTAGGGCTGCAGTCATATGTAAGTTCCTTCGGATTCATTCAATGGGAACTTCCCCCCAAGTATGAATGTGTTATATGTAAGGCTGCCTCTGAAGACGGTTCGGAAACTTCAGCTAGTGCAGAATTCAGCTGCCAGGTTGCTCACCGGAGCAGGATGGTTTGAGCATCTCACACGGATCCTGGTCCAACTGCACAGGGTACCAATTAGTTTCTGGGCCCAATTCAAAGTGCTGGTTTTGACCTATAAAGCCTTAAATGGCTCAGGACGCAATACCGCAAGGACCGCCTCTTTCCATATGAACCTACCCGGACCCTGAGATCATCTTCTGAGGCCCTCCTTCATGTGCCTCCTCGAGAGGTTCAGGGGGTGGCAACACGAAAACAGGCCTTCTCTGCAGTGGCTCCCCATCTGTGGAATGCTCTCCCCAGGGAAGTTTGCCTGGCGCCTTCATAATACACCTTTAGGTGCCAAGCAAAAACATTCCTTTTTAACCAGTCCTTTGGTTGATTTATACCCTTTTAAAATATGGCTTTTTTCTTGAGGGGGGTGTTATTGGGTTGTTTTTATTCTGATTATATATGTCAGTGTTTTTCAACCTTTTTTGGGCAAAGGCACACTTGTTTCATGAAAAAAATCACGAGGCACACCACCATTAGAAAATGTTAAAAAATTTAACTCTGTGCCTATATTGACTATATATAAAGTAATTCTCTTGAATAGGAATCAAATAAACACAAAGAAAGTATTTTATAATTACTTTATTATGAAATAGTAAGTAAACAGAAATATGAAAAATTATAAAATACTTTATTCAGTGCGCAACCTGGGTCTGTTTGGCTGTTTTTTTAAAATCTTTCGAATTTTTCAATTTTTCCCACGGCACACCAGACAACATCTCGCGGCACACTAGTGTGCCACGGAACAGTGGTTGAAAAACACTGATATATGTTGTGATCTTTTCTGTGAACCACCAAGAGTCCTCCGAGTATAGGTGGTATATAAACTCAATTAATCATCATCATCACATCAGGTACAGAATTGATCTCTGAAGCTGTCAAGGGAGATAGGAATGCAGATGGACACCCAAATCCCCAGTGGCGGAGGAAGGGGGCGGTCCATCCCGGGTGTCATCCCTGAGGAGGGTGACTTCGCCGCGCCGCCCCCCTAGGACACTCACTGTGGGCAGCAGTCCCCTGAGACACTCATCGCTGGCTGCGGGCAGCACCCCTCTGGGACACTCACCGCGGGCGGCACACCCCTGGGATGCTCAACGCTCACCGTGTGCTGCAGCCCCCTGGGACACTCGACCCGGGCGGCACCCCCGGGGGATGCTCAACACTCAACGTGGGTGGCGCCCCTAGGGCGGCTTGCCCCGCTCTGCAGGTGGCTAGCCCCGCCCCTGCAGGAGGCTAGCCCCGCCCCTGCAGGAGGCTAGCCCCGCCCCCGAGTGCACCACACCGGGTGCTTGTGCACCACACCGGGTACTTGAGCAGCTAGCTCCACCTCTGCAAATCCCATCAGCCCCAGCCAGTATGGCCAATGGTGAGAGGTGATGTGAGTTGTAATCCAACTACCTCATGGTGCAATGAATCAGTGTGTCCGGCTGTTAACCGGAAGGTTGGTGGTTCGAGCCCACCCAGGGATGGCTGTGGGCAGGATTCCTGCGTTGCAGGGAGTTGGACTCGATGACCCTCGGGGGTCTCTTCCGATACATCTGGAGGGCCACATAGGCTTTGCCACATACCCACAGGAAGAGACTGGTTACGTGCTGTTTTCCTGACAGCTGAGCGGAGAGAATGATTTCTTCCTTCATTTCCAACGGATTCTAAAACGCCTGCTTCTCAAAATGAGATATAAGCGGGCTTTCGATTGTCGCCCAAATGAGCCATGCATCATGTGGCTTCCTGAATACGTCCTCGCCATGGGGTTAGAAAACAAAAGCCAATCATTTGATAAAAGCAACCTGAAAGATGGAGAGATCTCATTTCACCCTGGCAGCAAATTGCCTTCGACCATTTGACAATAGCAGCAGCGGCTGCCAAAGCTGCTAAGCAACAGGTTACCCAAGCTGCCACAAACAAAACATTACAGAGGGGGTGTGCCAGTTTCTAGTCTCAGGCTATCATTTTCAGTCGTGGTCCAAGCTTCAGAAAGCCAATAGGGGTGATGCAGGGGGATATCTTTGCATTCAAAAAAAAATGAGAAAGGATATCATATTTAAGTACTAGCATAGGCTACTGTTCCCCTCAGTGGCTGGCAGGAATCCTGACAAAGCCCACAAGCAGCAACATGAAAACAAAAAAATTCTCTGTAGTTTTGGGGTTTATGTTTAGTTACCATGGCTAATAGACCTATTTCGTTTATTCCAAAGGGGGGGGGGCTGCAACTTGCCAATGAAGATATTGAAACAAAAAGCAATCTATCATGAAATAAATAACACTCCAATATCAGCTCATGAATCACAAGATACGGTATTATTAGGATTCCAATATACACAGCTCAATCCATCATCTACGTTAAATATCTGAAAACAAGCCGTCATTCCATATCTAAAGACCTTCTAGAAGACGCGGCGGTCTTTACGGCAGCAATTTTTCCCGTTCAAAATACATAAATCACCAGAGCCCATAATGGGCGGAAGTTTAATTCAGGAGGTAATAATAAAAAATTATGCACTAATAATGATCTGTCACTCTTCTCCAAATGGAAAAGGATTAAAGAGAGAGAGAGAGAGAGAGAGAGAGAGAGAGAGAGAGAGAAGAAGAAGAAGAAGAAGAAGCAGCTTCACACAAGAAAGCAACCGTCTATCTGTTCTCCAGGAACACTTTACCTCATGTTAAAACAAGAAAGTTCTAAGCGATCCTGTGCTTTCTCTGTGTGTGCAATGGTTTCTCGTCTTTATTATTTTGAATCAATAAATTGGTTATTTTGGGGTGTGGAAGGGTGTCCTTTTAGATTCTGGATGTAGAAGGGGAGATTTGGAACTAAGAGGCCCAAAAGAGCATCCCTACATTTTGTGATGCCCATCCCCCACACCAGCTACTGATTTTTTAAGAATACGAGAGAAAATCGCATGCCCATACTTCCACTTGCAGTTCATCCAGACCTGTGCTTTCCCCCAGGAAAACCCAATCTTTACTGCTGAATTGGAGCAAACACCAACTGGGTTTTCTGCATACTGACATTTGCTCTGATTTAGCGCATATTTTCTTTAATTATTATTTTTATTTGGACCATTTATATACCGCTCGTAGTTAAACAAAACTTTTAAGTGATTTACAGCATAGGTCTTAAATATCTTAAATAAACAGCAAATACCAAAACAAAAAGGAGGGAATTTCTACATTATATAAAACTTAACTAAACAGAGCGTCCTCATCAGTATCAAACACTGCCACATAAAAATCAGCTGCAAAAAAATGCAAGGGGAATCCACAGTAAAGGACTAAATCCAAGCATCCTCTAAAGATCAGGAAGCAAAATAATTAAAAATGAAAATGAGCTTAAAAGTATAAATTTCACCTTTTTTAAAAAAAAAAAAAAAAACCTGATTCGCAATGAAGCAAAAGAAAATCAACTCATTCTTCCCCACCACCATACGTCAATCAATCATCCCATTAAATGCTGATGATTCAGCATTCGTTCCCATTTGCTCTCCTGTACTTTCCACTGCATTTCCCCCTCACTTTCCTTACTGCAAAAGATCCAGGGAGGGGAGTAGGTTTGTTGTCCAAGAGCACCGAATCCACTTTTATTGCACAACCAGAACTGGCTGGTGTGCAATTCCCAGCCGCAAAAGAGCAAGAGTCTCTGGCTCTTACCTTCAAAACCCTGCTGATGCTTTGTTTCCAAAGTTGTCTCTTCCCACTTCTGAACATTTTTCTAGCTTAAGTTCACTAACAGTTAATCTGAAGCCAGCATTTGCTTTGTTGCTCCGAGCCCTTAGCCGAAACTTTTGGGGCACGAGGATCCCTGGCAAAGATTAGGTGCCTTGAAAATTGGTTTACATTCCTGAATGTGGCCAATGTTCACAGCTAAAACAGATTGTGAACAGAGCCTGGCCCACCTACAGAAGCCACCCGGTGCTCTAGAACTCGGGAGTTTGAGCTGCTGAGACAAGCCCAACGTAGGTGTGGTGTTGTTATGGTAGTGTTGACTTCTGAAACTACACCACCAAATTTGCATATCAATCTTAGCTGTCCCTGTTCCAGTGTTCTCTCTTTTTTACCACGCCCCATCTTTGGTCTTGTTTGCTCTATGGGTCTTGGGCAAACACTTTCCCCTTCCTTCCTTTCTTGTGCTCTGTGAGGCAAGGCAGGTGAATGACTGTCAAAAGATGTCAAACCTTACACTGGCTTTAATTATTACAGCCACAAACAGAAGCCCAGTCTCTGACTCAGAGCTCCAGGAGCGTTACTGCAATCTCTCGCCATCTTGATCTGCACGGCCCTGAAATCTAATATGGTGAAATGTGGTAGATAGTTGTTTTTAATCAATGAATAGTTCAGTCTTTTTTCTTTCTTTTTTTAGGGGCGTAGCTCAGTTGCAGAGCCTCTGCTTTGCCTAAAGTAAGTCCCTTGTTCAATATGGAATCTCTAGGGAGGGCTATCTCCCCTTTTTCTCAAGATGGTTTCTTCCTCAGATTCTCGTTTCTCAGTCTGTTGCTTACCCTGCATCATCTCATCTCTGGCCAGATGCCTCTCTGACCCTTTAGTTAGTTAGTTAGTTAGTTAGTTAGTTAGTTAGTTAGTTAGTTAGTTAATTTGTATCTCAGGGCAGTTCACAACATAAAAATACAAAACGCAAAAGCTATTCCCATTGCTAGTGACGGTGCAAAGTTTGAATACCAGCCAAACTGACAACTCTCTAGCCTCACAGGAGATTGACATGAAACATCTACAGGTTTGTTCCCTGAGCTGTTGAAATGTTCATCAATGTTATGTGCCATCACGCCAGCTTAACTGATCAGTGTCAGAGAGGCGAATGGCCCTGATGCATTTTGGGGGTACAAATTCTACATTTCCCGTATTCAGAGACTAGCTTTGCAAACATAGAAAAGAGAGAGCCGATAGCCCTTAAGTTTGGATATAAAATTAAATTGGTTCATGCTGCGCGGTGCTGTGATAATATTGTGCCTGGACGAACAGCTCATTGCAAATAAAACCAGCTTTCGCTTTAAAACACACAGCCAGCAGGATGCCACCTACAAGGCTATGAGAAGACGCTTGAAAAGGGGTGAATTTCTCTTGCTGTGCAAAATGCATAAAAGCAATGCTGTGGTGCCCCCCAGTGGCAAATACTGTAAAATAAGCTACATTGAACTCCCTTATGTAAGCTACAGTATAAAGAAACAACTCACACACAGTTTAGGGAAATGATTTAATATTCCTTTGTGACATGAAGATTACAGCTTAAACTTTCCATGAAAGTCAACAAGACTGTGCCAACACAAGAAAAAATCATTGCACCCAGATATGTGGTGAAACATTCAGAATTTTTGTGCCTGGGCATATAGAATAGGTAAATTGAAATAGCAGACTGGGTGTAAACAACATCATGCCATGGTGGCCCTGCTCTTTCTCTGGGGACAAAATGCATCTAACTCCCAATTTATGCCCAATTTAGAATCTCTCCCTCATTATAATTGGAAGAGCATATGGATTCTTCTTCTTTAGGACTGGAAATCAAGGCACACTCTCTGGTTGGTTGATTAATTGATCTAGATATCTAGATTCATCGCACTCTTGTCTCAAGGAGCTCAGAGCTATCTCCCACCCCTCATCCCCTCAAAAACTCTGTGAGGTAGGTTCGACAAAGAATTGGTGGCTGGCTCGATGTCACCTAGTAAGCTTTGTGGCTGAGTGTGGGTTTGAACCCAGATCTCCTGGGTCTACTACTATTAATCCTTCCCTGACTTTGACTCCAGTTTATGTTCCTGCTAAAACCAGACCTGCTAGTTTTCAGCATCGTCTCCAAACCCCTATATGATTCCAAGCAGAAGAATTGCACTGAGGGCCATTTGCTTTTGAGTAATAAATTTTTTGGCCTCGTTCTCTCTGTGTGTAATTGAACTTATATATGTTCAGTTGCAAGGATGCCGTGGGAGATTTAAAAAATAGGCAAGATTCAAGGAGGTGAAAAGGATTGTGGACATGATCAGTGTCTTTGCTTCTTCCAGTAAAGGTAAGGCGACCCCTGACTGTTCGGTCCAGTCACGGACGACTCTGGGGTTGCGATGCTCATCTCGCTTTACTGGCTTAGGGAGCCAACGTTTGTCTGCAGACAGTTTTTCCAGGTCATGTGGCCAGCATGACTAAGCCGCTTCTGGCGAAACCAGAGCAATGCACAGAAACACTGTTTACCTTCCCGCCGGAGTGGTACCTATTTATCTACTTGCACTTTGATGTGCTCTCAAACTGCTAGGTTGGCAGGAGCAGGGACCGAGCAAGGGGAGCTCACCCCGCTGCGGGGATTCGAACCGCCAACCTTCTGTACACTGGCATTAATTTGTCTGTCTTCCCAAGTGATGTGTAAAAAATTTCAGAGACACCCTTGATGGAATCTTTTGAGGAGATGGCGTTAATAAGTGGTCCATGCATACAGTAAGGTTGGTAGTACAACAGCTTTGTAAACAAGCATTCTGGTTTCCCTGCGAGTCCCGATCCTCAAACACTTTGCACTTCAATCGGGAGAAAGCTGCACTTGCAGAGCTCAGGCGATGCTGGGTTACTCTGATGAAAATAGGAAAATCCTATTCCACACCCTCCAACGTTTCTCTGATGAAAATAGAGGTGTACCCACCAACATTTCTGCAATGAAAATAAGGATATCCTACCATACCCTCCAACATCTCTCCGATGAAAATAGGGGCATCCTAAGAAAAAGTGAGACATTCCGGGATAAAATCATAAACCAGGATGGCTTCTGTAAATTTGGAACTGTCCCTGGAAAATAGGGACACTTGAGGAATCTGGAAGGCCTGCCTAAAAGAAAATAGGGAGACAAATGTGCCTCCCTCCAACTCTATGATTCTATGGTTGGCAGATCCATATCTGTGGTGCCATCACTGAAAAGGCCCTGCCTCTCACGCCTGCTGGTGGCTTGCAAGCAGGCCCTCTGTAGCGAATCACAAGCCCCAGGCAGGTTCACATGGAGGCAAGCGGCACTTCAAACAAGCGCCTTGCAAACTATCTGGGGCTTTAAAAGGCCAACGTTGGCCTTTTAAATTGAGCTCACAAGCAGTCAGGCAACCAGTGCAACTGATACAGAACGACTGGATCATTAATTATTTCATATGTTCCAAGGTTCAGCCATGGGACTGCAGATCATTTTCTGGGCTGAGCCCAGGCACAGATTCATTGCCGTTTTGTCTGTGATTTGTACTGGAGCTCATCTGAGCTTCCCCAGAAATTAAAAGCTCCCATATTTTAAAAAGAAGAGTGCAGTTTGAAGGAAGAAAAAAGTGAAGCCACAAGAGTGACAGTATCTGCAAGAGGTCCTCCCCATTCCACTCCTACTTATACCAGTGGCCTTATATTTCATAGAATTGTAGAGTTGGAAGGAACCCTGTGGATCATCTAGTCCAACCCCCGCAATGCAGGAATCTGCATCTGTCCTGTACGGGGATTGAACCTGCAACCTTGTTGTTTATCAGCACCACACTCTACCAAACTGAGCTATCCAGCCTTCCACTATTTAACAGACGTTTCTCCACCTGGCACCTGGAAATAATGTGGAATAGGACAAATACTGGATATACTTTTACAGGCTGGAAGCTAGCACAATGAAACGGGATCACAGTTAGCCAGGGAAACAGGGGGTACTTCAGAGCTCAACTGACCTCAGTGACATGAAAGTGAATGCCAGTAACGGATAATAATCCATGCACCCTGGTTTACGGTAGTGCAAAATGCAGGTTCTCTGAAGGAATAACCCAAACATCGTGGAGTTTCTTTCACACAGAGAAGCTTCCAGAACCCTCTTCAATTAATTAGAACAGGAAAGATCTCTACACATCAGATCAATACTTTCTATACTAAGGAATGCAAACTGAGAGTTTGACCACAAAAAGCCACCTCAGTTTTAGCCTGTATTGTCGAACCAATGCACTACCACGGCAGCATAGACACCTGCTTCTCTTTCCATGGTTCATTTTGCATACCATAAATCCCTGTACTGTCCACCCTATGCTCAAGTTTGAGGATCAAATCTTAGGGTGGAGCAGTCTATTATCCTTGGAGTATTTGACCAACAAAAACCCATATTAATTCCTTACAGCTCAGACAGGGCTTCCTTAACACATCTCCACACTCAACATTTGCACACTTAAGTTTAAATTCCTCCTTTCCCTCAATTGCGTTGTTGTGTCATCTGTGTCGTATTGCACTTGTAGCACTGAGGCCTGTGGCTGAAGAGGTAGCAGCAGGCCTAAGGAAACTTCAACGTTCTTGGAGAAGAAGAGGAGGAGGAGGAGGAGGAGGAGGAGGAGGAGTTTGGATTTGATATCCCGCTTGATATCCCGCTTTATCACTACCCGAAGGAGTCTCAAAGCGGCTAACATTCTCCTTTCCCTTCCTCCCCCACAACAAACACTCTGTGAGGTGAGTGGGGCTGAGAGACTTCAAAGAAGTGTGACTAGCCCAAGGTCACCCAGCAGCTGCATGTGGAGGAGCGGAGACGCGAACCCGGTTCACCAGATTACGAGTCTACCACTTTTAACCACCACACCACACTGGCTCCCAAACAAAAATAGGAAATGAGGGAAGCAGGCCTCCCCCCCCTCCAAAAAACAACAACAGAGAGAACTGTACATGCTCAGTGCCCACAGAGTACTGATGAGGTGGGGGTAAAAAATCAGATGGGGAAGTGGGCATGAAGTTGCATGAGGGGACATCGCTAGTTGATAGCGCAGTCCTATACATGTCTCCTCTGAGATAAACCCTATTGATTGTAATGGGACATTCTCACAGGTATGTGCAGCCTAGAATGCTAAACAGAAGCACTCAAACATTTTGTTGCATGTGCCACTTGAGTGGGTGTAAAACACATTTGGCCAGAATGCTCCTTCACATTCAGGGCCGTCTTCAGCATATCCGGCGCCGTGGTGCAAAAATCCCTATAGTGCCCGCCCCCTTCCCAGAGTTGACCTTTTTTTAGGGCTGGAGGAGGCAGGCAGCAGCTGAAGGGCGGCTCCTCCAGCGGACAAAAGGCGGAGGCTGGACGCAGCGCCTCCTGGCTCAGCTGGCCGCTTCATGCCGTGGCGGCCATGGCAGGCAGCACACTAAGTGAGAGGACCTGCGCCGAGTGAGTGAGGGTGCACGCGCTTCTGCTGCCAAGCATCGGCTCAGGTTTTTTTCCTTTTAGCCTTCTGGTGCCACACAGAATTTGGCGCCTGCAGGCTACCAAGCCGATTCTCGGCGGGAGCAGTGCACGCACTCTCGCTCACTCAGCGTGCTCGTTTGGTGTTCCCCGGATTCTCGCCTGGCGCCCTCCAGAACTTGGCGCCCCGCTCCACTAGCCTCAATGGGTTAGACAGGCCTGTTCACATTACAGGTGGCTGAATCTTTGCATAAACAGTGCAAGAGAGGCCCGAGGCTCAAAGATCATTTTGCTTTGTCAACTATTAACAAGACTTGTTAACCTGCCGGCCTGTTCTCCAGGGAACTCGGCAATAATTTTCTCCAATAGCTTGGGCTAACGGATACGAGCTGGCTTTGCACCCAGCGAGTTTCATCGCCAAGAATCCAACACTCCAGCCACCATACAACAGTGGCATCTCCTTTTCACACCTCTGCAGCATTCCTGGAACATAAGTGTGTGTGTGTGTGTGTGTGTAAGAGAGAGAGAGAGAGAGAGAGAGAGAGAGAGCCACAGTTTACCATCTGCATGCCCAGATCTTCTAACATTAGAAGCATCCCAGTAACTCTGGACTCTGCATCTAACTGTTGTGTCTGCTTGATCCCTTTTAACCAGAGCAGTCCGCATCCAAATTATATCATCCTTACAATAGCTGGGTCAGGGCCAAAGGAAGCGGGCTCTTAAATGAGCAAGAAGCTGTTCTCGAAAGTAAACAATATGCACACATATTCAGAGGTATCTGGCAATATCTAGCAGTCCCTTGGCAGTTGCTAGTCAGAAAACTGGCAAAGGAGATTGGAAACCACTAGCTCAGTCCCAATATCCAGAATGATGTACTAGGGATAGTACACAGCTTGACTATAGACATCTGGTTGGCCCATATGAGAACAGGATGGTGGACTAGATGGGGCATTGGCCCAATCCAGCAGGTTCTTCTTCTGCTTTTAAGTAACCACAGACGACCTCTGTCAAATGGATTTGTGGGAGGGGGCTTTCAAATCCCAAAGTATTATTTGCAAGCAAGTTTAAGAGATAGCGTCTCTCATTTCAAAAACCAAGCACTGTTTAAAAATTAGAGCCAGTGGAGTGGTCAGGTTATTGGAACAGGGTTGGGGAGTGCCAGATTCAAACCCTATTCAGTCACAGAATCAGAGAATTGTAGAGTTGGAAGGGAACCCTGAGGATCATCTAGTCCAACCCCCTGTGATGCAGGAATATGCAGCTGTCCATACGGAAACTGAACCTGCAACCTTGGCATTATCAGCTTCATGCTCTGACCAACTGAGCTTATCCAATTGGCAAAGAAGAGATCCTTTAGGGATTGAAACCCACAAGGCAAACACCACAGAACAGTTGCCTTACCACAGAGCCACAGCAGCAATCAATGGAGATGACCAGCTTACTGAGCATTAATCCTGATTTGTTTGCACCACCCTTACGCAGTGGTTAGACTACATCTGGTCTTTACTGAGCATTCATTTTGTTTGTGAGGCAATTATATAACAATGTGCATTCATCCTGTTTAAATTGCAGGGTGTTTACACATCTTTCCACAAATAATTTGTTCATTCCACACTTTTCAGGGCAATTCCCTGTTACTTTCCTAACTGCAAAAAGTCCATGTTGTGTGTGCGGTTCTGGTTTTAACTTGCACTAGGGCAACAAAGTACTTTATTCCATAACTCTTAGCTGCACAAATCTAAACTTCTGCTATGGGCTTCAATCCCTTCCACAAAATGTTTGGCAGTCTTGAGGCAGTCTGGGGCCCTTGATCTAGTCACTCAATCACTCATTCTCAGCTTGACCTAACTCAAAGGATTATTGTGATACTTAAAAATAAAAAGTGGGAGGGGGGAGAGAGCCAGGGTCACTGTCTTGAGCTAGCAGGGTTTCCCAAATTTGGGTCACCAGCTCCTTTTTTTGGATTATAACTCTTATAATCCCTAGCTACCAAGACCAGTGGTCAGGGGTGATGTCCAAAAACAACTGATGATCCAAGTTGGGGAAACCCTAAGCTAGAAGAGAGGTTAGATACAGAAATAAATACACTAAACTCTGAACTCCCCAAAGTCAGAGTGAAGCAGTTCCTACAAGCAATTGGGGAAGACAGGACACACAGCAGAGGCAAAAACCCTTAGGGAAAATAGAGTGACCAAATTTCAAGACGCTCTTGCCCTCAAAACGGGTAAGTGCCTCTCCTCATACCATGGATAGGCAAACTAAGGTCCGGGGGCCGGCCCCGGCCCAATTGCATTCTAAATACGGCCCGCGGATGGTCCGGGAATCAGTGTGTTTTTACATGAGTAGAATGTGTCCTTTTATTTAAAATGCATCTCTGGGTTATTTGTGGGGCATAGGAATTCATTCATTCCCCCCCCCCAAAAAATATAGTCTGGTCCCCCACAAGGTCTGAGGGACAGTGGACGGACCGACCCCCTTCTTGAAAAAGTTTGCTGACCCCTGCCTCACACGTTTCTGGGCAGATTGTGTGCAATACAACACATGGGACTCTTTCCCAGCTGACATTGCCCGAAGGCAGTCAATATTCTTCAACCATCTTCTCAAATGCCCATCTCTTTCTTTGCATGGGTTGTTTTCCAGGTTCCCTCCCGCCCCGCTCCCCACCTCCTCCGTTGTGAATACGTTTCTCAGCGAGGCAAAGTTTGTTCTCGCGCAGGAAACAGCATCAACTCCGAAGATGTAAGCGGGAGAAGAAGTTTCTGCGGGGTGCAGCTTCTGGCTCCCTGGCATGTCAAGCAGCTGGAAAAAATTTTTTTTTAAAAAAAAAAAACTCTTTCCCAGTTCTAATAACAAGAAGAAATCCCTACCCTACACGTCCACAGGTGCAGATTGCCACCCGGCAGCAGGAAGCTGTGTACCCCCAGAAAGCCCCTCTTTTTGCATGTTTTGTTAAAGACCCCGCTAGGAGATCCGGGTGCAGAAGCAGCTTCCCTGCCTCTGCGTCTCCAGGGTCCCCCTAGAAGGGTCTCCTTCGCGCAGCAAAAGCATACCGGAGAGCAAGGAAGGGCCAGCGCGAAGATTCTCACCTGCATCTCTTTGATGTTCTCCATCGGCGCGATGGGCTGAGTCGGTCTGGGATGCTGCGCTTGGGAGCCCAACTTGCTCGCGAGGGCAGCAGCCGACGCTTGGCGACCCCCTTCCCCCTTCTCCATCGCCGGCCTTAGAGAGAGAGAGAGAGAGAGAGAGAGAGCGCGCAAAGCGCCTCCTGCTGCTGCCCACTTGGCTGAAGCGCCAGCTACCCGGGCCTGTTTGCTGCCGCTGCTGTTTCCATGGTGAGCCTGAATCCCTCAGACACTTTGCAAGGCTGCTGCTCCTGCTGCTGCTCATTCTTGCTTCTCCCCCAACCCGCTCTTCTTGGCCTGCCTCTGAGCTGTCCCTTCCCGAAACATTCCTAGTGAATCCTGAAAAAAAGGCCTGTCTATCAAGTGCAACCTTCTTTTCTTAAATGCTGCTTGCGCACACACCCCAACGAAAACATGCAACCTTTCTCTGTTTCTTATTATTCCTTTGCCTGCCTCTGAGCTTTTTCTCTCCCCACCAGGTTGCTGGAGAATCTACAGCCTGGAAAATGGCCTGTTCTACCAAATATATATATAATTTCTGTTTTTTCACTATTTCAAATACTCATTTTACATCCTTAAGCTATCAAGAACTTCCCTTCTTCTCTTTCCATGGTTCATTTTACATACCATAAATCCCTGCATATTTTACAAAAACTATAGCATTCAGTATTCCATTATTGCATCTATCAAAACTTATTTACACTGTTTAATTTATCTTAATGCAGCCAGCATTTTCAGCTGTGCATAATTATTTCCCATGTATCCAATAAACGTTGTCCAATCCTCTTTAAACGTATGTTCTTCTTGTTCTCTCATTCTATATTGCGAAGTCTGCAAGTTCTGCATATTCTGTCAAGTTATACCAGGCGCATCCATTGCTTCGTCCACAGACTTGCAAGAATTCCAGCTATGCGCGTGCAACATTTTCATGCTGCTTCTGGCCACCACTACATCCCCACCCCCTTATTACAAATCTGCTTAGCAACTTCAATGAGATTTCAAAGTCCTGACCAACCCTTAGGAAGCTGCAGGTGGAGGCTTCAAAAGCGACCGAACCCACCCCCACCCCCACCCCCCAGCTCTCCATGTACGTTCTGGCCTGGAACTGGAAATACAATCCAGCCAAGTCAAACTTTTCATTGATTAGTTGGGATCAAAAGCGTGTATTTCAGTCTCTCGTTTTTAAAAAATAAAAATAAAATAAAATCAATGCACACTTCACTGGGTTCTTTACTCTTCCCAGAAGGAAGGTGTGAGCCACAGAGTAGGAAGAAAGAGACAGGGAACTTGCATACCTCCTTTGGAAATCATAACATGCAAGATTCTTCAAAGCGCTGTCACCAGACAAAACAGAAAGCGGCATTAAAAAAGAAGATTAGAAGCCTCCGGAATTTAATCCTTCCCTCCTAACTTTTTTTCATTTTAGCAGGAGGAGGGTCCGCGTTGATTTGCTGAAGAATGAACACACAAACACACACCACTGACACCAGGATTCCTGTGTGGCGCAGAGGATTTGGTGATGTGTCCTATGACTGATAACCTAACTGTACCAGGGTAGTGGCAAAACTATGCATCAGATGGAGGTGTGTGATCGTCCAGCCATTGAGGACCTTACATCTGATGATACAGTGTATTGTGCATAGCTGTCAACTTTTCCCTTTTCTTGCAAGGAATCCTATTTGGAATAACGGAATTTCCCTTAAAAAGGGGGAAAAGTTGACAGCTATGATATTGTGCCATAATAAATATATAGTAGCCATCTATCGTATTATTATTTATTATTATTAATATATTATGCCATAAGAAATGTGTTTAATATAAAAAGGATAAAATAAAATCGTTAATTTTTTAAAAAAATTAAAACCTTTTTTATGAAAAGATCAGCAATTGTCAGTAAAGCATGAGACTCTGAATCTCAGGATTGTGGGTTCGAGCCCCACGTTGTGCAGTAAGATTCCTGCTTTGCGGGGGTTTGCACTAGATAACCCACACATGGTCCTTCAAACTCTACAATTCTAATATTCTAATAAGCTAAAAACCACATTAGCACTCATGTGAACATTCTACATGTCTTCAGTGCAAGGATATTTTGTGCCCTGGCAAAAGCTACCTACTTGCAGACACACACACCCCACGCACACAAAAACATACCAACATTTGCTGATTTCAATTTTCAAAAAAAGATGTCTGGGGGGGGGGGAATGAAAAGCACAAAACTGGAGACCGCTGCATTTATTTTAAATTGCAAGAATAAGTAATGCAACAATGTTTGATCATCTTTCTCAAATACAAAACAAAACGTTTTAGTGCACCAATCATTTTGAATAGCCTTGTGAATGGTGGTGTTAAAATTTAAGTTTCTTAAAAGTTTTCATTTCAGGCACATCAAAATCTCACATTGTGTGCCTTTTCCTTTGCAATTCCTTCAGTTCAAATGCTGTTGCTTGGGCATGTTCAGTTAATGAAGTTTCCAAGCCAACTAGCCTCCTTGGCAAACATTGTGGACCACTTATGTAAGTTTTTGAGCTTTGAAAAACTGTGTTCACTGCATGCCACTGACGCTGGAAGTGGAAGAGGGATCTTTAGAGCAACAGAAACATTAGGCCCATTATCCATGAGTTTTTGTTGTAGTATGAAGAGAAGTACTCCTTGTGGCGGCATAGACCTTGGAAATCATCAAACTATTGCTATAGGTTCACAGCAAAGATCTTCAGCATCACTACCAGTATATTTGTTTCCCTTGTGCATCAAGGATTTTTCCAAATTATACCTTTAGTCAATTTTTGTTGTTGTTGTTGATACTGTATAGATCATAAAAGGTAAAGATAAAGGGACCCCTGACCATTAGGTCCAGTCGTGTCTGACTCTGGGGTTGCGGCGCTCATCTCGCTTTACTGGCCGAGGGAGCTGGTGTACAGCTTCCAGGTCATGTGGCCAGCATAACTAAGCCGCTTCTGGTGAACCATAGCAGCGCACGGAAACACCATTTACCTTCCCACTGGGAGCAGTACCGATTTAGCTACTTGCACTTTGACATGCTTTCAAACTGCTGGGACACAGCAACAGGAGCTGGGACCCAGCAACAGGAGCTCACCCTGTCGCAGGGATTCGAACCGCCAACCTTCTGACCAGCAAGCCCTAGGCTCAGTGGTTTAACCCACAGTGCCACCCGCATCAAATAGGGAAATATATTGTTGTAGCTGTTGGAATCTCTCTTCAACAGATTGTATGGCCATGTCTAGGACAGCATGTTGTTGTTTGGTCATTTAGTCATGTTCGACTCTTCATGACCCCATAAACCAGAGCACGCCAGGCACTCCTGTCTTCCACTGCCTCCCGCAGTTTGGTCAGACTCATGTTGGTAGCTTCGAGAACACTGTCCAACCATCTCATCCTCTGTCGCCCCCTTCTCCTTGTGCCCTCCATCTTTCCCAACATCAGGGTCTTTTCCAGGGAGTCTTCTCTTCTCATGAGGTGGCCAAAGTATTGGAGCCTCAGCTTCAGGATCTGTCCTTCCAGTGAGCACTCAGGGCTGATTTCCTTCAGAATGGATAGGTTTGATCTTCTTGCAGTCCATGGGACTCTCAAGAGTCTCCTCCAGCACCATAATTCAAAAGCATCAATTCTTTGGCGATCAGCCTTTCTTGTAGAAACCTATTTCTGCTTTGGATCTGGGGGTGCCTCTTCTTGGGCTGTTTCTTTCTCCTTTTTCTCAAAGTTTGGTAGTCTTTCTAGCTCCTTTGCAATCTCAGTAGCATGTATCCAAACTTGTTGAAAACCCTCACCATACCTGCAACCCACAAGGTAATTCTTGGTCACTTGCAATTAATTGCCTTTAGCTGAATTTGCATTGGCTTCCTTATTTTGTAGTAGCTTGCTTGTAATAGTGACTTCAAAAACGATGTTTTACCATGCAACAAAGGACACCACAAACTTGAACTTACAAATTGCATCAGCGAGGGCCTTAGCTTCAATTCAGGAAATATTTCCAGATAAATCTTTTAGGCTTGTATCATCAAAGATCTCTCTAAAAGCATCATATATAACACCAAGATGATATCTGGGTGGTTTCAAAGCATCAATCTGACTCTCCCATCTTGTTCCACTCTGTGGCTTAACAGTTATGCCTAAATATGATACATGGCTAGTTAGAATCTGCCGATGCAATGCAGTGAAATAATTAAAGATCTGTTGAACCAATCTGGGGGGAAAACTAGCTGCTTTCAGACAATACTTAGCAGCATCATTAACTACAAAGTTTAAAGAGTGTGCATTGCAGGGCCCCAAGAAGGCAAGTGGGTTTATGTCCAGGGCTCTCTTTTGTACACCACTCACATTTGACTATGGGGTGTAGAGCTCAGCTCCGCTTTCAGGCCGAGGGAGAAGGTGTTTGTTCACAGACAAATTTCTGAGTCATGCGGCCGGCAGGACTAAACCACTTCTGGCACAACAGGACACCATGACAGAAACCAGAGTGCATGGAAACACCATTTATCTTCCCGCCACAGTGGTACCTATTTATCTACTTGCACTGGTGTGCTTTCGAACTGCTAGGTTGGCAGGAGCTGGGACAAAGCAACAGTAGCTCACTCCATCACACAGATTCGAACAGTCAACCTTACGATCGGCAAGCTCAAGAGGCTTGGTGGTTTAGACCACAGCACCACCAACATCCCTCTCTTGTGATAACCTCAGGCTCAGACATCTAATTATCTATTGGTTTGATCACATCAACATAATGTACAGTTATTGTCATTTGATCAAGGATTCTAACATATGGAATAGCTGCTGTATTGATGACAGCCAAAGGAGGAGCCTGATGGAGTTGGTATTCAAACATGTTGATGGTAAAAGGTAAAGGACCACTGGATGGATAAGTCCAGTCAAAGGCAACCATGTGGTTGCAGCACTCATCTCGCTTTCAGACTGAGGGAGCTGGCCTTTGTCCACAGACAGCTTCCCAGGTCATGTTGCTAGCAGGACTAAACCACTTCTGGCACAATGGGACACCATGATGGAAACTAGAGCACATGGAAATGCTGTTTACCTTCCCGCCACAGTGGTACCTATTTATCTACTTGCACTTGCATGCTTTCAAACTGCTAGGTTGGCAGGAGCTGGAACGGAGCAACCGGAGCTCAGCCTGTTACAGGGATTCGAACCGCCAGCCTTCTGATCAGCAAGCCCAAGAGGCTCAGTGGTTTAGACCACTGTGCCACCTGCGTCCCTCTCCTCTAGCCTGATAGAATGGTTGCAGTAGATAGCAATGACAACGTAGACAATTTCAGGTCCAGGGAAGGTCTATGCTTTTCAGTCTGCAGTGATGCATCGGGCATTTGTCAGCACCTGTCAACCCCAGTGCAAGCTCACTGGGGAAAACTAAGCTGTCTCCCTCTAAAAATCATCTCTCTACCTTCCTGTTACAAGAGGCATAGATACATCTGACACAGCAACTCGTTGTTTCAAGGCAAGCTTCAAAGGCTCTGAAGGCAAGTTCACGCAATCACACAAACATTTGGCAATCACTAAACTGTGTCTCTTAAAATCCTGGTTCTCAGGTCCATCCCAGGTCAGTTTACCTCTAGAAAAGCAAGAGAGCCTGTGTGTGTTTAAAAAAGTGGTGTTAAGAGGGGAAACTTAATTTCAGAGACTTTGCAGACTAACCACTAGAGGGGGAGGAAGATCCCAGCAGGAGAGCAATCTGTAGCTATGTCACAATTCAATGCCACAGTTCCTGATTTAGTGGCAATAGCAGAAAGGTAGTAGGAGATGGGTGATTGACTCAATGGGCATGGTAAACCTGTTGACAACTGTTAACGACTGCAATTAGTCCTACAGAAAAAAGCAAGGGCTAGTATGCAGATGAGCAAAAATAGCTTTAGCATGTGTATTGAGACAAGAATCCAATATCTCTATTCAGACCAGGTCTCTCCATAGTTTTCAGTTTAGTAATAAGTTGTAATTCAGCAACTTCTCTTTCAAGTCTATTTCTGAAATTCTTTTGTAATAAGACAGCTGCTTTGAGATCTTGTATTGAATGTCCTGGGAGATTGAAGTGTTCTCCTACTGGTTTCTCTGTCTTGTGATTCCTGATGTCAGATTTATGTCCATTTATCCTTTGAGGGGACGCGGGTGGCGCTGTGGGTTAAACCACAGAGCCTAGGGCTTGCTGATCAGAAGGTTGGCGGTTCAAATCCCCGTGATGGGGTGAGCTCCCATTGCTCAGTCCCAGCTCCTGCCCACCTAGCAGTTCGAAAGCATGTCAAAAGTGCAAGTAGATAAATAGGTACCGCTCCGGCAGGAAGGTAAACGGCATTTCCGTGCGCTGCTCTGGTTCGCCAGAAGCGGCTTTGTCATGCTGGCCACATGACCTGGAAGCTGTACGCCGGCTCCCTCGGCCAGTAACGCGAGATGAGCGCCGCAACCCCAGAGTCGGACACGACTGGACCTAATGGTCAGGGGTCCCTTTACCTTTATCCTTCTGAGAAATACCCCTCCCCACCCTCCCACTATATACAAGGGTCTGGTGACTTCTGTTTCAGAGTATCTGAAGAAATGTGCAAGCACTTCTTATACCCAGAACAAACTTAGTTGGTCTCTGAGGTGCTACTGGACAATTTTTTAATTTATTCCGACTGTGTCAGACCAACACAGCTACCTACCTGAAGGTATGAGGCAGAATCAGATGGAAGACATCTGTTTGGAGATTATTGCATTTGGCCCAATTGAGGAGTGAAAGGTCTTGAGCACTGTTTTAAGAAGATGCCACAAACTCCTACCCATCACCAATGAGCAGAGGGGATGGACCTGCCGTTGTTGCTTCCCTAGTGTCTCTTGACAAGGAAGGCATGCCGTTAAAGGCAGTCGTGTTAAACAAGAACGGGCCTGGAGAAGCAAAAGCTTTGCTGAAATGGAGCTCATAAACTGACACCGCTAATTTACTTCATGGTTTTCCCCATATTCTGCATGACAGTAACGCTGCGTGGAAGCTGCCAAGAGGAGACAGTGCTCAATAGCTACCCAAGCCTTTTTGAATTATAAATATATCAGTTCGTGTATTTTTTCAACTTGGACTGAGCTCATCTAGAAGGAATGAGACTCTTCTGCCTGGACCAACACTGCCCTCAAGAGGCATTTCCTCATCCTTTGGAATTTAAAGCCGTTCTGCTCAGATGTTTCTGGGGGAGGCTGCTCAGGCATGGATGTTAGCTGGATGCAGTCACTATGAGAGCAATTGTTGTTGTTGTTAATGATGATGATGATTAAATTTGTATACCGCCCTTCGTCCGAAGATCACAGGGCAATTCACATCCTCAAAACACAAAATGAGAACACTAAAATACATTTAAAAACAAAAACAAACCAATAGTTCCTCTTGTAGTCCTCTAACCCCTGTATGATTCATCCTAAAAATGAAATGATAGTACCTATTATTTGTTTGTTTGTTTGTTTGTTTGTTTGTTTGTTTACAAATTACAGTTTTACAATCACATATCCAACATACAACATAAAAACAAGATTCCAAAGAATCTCCTGGACTTCCCTCCTCCCCTTTGTGGGTCCTATTGTTAGTCATTTCCTCCTGCATCTTTTATAATAATCCAAATCTTTTACATCTCCATTATATCCAAAATTCACCATTAAACTACAAGTGTTATTCCAATCCTACTAACAATTTTAACTGTTTACAATGGTTTTTAAGATAAATTATAAATTTCCCCCATTCCTTATTAAAATTTTGGTCTTCCTGATTTCTGATTCTTCCGGTCATTTTGGCCATTTCGGCATAATCCATCAACTTGATCTGCCATTCTTCTCTGGTAGAGACTTCTCTGGTGAGGGACTTCATCTTCTTCCCATCTCTGGGCCGATAACATCCGTGCAGCCGTGGTCACATACATGAATAGTCTTTTCTGCTCCATTGGGATTTCGGCACCTAAAATTCCTAAAAGAAAGGCTTCGGGGGGTTTAGAAAATGTTATTTTAAACACTTTTAATGTTTTAATGTTTAATGTTTAATGTTTTTTTAAAAAATGTTGTGGGGGATAGTACCTCTTGGGGGGGTCTAGTACTACTTCTGCCTTTTGGATAGGAATAAAGTCTTTCATAGAGTGAAAATCATGGCCAATCATTTGCCCTTAACCCAGCCCATCCTGTTCTGGCTACGCTATCCCGACAGAAACTATGGTTTGGCTTAGTGTTAAATGCAAACCCAGACTGGCAAATCCCAAACTGTGACCAAGGTTTGTTGTTGGCTTACCACCTGTGGTTTTTTTGGGGGGGGGGGGATGCAAACCTTAAGATCAGGTGTTGCAGCCAGATCACCCTCACATCCTTAGTATCGCAGCATTGTCATGAGAGCGCTCAGACTAAAATTGTCAACCAAAAGTTTCACTTTTCTGGTTTATCACCACAACAGTTATTAACACTGGGCTTCAGTGAAGCAAATAATTTAATTAGACAATGCCTATATGATATCGAGCGACAGAATAATCTGGCCACAATAAGGAAATTTTGTCCACGGTATGACTATTTTCCACCTGGTCTTTTTGACACTTGGGCACCCTCTTTGCAAAATTTAACAATTCCAAAATACAGACACGCTTTCACTTTCACAAGATTGAATATACTGCCTTCGGCTGTGCTTGAGGGTCGATTTCAAAAAATTCCACTGGAGAAACGGTTATGTCCATGTGGAGATGGCAGTGTTGAGTAAGTGGCTCATGTGCTTCTGGCTTGCACTTTTTATAAAGATTTGAGGAGTGTGGTTAAAAGGTAAAGGTACCCCTGACCGTTAGGTCCAGTCACGGACGACTCTGGGGTTGCGGCGCTCATCTCGCTTTACTGGCTGAGGGAGCCGGCGTACAGCTTCCAGGTCATGTGGCCAGCATGACTAAGCCACTTCTGGCAAACCAGAGCAGCGCACAGAAACGCTGTTTACCTTCCCGCTGGAGCGGTACCTATTTATCTACTTGCACTTTGACGTGCTTTCGAACTGCTAGGTTGGCAGGAGCTGGGGGGGGGGAATGCCAATGACTTCAAACCTTAAAAAAGTTCAACAACTTTGGCCAGCCCTCATGCATGTTCAAATCTGACCCTCTTTGAAAAAAGTTTGGACACCACTGTCCCAACCGAAACACAGAGATCCTGCAACATCCAAGCTGAGGCTCATCAGCATGGGCAATTGAGCAGACCCAGCACCTCTGCTCTGCTGCCCTTTTATACTTTGCATGCTGGTTGCAACATCTGGGCTTGATGAGGCATGTGACCCTCACTTGTTCTAAGCCTACTCCAGCTGAGGAATCGCACAACTTCTCCCAGAGCTAGGGAGCTGGGCTGTGGGCCCTTGCCTGCCTCAGACTCCTGGAGTGCCCTGCCTGCTGCTCCCTATGCCTCAGATCACGCCATTTTGTGGAGATAGGATACCTCTGGCTCTGGTGGTGGGTCCTGATGCTCTGGTTCCTGTGAGCTGACCCCCATCCCCTCGTCATCCTCCATCACCCCGTGAATACTTCCTACACCAACTTCTCCTTCCCAATCTCCAGATGTGCTCCAGTCCTAGCCAGGATGCTCTTCCTCCTCCCCGTTGTCCTGCCAGTTTGTGACATAAGCCATGGTTTAATGTTATAGGAACAAGTGTGCACATGCCTTGGCCCCATGCGCTGCCTCCTCTCCTCCTCAAAACACATAAGGATCAGATTCAAAGCTTTTGTTTCCACCTTAGAACTAAGCCCTTTCCCCTGTGAGTTGTGAGCTCTGGAAACAGTGGCTTGTCATAGTTAACAAAACAGGATATCAAACTATGATGTGATCCTGATCTGTTTTGGCTACAGAACAAACCACAGTTCCTTGAGTCTGGATATCACAGGGAACAATGGTTAGTTCTAAAGTTGGATGTTTTTGGTCTCCTCTTTACACAAATAAAGGGGGTGGGGGATTCATAATGCCAAGACTCATAGTGTGCAGAGGTCAGCAAACTTTTTCAGCAGAGGGCCGGTCCACTGTCCTTCAGACCTTGTGGGGGGCCAGACTATATTTTGAAAAAAAAATATTATCCAAGAGCACCATGAGCTGCGGTGTCTGCTTACCTGTGTCTTGCGAGCGGCAGGAGCTGGCAGCGGCGGAAGGACCATGAGCAGTGCGCGAAAGGGCTCTGGAGAGAGGCTGCTCAAAATGGTGGCTGCTCAAGCGCTGCTGCTGCTGGCACCAACAAAGCCCAGCCCCCTTCCTCCTCTAGGCAGGCAGGGAGAAGCCAGGAGGAGGGAGGGAGGAGGTGGTGGTGCTGCCGTGTGAGGGAGAGGGAGGGAGGGAGGGAGGGAGAGGGAAAGAACGTGCAGGCTGGCAATCCACGCAGCGATTCCCAGACCATCCGTGGGCCATATCCAGAAGCCAATTGGGCCTGATCTGGCCCGTGGACCTTAGTTTGCCTACCCATGTGCTAAACCATGTTATGCGTCGACCACAGCCTAAGGAGTTCTATGCAGTTGATGGGTTGTTCATTAAACTACAAATAAGCTTGCTCACACCCACATAGTTTAGCATAATATTGGCTCTTGAAGAGTTGCGATCCTGCCAAGAAAAGTGGGTAGCAAAAACACATCAATATGCACCCCCAGCCTTTGTGTAAGGCACTGCTTCCCAATTCTAAAAATATAACTTAGGCAAATTCCTATATGGTCAATGACTGGAACTGTTTGAGCTCCCTCCTTCCATCTAGAATGACACTGGCTGTTAGTAGCACTTACTTGTTTGCCATGGATTTTATGCTGCCGGGAGATAAGCCAGTTTGAGAGATCCTCATGTGATACTGAAGTATTGGCTTATATGAGAGATAGACCAGGTACTTCCCCCTTTCTTTTCGTGTATTTGGGACATTGCAAAAGGCGAGTGGTGCTAACATAAAATAATTTGATGGAACGATTGCAACAGTATGCTTAGAAAAACAGGGGGGGAAGCAGCACCTGGTTGTTGTACCTGCAATGAAGGTTTAAAGCATCCCAAAAAAGATTCCTATGGGACAATAACTCTTCAGACAGACTGCGGGAAGCTGCTTAATTAAATGGTGAAAATAGACAATGCGCTATTTTGACAAGTAATTTCCTCCAGCAATCCCAGAACATCCATACAGCTTAGATAAGAACGCTACATTTCAGGCAGAAAGGACAGAATGATTGCACCCGTGTTCTTCGTAACAAGGCAAGCTGCAGTAGAATATCCACTCAACGAGTGGAGCAATGCAGCGTGTTAGCGAGTCCACCACATGCCGCACATTTGCCACATTGAGGGCAAGGCACTTTTCACGGTGAAAAACGAGATGTCAGGTGACGGCCTTACTGTGACTACATTTCAAGTTTGGTTGCAACATTTCTATTATTAAATTCTAGCAAAGGGTCCATCGGGGACCAACTCTGCATACTGTAGATACTGTGTTTTCTCAGGGAGGGGGAGAGGATTATTAAATAGCATCCAGAAAGGGAAAGACAAGGGTATGTGGCTGCCAACCAGTCTTTCCACTCCACCTATGCCTTGGACAGTGGCTCTATTCAAAGTCCAGCTCCAATGTCCCTCCTTTCGCTTATTACCAGGCTGCAGGAGAAGAAGCGAACCATCAGCCCCACAGAGACAAGGCCAGAAGAGAATTCTATTTGGTTCATATTTTTAAGCAAACTGACCTAATTCACACCTCCCAGATGAAGACACGGATAAGAACATCATTATCCTCCAGATTTCACACGTCTCCAAATTTTGTGATGCAATTCTCAGCTAAAAAACATATCCAAATTGCCTGCTACACGCCGTGCTGTTTTTGTTAAAACGAATAAAATGTTGCCTTCTTTTTTAATTAAAGAAGAAACATACAAAAATGTGTTGTTGTTTTTAAAAAGCATGTTTGGGGATAAAATAAGGCTAGAAATGAATACACTGAAATAGAATGTGCAAATAATAATTGCTGTGTGCGTTTTCATAATCTGCAGGCGGGGTAGAAGGAACTTATAAATGAATATATGTGGAATTGGTCTGCAGACAAAGAAACGCGGGAACTGTAGTTTCCATTCGTGTATCTTCACCTTGAGAGCCAGTGTGGTGTAGTGGTTAAGAGCGGTAGACTCGTAATCTGGGGAACCGGGTTCGTCTCCACTCCTCCACATGTAGCTGCTGGGTGACCTTGGGCTAGTCACACTGGTCTTCTCTCAGCCCCACTCACCTCACAGAGTGTTTGTTGTACCGAGGCAGGGGAGGAAGGGAAAGGAGAATGTTAGCCGCTTTGAGACTCCTTCGGGTAGTGATAAAGCGGGATATCAAATCCAAACGCCTCCTCCTCTCTTCCTCTTCTTCTTCTTCTTCTTCTTCTTCTTCTTTCTTCTTCTTCTTCTTCTTCTTCTTCTTCTTAACCAAAGACACATGCTCTGGTTCATGGGGTCACGGAGAGTCAAACATGACTAAGACGACTAAACAACAACAACAACAACCTATATAGGGTATCTTTCTGTGCGTCTAGGAGTTGTGCAACTTGGAAGCTACATCTTATGATTCCAAGGATATAAGGAGTCTGTATGAAGTCACCATGGTTGCCTATCTCCCTTTCACAGCTGGTCTTTCTGAATAATGTGTAGCTAAGTTTTTTTCTCTTCCCACCCCAAGTCTATATATCTCTTTCTATAAGGGTGAAACCTTGGGAGGCTAGAATTCCATTGTCTGAGGATGCTGGGCCGAGAGAACAAACCCAAGCTCGATAGTCAGATAACTGAGCTCCTCCAGTCAGCGACAGCATTTTGACAAGAACTACATAACCGCATGGTTTAATTTTTGTGGAGCCTGGAAGCTTATGAAAAAAGAAATGTACATATTCATCATGCGGATGATGGCTCTTCTGCTAGGGTAGGAAGCAGAAGTGAAATCGCCGTGTGCTTCCAATTTTACCTGATCAGAGATTATATTCATGGATTTTAAAATTCTGGCTGCTTTGCTGTTGCATTCCAGTGTTGAGTGTATAACCAAATAGACAAATTAAAAATGAATTGGAGCTTTCAGTTTCCCCCCTCCTGTGTAGCTATCCCAGGTGAATTCAAGTGGAAAAATGAATAAACCTCTATTTAATGAATGCTGATCTAGCGTGGAACGCTTTAACAGTCTGGTGCCATTGGAAGTTTGGATTTCTTTCCTATCCACCCCGCCCCCCGCCCCGCCAGCCCATGGGTTATACAAGAGTCAGACTGCTGAGGTTCTCAAAACATTGCTTTGAAACCAGGGCGGCTGCTTGACCTGAACATCGAATCCTACAGGGAATATCGTAAAGTAACAGACACGCACTGCTTCCTTTGGGAACACTGAATGCTGAAGGGAGTCATTGAAGACCTCACCAGAGTGGTGCTTTGTATTTCACAGAATCAGATAGGAATGGAACAATAGAGACCCAAGTGGTAGACATGGTTATAACCCTATTTATGTAGTACACATCTCTAGGACATAAGTCAACCTTCAAGTTACAGGTTGGGAATTGGTTCCACTACATTAGAGACACCCTGCAAGTAGAAAAGGAGCACAGCAGGGAGACTGCTCCCCTAACATGCTCACTCCCTGTAATTAGACTCCTTTTATTTCATCTTGGCTTCCGTGGAATTCTCTTAATTTGGTTAAAAATAAGCTGATTTTTTTCCCCCTTGAGAAGTACACACTGGGGCAAAGTTGAATCATTCACATCATTTGGGGGCATGTACAGAGTTCCAGACCTGGGTGGCACTGTGGTCTAAACCACAGAGCCTAGGGCTTGCCGATCAGAAGGTCGGAGGTTCGAATCCCCACGACGGGGTGAGCTCCCATTGCTCAGTCCCTGCTCCTGCCAACCTAGCAGTTCGAAAGCACATCAAAGTGCAAGTAGATAAATAGGTACCGCTCCGCAGGAAGGTAAACAGCGTTTCCATGTGCTGCTCTGGTTTGCCAGAAGCAGCTTAGTCATGCTGGCCACATGACCCAGAAGCTGTACGCCGGCTCCCTTGGCCAGTAAAGCGAGATGAGCGCCACAATCCCAGAGTCAGACACAATTGGACCTAATAGCCAGGGGTTCCCTTTACCTTTAGCTGAGTCCCAAGTCTAAGTCTCAGCCTGTGTGCAGTTTTGTTTCACTTCTGAAACTCTTAAAAAGTAATTGGTTTTTTAAAAGTGATTGGTTCGCAACTGGACCTAATGGTCAGGGGTCAATTTACCTTTACCTTTACAGAGTTCCAGCCGAATTGAGCTACTTGGTAACACAATTCGCTTTGGGAAAGCAGCCTCTCTGTAATGAGTAGATCATGTCTCTCCATTCCCCAGAACATGACAATAAAGCAGTGATCATTTGGACAAGATTGTCAGGCGCTAGGCTCTCTGCCATAGCGTAGAGGCACAGATGACACATCAGTGTAATGACAAGAATTCACAGTAGACAACAAGAGGTTCTGCAAGAGGTTATATGGTGGGGGGGGGAGCTGCAGTCTTTGTAAATCTGGGTTTGAAATTACACTCCACTGGGTAACACCAAACCAGTAAGAAAGACTGCAAATTCAGAACTGTAGCTGAAACAAATTAAACAGTTTGTCGAAGCACAATGCTTGGTACAGAGACAGTGGAGGAATTACAGTGTGACTAAATAATCTATCATTTCTATTATCTCTATTTTATTAAATAGGCATCTGAGTTACAATGTTTAGTCACACGCTATGATTTCTCTACTGTATCTGCATTGAGTTTTCGGCTTCAATAAACCATTTAATTTGTTTCAGTTAAAATTTTATAATAATAATAATAATAATAATAATAATAATAATTTTACCCACCCATCTGGCTGGGTTCCCCAGCCACTCTGGGCAGCTTCCAACAAATATTAAAATACATTAAAATCACAGATTAAAAACTTCCCTAAACAGGGCTGCCTTCAGGTATTTTCTAAATGTCAGGTAGTTGTTTATCTCTTTGACCTCTGATGGGAGGTTCCACAGGGCGGGCGCCACTACCGAGAAGGCCCTCTGCCTGGTTCCCTGTAGCTTTGCTTCTCGCAGTGAGGGAACCACCAGAAGGCCCTCGGCGCTGGATCTCAGTGTCCAGGCTGAACGATGGGGGTGGAGATATGTGATCTCTCTCACTTGTTCAGCTTTGCCCATTTCGCAGTGTAATTTCAAACCCAAATACACGCAAACTCAAATGTCAAAATACAGACGGGGGGGGGGGCTGGGAATATACAGTTGAGGGTGTGCAGATACCATGATGCTGGGACAGAGACAAACAACACCATTTCAACCACATCCCTACTAAACATGTGGACCAGAAAAACTGAAATCCTACTAAGGTGTTCATCTTATACTTATCTTATACTTGAAGGTCCTGTGTGCGTGTCTGGAGGCGGTTGGAGGATGGATGGCGGCTAACAGATTGAGGTTGAATCCTGATAAGACAGAAGAACTGTTCTTGGGGGACAGGGGGCAGGCTGGTATGGAGAACTCCCTGGTCCTGAATGGGGTAACTGTGCCCCTGAAGGATCAGGTGTGCAGCCTGGGAGTCATTTTGGACTCACAGCTGTCCATGGAGGTGCAGGTTAATTCTGTGTCCAGGGCAGCTGTCTACCAGCTCCATCTGGTATGCAGGCTGAGACCCTACCTGCCCGCAGACTGTCTTGCCAGAGTGGTGCATGCTCTAGTTATCTCCCGCTTGGACTACTGCAATGCGCTCTATGTGGGGCTACCTTTGAAGGTGACTCAGAAACTGCAATTAATCCAGAATGCGGCAGCTAGACTGGTGACTGGGAGTGGCTGCCGAGACCATATAACACCATTCCTTAAAGATCTTTCCAGTATGTTTCCGAGCACAATTCAAAGTGTTGGTGCTGACCTTTAAAGCCCTAAATGGCCTCGGTCCTGTATACCTGAAGGAGCGTCTCCACCCCCATTGCTCAGCCCAGACACTGAGGTCCAGCTTCGAGGGCCTTCTGGCAGTTCCCTCGCTGTGAGAAGTTAGGTTGCAGGGAACCAGGCAGAGGGCCTTTTCGGTAGTAGTGCCTGCCCTGTTGAACACCCTCCCAGCAGATGTCAAGGCAATAAGCAGCTATTTTACTTTTAAAAGACAACTGAAGGCAGCCCTGTTTCGGGAAGTTTTTAATGTTTGATGCTGTATTGTTTTTAATATTTGGTTGAAAGCCACCCAGAGTGGGTGGGGAAACCTAGCCAGATGGGTGGGGTATAATTATTATTATTATTATTATTATTATTATTATTATTATCATTATTTCCTAAATTTATATGCCACTTGATTGTTGTTGTTGTTAAAAAAAAACTCAAAGTGTATTAAAAAAGGGTAAAACAATAAAATGTTAGAACAGAATTTTAAAACTCTTAAAGATGCATTGGTTTGAAATGCCTGCAAAAGTCCCTACCTATTTTATTTTAGTTTTTTATTTATACTTTTTAAATTTATATACTTCATTAGTTTTACAATCAATTTAACATTTCAAAGTTTGACTTCTTTCCCCCTCTTTCTGCGGTTCCTTAAATTTATTTTTTCATATCTTCTGCATATCCAAATTAAGTTACTTTGCTCATTTATTCATCTTCTTTAAATATATACTCTTATAAAACTGCAGGTTATTACATTAATCTTGCTAATGTTTTTATCTTTTTACAATTTAATCTGAAAATATTCAATAAACCATTTGCATTCTTTTATATAAAAAAGTATGTTATCTTGATTTCTTATTCTTCCAGTAAGTTTCGCCATTTCTGCAAATTCCATAAATTTTTGTACCCATTCTTCCTTTGCTCGGACTTTTGCTTCTTTCCAAAGGTAGTCCCTACTTACCCTCACACATGATGCACACATGAGCCAAATTGGGATGAAAGTGGGGAGGCATCTAATTAAAAATGTGGCTTGCTGAAAAATATGGCCCCCAATTTGGGGGGGGAGGGCTGTGAAACAGGAGGAACATCTGCGTCCAATCAGATTGAGGACAAGAAACACTGCCCTCTGTCTGATTGGCTTTTGTCGCCATGATATCATGATGAGTCCATCTCAGTGGTGGCTGAAGTCCATTGGGAGAGGTTGGGTGGAAGGCAAAGAAGAAGAAGAAGAAGAAGAAGAAGAAGAAGAAGAAGAAGAAGAGGAGAGGGAGGAGGAGGAGGAGGAGGAGGAGGAGGAGGAGTTTGGATTTGATATCCTGCTTTTCACTACCGAAGGAGTCTCAAAGCGGCTAACATTCTCCTTTCCCTTCCTCCCCACAACAAACACTCTGTGAGGTGAGTGGGGCTGAGAGACTTCAAGAGTGACTAGCCCAAGGTCACCCAGCAGCTGCATGTGGAGGAGTGGAGACACGAACCCGGTTCCCCTTACGAGTCCACCGCTCTTAACCACTACACCACACTGGCAGTAAGACCAACAGAAGCTGTCACCAGATCCAGCTAATTCTAGTTTTGTCACCATCTGCCTCTCTGCTGAGTTACACAAGGGGAACAATGAGGCTAAGGAGAAAGAAGTTGATATGTAGTTCCACTTCCTGGGCTGGTTCTAAGAAGGCAGACTGAGGGCAGAGTTGAGACTGGCGGGGCATTGCCCCATTCTACTAAATGGGGTAGCCTTCACTGCTACAACTAGCTCGAAATTCCAAAATTAATATTGAAAGCTACTAGCTGTGTTTACAGAGCAGGAGACTGCATTTGGAGCCACCCTGCCATATCATGATTAGTAAAGGTAAAGGGACCCCTGACCGTTAGGTCCAGTCACGGACGACTCTGGGGTTGCGCGCTCATCTCACTTTACTGGCTGAGGGAGCCGGCATACAGCTTCTGGGTCATGTGGCAGCATGACTAAGCTTTCTGGCGAACCAGAGCAGCGCACGGAAACGCACCGGAGCGGTACCTATTTATCTACTTGCACTTGATGCTTTCAAACTGCTAGGTGGGCAGGAGCAGGAGAGCAATGGGAGCTCACCCCGTCGTGGGGATTCAAACCGCCGACCTTCTGATCAGCAAGCCCTAGGCTCTGTGGTTTAATCCACAGCACCACCCGCGTCCCATATATCATGATTACACATGGTCTAATCCAATGGTATTGGTGTTTAAACAGCACACAAAAATAACCTTTCACCCAAGATGTACTCTTTTCTTTATTGCAGCTAACACCAGCTTGGCCACAATGGTGGGTTGTCTATTTGTGCCCTTGGGGAGCTGTATTCATCAACTGTACATGCGAATCAAGGCATTTTAGCAGATAGGCCTGTCTGAAGATATCCAGGAGGTTGCATGTGCACCAAATGTGGATGAATTCTGGCAGGATTCCTGCCAGAATTGGCCAAACAGCTGCCCATTCTTAATTTACATGCCGGTGCTTTCATCAAACCTGGGGAGAGTCGCAAACGTGACGGAAAATTATTCCTGTAAAGCAGAGGAGAAACTGTCAATTTCAGGGTTAGCAGTAGTGCAGCAATTTTTTGTACTGTAAACTGTTTTATAGGATATACACATATCAAGTTCATATATAATCTGTTCTTCAATATACAAAAGCAACGAGATGGCTACATTAAATTAAAAGCACGCACATTTGTTGACATGTCTTGTTGTGCCAATAATGAATAAAAGTAAGCAAATTCCCAAGTGATTCATTATTGCCTTCCATCTTTTGACTTAATATGGAGGCAATTTCAACAGGATGGTATTCAGGGAGTTTAAATTCCAGCATTTAATGTAGCTTACCGTGCAATATTATGCATATTTTCTCAGAGGTAAGTCCCGCTGAATTCACTGAGACTTATTTCCAGTTGTACGTAGGACTGTGACCTTATTCTTGTCATGTCGGAAATAAATTCCTTAACATGAACGATATAAATTATATACGAGATAAAGTCAGGATAGCTACAGGACATTGTGATTAGAGAAACAAAAAAATGAGTGGATCTCAAGGACGCTCTATCACTGTTAACCTAAGAATGCTGGATCAGACTAATGGTTCATCTAACCAACATCCTGTTTCTTAGAATGGCCAGCCAGATGTTTTTGAAAAGCTCACTAACAGCTTCTTCTGCTGTTTGTTCCCCATCAACCAGCATTCAGAGCCTTCAGTTTACCCAACATGGCCAAAAGCCATGACATGAATTTATCCAATCTCCTGTAAAGCCATAAACCGGAAGCCAATCAGTACATATTTGGACAGTGAATTCTAAGCATCAATTACATCTTGTGGGTGGGGGAGAGAATTACTTTTTTCCATCTGTCCTGAATCTACTTACCAATATATCTCATTTGGGTGACCCTAAGTTGTGGGGTTATAAGGGAAGGAAAATATTTCTAGTAACTTTCTCACATTCACAACATTATGAGTGCCTACTTTGTACCTGTTTAGTCATCCCTTTTTCTAAACTAAAACAGGTGGAGACAAGAGAGCGATCAAAATTGTTTCCCATCCTGGACTACCTCTACCTCTGTTTTATCCCAAATGTTTAACAAATTACTAATCAAGTGGTGCCCCGCTAGACGAAAATAATTCGTTCTGCGAGTATTTTCGTCTAGCGGGTTTTTCGTCTAGCGAAGCGGCAATGCAAACCGCGGTTTTCGCTAGACGAAAAAAAATCGTCTTGCGAGGCAGCCCCATAGACAAATTCGTCTTGCGGGGCAGCCTTCCGCTAGATGAATGCCTTCGTCTAGCGAGTTTTTCGTCTAGCGAGGCATTCGTCTAGTGGGGCACCACTGTATGTTTGTGTGTGTGTTAATTAAAAATATCAGAACAGTTTGTTTGTGTGTTTTGTTACATTTATATACCACCTTTATCTTCCAATGATCTCAAGGCGGTTCTCCTCCTCTCCATTTCACCCTCATAACAACCCTGTGAGGTAGGTTAGGCTAAGAGATGGTGACTGGCCCAAAGTCACCCAGTGAGCTCCATGGCTGAGCGGCATAGCTGTCAGCTTTTCCCTTTTCTTGCGAGGAATCCTATTTGGAATAAGGGAATTTCCCTTTTAAAAAAAGGGAAAAGTTGACAGCTATGCTGAGCGGGGATACGAACCCTTCTCTCCCAGGCCCTAGTCCAGCACTCTATCCATTATGCCATGCACAAACCCATACAATTAAAAAAAATATAGTCATTTTATATTGCAAACATAGCCCCCTTGTTAGCCTCCCTGTTCACATATATAGATAGAACAGCACAGATTCCAGAAGACTGGGGGACTTCCATTATTATTCCTATTTATAAAAAAGGCTCTAGGGCTGATCCTGCCAACTACAGACCTATAAGCCTCTTGAACATTATAAGTAAATTATATGCCAAGCACCTCAGCGAGAAACTGTGCGAATGGATAGAAAAAGCTAACATTCTTGACAAAGCACAGGCAGGATTCAGACAAGGGAGAGCCACTATGGATCACTGCTTGATCTTACAACACCTAGCTGAGAAATACACGTCACATCACAATAGCCATCTATTTGCTGCATTTGTAGACTTCAAGGCAGCCTTTGACTCCATCCCAAGATCTCGACTCTGGGACAAACTCAGTAAGACTTCCATAGACCGACGTCTGCTGCTATTAATATCCAAACTTTACAATAACACACATCTTCGTGTAAGATGTAACCAAGAAGGCCAACTCTCTAATTTCATCAGAACAACCAAGGGAGTTAAACAAGGTTGTATACTAGCTCCCTTGTTGTTCAACATCTACATAAACTCCCTTATAGTCCACCTACAAGGGGCGGATCTACATGCCCCAAAATTAACAGATAGAAAAGTGCCTATTCTACTCTATGCGGACGATGCGGTTATCCTGTCCCAGACCCAGATGGGCCTCAAAAGAGCTCTTAACAGTCTAGCCCAATATTGTAGAGAGGAGAAATTAGTGGTGAATTATCAAAAAACAAAAATTATGGATTTCTCTAATAAAAGGAAAACATTCAGATGGCACATAGAGAATCAAGAGATTGAACAAGTGACGTGTTTTAAATACTTAGGAGTTGTATTTCAAGCGTCAAGAAAAAAAAATGCCCACATTAACTATAGCTCTGCTACAGCACAAAAAAGCACAGCGGCAATTTTAAGATTTCACCGTACAACGGGAGGAAACTTCATTCCTGCCGCTATCAAATTATTTGTAGCAAAACCAACAGCACAAATATTATATGGTGCACCACTCGTTTCCTTTTCTAATTTAGATCCGTATGAAAAGATACAGTCAGGTTTCCTCAGATCAATCCTGCAAACACCAAAATGCGTTCCAAACGCTGCCCTGCGTCTGGAAGCAGGTCTACACAGGATTGAAGCCAAAGTATGGGTAAGAACCCTATTCACTTGGCTAAGGATAAACAAATCGCCAACTGGACTGCTTCCCTTGTTGCTACTTGACAAATTTCAATCTAGTTGGCGTAAGGGCATTCCCAGAAAACTGGCCATATATGGTCTCTCCCCAGAGTATCTACTAAGCCTAGACATGGGAAGGGCCAAAAACATAATTAAAGAAAGATTCAGGGATATTGAAGTCCAAAATGACTTCAATCAACTTTCGATAATGTATAAATCCCTGTATAACTCTCAAAGGCCCCATCTAGCAAATTATTTCAAAATACTAGACAACGCCAAACACCGATGGGCTTTCTCCAGGGCTCGCTTTAACGCTCTTCCGTCAGCCCACCTAGAGGGAAGATACAATAAGATCGCGATCGAACAAAGATTGTGTCCCTGTAATAGCAATGAGATAGAAACTATTGGGCATGTTATTTTACACTGCCCATTATATCGAGATTCAAGAAAAGAGCTGATTGAACCGATTCTGAGGAAACTGCCTGGTAGCATAGATGATACCTATACCAGACTCCTCCTAGCAGATAAAGACCCCGAAATTACCAGGGCTGTGGCAAAGTACTGTTACATCGCGACTAGAATCAGACGAGTAGTGATGTCAACAATAGACTTCGAACTTTAACCCCGATGGAACGATGATAGTTAGCAGAGACCAATGAATTTAAATTTTAAACACTAAAAGGCTGAAACTTGGCTTGGGTGTGGGCGTCGGTTCTATGAATTGGCCCGCATTCCTGTTTTTGTTTGTGGCATAACACAACTTACACTAATATGTGGTTTTATAAATTGTTTTCTGGTCCTTGACCGTAATAAAGATTTTACTTACTATTGCAAACATACATTCCACTTAGTCTAAGTAAGGTTTGTAAATTAGCAAAAGTCGTTCAATTTCTACACCCGTCTTTTGACTTATCACGTGCTCATTCCATTATCCTATTGTAAGGCAGCCTCATAGTACAGTTCAATATCTGGCATAACCAAACCTCCTTTTCTAGCATTTAGCGTAGCATCACTTAACTTTCCGATTCTCCTAGGAAGAGCCTAACAAAAACCTGCCTGGACAGGATTTGTGCTTGAACAAGTTAGCAGAGGTAAAGAAACTTGTTCCGCAGGCTTCTTGCCAGCATAAATGACATAGCTTGTTAAGAGCAGCTAAGTGGATTCTTTGCATTTCCGCATGGTAGAGTTCGGTCCTTGTGGGATTCATTATTCATTGCTTTCTGTTGGTAAAATTGTCACCGTCCCACTGAAATTAAGCATTCCATTTTGTAGATGGGGGGGAGGTCAAGTATAGTAATTTAACTAAACGCTTGTATGCATTACTATGTGTTTAAATTTGATTGGTCGGTAACAGAATTCTTATTATTACTATTATTATTGGTCTTTCAGTTATGTTTTATTATACTTACTTACAGCTGTACAAAATAAACTAAAATTCATTGTTACCAATAAGCTAATACATTAAAAAAAACACAAAAAAACAAAACATTTTAACAATCAATTTTCTTCCAAAGAACGGAATTCTAGAGTTCTCGTGCAATTGGCTAACACTGGTCACAGGGAAGGTATCTAGTGAAGGAGAGACTCCGTTTTATTTGAAGCAGTATGACGGTGTTTTAGAATCCACTGTGAACACTGCTAAGTTGAATGGAGTGTTGGAGTGCTTCTCTGCTTGAAAGAAAGTGAGTGAAGCTGCAGGGGGAAGGTAAAAGTGAAATCTCTCATAGCGGCAGTAAGGCCTAGCCTATTTGAGATACAGAAGGCTGAGCATTGAGCTGTGGAAAGAAAGGAAAATAGTTAGCCCCAAAATAGAAAACGAGTGAGGTCCCAACCAAAGAAGAATGGCAACTTAAGTTGACAAAATACGCACAACTTGCAGACTTAACATATAGAATAAGAGAACCAGAAGAACATATATTTAAAGAAGACTGCAAAACGTTTATTAAATATATGGAAAATAATTGTGTACAGCTGAAAACACTGGCAGCACTAAGATAAATTCAACAGTGTAAATTGTTGTAGCGTGGGGTTAGTGATTTCGGTAAGTGATTTCAGCTCTCTGACATAGTAAGCAGGAGACAGTTTCTTCATGTAACAATTCTTTATTCAGGCAACAAGACTGACTAACTGAGGAGAGGGAAGCTACATTTATAGGGACGGGGAACTTGCTCGAAAGGGATACATTTTGGAGGGAACAATTTCAAGCAATCACAACGCTGCCTTTTGATGGAAACCAATAAGACTGAGGATCCAAATACAGCAGCTTAAATGACCCAATAGTAGCTGTTCCTTCTGGAACAGAAAGGCAGTTACTTTACCCTAATGCGAATACAGACAATAGTAATACAGATATAAAAACCATTGAATCAATACACAACATAAATAAGTTTTGATGGGTGTAATAATGGAATACTGAATAGTTTTTTGTAAAATATGCAGGGATTTATGATATGTAAAATAAACCATGGAAAGAGAAGAAGGGAAGTCATTGATATCTGAAGGATGTAAAATGTGTATTTTAAATTGTAAAACAGAAATTTTAATAAAAATTATATGCTGTATACAGAAAGAGAGGAAAATACCGTGGTTTGTAGAAGTGAGCATGTGACTGTAAATATTAAGTTTTAATTCACCTGTAACTGAGTTTCTGCAAGTGAAGTTTTTGAAAGTCAAAGTGTGGACATGTTTAATTTCCAAAGAAGGGTGGCAGCTATATATATGATTTGAGCTTCTTAGCTGTCATTTTGCTACTCTCGACTTCAACAAAAAACACTTCCATTTTTAATTCATGCATATGGAATCTCTTGTCAAGAAGACTTGGAGTTGGGTTCCCAATCCTTTTTAAAAACTCTCCGTTGTCGTTGTTTCTTAGTTTTCCAGTTAGTTTCGCCATTTCAGCGTACTCCATCAGTTTTTCTTTCCATTCTTATTTTGTTGCTATCTTGTTGTCTTTCCATCTTTGGACTAGTAACATCCTAGCCGCTGTTGTGGCGTACATAAATAATTTTTTCTACCCTTTTGGCAAGTCTTGACCTGTAATACCTAGCAAGAAAGCTTCTGGTCTTTTAATAAAAGTTATCTTCTTCTTTTCTTTTCTTTTCTTTTCATTTCATTATAAATCATTTCCCAATAGTTTCTGATGATTTTGCAATTCTACCACATGTGGTAAAACGTGCCCTCCTTCTCTTTACACGTGATCTCTCATTCATTGGAGGTTTTTAAGCAGAGGTTGAATGGCCATCTGTCATGGATGGTTTAGCTGAGATTACTGCTTTGCAGGGGGTTGGACTAGATGACCCTCAGAACCCCTTCCAACTCTACAATTCTTTTATTCTGCCATAACAACAACAACAACAACAACAACAACAACAACAATTTATTATCTGTACCCTGCCCATCTGGCTGGGTTTCCCCAGCCACTCTGGGCGGCTTCCAACAAAGATTAAAAATACATTAAAATGTCACACATTAAAAACTTCCCTAAACAGGGCTGCCTTCAGATGTCTTCTAAATGTCAGGTAGTTGTTTATCTCTTTGACATCTGAGGGAGGACATTCCACAGGGCGGGTGCCACTACCGAGAAGGCCCTCTGCCTGGTTCCCTGTAACTTCGCTTCTCACAGTGAGGGAACTGCCAGAAGGCCCTTGGCGCTGGACCTCAGTGTCCGGGCAGAATGATGGGGGTGGAGACGCTCCTTCAGGTACACAGGACTAAGGCCGTTTAAGGCTTCAACACTTTGAATTGTGCTCGGAAATGTACTGGGAGCCAATGTAGGTCTTTTAGGACCTGTGTTATATGGTCTCGGCAGCCACTCCCAGTCACCAGTCTAGCTGCCGCATTCTGGATTAGTTGTAGTTTCCAGGTCACCTTCAAAGGTAGTCCCACATAGAGCGCATTGCAGTAGTCCAAGCGGGAGATAACTAGAGCATGCACCACTCTGGCAAGACAGTCCACAGGCAGGTAGGGTCTCAGCCTGTGTACCAGATAGAGCTGGTAGACAGCTGCCCTGGACACAGAATTGACCTGCACCTCCATGGACAGCTGTGAGTCCAAAATGACTCCCAAGGCTGCGCACCTGGTCCTTCAGGGGCACAGTTACCCCATTCAGGACCAGGGAGTCCCCCACACCCCGTCCCCCAAGAACAGTACTTCTGTCTTGTCAGGATTCAATCTCAATCCATTAGCATACTCCTCTTACCCATGTTGTTCTTTTATGGCAGGCAGCATACATGCGCCAAATAATCTACCTTCAATATGGTGGGCAGGGCTACGCTCACTTTAACAACCAACAGGAACAACAGAAAATGATCACGCACGGCTCCCAGCTTTTAAAGTGGTCTCCCTCTGGTGAATCACTATGTTTTGCATTGGGGGGTACCCTTGCAAACATGTGAAAGTTCGTGCTTGTACAGATTTAGCCCGTTGCCGCAGATCTCCAGATGTTAAACATCTGAGATTGGAATACACAGAAGCATTTGCAAGATGCAACACTCTCCATGATCACAGATGCATGGGGGTGGTGGTGAACAGCCCAGCATTTCACAAAATGCAGTAGGCAAGGTTTGTTTGTTTGTTTGTTTTTTTAATTTATACTTTTCAAGTTTATTCATTTCATTAGTTTTACAATCAATTCAACATTTCAAAGTTTGACTTCCTTCCCCCTCTTTCTGTGGTTCCTTAAATTTATTTTTTAATATCTTCTGCGTAACCACAGTCATTTTATTTGCTCATTTAATTATCTACTTTAAATATATACACTTAGGAAACTGCAGGTTATTACAATAATCCTGCCAATGTTTTTATCTGTTTGCAATTTATCTGTAAATATTCAATAAACCATTTCCATTCTTTTATAAAAGTTTGTTATCTTGATTTCTTATTCTTCCGGTAAGTTTTGCCATTTCTGCATGTTCCATAAGTTTTTGTATCCATTCTTCCTTTGTTGGGACTTCTGCTTCTTTCCACTTTTGTGCAAGTAAGTAGCATTCTTGCTGCTGTAGTAGCATACATAAATAAATTTCGATACAATTTATGTAGTTCTGTCCCTATAATTCCCAAAAGAAAAGCTTCTGTTTTTTATTTGTTTGTTTTATAAAAGTTACTTTGAACATCCCTCTCAATTCATTGTATATGATTTTGGCAAGGTTTATTTTTTAACGGAAACAAAATAGAAAATTCTTTCCAGTAGCACCTTAGAGACCAACTGAGTTTGTTCTTGGTATGAGCTTTCGTGTGCATGCACACTTCTTCAGATACCAACTATTATTGTTCTGGTAAATGAAGGGTGGAGAATTGGATCTGACCAGAGGCTGGATTTGTAACAACCCCATGGGCCAACTTTGACAGGTGAAGGCAGTCATTACAATCAGCTCCTCTGAAGTCCATCTGCAGGTGTGGTTTGGATTCAAACCACACCTGCAAATGGACAAAGCAGAACTTGCTGACAGCACAGATCAGCTGCTTGGTGCTGACATTGGGCTACCTCGGCTCCAATGGGCAGCTCCTTGGTGCAGCCGATTCAAGTGAAGCTTGCTATCGAGTAGCCCCATTTTGTTTGTTTGCATGCATGGGTGGTATGAATCCAAACCACCACTGCAAAGGGATTTGCTATAATTAAGCGGGGAGTTACTTAATGCAGTTCATCCTTGTATGATCACTGACAGCAAGCTGTGATAGGGAATTTCCAGTTGGGAAATTCCTGAGTGCAGCCAATTCCAGTGAGTCTAATTGGTGCTATTGCAAAGTGCTGCTTACAAAGGAGCCAGACAGGCCAAATTTGTGGGCCAAATTGGTACTCTTGTTGGGCCTAATTAGGCTCACCAGTTAGAGGTTCCTCAAAGGTAAAGGTAAAGGTAAAGTGACCCCTGACCATTAGGTCCAGTCGCGGACGACTCTAGGGTTGCGGCGCTCATCTCGCTTTATTGACCGAGGGAGCCGGTGTGTGTATGGCCAGCATGACTAAGCCACTTCTGGAGAACCAGAGCAGCGCACGGAAATGCCGTTTGCCTTCCCACCATAGCGGTACCTATTTATCTACTTGCACTTTTTTTGGGGGGGGGTGCTTTCAAACTGCTAGGTGGGCATGAGGTGGGACCGAACAACAGGAGCTTACCCCGTCGCAATGATTCGAACTGCCAACCTTCTGATCAACAAGCCCTAGGCTCTGTGGTTTAACCCACAGCGCCACCCACATCCCAGAGGTTCCTTACCCCTGCAGTATGTGTTTAAAAGGTGGACTAAAAGTGATCTCTCCTTTGAAATTGGTGCAGGACACAGTATTGCAGCGAGTATAAAACAAAGGAAGGGGGAATTAGCAGTAGAATGAATATAAATTTGCATGATGTGGACCACATCTTTAAAGTATGGCATGAGAAACAACATTGTACATATGAGCAGGAAAGCTCCAAAACCACAAGGTGGTGTTCTCAATGTTCTGTGGCAAGCTGGTCCATCAATCTGAAAAGTTCTTAAATCAGAAGCAGAATTGGAGCGAGTACCAGCAGTGGATTCAGTACTCTCTGTTTCCCCCCTGAAAAGTCACAGCAGGTAACCACAGGAAATCTGTTGTGCATCTCTCTCCATAGCTACACCCAGACAATGTTCCTCTTAAGGTTGCATGAGATCATCTACAAATAAAAATGTAGTAAGTCTGCCATATGGTCTGGCTCTCTATATGCAACATAATAAATTAATATTTGCTTTCGTTCTTTTTTTAAGTACAGTTTTACAGCTTGAACAATGAAGGAAGATTGAAGAGACCTGTGTTCTGGAAAGCTGAAATTGTGTGTGTGAGAGAGATGAACAGTGCCAGATTTACATATAAGCTAAACAAGCTATAGCTTAGGGCCCCACTCACTCAGGGGCCTCCAAAAAAAATTAAAGGAAAAAAAACTGGATGTACATTTCCAAAATATAAGATAAAAAACAAATAAAATAAAACCTACATACAGCAACAGTGTTTTGTGTTGTGTAGGCTCCTATGATGTAAGTAATGGGCCCCGCCTGCTAGCCTGCTCCCTAAAATATCACTGGTTTGCTCATTTCTATATATAGGGTGCCTACATTCTGCATGGACTGGTTGCATGGCAACATGTGCAAATGGCTTTAGATACCTATTAGGTCCATAAATTACCATCTAGCATATATTCAACACAAAAAAGTGACAATTCATTGTTGACAAAGGACAGCTGGACTTATACAGGGCCCCATTACCTTCAATAGCTTAGGGCCTCATCAAACCTAAATCTGGCCCTGGATATGAAACCAAGTGCTTAGCTCTGTAAGTGTTTCAGTGATAGCAAGGAGAACTGTGCTATCGGGACTTGGAAGGAGGAGGTAAGGTGGAATACCTGAATCCCTTCCAATATTTTCTTGAGACTATCACCACGAGGGCAGGTCTGAGCTGGGTACAGAGGAGGCATCTTGATTGCCTAAATAAGTTTATACATATAAATAAGTTTATCCATATATAAGTTTATTTGGCCCAGATATATCTTAATTATTGGCTGTGAATTTATTCCCCGGCCGCCTCCAAGTCACTCCGAGATGGTAGGCTCTTAAGTGTCTACATGTAAAAGAGTTAATGGGGGGGGGAAACGCCTTGCTTCCTTTCCCTTTTGTTTGTGGTCAGTGGATTTGAAGCAAGCTAAATGTATAGCTAAAGAGAAAATTAAAACAAGGGATTTGCAGAAGCTAAACGCATTAACCTATGGGTCATATATGGCAGTCACAGGGCATGGCTTGGGTCTGCTCTTGAATATATGTCTTAATGTTTCTTAATCCGTACCTAAACACAGAGAAGCCATTATATTGGCCCCATATTAATGGTTTAACTTCAAAGCTTTGAGGTTGTAGATTTGCTGCTGGAGTTCCTTTAGATGTTGCTCTCAGTGCTTTTTTTTCCCTTCAAATTTTTTTAGGGGTACTCTCATTCTGACTCAAGAAAAGCACCATTTTGTAGCTCAAATTGGGGAAAATAAATACAGTAATTGGACAAAAGTACAAAGATTCACAAAAAATGTTTAGGGGTGTGCGTACCCCTGCGTACCCCCAGAAAAAAGCACTGGTTGCCCCAATAATTGGACTGTGGTAGAAATGGTCACCTATATGTTCTTTTGCTAGAATTATTATCACAGGGTTTGAGAATGTATCATCGCTCCTTGCATGTGTCCGTTTACGAGCCAATCTTTAGAGATCCTCTTGAGTATTTTTCTTGAAGGTACACCACGTCTTTACTATTTGGCTCAAAGTAAGCACCTCTCATTGGTGTTGCAGCAGGCTGTACAGGGAGCAGCTCCCGATTTTATACCCTGTATAAGGTACTTGTATTGGGGAATGACGCATTAAATCAATTACATAAAGATCTGATAAATTGTGTTACCTCCATGGGAGTTACCAGAGAAAGGGTTTTGCAACTGTTGACAGCCTGAAGGCAAGAGCTACTGCAGCTGGCCCATGCTCAGTCTACATGCACCCTATACTAAAAAAGCTGCCATGTTGCCAGTTCAATCCCAGGCCCAATTAAAAGTGCTCAAATTAGTGTTTAAAGCTCTCAACTACCTCGGCGGTGAATATCTGAAAGACCGCCACTGTGACGAACCTCCACTTCACACTAAGTTACTAAGTGAATTTCTAATCAGGTGTTCTGGGTCAAATTTCAATCCACCCCACCTGTCCCTCTGAGGTCCGTCTGTTATGTCAATCCCCTTTTATTTATAATCTGGGGAATCTCTTAGTAACGGGAGTTTTCCTGTCCAGCGGCCGTGGCCGGTTATATCCTCCGCTCTGGGCTTCAGGGGTTAAACTCTTCTTTGCCTACAGTTCGGGGTCTCTCTTTCATTAGATCCCTCACTATATCAGTTAGCTAAGCCCTCTTAGCAACTCTGTGGCAATACCAGGGTTTCCGCCCGCTAGCCCCTCCTGAGGGAACTCCAAGACACAAACTATCACCCTGCAGGTCAGTTTTGTCCTTTCCCTGAGTTCACCTCCTCATGAGCATACATAACTCGCTGGACCAAATGAACGACGATATTTTCTTAGCTCAACAATAATAAGTCTTTATTTCTTTCAGAACATAACGGTTTCAGTAATGCAATCGTTTATAAGCTTAGTTTCATAACAGTGTAAACTCTTTCTTTCAGCATCATATACACATCTTCAACCTATCCTAACCTACCCACCACTATCCTGGCCCCACGCCCTCCTTCTTCCAGTCACCACTCTCTCCTCTCTAACGGCTGCTCCCTCCTTTTAAAGAGCGGAATGTCCCGCCTCCCATGAGATATCTGCCACTCAAACTGGGGTGCCCATTAACTCATAAAACACCGTGGGTTTCTGAAAATCCCTTAACTTAGATCCAATTCGTTACAGCCATCATCTCAACAGACCTGCTCAGGTATTAAGAGGCCACTGCCCTCAGAATTTCGGGGTGGAGGCGATTCGGGGGGGGGCATTTTCTGTGGCAGTCCGCAGGCGGTGAGATTTCTTTCCTGTTTGGCAAACTTTATTGCAGAGTTGTTGTCATATGCTGAGGATGCCCTTCTTTACTCTGGTTTCCAAAGTACTGTACTGCTTGCATACACAGATTATATTATCACCTGGGAGATCACCTAGAACAGGGGTGGGGTGGGTCATCTTTTTTGGCTTACAGCCCCCCGCTCCACTTGTCCTCCACTCCCAAGCATCTTGGGATGGCACTTTCCTGGCAGAGAACCAACACGGCCTGATGTCCCTCTTGAGGGAAGGGGTACCTTCGCGTATGCTGCCACCAGATGAGCAGGCTGCCCCAATGTTGTCTCTGCTGTAGTTCCCCTGAGATGGGTGCGAGTTTGGCTGCTGCCCAACAGCAGGGGAGCCGGTTGTTTGACTGGCTGCTACGCCAACCCAGGAACTAGGAAGGAACCCAGCTGCTGCTCAGTATTGAAGAAGGGGCAGGGTTGCCCAAAAAGCGCAGCTGAATGCAAACTGTGGTCAGTGCTGCAGAAAGGAAGCAGAGTTAAAGGAAGCAGTAGAGGACAGGTCTAAGGGATGCGGGTGGCGCTGTGGTCTAAACCACTGAACCTCTTGGGCTAGCCGATCGGAAGGTCGGCGGTTCAAATCTCTGTGACAGAGTGAGCTCCCGTTGCTCTGTCCCAGCTCCTGCCAACCTAGCAGTTCGAAAGCACGCCAGTGCAAGTAGATAAATAGGTACCACTGCGACAGGAAGTTAAATGGCGTTTTCGTGTACGATGTTCCGTTGCGCCAGAAGCGGCTTAGTCATGCTGGCCACATGAGCCGGAAAGCTGTCTGTGGACAAACGGCGGCTCCCTTGGCCTGAAAGAGAGATGAGCACCACAACCCCATAGTCACCTTTGACTGGACGTCCTTTATATATATTTTCAAATAAAGGACAGCCATCCACCCAAGCAGAATGGGGAGAAACCGAGAAGGAAGGAAATAAGAGAGTCACTGAGCCAGGAGCAGAAGAGGCAGGCTTGGGTGAAAGGGAGCCCAACATAAAATGCATGAGGAAGGATGGAAAGACTAGAAATAAGCAAACACAGCTCAAGCTACCCTGCTTAGGTCCACAAGCAAGGCACTCAACCTGTTGCTGGAATTGTAGGAAGCTCCTCCCCATCTTAAGTACATAGGAGGCAGATGGAATAACTACAGAGCCTGTGCAGAAAAGGGTCGATGACTGGATGCAATGCCCCAAGGCAGTTAGTCCAACTTCCCATATGGACAACATCCTCTGCCATACTTATGGGAAGCTGGATTAACTGCATGTGTTGTGGTAGATGGCTCCTTTTCTGCACAGGCTTTGTCCACTATGGTCACCGCCGGAGCTTTAAGGTGAAATAAATCAGATTAGTGATATTTTTTTTGATTAGTTTTTTTTTTTTGTGGCCAGCAAAGTGTGTAGACGACCTTTTAAGACTGATAAAAAGAGAATTGGGTTAATAAATTTTGGGAAGATTTCTGGCAAGCTGTCCTCACTCTGCAGGTGGCAAAATTTGCTAAGGCCGCTGTCGCTCCTCTCAGACTTTGCCAGCATGTAGCTTGTCACTCTCTTTAATCTGCTTTACTTGAGGCTGTGATTTTTGCATTTTGTGTTAATGGCCCGTTGGCAGTAATAAACGAACTGCTACTTACTCCCATAATTGTAATTACACACGTTGACAATTGATTCGCGCATCTTCCTCAAACGAGGCTCGCGCTAATAATGAAAGGTTAGAAAGCGGGGGCGGGGGACGCTGCTTCTTGCGAGCACTTTCACCTTTCAACGCTCCTCACTGCTCTCGGCTTTAAGAGTTTCACTTCTTCCATAAAGGAAAGTGGAGAGCACTTGACCTGCGGCCTCGCTTTATGGGTTCCTCATTTAGGGGAGGAGAAGGAACCACACCTTCCAGTGGCCTCCCCGAGAGAGAGGGCGCGCTCTGCACCCCAGCCCCTGCCATCAAGGCGCATTAAATGCATATTCCTGCGCCGATGCATTAAAGGGGATTTCCCCGCTTGCACATAATGCACCCTCCCCAGCCAATAGCAAAATGATCTTTCCTTTCGCTCCGCGCCCCAACTGCCTCTTTCCTGTGCACCCTCGCCGAGCGCTCACGGAGCTGCCCGGAACTTCCCGAGAGGCTGCCGCTCCCCTCCCTCCCTCCTGCCCCGCTCCGAGGCTGCTTTCTCTCTTCCCCCAGCCAACCCCCGGCTTCCCTGGGCGGGGAATCGCCTCTCTTCCTTCCTTCGCTGTCCCCACCCACCTTTGCAATGGCAAGCAAGATGGAGGAGCGGGGCGGCTTCGGCGCCCTCCCAGGGCGCTGTTGTTAAAAAAGCGCAGCTGCTCCCCAAAGGCTGCGGCGCCCTTGCTCCCCCCCCCAGCGCGCCCCGCTGCCCCCCCTCTTCCCGGATTGCATCCCTTCCTCCCCCCTCTCCCCCCATGCGCCCTCCCTTTCCCCCTTCCTGCAATTGTCTTTGCTTCTCCTGCATGCACCCATTGCTTATGCACGCGCTCTCTGGAGAGGCTCTGCCAGAGCTGTGATCCTTCCACGCGCGCGCGCGTTTCCATCTATTATTGCGATCCTTTGGCTGCCGCCGGTGCAACCGGATCAATCTATCCACCCATCCAGCTGCCCCTTTCTTTTCTCCCCTCCGTTTCCCCCCTCCTCTCCCCCTCCCTCCTTGCGCCATCGTCATTGCCAGCGGCGCCGCCGCCGCCGTGTTTCTTCTTGGATGGATTTCTTCTTCCTGGGTGTTTTTGCTGGAAGGTGAAGCCGGAGACCCAGCCCCCCCCCCCGAGGTTTTAGATAGTCTCGTCTTCCTCCTCGACCCCCAGCTCCTGGCTGCTGTCAGCGATCCAGGCCGAGAAAGGAGCGAGGCGCCCGGTCAGCGTGGCGGTGGCAACGCGCTCGGGTCCGGAGGAGCCACCGACCGCGTCTCGCAGCCATGAGCGGCTCCACCGCCGCCTCCTCCACCAGCGGCAACGCGGCCGGCGAAGGGGCGGAGGACGCCGCCAAGGATTCCGCGGACATCGCGGCTTTCTTCCGATCGGGTGAGCGCTCCGCTTGGCCGGAGGGGAAAGGCGATCTGGCGTTGGGGAGAAGAGGGTTGGCCTTTCCAGGGAGTTTGGAGAAGGAAGCGAGGGCGAAATCTCGGTCGTGCCTAATTTATTTTCCCCGTCCTGTGGTTTTGTGCGCTCTGGAGTGTCGCTGCTTTCCGTGCCCGAGAGCTAAAAAAAAAAAGGGGGGGTGTCAATTATTGCTACGGCAAGCCTCATAATTTTGCAGGATTTCTATGGCCGTGCGTTGAAAAAGGCCAAGTGTTCCCAAGACCAGCCATATGTATCGCTGTATGCATTTTACAGAGCCTCTTTAATAACTGGTCGATGGATCTGGCTGTCAACTCCAAAGCCCCGATATAGATTCTCTTTTAGCCAGCCGGGGTACCTTATCGTTTAGCTGTAATGCTCCATTCTTCAGAGCAGCCTCACCTCCTTTAAAGACTAGATTTCCCCTCCTTGATAAAGTCAATAGACTATAGAAGGCCAAGACTATCTGTGGACTGTAGCATGTGTCTGGGTGTCATAATCCACAGCCTTTGTCACTGCTTCTAGACAGCTGCTGTAACCAAGGAATGGCAACCCAGCCGCATCCCCATCTTTCCCTTCCTCCATGGGGAAAAAAACCCAAGCATTTGTTTTCTTGTCTAGCTTTTGGCTCCAGTTCTGGGTGTGTGTTTATTTCTATTAAAATGAAAAGCTTCTCTCTCTCTCTCTCCATCTCTGCCTGCCTGCCTTTGCGGTTCGAATGCAAGCCTTGGAAGAGCAGGGTGTATATAATCTACAGAGAGGCTAAAATAGAGTTGGCTTTGTTTGTCTGGTTTGTTTGTTTTTTCATTTTCGGGGAGCGAGCATTTTTATTTTTAATACAAATCTGGCCTAAGGAGTGTACGGTTGATTGTCTTTGTGCATTGATTTTGGTAGATGGTTGGATTGGGGGTGGGGGCTGTTGGCAGAGGAAGACCTGCATCTTGCATAGTTAAGCTGTAAGGGAAATACTTTGACACAAGGCAGGTGTGCCGGGAGTCTCTCCTTAAATGGTTACTCCAGCTGTTCTCCAAACCTCCTTGTATCCTGTTACCCTAGGGTGGTAAAACTTTTATGATGATGATGATGAAAATAATTCTCATTATGGAATGCTTGAGATGGGGTAACGTCTGCAGCTGGGAAACAGAATGGATAAGGTGCAGAAGGCAGGCGATTCCTCCAAAACAGACCTTTTCCAGAATCCCCACAAGTGGAGAAAGGTAACCTGTACATTACTGATGCCTGCCCTGTGTGTGTGTGTGTGCCTGAAACTGCCATGTTGCAAGGCTCCCAGTGAATCCATCGCTTATGGCCACAGGGACTGTGGATTTGTATATAAGACAGGGGTGGGAAATGAGTAGTTTAGGTGGGCCTGTATGTTTCTGGGCTTGCAGCTGAACTGGAAAAAACAACAACAACGCTTTCTACCCTTGGAAAAGGGGTGGAAGGGGTGGTTGCTGGGTCATATATGCAAGTCACAGACATCCCTTTGCTTCTGGAGCAAACGTACCCCGTTATGACAAATCCAAGCAAAAGTCTCTGTGAATTCAGGTGGGGAGGGATATCACTGGAAGGAGGGAAGGAAAAGGCATGGGGTTGTCCCAACCAATGCCTGCCTGCTGTTGGGGGGGGCGCAGGGGGAGGAGGCTGAAGGAAGAGCCCAGCAGAAAGGCCCCTGTAACCGCTTGCCTGTCAGACTTCTCCTGAACACCGCTTTAGCCAGCACGGAAGACAGAAGCTCTCAGCTTTGGGTTTTCCTCCCTCCTGCCAGAATTTGTTTGGTTCCTCCTCCTCCTCTGCCACTGATATGTTGCTCATCGCCATCCTTCCAAGGAGGTGGGGAGAGGGGGAGAGAGGGCAGAGGGCTTCTTCGCTTGCTTCATCTGCATGCCTTTAAAAGGACCGAGCCTAGGAAGTGGGGATAGGTTTGGGGGGGGGGAGAGAGAGAGAGAAGAAATGCAGACTCATCTCTGGAGAACTGAAGGGGCGTCTGAGATAGGTAGGTATTTTTTGCCTCTATTAGTGAAGGAGTAGACCATGATTACTTGGAATAACTGTTCGTTTGCTAGCGTTTGCCCTATTTGACGGAGAACTGGGGCAGTGCGGGGGGGGGGGCATACGGAGAAGGGAAGGATGAAAAACGTGTCACTCATTGGGTCTCCTCTTTATTCTCCTCCTCCTCCCCACTCCCCGAGTTGGTTATAGTCAAGGAACTTGTATACAAGTGTGATCACTGCTTCTCAGCTCACAGTCCCTTAATCTGGGCCAAATATGATCCGTGAGGGTGGTGGCTGTGTGGACAGGTGGCTGCTTTTCTCGTGAGCTCTGTTGTTGTTGTTGTATGAAATGGGCTCCCAGGATAGACTGCATGGCTCATGTTCCTCAGGAGCCCATAATCGACATCACTGCCGTGGTTAGAGTATCTCGCAGCGCTGAGTTGCAGGGAGACTCATTCATTCTGCATGGCTTCAAGGGTGAGCATCAGCTGAGCAAAGGGTGCGCACATTGTGTTTTGCTTTCCCGGGCATTTCTGTCGTCGCGGGAATTGGGTGAGTCGCTGCCTAGTACACTAACCAGCCCGATTGAGGTTGCTCTCCTCTAGGTTTGATCTGTGCTGCATGGCAAAGATGTTCTGGTGTGTGCCCTTTGCGAGACTTCAGTGATATTTTTACTGTTGAAAAGACTTTCTGTACTGGGGTTATGTCAGTGCGTTCTGGCTTCTCTTCAAGACAGGCTTCCAAATTCATCCGCAAAATTGACTGGCCTTCATACCTGCCTATAGATACTTGTTTTGGGGCTGCAATCCTGTATCCACTGTCCTTGGGATAAGAACTGTTGAATTCAGCAGGATTTGAAACCTGACAAAGGCAACATATGATTTTTCCTCCCCTGGGCCACCTCGAGGTGATTCTTCTTGCCTCAGAGAAGTGACTACAGTATTTGCAAACCTTGTTCAGAATGTGTTATGCCACGGTGGTTCTGCTTCAGGTTTTATCTAATTTCTGATTCACCTGTATGGCTACCCACTTTGAGCCATTCTGCAGTAAAAGCATCCCCGAGAATATTGGTAGTGAGAAGACTGGGAGAATTGGAAAGGCTGTTAAACAATAAACACAGGAGCTAATCATTGACAAATCCTTCTCTTTAGAATCCACTTAGATCAGACATGCACAGACACACACTGACTTGGGCTGTGTGATAGATTTAATCCCACCCACATCATGTTTTTTTTAAATTTTTTTTAAAAAGATCTGATTTGGCTTTCTTTGTGTGTTGATTAGCCATTGACTTTGGGAAATTGGGGAAGCCATTCAAATAAATACACGTGTCTGTAGGAAAGTCCTGGTGGTATGGGTAATAATAGACGATGAACGGGGTGGAAAGTGCAGCAATAGGAAACAAAAAAAGGGGGGGGGACTGGGAAGAACAGGGATGGGTGGATGGAATACCATAATGGCGTTTCAAGCATGCAAGTAGGAGTTTGGGCGGGCACCATGACTGGTCTTCCAGGACCGGCAAAGAGGGAGGGGGCTTTGATTTTGGAATGGTGCAGCTGCTGTGGAAGAGTATCTGAGTCATTGGGAAGGGTGAACTTTTTATGGCGTGGAATGTACTAACTGGGGACTGCCGGTTGCTTCCGCTGGACAAGCAAATCAAAATAGGTCCTGGGAGCCTCAATGCTGAGGCCTGTAGGTGCTGTTGAATAGCTTGAGGACCTACCGTATTAAGATAAAGCCTGAAATGGAATATGGTGGGGGCAGACGTGCTGTACAATGGCTGGTTTGGTGCAGTTAATAATGGTACATCATTCCCGTGACATTTGCTTGTTGCGGGAAGTGGGGAGAATCCAAAAAAAAAGGCGACTAAAATCATGCTATAAAAAATAATAAAAAATCAGATGGCTCTGTTGCATATTGGAGGTAGGAATGCCTCGTTTCGCCTATAACAGGGGTGGCCAAGAGACTCAAAGAGTTAAAAACTGGCAGTGATCTACCTCCTTTTTTGGGGTTCAGGTCAAAGTTGTTGAGTTTTTTCAGGGAGGAGGTAAAATGTTGAGCTGTTTTTTAGGGGAGCCACAGTTGTTCAGCTTCTTTGGGGGGAGACCAATGATTCGTCCAGTGATCTACTGATAGATCTACCTGTTGGACATGCCTGGCCTATAATATAGGAATGACCTTTTTATTTAGCCTTAAAATGTTGGTCTCTTGCGCTATGGGAACTACGGACTTTGTGACCAAACTATATGAGATGCTCTCTGATTAGATTTCCGTAAATTTTCTGGGGAAGGTGGAAAATAGTTGTGGGGGCCTCAAAATTGGATTCTTGGGGAGAAGGGGTTTCAGACTTCATCTGCCCCCTACCCAGTCTGTCTCCAGGGTTAGAAACTCAGCTATATAAGCTGGGTGCCAAATGGCTCCTTAAACTAGGGTTGCAGTTGCAAAAACAGAATGCCTAGCTGCCGTTTTGGGGCCAGGGGACTCGAATGCCGTATTTTTCAGTGCAACTTTCGGGTTCCTGAAATTCATTCTGATCATACAAATAAAATATAATGGATTGAATTCCATAGGATGTGTCGCTAGTGTGTGAAAACAGTCAAGATTCAAGGATTTCCAGGCGTGCACCTCCAGATGGTATAGATGTCAGGCACCATACCTCCACTTGGTAACAAACGGCCAATAGACAGGTGCACAGTGCGCCTGGCGAATTTTGAGCATGGTTTTACCGCCTGTGGGAAGCATGTGTAATTTTCCCAGCTGGGCAAATAGCAGATTTGGCATTGTGGAGGTGGGCAATTTATTGATCAGGAAAGTGGCATGCATGAGTGGAAAAGGGATAGCTCCCCTTATTCTCAGTGCCACAGCCCTGGTCCAACGTGGCTGCTTTGTATAGATCAGAGCTCTGATCTCAGCTCATCTCCGTTAGCTTTTCGGTAGAAGGCCGTGGTACCTCAAAAGGAAAGAAGCACTTCAAAGCAATGCAATGTTTCCCGTTTTCTTGGAAAGAGTAGACGTGTTTCTCAGCATGCTGTCACTTGGGTGGAAATGTTTCCTTAATGCTTGAAATAACAGGCACAGTAACACTTTTGGCCCCATCCAATATGCACACTTTGAACGGATGTTGTTGAGCTTGTGGGCTTAATACTTTGGCATGTGCGCCGTTCCTGCCACTTTCAATTTCCCTATTTTTATTGGCAGAGATCAATATTGGTAGCACGATGCTGCCCTCCATATTAAAAAGGCGACTCGAGGGCCTTTCATGCGTTGACTTTTCAAGCCTCGTGTACACTGCTGTCATGTAAGCGGGACCAGAAGAAGCTCTTCTCCCCTCGTTCTTTCTCGTTCCCTGCAATTATGTAACTGGGCCCACTCGGTTTGATGTGCAGTATAGTACTTCGTGGTCTACATTTTTTAAATGCCTCCTAAAAATAGAGGGAGGGATGACTTTGAAACAAACTAGATCGAGGAAGTTGTGTAACGCTAAGAGTTCTTTTGCTGTTTCATTCGGTAACTTGAACTACTTTGAAAGCAGGGTTTTTTTCTCTCTTGGGGGGCCACATTCTCTTGCGGGGTAATCTATTTGGGGCCACATTCTGGCTGCGGTCAGGGCTGCTCCCATTTCTCTCCCCCGTTTCTTTCCCTTTTCTTCCCCAACCCTTTTGGTTGCCTGCAGAAGGTCAGAGGTTTATACTGAGAGCTTGCGGAGAGCTTTGTCCTTCATCCATTTCAGCTTTGCCTCCTTTCCATCCTCCTTGTTTCATTCTGGGTTTTCCTCACCTGCATGGAAAGAGGCCGTTTTAATGGAATTAGTATATTTTTATTAAAAGTTTTTTTTTTAAAGTATGCCCAAACTGCTGAAATACACTGTGCATTTCAACTCTTGTTTGGATTCTTGATTCCTGGATATAAAGTAAATATTTGCCCGGACACTCTCTAAGCCACTAGCAATCAAACTTCCTACATTCAGATAACATCAACTGGTCTCAAATAAATTCTGCATATTGCTGAGAATTCTAGCATGCCCAGTTGGATTGAGTTGCAGCTGGTTCAGAAATAACGCCAGACCATGGTGCTATGTGAACAAGCAATCAAAAAACCCTGGGCTCCTCTTCTCATGTGTGGTGATGATTCCCTATCTCTTTTCCTGGGAAAAAACAGCTATAACTAAGTCAGAAATTAAATCGCTATAACAAAAGAAGAAAAACGCCATGTAAAAATCACATACTGTAGATTTTTTTTTTTTTGCTCTCTGGTGCCTTCTGGTGTTGCATGTTTGTAACACATTCAAAACGTTGTGTGTGGTTTTTTTTTTTTTTTTTTAAATACAGTGGTACCACAGGCTAAGAACTTAATTTGTTCTGGAGGTCCGTTCTTAACCTGAAATTGTTCTTAACCTGAGGTACCACTTTAGCTAATGGGGCCTCCCTGCCGCCGCGCACGATTTCTGTTCTCATCCTGAAGCAAAGTTCTTAACCCTGAGGTACTATTTCTGGGTTAGCGGAGTCTGTAACCTGAAGCGTCTGTAACCCGAGGTACTACTGTATACAGGTGAAACTCGAAAAATTAGAATATCGTGGAAAAGTTCATTTATTTCAGTAATTTAACTTAAAAGGTGGAACTAATATATGAGATAGACTCATGACATGCAAAGCGAGATATGTCAAGCCTTTATTTGTTATAATTGTGATGATTATGGCGTACAGCTGATGAAAACCCCAAATTCACAATCTCAGAAAATTAGAATATTAAATGAAATCAACAAAACAAGGATTGCAAATAGAACAATATTGGACCTCTGAAAAGTAGAAGCATGCATATGTACTCAGTACTTGGTTTGGGCCCCTTTTGCATCAATTACTGCCTCAATGCAGCGTGGCATGGATGCTATCAGCCTGTGGCACTGCTGAGGTGTTATGGAAGACCAGGATGCTTCAATAGTGGCCTTCAGCTCTTCTGCATTGCTCGGTCTCATGTCTCTCATCTTTCTCTTGGCAATGCCCCATAGATTCTCTATGGGGTTCAGGTCAGGCGAGTTTGCTGGCCAATCAAGCACAGTAATCCCATGGGCATTGAACCAGGTTTTGGTACTTTTGGTAGTGTGGGCAGGTGCCAAGTCCTGTTGGAAAATGAAGTCAGCATCCCCATAAAGCTCGTCTGCAGAAGGAAGCATGAAATGCTCCAAAATCTCCTGGTAGATGGCTGCGTTGACCCTGGACTTAATGAAGCACAGTGGACCAACACCAGCAGATGACATGGCTCCCCAAATCAACACAGACTGTGGAAACTTCACACTGGACTTCAAGCATCTGGCATTGTGTGCCTCCCCATTCTTCCTCCAGACTCTGGGTCCTTGGTTTCCAAATGAGATGCAAAAGTTGCTCTCATCAGAGAAGAGGACTTGGGACCACTGAGCAACAGACCAGTTCTTTTTTTCTTTAGCCCAGGTAAGACGCTTCTGACATTGTTTCTTGATCAGGAGTGGCTTGACAAGAGGAATACGACATTTGAAGCCCATCTCCAGGATCCGTCTGTGTGTGGTGGCTCTTGATGCACTAACTCCAGCCTCAGTCCACTCCTTGTGAAAGTCCCCAACACGTTTGAATGGTCTTTTCCTGACAATCCTCTCCAGGCTGCAGTCATCCCTGCTGCTTGTGCACCTTTTTCTTCCACACTTTCCCCTTCTGCATAACTTTCCATTAATGTGCTTTGATACAGCACTTTGGGAACATCCAACTTCTTCTGCAATTACCTTTTGAGGCTTTCCCTCCTTATGGAGGGTCTCAAAGATGGTTTTCTGCACAACTGTCAGGTCAGCAGCCTTTCCCATGATTGTGATTCCTACTGAACCAGACTGAGAGACCATTTAAAGGCTCAGGAACCCTTTGCAGATGTTATGGATTGAGTACTGCACCTTTTCACAATATTCTAATTTTCTGAGATTGTGAATTTGGGGTTTTCATCAGCTGTACGCCATAATCATCACAATTATAACAAATAAAGGCTTGACATATCTCGCTTTGCATGTCATGAGTCTATCTCATATATTAGTTCCACCTTTTAAGTTAAATTACTGAAATAAATGAACTTTTCCATGATATTCTAATTTTTCAAGTTTCACCTGTATATAACTAATGTAGCTGCGTCCCTATTTTTAAGGCAAAACACAGTTTGCTGTTTCATCCAGCCCTGCAACCTCCAGTTTGTACTTCTGCAAACCATAGTCTGCTAGTTTGGATAAAATGGTAAAGTATGATTTGCCTTAATCCTGGTGTGTGAAACCAAGGCTTCTTGACTGCTCATTCACAGAACACAGAATCATGGTTTGACATTTCACCAGAGTTGTTTGGTCTCACTGTCTTTATCTCCTAGTCTTAAGGTGGGGCATGCCAGGAGCACAACTTCTCATTTTTATGGCTTGATATCTTTTCAGATAAGAGAGAAAGAGAGAGACTACCAACAGACAGAAAAGTAAGAATAGAGAGAGGAGAAGGGCAAAAATGTATGGCAAAAATGGTCCAATCTTTCAGGCTGGGGTTAAACATGGATCTAGGAAAGTTTAGATAAATATTACATTTGTATACCACCCTCAGGGCAGTTCACAACAAAATAAAACACAAAATGCATAATAAAAATAAGAGTAAAACACCCCCCCAACCCACACATTTAAAAGGACCTAGAATGTTGATGATCCAAATACCTGGTTGAAGAGGAACGTTGCTGCCTGCCGCCTAAAAATATACATAATGAAGGTGCCAGGTGAGCCTCCCTGAGGAGAACATTCCACAAATGGGGAGCCACCACAGAAAAGGCCAGTTCTGGGGAAGCCTGCTTTGCACTTGTAAGTTCCCCACATGGTGTATAATGAAGGTGCCCGGTGAACTTCCCTGGGGAGAGCATTCCACAGATGGGGAGCCACTGCAGACAAGGCCCGTTCTTGTATTGCCACCCTCCGGACCTCTTGTGCAGGAGGCACATGAAGAAGGGCCTCAGAAGATGATCTCAGGGTCCAGGTAGGTTCATATGGAATGAGGTAGTCCTTGAGGTATTGCAGCCCTGGGCCGTTTAAAGCTTTATAGACCAGAACCAGCACTTCGAATTGGGCCCAGAAACTTAATTGGTTGCCAGTGCAGTCGGACCAGGATCGGTATAATATGCTCAAACCATCTTCCTCTGGTGAGCAACCTGGTGGCTGAATTCTGCAGTAACTGAAGTTTCCAAACCGTCTTCCAAGGCAGCCCTACGTATAACGCGTTGCAGTAATCTAACCTTGTGGTTAGCAGAGCATAGACTACAATAGTTAGGCTATCTCTGGGCAGATAGGGGTGTAGCTGGGGCACTAGCCAAAGCTGATGGAAGGCACTCCAGGCCAGTGAGGCCACCTGAGCCTCAAGTGACAGCAAAGGATCCAGGATTATCCCCAAGCTATGAACCTGCTCCTTTAGAGGAAGGATAACCCCATTAAGAGCACGCAATCTCTCACCCATCCGGTCCGGTTCTAATATGTAGAATAGCAGAGTCTCTCGGACGTTTCCTATGGAGGGAGGTGGTCCTTGAGGAATTATGGCCCTGACTTTGTGGGTCAAAACCAGCTCTTTGAATTGGGCCCGGAAACTAGTTGGCGGCCAGTGCAGTTGAAGTCTGCTACTCAAGATACACACAACATTTGTCTGAGTTTGCTTGCTGCAGGCGAAGTTCGGTGGTTCTGTGTGAAATTATACATGACGGATGCTTCTTGGATCATTTCCAGTCTTCCAAATGAGTAAGCTTCTGAGAAACATTTGGGGTTCCCTGAAACATAACTTTGAAAGCTGCTGCTTGTGAATAGAACCAACTTGCCTTCTGATTAAGGAAGGAAAACCTTTGGTCTTCATTTTGTCCTTGGTTATTTCCCCAGGACATCAGTTCTTTTGCTAGATACTGGCATTTTTATTTTTATTTTTTGCTATTTCAGAAACTTTTTTGTTCTTTTTTGTTCACCCTTCATTTCTCATCTTGGTTATTGCAACATGATTCTTTTGCAGGGGGTACTTCCTTCTTCAATATAACCTTTTGTCCACAATTCTGCACTTTATCCTGCTCCCCATGAGATGCTGCTATTACTGTTAATATTATTATTAGTTAATAATAGTTTATTAGCTGTCCTCCACCCTAACTTCCAAGGGTGGGTTGCAACAATTGAAAGAATGCAACACAAAAAATGGTTCAAAACAAATTACAATCACAAGAATAGGGTGGGTTCTAAACATTTATATTTCAGGTGTCTTTGGGTAAAGAAGTGTGTGTGTGTCACTCGCATGTCACTTCCATCTTTTATTCTAATCACTGACATCCAGTTTTGTTTTGTTTTCTCCAGTTTACATTGTTGCGTCCTGCCTTTTAGAAATTCCCCACAAAGCAGCATTATAGCATTCTTTGATTCAGCTCCTCTTTGATTTCTCATTAGGTTTCTGTTTTGACTCTGACTCTTTTCTTGTTAAGGCAGAGATCTCTTGTTCCACACCCTTTTTTCCCTGGCCTCTTCCTGTGCCTGGAATGGTTGTTCTGAACATATTTTATCGTATTTAAAAATGACGTTTCCAATTTATCCAAATTGAATCTTTTTGAACATGTCACCCTTGATACTGCTAAGAAATTAAAATTACCAGGATGTCATAGATCCACTCTGCCATCAAATTCCACTGTTGAATATTAATACATCATTTTGCAAACTGCTGATTTATTCCCTTCTAAACTACAAATGGAATTTTCTACTTGGGCCAACAAAGCAGAAATTGACCTGCCCAAATATGAAATGCAACCAATGCATTATCTGCAATTCACTATGATATTCCTGTCCTTGCAAATCTTCTGAGTTTTTGAGCCTTTTTGGAGATAAAGGGTGGGCTGTTATTCACAGGACAACTTGGCACTTGGTTACTTGAATTCTAGAACAGATTTCAGAATCAGGAAATCTTGAGAAGGTTAGAGTAGGGTGCAATATTCAGCAAAATGTCATGCTAGAGTTCTTCCTAGCACATTATAACAAAAGGCTGCAGGTGTGTGAATAATGCTGGAATATTTCTTGAATGTGCAGGGATATTTTTTTTATATATATCGAGGGGCATTCTGCAGGGATGCGCTAAGTGCAACCAAAAATGAAAACACTTGAGAAAGAAGTGTCCACGAAATGTCACACTAAAGGTAAAGGTACCCCTGACCATTAGGTCCAGTCGCGGACGACTCTGGGGTTGTGGTGCTCATCTCGCTCTATAGGCTGAGGGAGCCAGCGTTTGTCCGCAGCATAGCTGTCAGCTTTCCCTTTTTTTGCGGGAAATTCCCTTATTCCAGCGCCGTTTCCCATTGCAAAAAAAGGGAAAGTTGACAGCTCTGGTCCGCAGATAGCTTTTGGGTCATGTGGCCAGCATGACTAAGCCGCTTCTGGCGAAGCAGAGCAGCGCACAGAAACACCATTTACCTTCCCGCCGGAGTGGTACCTACTTGCACTTTGACATGCTTTTGAACTGCTAGGTTGGCAGGAGCAGGGACCGCGCAACAGAGCTCACCCCGCCGCGGGATTCGAACCGCCGACCTTCTGATCGGCAAGCCCTAGGCTCTGTGGTTTAGACCACAGCGCCGCCCGCGTCCCTGTAAATGTCACACTAGTGCGGACAAATAGTCCTACTTGGGATTTCTAGTAAATGGTAAGAAACCAAAACTGCTGTTGAACAAGTCTTGGGAGATTTGAGGTGGTGGAGCAATTATTTTGATCTCTCGCAGCTTCGTGAGCCATGGTTTATGGAGTGGGGGGGCAAGCATCAGGGCCAAGTGCTTCTCCCATGATCCTCCACCTCGCGTTCTGGAACTTTATTCGTGACTTTTATTAATCCAGGGTTGCTGTTAATATCTGAACTGTGAACTATTGCTTAATATTGGGTAGCAAACGGTCCGCGAGTGAAGGGGAAGGGCAATTGAACCCCAGACTTGCTCCTAGCTTCAGGAACGGCACTTAATTGTTTTGTCAATGCAGACAAAACACATTGGTTTATGAAGCTGGGAAAGATCACCCAGACAACACCAGCATGTGATTGTGTAAGAAAACTCTGGAAAGAATTGGGATGCGGCTGTCTTAGACCTGTGAAGGCAGCCCCAAGTGTGCCAGCCTAAACTATGGAGGAAGGGTGGAACGAAAAAGCAGTGTCATTAATCTAGAGTCACTGGGCACCTTGTAATTTTACTTTTCCAATTCTTGAAGTGAGGAGAAGCCGCCATCTTGCGGGATTCCTGTCCTCCAAGGCTACGCTGCTCATGAGCAGAGCCAGATTGTCGCCTGAAAGGGCTCTTGGAGCTCTTTGTGGCAAAAGGGATGGGTTGGAAGAGGAGCTATGGGAAAGCATAGCCTACTTTTTTATGAGCCCAGTCATGTGACCGTTACATCACCATGTGGAGTTTTGAGCCTAGCCATGTGGCTGTTGCATCACAAGAGGAGTGGGTGGGGCTACAGCAGGTTGAATTTCTCAGCCATCTTTCTACAGCCTAGTGAGCACTTGGCCACTTGCTTACATTGGGGTGAAGTACCCCCATGTGGTTCTCCACTCCAGCAAAGGACCAGGGCTACTGCTGACCTGATACTTGGGGAAAGACGCCAGGGAACTGTGTACTTCAATGAGGGGCACATGCTTTTCAGGCTTAAATGCGGACATCTCTGTTTAAAGGCATTCTGGAAGTGGGAATGGGCAGAATCTGTTCCTGAAGCCTTAGAGATCTGCCTTCATTCAGAGTAGGGTAGTACTAGATTAGCTGGGTCATTGGTTCAAACTCTACGTAGATCAGCTGCTTGCATGCTTGGTTTGCAGTCGTCTTACGCAACCAGAGAATGTGAGTATTGCATAGTTTCTTTCTAACCTCTCTTTTTCTTCTTCTTCTTCTTCTTCTTCAAGGAAAGGCTTGGATATCTTTTTGCAATAATTCTAAATGGTTCTTCATCCCAGCAGATCCCGCAGTGGTGAACAATAATAACTATTCAATAGAAGCAAAATGTGATTCATCATAAAACAATGAAAGCTAAAAAACAGCAACAAAAAACAAGCACTGTGTGCAAGACAAATGGAGCCCCTTTAAAATGCCCAAGTAAGCAAGAAACTATTTAACCTGGCATCTAAAATATTGTAATATTTCTGCCAGCTGAGCCTCCCTTGGGAGGGGTTCCAGAGTTGAGGTTCCATCTCGGGAAAGGTCCTCTTCTTGCTGGGAATGTAATGCAGTTCAGCAAGCGATGGAACCTGGGAAAAGGCCTTAGCTGAACATCTGAATGCATAAGCAGGACAAACATGGGATGAGCTATATGGATCCCAAGCTGTTTAGGACATTAAAGCGAAGGATCAAAACTTTGAATTGCGCCTGGAAGCAGATTGGCACCCAGTGTACTTCTTTGCGAACATTTGGATGGACTGAAGCTTTTCAGCCACCTTCAAGGACAGCCCCAAGTGTAATGCATTACAGTAGTCCAGCTGGGTGGGCACCAGAGTATGGCTCACCATAGTTTAGCAATCCCTACCCAGGAATTATAAGCATACACAACTGTTCAGTTCTGTCGGTGGCTGTTGGTTACAATAGGCCCAAACAAATACCGTACTTTTCTGTCTATAAGACGAGGTTTTTTTTTTCCTTCAAAAACCATGTTAAAAATTGGGTGTAGTACTATACATGGGTAGTGCATTGTGGGGACGTGGGATTGGTGGCTGCAACGAGTGGGAGAATGTTATTGGTGGCTGCTTCAAGGGCTGGTGTTGATTGGCTCTCGTTGCGACAGTTGGGCGGTCGATTTGCTGCTTTTTTTTGGTGAGGGGACAGAGGATAGGTGGCTTTTGCAGTGCCGGCAGCGGCGGATTAAGGAACATGTGCATTCCCCCCCCCCCAAATAAATAGGTTAGCTCGATAGCCGTGGTGCATTTCTGTGGTTGGCGTTGCACAATTAAAAATAAATCTAATTGAAGCTTTTGCGTGGCCATTCGCGTGCGTCAAGTATACGCGAGGCACTGTGGCAAACGGCTGATTAATTGGTCGGTCTCCTGTGCTGAAAGCTACTCACTTCTGGCGGGCAGGGATAGCTTGCAAAGTCCTGCACGGAAGGTTGGGGCAGACCCAGCGACGCTTCTCCTGATCCCCCTGGGAAACGCGCGGTAGGGTGGATAAAAATCAATGATAAAAAAAAAAAAATTAAAAAAATCAGATTTTTTTTATTTAAATCGGATTTTTTTTTATTTAAATTGGATTTTTTAAAATTTAAATCGGATTTTTTTTAAATAAAATGCTTTTTGAGTTAAATATATTACCATCCAAAGGTTATTCAATCATGAAATAAAGATTAGTTTTTTAATTATGTAGAATAAGGCTGTATATGTTTAATTTTTTGGTAAATAAATTCCATTAATCCATTCACAATGTCATTTATGCTCTTCCAGAGGTTTTTGTAAGATTATTGGGCAGTTTCTCTGCCTACAAGATATTATCACAGATGCTTGGTTTACTTTTGCAGTTCTCAAAACTGAATTTGACTCAGCAGAGATCACATGCCTCTTCTTCACAGCAAAAATGTTATAACATGAACAGAGTTGAGAAAAAGACCTTAATCCTATTGTTCTACAAACCTATGAATACAGAATCAACCCCTTCAGTGTTAAGTTTCAAGAAGTTCAGTGAATAGAATAGAAACAATATTTTTCTGATTGTTTGGAGTGGAATGGATCTAATAAATCTATTTAAATTGTTATTATTAAGGTAATGATTATTTTTCTCCTTCCTAAGTACAACAGAAAAGTTGTCCAAATATGAATGATTAACCTATTAAACTGGGGATAAAAAAACTAATATGAAAAGTTGTTATTCTAAAAATCTTCATCTACTTGCATATTAAAGTTATACCAGCAAGAATTAGTCTTTATGTAGAAAACTATGATTTAAATCAAGCCTTAGTGATTTAAATCAAGTCCACCCTGGTGCACGCGGGTGGGGGTGGATTTTCTTTTCCCTGTATTTAATGATGACCCCGATTAGCGCCTTTTCCCCAGCCCCGGGGAGGAGGCACGTTTGGACGCGCAGGTAGAAGTCTCCCGTGTGCAGGGTTTTCGAGAGGGTTTCTTTGCGATGGCTTTTACAGTCCCAGTGAGTCCGAGGCTGGACCGAGACAGGAGAGGGAAAAGGAGAGCGAAGCAACGGCGGCGCAGCAAGAGGCTCAAAGCGTGGGCTGCAAAGACCCCTCGGCGACCACGGTGGGTAAAGCTCAACACCTTGGGGGAATCTCCCCATTTTCGATTTTTTTGAGTCCCCCAAAATAGGGGGAGTCTTATACAAGGGGAAAGTATAGATGGAAAAGTACGATAACTTTGGTGTTCAGAGGCCAATAAGCAGATACTAAGCATGTCTAGGGGCTGAAATCTATGTTACCGTACGAGCTTCTCAAGGAAATCTTAGCAAGGGGGGTTCTATCTAGAGTCAGACAGTGGCATTTAGTGTTTGATTCAGCAAGGAAATTCTTTAAGTTCTAAACAGAAATCCAAAGCCAGTTCTTTTTGTGTAACCTATATTATTTAGAGAGCTTGAGGTGCTTCCCCCCCACCCCTAATTAAAACAGGGATTGGTGTGCGAGTCGGAACTGCGAGGGGGGGGGAATAAAAAAATAAAACGGTGCTTCTGTTAGTGCTTCTGAAACGACAAGTTGTGTTTTACCAGAAATCTCCCGCAGAGAATTATTAGCACTTCGTTTTTATATTTCTGGGAAGTGTGTATCTGTGTGGATCCCTTCCAAAAACATTAACTCTTTAGGAAGAAAAACCTGCTGTGGTTTTCATTACCAATATGGGAAAACATATTTGGATCTTCAGAGCAGAGCTTGGTCCTGTTTCTTACTGTGATGAGGATGCTAGGCTAGATGTGCCGTTGCTGTGATCCACCAAGCTCTTAATGTTCATCTGTATCCTGCTCCTGGTCTTGTATGTCTTCTTCAGCCTGAAAGTTCTCCCATCCCAGAATGTTCCTCCAGGATCCTCCACGCGGAAAATCGCTTCTTGCTTTTTCTTCAGGTGTCTGCAACACGCTGCAGATGGTGCCTCCTGGGTGGGAGAGCTGTCCAGAGAACAGGGGCCATAACAAAGACCTGCTTCCATGTTACTTCTGGATGGCACAGTTAGCAGAGTCTCCTTTGATGATCTGGGTGTCTCTTGGGGAAGGTGTTCCCACTGAATCACCTGGTCCCAAGTTGTTCATGTGCGTTCATAGCAAGAGATGGAAAGAAGATAAAGTCCCGTGCGAAGAAGAATGGCAGATTAAGTTGATGGATTATGCCGAAATGGCAAAAATGACCGGAAGAATCAGAAATCAGGAAGTCCAAAATTTTAATAAATGATAAATTATTTCCCCATTCTTTATCTTGAAAACCATTGTAAACAGTTAAAATTGTCAGTAGAATTGGAATAACACTTGTAGTTTAATGGTGGATTTTGGATAAAATGGAGATGTAAAAGATTTGGATTGTTATAAAAGATGCAAGAGGAAATGACTAATAATAGGACCCACAAAGGGGAGGAGGGAAGTCCAGGAGATTCTTTGGAATCTTGTTTTTATGTTGTATGTTGGATGTGTGATTGTAAAACTGTAATTTGAAAAGCCACTGCATTCTGGACTAGCTGTAGCTTCCAAGCCATGCTCAGGGGTAGCTCCAGGTAGAGTTCATTACACTATTACAGTTGCAAAGTTACCAGTGTGTGACCGCAGTCGCTAAGCTCTCTCTGTCCAAGAAAGGGTGGTTGATGTGTTAACCAAAGGTGACCATCTATGCTCCTTTCCTAGGGACAATAGTGGCAATAGTGAACCCCTCCCCCCAAAAACCCCCAAAGTATAGCCATTGGGAAGCTCTCTAGTTCATTTCTTTTACAGGTGGGTAGCCATGTTGGTCTGCCATAGTCGAAACAAAATAGAAAATTCTTTCCAGTAGCACCTTAGAGACCAACTGAGTTTGTTCTTGGTATGAGCTTTCGTGTGCATGCACACTTCTTCATTTCTTTGTGTGCAGAAGTTCCAGGTCCAATCTCCAGCATTTCCAGGCATCAATTCGGGTCACGCATAGCGGTTTTGGATTCCGATGTTACAGACAAGTAGAACTGGTTGTCATCAGTGCAACATTCGAAATTCGCCAGACGCATTTTGCACTTGGCCACTTGCGACCAAGGGAAAGATGCTCGGTGCCTGACTCCCGTCTCCATCATCTGGAGGTGCATGCCTGGGGATCGTTGGATGTTGACTGTTTTCACACATTAACAACACATCCTGCAGAATTCTACCTGTTATGTTTTAATCTGCACAATCGGAATGAATTTCAGGAACCCAAAAGTATCGAAAAATACGATTTTTGAGTCGTCTGGCCCCAAAATGGCAACTAGGCATTCCATTTTGGTGACTGCAACCCTGATTTAAGGAGCCATTTGACGCCTAGCTTTATTTACCTAAGTTTCTAATCCTACATCATTGTACAGTGATACCTTGGTTCTCAAACTTAATCCATTCACGAAGTCCAAGGTGTGCTTTCCCATAGAAAGTAATGCAAAACGGATTAATCTGTTCCAGACTTTTAAAAACAACCCCTAAAACAGCAATTTAACATGAATTTTACTATCTAATGAGACCATTGATCCATAAAATGAAAGCAATAATCAATGTACTGTACTATAAAATAAATAAAGACAGTATTGTAGATGATTAAAAAAATTTTTCTTACCTGCACTGATGATAGTCATTGTTTGGATGGGGGGCTTTTATCCATTTCTGCAGTCACTCACAATCAATCAATCAATCAATCAGTAAGTAGCTGAACTGGGTTCCACACAGTCACAAAAACAAATGAACAGAAAAAGCCTCAAAAACAAAAGCACGAAATAAATAGCAAAATCAAAAGCCCCAAACTTAATCCATTCCGGAAGTCCGTTTGACTTCCGAAATGTTCAAAAACCAAGGTGCAGCTTCTGATTAGTGCAGGCGCCCCATAAACAATAGCTGACAGCAGCATTGGACTTTTGGCTTCTGAAAAACAGAATACTTACTTCCAGGTTTTCGGCGTTTGGGAATCAAGGCGTTTGAGAACCGAGGTACCACTGTACTCCAAAATCTCCCAATGACAGCTCCCTGCATCTTACATAGCATCTGAGTTACTACAGTGCAATACCTGTAACAACCATACTGTACCATCAAGGCCTGTATTAGCCCCAGTTATCCCTCTCTGCGGGTCCCCCATCCCACTTTCCTTGAGAAGGATGGGGAAATTGGCAGTCAGCCCATTGCAAGTCAGAACTAAAATTTAGGAGGGGTTTAAAAAGGTAAAGGTACCCTTGACCATTAGGTCCAGTCGTGATGACTCTGGGGTTTGCGCGCTCATCTTGCTCTATAGGCCGAGGGAGCCAGCGTACAGCTTCCGGGTCATGTGGCCAGCATGACTAAGCCACTTCTGGCGAACCAGAGCAGCGCACGGAAACGCCGTTTACCTTCCCGCCGGAGCGGTACCTATTTATCTACTTGCACTTTGACGTGCTTTCAAACTGCTAGGTGGGCAGGAGCTGGGACCGAGCAACGGGAGCTCACCCTGTCACGGGGATTCGAACCGCCGACCTTCTGATCGGCAAGCCCTAGGCTCTGTGGTTTAGACCACAGCGCCACCAGTTTATAATGGGACCTCCCACTTCCAAAATTTGCCGTCATCAATATTGGCAACTGTTTTCTTATTCCCCCCCACATAATAACGTCTAGTTCGAGTCTTTCCTATGGATACTTGGCTTACTGGCGAGCGACCCAATCAAAAACATTGTGAAAATGAAGGATCCTGTTGCATATTGTACCGTTTTCTTCAACGGGATGCAAAAAGAAGAAAGTATTAAGGGCCCTCAATTTACGCCCCACCCCCAGCCTGTTTTCTGTGAAACATAGGTAGGGAGTTCTGTGACACAGCTAAACTTGAAGTTCTAAATGGAAGTAGGTAGGAAGCAGGACTCTGATTCACTTTGCTACCAGCCCCTGGAAAGCTGAATCACTTTGTTCAGGAAAAATTCTCCATGACTAGGAAGTGATTCATAGTGCCGGTGACTTCTTTAGTGCTCTGGTTCTGCCGCTCACTGTTATAGAAGGAATAAAAGGGGGGACTGGAAGGGGAGGAAAACTTGGGTTGAAAAAGAGTCCCCAGTTTGCACCTTTAGACTGCCTTCCAAGAACTCCTTTGAGTCGGGAAAGTGGATGCCAAGAAGATGCAGGCAGCAAAAAAATGATACTATTGTGGGCACCCAGATCAAATCTTAAAAGTCACAGGTGCTTTTTGCAACCCCAGTGCTTGTCCCCTAAAAGCAACACTTGCGTTCTGTGGAAGTAAGGGAAGCACATTCTTCTCCTGTAGGGGATGCTAAGATCTCCCTTTTTCCTCTAGGGGAGCCAGCTCTTAATGGGGTTATCCTTCCTCTAACCCCATTCCTGGACTTCCAGGTCTGCATCCACCCACCTGTGCAGTGGGGAAGGGGTGAGTTTTCCCCCCAGATGAGGGCGAAGGGCAAGAGGGAGATGTTCCTTCAAATATCCTTTGAATCCAGCATTCGAATCTGGGCATTGTTGGCCAATGATCATAGATGAATGGGAGTTGCAGGGTAGCACTGTCTTGTTGACCTCTGCTCGAGTCTAGGATACTGCCACTTCTTTAAAATAAAGGTAAAATGCTACAAACCCAGTTGGAGTCTACTGCTTTTAGGCTACAAGTGATTGTGAATATATTTGGACAAGCAAGCTAGTTAATAATAATGATGATGATGATGATGATAATAATATTGACTTGTTTGTGGGGCCAGTCCGGAGTATCTTTGGAGAACCCTTCCTATTTTTGCTAATGTCCTCTGTTCATCCTTAAATACTGCCTCTCAGTTCTGTTATGGAAGTCTACAGTGCTGATGGATTTCCGCCCCCTCAATCAGCGAAACCAGGTCAGGGAGAGGACTTCCGGTATCACCGTAGGCCAAATATTTCCAGAGCTGAAAAGAGTCGTGACAGAGCTTCTAAAACTGGTATTGTTTCGATACGTCGATGGGCTCCGTGCAAGGCCGAAAAGAGGCGTAGAAACGAATTATTGTGAAGCCTTCAGCTGCAGAGAAGCGCCATTGCTGCTTTTGTCCATGGTCGTTGGAAAAATCTCTGCCAGGCAGACTTGTTTTCTGTTTTTTGTTGCTGCTGCTGCTGGAGGAAGTGGGCAACGCTTCTTTCACACGGGGGTGGAAATGAGTCAGTGCAGCCAGGTAGGGAACATGCAAGCTGACTTTTGGCTAGTGGGAGTGTATCTGCGACACCAACCTGCCTTTCAATAAGATGAGTGTCTTAAGAACTGTGATATTTCCAGATCAGATGGCTTTTTGGGTTGGGCTTTTATTATTAAATGTGTTTCAGGCTTTCTTTTTTTAGTGCTTTGTGCTAGGTTAGGGTGGGTCCTAAATTTCAGTAGCTGCAGTTCTTTTGTTCTAGAAAAAATGGTGCTGGTGCTGCATAGCCTTGAGTTGAGTTGAGTTGGTGGCGCTGTGGTCTAAACCACTGAGCCTCTTGGGCTTGCCGATCAGAAGGTTGGCGGTTCGAATCCCACAACGGGGTGAGCTCCTGTTGCTCTGTCCCAGCTCCTGCCAACCTAGCAGTTCAGAAGCACACCAGTGCAAGTAGATAAATAGATACCGCTGTGGCGGGAGAGTAAACAGCATTTCTGTGTGCTCTGGTTTCCATCATGGTGTTCTGTTGTGCCAGAAGTGGTTTAGTCCTGCTGGCCACATGACCCGGAAAACTCTCTGTGGACAAATGCCGGCTCCATCGGCCTGAAAGTGAGATGAACGCCGCAAACCTTTAGTCACCTTTGACCGGACTTAACCGCCCAAGGATCCTTTACCTTTTACCCTTGAGTACCCCCCCCAAAAAAACCACTGGTAGTAACTGCTGAGGGACACGTCATGCTCCTTCTGGGGTAGTTTGTCCACCTTTGGTCCCCACCCTGCACTCTGCTGTCACCTGGGGGAGGCTGCTTTGCACTTGTAGGTTCCCCACATGGTGTATAATGAAGGTGTCCGGTGAACTTCCCTGGGGAGAGCATTCCACAGATGGGGAGCCACTGCAGAAAAGGCCCGTTCTTGTGTTTGCCACCCTCTGGACCTCTTGTGCAGGAGGTCCAGGTAGGTTCATATGGAATGAAGATGATCTCAGGGTCCAGGTAGGTTCATATGGAATGAGGTAGTCCTTGAGGTATTGCAGTCCTGGGCCGTTTAAAGCTTTATAGACCAAAACCAGCACTTTGAATTGGGCCCAGAAACTTAATTGGTAGCCAGTGCAGTCGGACCAGGATCGGTGTAATATGCTCAAACCATCTTCCTCTGGTGAGCAACCTGGCAGCTGAATTCTGCAGTAACTGAAGTCTCCAAACCGTCTTCCAAGGCAGCCCTACGTATAACGCATTGAAGTAATCTAACCTTGAGGGTAGCAGAGCATAGACTACAATAGTTAGGCTATCTCTGTGCAGATGGGGTGTAGCTGGGGCACTAGCCAAAGCTGATGGGAGGCACTCCAGGCCAGTGAGGCCACCTGAGCCTCAAGTGACA